>CM038681.1:348225413-348952913 GCA_021605205.1 Aegilops longissima | reverse complement strand
CACGAAACGGAAAATAGATGGATTGCGAAAACAAGCCTGATATGAAAAGAACTTGGAGTGGTGGTTGACAGGCAGATGTATATGTGGACTCGGATTGGTGGTGGACAGGCGGATGTATATGTGGACTCGGATTGGTGGTGGGCAGGCAGATGTATATGGCAGCGGTAAGGAATATGTTGGTGGTGGTGGTATATGGCAGGAACGATGACGATGGTGCAGCGGTGGCGTGACAACTTGTGAACAGAACTCGAAACTCTAAGGGAAACTAGACGCTAAGACCAGCAACTTGACACAAAGATGCAACCGCAAATTCAACAAAGTAAAATACTGAAAAGACTATGCAAAGGCTTAGACAGGTTCGGATATGATGAACTAACCCCTTTTTTTGGCTTTTTCGTGGACTGTAGGTATGAAGAACAAACTCGATCTAAACTACGAAAAACTGTAAAATCTCACCGAGCCACCTGGAAATCTGATACCACTTGATAGAAGCAAAGGTGTCCCGTCTTTCGATGAGATGGTGGCGATCGTTTTGGAGGAAGTCGAGTTTGACGAACCGACTACGAACGTGCGAGGACGTCGCGCCTTAGCAATCGCTAAACCAACTCCAAGAGGTTATTGACCACGCCGGAGCATGATCAACCTGACCATGAAGGTCTATTTCCTGCAGGCAAACGAAGAACAAGCAAGAAACTAAGATTGCAATCTGGATATTGCGAATATAAGAGGAAAGCTTTATTGATCAAGGTGGGGTTCTGTGACGCCTTTGTCTGGTCGTTGAACACAAACATAGTACGCGAATTTGCAGCTATGGCGAACTTTAATCTAACAAAGCCCAAAGTCTAAACGACGCCTTAAGGGTTGTATATATGGAGGACGAGGGGGAGGGATTTCGTGGACCTTGGAGGAAGGGTCCGAAACCAACCCTTACTCTTGTTTCCCCACACATACAGACTCTAAAAACAGCCTATACTCAAGTATTTCGATATTACATTGGCCTGGCCCAATAATAAGGTGACACAACACCTAGAATAGCCTCTGGACGAAATTTATGAAGTGGCATCTTGTATATTTCGTCCAAGGCTTCATGCACTCCTTATGGTGGCTTCAAAGTCGTGAAATCATCACTTGTAACTCCGCTCTTGTTCCCCTTGCGCAGGCCATCATCTCCATGCTTGGTCTTGCTCCAATGTTCATCCCTCTTGTCCATGCCAGACCCTTCATTTGTAGGCAAAACAAATGTATCCAATTTTCTCTGCATCATATTCTCATGAACATTAGAATCATCACCAAGAAACGGAAGTACCTGATAATTTAATTGGCATCCGCGAGCTCCAGTAATTGGTCCAGTATATGTAGAAGTAGGAGATGTGGGTGTAACAATGGTGTATCTACTGTGGAGCAATGTCTGCCATTAGTACAAAGAATTGCAAAAAGATTAGCTGGGCTCTCAACTTTCATGACACAAGCTGGAAGATTGCTCTTGGTCAAATCAGTACTGACATCCCTCACTATTTTCTTCATGTGCTGCCTGGATGTTCCTGTGACCATCAAGCAACAAATCATCAAATATCTCAGACACTGTTTATGGAGAAGCCCTGTTATCGAGGATCGCAGACCTGCTCTAGTTGCTTGGAAAACTGTATATAGACCAAAAAACCAAGGAGGGCTTGGTGTTATGGACATCTTCACACAGAATAAGACTCTGCTTATGAAAAACCTCCACAAGTTTTACAACAGACATGATATCCCTTGGGTACACCTCATCTGGGAGTCCTACTGCAGTAGTGGGCAATTACCAGGGGACAACATGGTTGGGTCTTTTTGGTGGAAGTCTAATCTGGCACTCATTGATCGATACAAGGCTATTGCAAGATGCAACATAGGGGATGGTAAAAGTGCCCTCTTTTGGGATGATTGTTGGCATGATTTTGTGTTGAAGCACAAGATGGATCACCTCTACTCTTTTGCTCGAGACATGGCCATAAATGTCCACCAAGTGATTCACACTGAGTACCTGCAAGACTTGTTCCACTTACCCCTGATAACCCAAGCTTACGAGGAATTTCCGGAAATGGAGATTATATTCTTCACGCTGAGAACTTCAGAACACTTGGAACTTAGAGACACGTGGAGTTATATTTGGGGTAATGAATTTTACTCTTCCATTAAGGCATACAATGTGTTAATTGGATTTAAACAAACTCCACCTCATTTTTTGTTGGATATGGAAGAGCTCATGCCAGCCAAAGCACAAGTTGTTCTTCTGGATGCTGCTACATGATAGAGTCAATACAAGAAACTTACTAAGAAGAAAGAATTTTGAGCTGGAAGAATACAACTGTGTAGTCAGAAACTGTCAACAGGAAGAGACATTGCACCACTTCTTTTGGAGTTGCCCCTTTGCAGCACAATGTTGGGATTTCATTTGCCCTAGCAGAGCACACAACTTGTTAGTCTTAGAAGCTTTTCAAGATCTCAAAGAAAAACTGAACAAGACTTTCTTCATGGAGATCATCATTCTTGGATCCTGGGCTATTTGGATTTCCAAAAATAATAAAATTTTTGAGCATATTAATCCCTCCTTCCAAGGTTGGAAATTAATTTTCTTGGAGGAGTTGAAGCTTTTAAGATACAGGATGAAGAAGAAGTATGCTCATCAGCTCTCTGCTTGGTTGGAGACCATATTGTAATTTATCTTCTCTTCTGGTTTCAGTAGGTTGTCATTTTGGTTTTTGCTCTCTTTCTCTTTTTTTGTTTAGCTAGTAGTTCTTTTTTTAGTTTAGTTTAGTTTAGCCTTTTCTTTTCTTCTGGCTTACCTCAAGCCTTTGTAATGGACCTCTCTTCATTTTAATAAAAGTTGCAGTGGGGTTTTTACCCTACTGTTTATAGTCAAAAAAACAATGGCATTGATGTCCTCATCACCTTCCGTCTCGCTTGCACCCCTTCCGAAGCACCTCATATGCATATGCACGTCATATCTTGCATCATGAGGCTTATGGATTGCACCATGATTGATTGTTGTTCCGGTGTTTTGTTCTTGATTTGGGTAGAGCCGGGAGACGAGTTCGTGTCTGAGGACCCTGTCGAGTATGTTCATGAGGAGCAAGCTTTCGTTCCCACTGAGGACATTTCAGGTAAGATGATCTTTACCCCCGATATCACTTCTATCTTCGCTTGCTCAGCCCCTCTTATTTAATTAATGCATCTATATACTTGGTATAGAGTTTTACATAGCAAACCGTTGTTTGGCTATGTTACCGCTTGCTCAACCCCTCTTATAGCATTGCTAGTTGTAGGTGCAGTGCAGGTTGTTCCATATTGGAACATGGATATCTTGGGATATCACAATATCTCTTATTTAAGTAATGCATCTATATACTTGGTAAAGGGTGGAAGGCTTGGCCTTTTGCTCGGTGTTTTGTTCCACTCTTGCCGCCTTAGTTTCTATCATACCGGTGTTATGTTCATTGACTTTTGCATCCCTAACACAGTGGGGGTTTATGGGCCCCCCTTGGCAGTTTGCTTTGAGTAAAACTCTTCCAGCAAGGCCCAACTTTGGTTTTACCATTTGCGTAATAACAACTAAAATTTGCATAGGGAGTAATTAACCCGAGGATTCTTAATCAACAACCTGGGCCAGTGCTCCTCATGAGTGTTGGTCCAAACTAGAGCACCGTGCGGGACTGCCCCTTGGCAACTTCGGGTTTTGGTACCTGTACGCTTAGCTTATCCGTCGTGGCCTGAGACGAGATAAGCGCGACTACTATCAGGGTGTTGGCACATTGGGAGGTCTTGCTAGTTTTGTTTTACCATTGTCGAAATGTCTTGTGCAACCGGGATTCTGAGTTTGATCGGAGTATCCCGAGATGGAGGATTGTCTCCGCAGATCGTGAGCTTGTCATGGGCTAAGTTGGGACACCCCTCTAGGGTTTAATCTTTCGAAAGCCATGCCCGCGGTTATGTGGCAGATGGGAGTTTCTTAATATCCGGTTGTAGTGAACTTGAAACCAAACTCTTTAAAATACACCAACCGCGTGTGTAACCATGATGGTCTCTTTTCGACGAGGTTCGAGAAGAGAACATGGTGGGGTTATGTTTGAACGCAAGTAGTTCAGGATCACTTCTTGATCATTACTAGTTTGCGACCGTTTGTGTAGCTTCTCACCTTGTTCTTGTATTCATCAGGTAGCCACCATACATATGCTTAGTGCTTGCTGCAACTCCACCACTTAACCATGCCTTACCTATTTAAGCTTTGATAGTCTTGACACCGTGGGTAATAGGATTGTTGAGTCCCCATGGGTCACAGTATACTACAAACACCGTTGCAGGTATCGTTGAGTCTGATGCAGGAGATGCCACTGAGCTCCAGTGGGAGTTTGACGAGGATCGCAGTCGTTTCTATGTTACATATCCGGACGATCTATAGAGGCCCTAGTCGGGGTATCCGGGGATAGTAGCAGCCTGGTGTTTTCTTTTTATCTAGTCCATAGTCGGATTCTGCTGTATGTATGGATGATTGTATGATGATTGTCATATTTATGCTACTCTGGGGCAAGTGTTTCCTGGATCTCGTATTCTATCTATTCACTTGGTTGTATGTATTTGTATGCCACCTTGCTACACGCTCGAAATGCGATTGTGCCACAATCATGAGTTCATCACGTGATTGGGATAGATTCACATCTTGGGCGTTATAACATGCATGACAGATACCGTGATCTACTGTGACAAACACGTATCATCACGGAAGTGTATTTTTTTGTAGTGCCACTAATACTACTCACATTGTCACGAAATTTCCTGGAGTCCGTGCTCAGCCCTCCTCTTTCTCTTCTCAGCCAGCTAGGAGACGCGCGGAGTGTGCCCATCGTTTGTTTGCTCACATGCGGTCCCACATGTCAGTGAAAGCGCAAGACGACCCACTGAACCTGCACATCTTTCACCTCGACGTGCTGGTGATGAAAAACAAATCCAATAAAGATCTTTGGTGGCCGCTTTTGGAGTTACTCAAGAGTAAGATTCTATTTATAGTTTAACCCAAGATGCACATCACGTGGATTGAACTAGCACTTCATTTTCTTGCATGACACGACCTGGATGCTCGATGTCCCATGTGTCAGCAAAAGGAGGAAGAACTCGACCAAATTTTCTACACATTTAGACCGGAGGAGTACGAAACACGACAAGCCCTATGCCTACATCATACGCACAAGCCCACCTCACGCTATCACCATATTTCTCGGCCTCCATGCAACACCTAGCTCTAGTTGATGGTATACCACTACTAGGACTAACTATTGTACTAGAATACTATTAGGTTGGCCTATGTGATGTGGCAACTTCATATAACTGGATGTTGGCTATACTACTACGGTACTCACACTCCAAGAAGTGAATCAAAAACCATTCATAAATTGAGTTTATCACATGCATATGCAAATGTACCATTCATTACATACGACAAGTCATCAACACACAACGACGACGAGGATACATGTTGGATTATAGATTATTTCCAACAAAACATTCTAGTAAATACTAAAGTTTTTATCACACAACAAAAACAAGCAATGAAATGAGCTTCAGCCCAACCAATCCTCGATGTTGGAAATGCTTGCTTTGAACCATTAGTAAGCCTTTGGGAAGGGCCAGCTATTGTTAATATTGAAACCAACGCAAGACTCACCATCCAGGCTATAGCGGCCTATATCAAAGCGAGGAAATAAACTTTAGGTCAACCAATGCTTGGCGTTGGAAACACTTGCTTTCAACCATAAGTGATTCTTTGGGCAGGGCCAACTATTGCTAATATCGAGACTAACGCAGGACTCATCATCCAGGCTAAAGAAGCCTATATCAGGACGCATATTGTGATAGCCAGGGTAGGGAACCATAGCAATGTACGATGTATAGATACGGTTGCTTCTCATAAATGGTAATAACGTTGTGGCAACAACAGCTAGATCGCAGTTCACCATCATTGGATAGTTTAGTCCAATGAAGAGTGAGTTTTCTCCAAGACTATCAATATTCAACCAGGGAGAAGTTGCTGGCGCTAGCACACTAGTATCTGTCTCGAATACCCTGCAACTGATGTCGGAATAGGTCTGGAGAGTGTGACCATGGGAGACAACACCTGCTTCGTTAGTAGCATCAGAAGTGCCCTGTATACAGAGAAGAAGAGGTGATCCCTCAGAATAAGTTGCCAGGTGCCGTTGAGTATGTAGGTCCTGCTCGTCCTCATGCTCGTGATCATCACCATCGTCATCTCCCCCTTGGTTATAATTTTTTTCAAGTATAGGTGGTGGAATGTTCACATGACCTTGGAAACACAAGAAGGTTAATTAGTACGGGGATACTAACTCGCATGCATGTGGATGAGACAATTCTAATTACGGTGGAAGACAAACGTACCAAAACAATAAGGATTCCATGCAAAAACAGTGCCATGAGTGGTGGCAACAAACACAAGTGGCTCGTATTGAATTGCATCAGAGTACTATGTGTACATAAATTGATTTTTGAGCAATATCCATCGAGGTGTGGAAGTAAGGACGAAGATAGCAACAATAGTTCATGTAATCCCAAGAGCGGTTGGAAACTCGACAAATTGCTATCTTCCATAAATGACAGTCACCATGATCGTATTTGAACGTACGTAGATCATCTGTGTGCTCAACCTTAGGGCACTCTGAGATTTTTGGAAGTGGAACCCGGTGACGAGTGTACACATTCACAAGTTCCCGCTCGCAGTTGTACCCAATATAAACAACCCAATCTTCATTTGCGCCTGCCCAAGACTTACCCTTAAGCGATGCCATCTTAACATCACACATATCATTATCAAGCGGCATCAACTTGCACAAGGTGAGGCTTCCATCGTCCCTGCGCTAGCGAGCAGGGTCATGGCGAAGAAGATAGGGGAGATCAAACTGCTCCTAACCCTTGGGTTCTTTGTAATTATGTTATTTGTTGAGTCGAGAATGGTCTTGAATGAACTTGCCATGCTAGCCGAGGTGATGATATCACACCGATCAATGAGTTCCTCCACCATGTCATCTTTCAGATCGGGGCAAGAATAACGGGTCGTTTCTGGCATGTTCCCTCCATGGAGAAGACGATCGAATAATAGCAGAAGGAAGAGTGAAGCCAAATGGAGGAAGGAGGAGCGTGCGACAGCGTTCCAAATTGAGAGGGAAAGGCGAATAGGTGGTGGATGGTTGCCACGATACAGGAAGAGATGCCCCGGCCTACATAAACATCTGTTCAGAAATTGTACAAAAGGACTCGCCATCTCTCACAGACATGTTGGAACGGGACCGCATGTCAACGAAACATGGTGTGTCATTTCTCGTGCAAAATGCGATTTTGCCGCATTGGCCCGAGGTGCCGCATTATTTCTCGACTTTATTTTTTTAATTAATGGTGTGCCATTCAGTTTCGAAGCACAACTAATTGGTACTGTATGCAGAGAAAATATAAAATACACTACCACTACTCCACCTCTAGTACTAGTATAAAAACGGATATCTAGGCTGGAGCTTCAGCGCTAGCTTGCTAAGGTATGTCCACTTGCTTCTCACACTATCACCCTCTCTCCAGATATAAAAAAGATGGCGGTGCCCCTCTCTCTCCCTCCTTACCGGTGGTGACAGATCCACCAGGATCTCGTCCGCCGGACAAGAGAAGGACGTGCAGCGTTGACGCACTCGTCGTCGGCGAGCGAGGTCACACACTGACGACAAGGCCATCCTCTCAGACCTAGCACCCGCGCGGGATGGCCTCTGCCCCAAGCTCGCTGTCATAGTATGTGTGGAGGACGACGACCATGGGCGAAGCCACTTCCTGCTGACCCTCAGGTATGCTACCTCCTTTTGAACCATACCCTTGTTCTGTTGCCCCATCTGCCACGTCACTGCATGTGGATCTTTTTCCACTCCACCATCTCCCCAATTTGCTATCCTCTGCTCTGCTGGTCACGCAGAAGAAACCTTAATTTGCGCTATTAAAGGAAACCCACTTCATGCAGACTAATCCATGTCTGGGTTGAATAAGGAAATAAAGGGAGAAAGTACTGTCGAAGAGACTAGGTATCAAACCTGCATCTAGGTTGAAAGGGGGAAAATCAGTAGCTAAGGAATGAGTCTCGTGTCTATTGGTTGAAAAAGGGTAGAAAGGCATGACAACGCAATAGAGAATGACCAGGTCGAACAGTTTGTTGTCCTCACATAGGAAAAATGTGGCTAAAGAGAACCAAAATGGTACATAATCCACATATATTGCCTGGATATTTGTTACTCTAGGCAACCATACCAACCTCACCACTCTATGCGTCCGTGGAGGTACATCGTACTAGTGCGCCCACTGTACGAATGGGCCTCCCATGCTCTTATTGCCACTTTTTTGTTGTTAGTATAATGCCACCGATAAAGTCAATCAATGCTACTGCTAAAGTGATGCCACATTTAACAAGTTCCGCACTCAGTCTAATGCCACCAACAAATTTAAGCAATGCCATTTAATGTCACTGGATTATTTCAGGGTTAGCTGTTGATTGTGGACGTATTAAAGATTTTTCAGCTAAGGCATTCCAAGGTTATACCAACGATGAAACTTGTTACTACCTTTAGATTTTTGCATTGTTAATGCTTATAGATTACATACTTCACTTTCATGTGATAAGTCAATTTTTTTGTACAGTGTCACCAAAATGCCAAGGAGTTGATGTCATTTTATTTTGGTTAAATTGCACAAAAAGATATGAAGAGAAGAGGAAAGATCAAGAGTGGGCACCTCCGCCTCCGGTTGTTTTCTTGATTCTTTTGATCAAGTTTTTATGTTTGATCGATTATCAAGATTGGGATAACATTTTTTAGGTCCCCTCAAGTTCGAAATGATATTTACCTTGAAGGTACATGGTTTGCAATTTTTTAGACTATCATTAGTTAATAATGCTAGTTACCTACAGACTTTTGTATTTGGTTTATATCGGATTCAGGGCTCCGCGGACCCAAGAGAGGTTCGAACTCAGGAGCGTGTGCAAAGAACTCAACCTCTCCAGCCAGCCAACTCGTTGCTCTCATGGCCTAGCTTGATGAACAGGCAAGGAAATAGATAGAGTAGTTTACCCAGGTTCGGGCCACCTTGCGGTGTAAAACCCTACTCCTGCTTTTGGGTGGATTAGCCTCACGATGGGCTATGGAAGAACAACCTCATGAGGTCTTTTCTTGTGTAGGTGTGAGATAGTGAGGGTTCGGATTTCAGATCCCCTCCTATGGTGGTGGCTAAGCTATATTTATAGTGGCCTCGGTCCTCTTCCTCCAAAGCGAAGGCGGGAAGGGATCCCACAGTGGCAAAGTTTGAAGGGAGACAAGTAGTACATCTTATCCTGAAAAAATGTGGTCTTCGCCTGCAAAGCCTCTGTACGTGACACCGTGGTGGGATCGGTGATGACAACCGTCCAGCCGCCCTGGCGGTCTTGGTTTTCTTGCACTAGAATGGAAACCTTTGGCTGAGTCCTCGGGACCCCGCGCCTGCACTTGCCTCCTTAGCACCAAAGAGGAAACCTGCCGCTCTGCGCCCGCTAGCGCCCGCTTGGCCTTGGTCATCACGGCTTGCGTCACCAAAACCTCATGAGGTGGGCACTTGCATAGGAATATTCGCTCCTAAGGAGGCCACCTAGGGTGCCCGCTCCCCCCGGAGGTCTTGGTGTCGTCTGCCTCGCGAGGCTCGGCTCCTCGCGAGGTTCTTGTCTTGCCAAAGCTAAAGATGGGCCATACCAGGCCATTGATGGAGCCACACCGTGGGCCACAGGCAGGAAAGTATGGGTACCCTGGTTCCTAGAACGCTGAAAATAGCCCCTGGGTCCAGGGCGCACTTGGACTTGGCTTTGAGGCGAAGCGCCGCAGGCCCCAATAGCCTGCAGACCGACTTGGCGCATGGCGCTTGATGGGACGTGGGCGTCTCCACTTCCCCATGCTGCCTCGGCAACCAAACCGGGCTGAGAAAAAGACTGACGCCTGCCTTTGAACCTTCATTGCCTTCTCTTCATCTTGCTCCAGATCCCCCTTTCTCCCTGCTGAGAGAGTCTCCAGATCTGCCGAATCTTTCTCCCGAGCTCTTCGCTGATGGCGACCAAGAAAGTGAAGCCCACCACCCTGGGCATGCACTCTGCCTCCTCGCCCGCGCCGGCCCTCAATAAGTCCTCCTTCACCAAGGCGGGGCACCTTGTCGTCGTGCTCCCGCTGACGGCGAGCAATGACAACGAAGGGAGGGAGACAGTGCTTCGGGCCGGTTCCACCAAGTGGGATACCTTAGAAGGGACATTCTATTCCTTCTTCCTCCATAGCATCTTCGTGGGGCTCGATCATCCCGCCCTTCTCCAGGTTCTTGCTCTTCGTCCTTGACCATTACCAGATCCATGCTCTACACCTCCAGCCCAACTATATGCTCCTCCTGGCAATCTTCGCCTTCTACTTCAATGCGTTCAGACGCCCTCCATTGCGCTGCTCCGCCACTTCTTAACCCTCCGGATACATGACTCGACCCAGCACTTCGGATGCGTCTCCTTCGTCACGCCCCACGGCGGCAACGCGCTCATGAGGGCCCGGAAGAAGGTGGAGGACTTTCTGTGTAAATGGATTTACATGGACAACAAGGGCCTCCACGCACGGCTGGAGCTGCCGACCAGGATGCCAGAGAAGTTGGACCAGTGGGCCCATGAGAAGCTCAGCGACCCCCAGCGGCGCCGGTCCTAAGGCTGATGTAGGCGGACCTGGAGTCGAGGGCGCTGACGGGGGCCATGATTGTTAGGGAGTTCCTAACGCAGTGCCTGGCCCGCTCCAAGCACATCCGCGCCCCATGTGGGATTTCAAGGGCATAAAGGACGTCCTCCGGCTGCGCCGAGGGAGCCTGACAAGCGAGGAGCTAGGCCAGGCCATGCATGCTGTGCTTGAGAAGGATCCAGGCGGCCTCCCGGCAGCGTACCTCCCGTTGTACCACCGTGGCGACGGGGCGGAGCTGGCCGCCACCATGCATGTCTTCAACAAGCTAGGGCTCGTGCCACCCAAGCTCCCCAATTCCTCGGTGTCGGTGTCCTCTAGCGAGGGCTTCGAGGAGGAGGGGGAGGAGGACTCGGAGGCAACCGTGGACGAGGTGGAGGAGACTTTTCCTCCATCACAGAGCAAGCTCCTCCGCGATCTCTCGGACGACAACGCCGCCACCGAGTACTTGGTTGAGGTTTCCCCGCGCTCCTACGGGGTCACTATGAGGTCCAGGGGCACCCCCTTGCGGAGGCTGAGCCAAGCGACTCCGAAGAAGGGCGAGGCGGCGTCGCTTGCTCAGGGTAACGCCCCCTCCTTGTTGTCCGTTGCTGCCACCCAGGAGCCAACTGTTGTGCGCCCGGCTGATCCTGAGGGTGCGATGAAGCCCGCGCTCAGGAAGACCAAGGCTGCTGCGGTCCTGGTGACGAGTAAGCATCTTACCTTGTTTTTTGTTTTCCATCCCTGATACCGTGCCCATGATACTCTCCTCCTGGTGACCAGGCTGAAGCCCGTGGTGAAGAAGAGGAAGGAGGAAGCCGGGTCCTTCGAGGCCACGCGACCTACCGTGACCGCGGCATCCCTGGCACGGACGGAGGAGGCTGCCTCGCGTTCACCCGTGATGGAACGGGCCCCTCGACACTCGGTGGCAAAGCCACAGTAGGAGACTGCTTCCATGGCCAAGCAGACTCTGGAGGTGCCCGTCCCTGCCGCACCCGCGCGGGGTTTGAAGGCTCCACAAGCCCCTGCCACCCTTTCTACTGTGACGGCGCCAGTCCAGGCGCCAGTGCCGCCTCCTCCCCAAGCCCTCGTGTTGCCGGCCATGGCTCCTCTGTCAGGCCCGACGCTTTGGAGGAGGCCTACGCCGTGCTGGACCAGTTCCGGACCGATCTTCAGGGCACCGAGAGGTGCGTGGTGACGGAGCATCTGGGCTGATCTTGTGGTGGCTCCCAGGCCGACTCATCTGTCAGGAAGGCCTAGGGCCAGGCCGAGGCTTCCGTCATGGAGGGCAGGAAGGAGGCCGGCAAGGCCACTTTTGCTCACGACGAGGCATTGGTTGACGCAGCATCCGCCAAGGAACGTTGCAGCATGGTGGAAGCCGAGCAGAAGTCCCATCACGAAGAGCAGGCAGCCCGCACCCGCCGGCTTCAGGAGAAGGAGGAGGACCTCAAGGCCCGGGAGACTGCGTTCCCTGATCGCGACGCCGAGCTCAAGCAGGCAGCCAAGGAACAGGCCGCGGAATGGAGCCGCATGGGGATGCTGAAGGAGGATGCGGACATGGCCCAGGCATCCCACACCAAGCTCGTCTTCGAGGAGACGGCCTGGGTAGAGGCCAGGGAGAAGACCCTCGTCGCGGCTGAGAAGGCGGCCAGCATAGGGCGCGACACCTTCGTCTCCCTTGAGCTGAGGTCCCGCACGACACTACACTCCCTTTACAGAGGAGGGTACGAGAAGCCGCTGGCGGCTCTAGAGGATGGCCTTGCCGGTCTTCTTACCAAGCTCGTCGAGGAGCTCGAGGGCATCGCCGCCAGAGTGGACTCCACGGTAGAAGGGGAGTGCCGCGCGCTCTTCACTACCGCCGCGACGCGTGTTTTCAGCCACCTCCATCTCTAAGACCCAAGCTTTGACCTTGGTGCGCTGGTAGAGCCAGTGGCTCCTGAGACCTGTGATGCGGCTGTCGATGCCGTGAAGGGGCAGGTGAGAACCCTGCTGGAGAAGTTCTGCTGTGTCGACGCTGAGGCTGTGGTGACCAAGGCCGGTGGCGAAGATGACGGCGACGTTGTCGACGACAGGCTCCCGAAGGCGGGCGATTGTGGCAACCAAGGTTGAAGGCAGTGCTTCCCCCAGTTTATTCCTCCAACATTTACCGTGCCTCAAGGAGGCGTGAGAACTTCTACTTTGAACTTATGAGACATTATGTTTTGTAATAATTTGCTAGGACTCCGCAATTTCCTTTCCGTGCTTGATTTCCTTTCTGTTTGGTTTAGCATTCTGCGTCGGCATGGCCCGCCCCCGCGCATACCTCAACCGCCATTGGGGTGTCCGGATCACCAGGACGAGACCAAGGGGTGAGGGGCTACGTGGCCAGTGAGGCCCCTGAGTCGCGATGCTCAGGGGTCCCCCTTGACATATGAACGGTCCTCATGAAGGAAAGCGAGCAGCATCTAGGTTAATCCGGAGAGCCCATACCTCTCCTCGCTAGCTTTTGCCTGGGAGGGTCACGTGAACATCAGGTGCGAGAGACCTGGTGAGGTGGCATGCACCAGGCGTTACCTGGGCACATCCCCCGTGCCCAGCCCCCTCGCGTGACTCTCCCGTGGGGAAAGCAGCAAGGTGAGGCCGGACGGCGGGCTCAAGAGCCCTCTTGAAGTTACTGCAGCCGCTAGGGCGCCCTCAGTTGTTTATTCACTAGCGCAGAGCATGGTGCTTCCACTCTTGCGTGGGCATAGCCGTCCTCGACCGTTTCGTCCGCCAACACGAAGCATGGGGCTTTCACTGGTGCGTGGGTGGGAGCTCCCTCCGAGGGGAGACTACGGGGCGTGTACATCCCCGTCCTGACACGTGGCTTGCACGGCAGGACTAGAGGAGGTGTATATGGGCACCCGTGAGCCAGCGCGGGACTCATGGGGCCCTACCTCAAAGGCGGGTTGCGCCTAGATTTTTGGTTCGGAACATTTGTAAGGGTCCTCTGAGATGGTCATGGGACCTGTGCCGAGTCAATCTCCGGAGAATATTGCATGAGAAGGCCAAACACCAACGACCCCAGGAGGTGACGTGAATAGGGCCGGCCCGCCAGACAGAGCTCAGCCGTTGGGTTTATCGACGCTGCAGGGACGGACCCGAGCACATACGCTGTGCCCAGTCTTCTCATGCAATGATCCTGAAGAAAGACAGCCGGCGCATGGTTCCCGCGGCGGTGAGGCACCGGGTCACGCGCCCTAATTCATCCAATCACGATTAGCTCACGCGAGAACAAGGCACCAAGGGCCATGGGAGGTGACGTACATGGGGACTGGCCCGCTAGACAGAGCTCAGCCACTTGGGTTTAGCGACGCTCCAGGGACGGACCCGAGAACACACGCCGTCCCATTCCTTAATCATGTGGTGGTCGCGGGCGGGTTTATGAGAGCGCACGATATTCGTGGTGGCGAAGCACCGGACATGCAAGTGGTAATATGAAGCAATTCATGAAAGGGTAAGGCCAGTTCTTATATATGCGCAAGACGATACATGCTGTAGCGACAGACCCATGCAGCTTGAGGATAATGCAGTCCGAGGAGTGCCCTCAATTGGACAAACCAAAAAGTCACCTGGCACCATCGTTGGAGAATTGTTGGGGCAGCTGAGGATGCACGCTGCAGAAGTCGCTCCTCACGAGTCGTCTGGCTCCTGGGTCTCGTGAGGCTCCGGAGGTCCTGGAGGCTCGCGAGGGGTCGGCACCTTCGCCATCAGGATCGCCTGGCGCTTGGCCTCGTGAGCCTCCAGGGTGCCCCGCATGCGGTGCTGGTGCGCGGCAGCTGCGTTCGGCAGGCCGAAGGGCATGCGAACGTAGCTGTGAGGGCAGCCTCCGCACCGGTCGACGCGGGACGGCCAGAAGAGCTCCCGAGAAGCGGCTCTGTTGAGCCCTAGGATGTTGACGCAGACGTGTAGCTCGCCACCCATATCAGGGGCGGCAGCTGCACTAGGTGATGCGGGGCAGCACTCGCCGTGCATGGCGCGCGCCTCCTAAAGATCTCCAATCCCCTTGGTGATGAACTCCTGAGCGCCTGGCGCCTCGCGCCCTGCGACCTGCTCGCTGAAGCGCGCGTTGAAGCACGCCTCTACATGGTGCCCAAACACCTCCCTCGTGACGCTGGCCAGGTGAAAGGCCCTCTGGAGGAGAGCCCCCGAGCCTAACCCAAGAGGGGCGTCGGGTGCACCTTCGTATGTGAGGGGCGCAGGTCCTGAGGCACGGTCATCAGACACCCCACCCTCCGGAGGTCCTCCGAGGAGGAGTTTCTTCTTCTTCTTGGGGATGACCTCAGGATGGTGGATGGCTCCCTCATCATCTGAGTTCTTGACCGCTGCGGCCTGGTAGGCGCGCTCGGGGGAGCACACCGCATCCTTCTCATCGCAGGCGATCGTGATGATGCCTCAGCTTCCTAGCATCTTGAGCATGTTGTAGCCGTGGTGAGTCACCTCCATGAAATTGGCAAGGCCGAGTACCCGAGGATGGTGTTGTACGGCAGGCGAATGAGGGTGACGTCGAAGTCAATGAGCTCGGCACAGTAGTTGTCGCGCTTGCCGAAGGTGACTGGGAGGCAAATCTGCCCTAGGGGGCGGTGGAGCCGTCGGTCACCCCTGAGAAGGGCTTTGTGGGGAGGAGCTGGTCATAGGGCACCTGGAGCCTCTTGAATATCTCAGCAAAGAGGAAATTCAGTCCCGCACCTCCATCCATGAGTGTCTTGGTAACGAGGACGTTGTTGATGGTTGGTGAGCAGAGCATTGGGAGCGCACCGGCGGTGGTTGCACACTTGAGCTGATCCGTAGAGTCGAAGGTGATGGCGTTCTTGGACCACCTGAGAGGACGCGACGCCTCGAACTTGGGGAGGGCCGCGTTCACATCACAAGCGAACTACTTGAAGACGCGATGGGAGGCGGGGGCCTGAGCGCCACCCAGGATGTAGGCGCTAGCACGAGGCTCTTGGAAGCCCCAGGCCCCATCATCTTGGTAGTGGGCATTGTTCCTCCTTGGCGGCGGCGGTAGCGGAGGAAGGCCGGCGTTGTCTTGAGGATGATCCTCACGAGGCTGGTCCCTCCAGGGGCCATTGCTAGGCTGGCCCTGCCAATGGTCCTAACGAGGCTGATCACGCCAGTCCTGACAGGGGTAACAGTTGTCCCAGCAACCTCCGCCACGGCCTCCTCCGCGGCCGTAGCCACAATCGTTACGCTCAGGGCGGCGGCTAAGGTGCACGTCTCGGATGGCCCTGAGCTCTTGGCGGTCATTGGTGTTGTGGCTGTGGATGTTGTGGAAGACGCAGAACGGGCGGCTGCCCTTGGAGGGCTCATGGTGGTCATAGGCGTGCTTCATCTCGGGCTCGACCGCGAGCACAGCCGGGCCCTTGTGCTTCACTTCCTTGGCCTTGGCCTTCTTGTCTTCAGAGTCTGCCTCTGGGAGCTCGAGGCGTGAGAGGCAACCTTCCTCTTCCCTCACACACTTAGTTGCCATGTTGAACATGTCCAGAGCCGAGTGACATCCTGGATGCCATCAGTGAATGCTGAAATTATGGCCACGTCCGACACCTTGGGGATCTTGAGGCGAACGTTGGTGAAGCGTTGGATGTATTTGTGCAAGATCTCCCTTGGCTGCTGCTTGATGCGCCGCTGGTCGCCTATAGCAGGGGTGCGGTCGCGAGTGCCCTGGAAGTTGGCGATGAAGCGCTCACGGAGCTCATCCCAGGAGGATATTGATCCCACTGGGAGGTTCAGGAGCCACGAGCGCGCGCCATCCTTGAGAGCCATGGGGAACCAGTTCGCCATGACATTCTCATCACCGTTCGACGCCTCGATGCTCAGCTCATAGAGCTGGAGGAACTCAGTTGGGTCAGGGGTGTCGTCATAGCGTGGAGGCAGATCCAGCTTGAACTTGCTGGGCCAGACGACGCGGTGCAGCTCCGGAGTGAACGCTCGGCAACCTGCCTCGTTCACGAGAGCCCGCCGCAGAGGGGGAGCCTGATTTTGGCATCCGCGTGCGTCATCTCGGGCGGCCCACGGTCTTAACGTGGCAGTGCTGGGAGCGCACGCGCCTCTCCTTGAGGGAGCTGCACCACCTGGCAGCTTTCCTCGTCACGCGCCGACGCCCTGCACGCTCACGCCTTGGCTCGGGGACGATATCACGCCGAAGAGGAGGAGGAGGCGCACTGTGGCTCACGTCGCCTGCCTGAGGCGACGGGGGAGGCAGCGAGCGATATGGTGCGGGAGCCTCTCCAGCGGCACTGACGAGCTCGTCGATGCGTTCTAGCCATTCCTCGCAGAGGTCATCGGCCGGATGATAGCGCAGAAGATCGCGCGCCATGAGCAACGCAGCCTACGTGTTCACCGGCCCGCGACGAGCATGAGAAGATGAAGCAGCAGCTGGAGTCAGCGACGGAGTGGCGGTGCGACCATCGCGTCACATGGAAGGCGGCAACGAAGATTCCTGCTGCTCGTGGACCATGGCGCCGGTGGCCGCATTAGCGGCAGGTGATGGGGAGCGGCGAGGAGCACCGTCGCCCACATGCACTGTCCGAGCAACGCGGGCGGTGAGGGCTGCCCGAGGCTCAGCATGAACTTGATGAGGGTCAGCCATGAGAACCGCGGAGCAGTGGTGAAACGACCGACGGAAGCGAAGCTTCGACATGCCACTACTTGGCGCACCAAATGTCGGATTCAGGGCTCCGCCGACCCAAGAGAGGTTCGAACTCAGGGGCTGGTGCGAAAAACTCAACCTCTCTAGCTAGCCAACTCGTCGGTCTCATGGCCTAGCTTGATCAACACGAAAGGAAAGAGACATATCAGTTTACCTAGGTTTGGGCCACCTTGCGTTGTATGACCGTACTCCTGCTTTGGGGTGGATTAGCCTCGCGAGGGGCTGTGGATGAACTAGTACAGAGAAAGAACAACCTCAGGAGGTCTGTTCTTGTGTAGGTGTGAGCTAGTGAGGGTTCGAATTCTGGATCCCCTCCTATGGTGGTGGCTAAGCTATATTTATAGTGGCCTCGGTCCTCTTCCTCCAAAATGAAGGCGGGAAGGGATCCCACATTGGCCAAGTTTGAAGGGAGGCAAGTAGTAAATCTTGTCCTGACGAAAGGTGGTCTTCGCCTGCAAAGCTTCATCTTGTGACATTGTGGTGTGCTCGGTGATGACATCTGTCTTGCCGCCCAGATTGTCTTGGTCTCGTTGCACTGGAATGGAAACCGTTCGTTGAGTCCTCGGGAGCCCGCGCCTGCGCTTGCCTCGTTAGCACCAAAGAGGAAACCTACCGCTCTGCGCCTGCCTGGCCTTGGTCGTCATGGCTTTGCATCACCCAAACCTCATGAGGTGCGCGCTTGCATAGGAATCTCCGCTCCTCAGGAGGCCCCCTAGGGTGGCCGCTCCCTCCGGAGGTCTTGTTGTCATCCGCCTCGCGAGGCTCTTGTCTTGCCAAAGCTGACGATGGGCCATACCAGGCCATCGATGGAGCCACACCGTGGGCCGCAGGCATGCAAGTATGGGTACCCTGGTTCCCAGAACGTTGACAATTTAATGTTGTTGCACAACTAGTAAACCAATGTTGAAACTTGTTACCTTTATATTTTGTATAGTTAATGTTTATACAAATCTTCCAATGTTAGCTTATGGAAATCTGTTCAGTAAAACCATAGTATTGTACCCCGTAATAAAATACCTACTCTATTGTTGCACTAGCAACTAGATTAGTGTATATTTGTATTATTCGAATGCTGTTGCATTAACTATTGACATATATAAGGTGTGGCAAGCTTTCCCAGATATGTGCTCAAGAAAAATACTGCCTGTTTTTCTAAATACTAGACGTTTGGGTACTTTAAATTGAATAGCGAAAACGTCTTATATTAAGGAACAGAGGGTGTAGAGTTCACTCAAATTATGCCGGTAAAGCTAGTCACACCTTTGTTAAAATTAATGTTTATTATGTTATTGGAGGAGGTCTGCATGTTTGTCTCTAATGCTTGTCGATTACATACCTGACATCATGATGTAATGGTAAGTCATTTCTTTTTGTACAGTGTCACTAAATTGTCAAGGCGGTGATGGCATTTTATTTTAGTTGAACTGCACAAAATATGTTCAAAAGAAGAGGAAAGATTAGGAATGGTTCAATCTTTCAGAAAATACTATGTATGCCTTCCTCACATTAGCAGTCGTTGCCTTATTTATTCCTTCAAACAGCTGGTTAGAAATAGTCTTGCTACCTTTTCCCATTAAGAAATTGGAATGCTTATACTTGTGAGTCTATGCTTCAACTAGTGCCACTTTTATAGTAATCACACTTTCAATATCTGCGTAAACATGGATGCTCGATTTTAGTGGAACTACAAAAAAAGTTCAAATGGTTCAACATTATGAGCATGTTTTCTTCCGAACCGTTATATCCAATTGGTGGCACTATGAGCTGTTCATTACGAAGATACATGGTTTTCTACTATATTGCTACCCTTTTTGCACTATCATTAGATAGTAATATTAGTGGTTAACATGTCAATTTATTGGTAGGGTGGACCTACATTGGAGGGGCAGGAAATGATTCAATGATTGGATGCTCAATTTCAGTCGTTTCAATTTCACCTCTTCCATCACCGAACATGGATATCCTTAGTCTCATGAAGAATAGGAGCTATATTTCTGCTCTGTACCAGCAAATCAATTCAGTACGAAATTGTCCAGGGCAAAACATGACAGTATCAAATTGTCCAGTGCAAAACATGATAGATGCTAAGCGAAAATGACTAGCAGAGACGTGTTTAAACCTAAAATACAAGGTGGGGTATATGTTTACTAGCTGCTTGATATTTGTGCAAATAGATGTCTGCCCATTGCTATTTGGCAAATGAACAAAGTGACCTCAATTTTGCTGGAACTGCACAAGAGAATAGTATAGTCACTACATGCAGTGCCATTTGAAAATAGAAACATAAAGATTGGATAGTCACTTCATGGAGTGCAAAAAAGTAGTATTGTACTATTTATTGGACAACACTAGGTGCTTCATTGCTTTGGTCTGATTATGCAATGGGCATCATTTTTCCTAAGTAAAAGTTCGTATTCCGAAAATAGTCTCGCCGTGTGATCGAGAGAAGACCAAATCATATTGCAGTGGATGTTCCTCCATCATGTGTGGTTCATTCTCATTGTTCCAGCTGTTGGTGAAACCACTTAAGTTTGCAAGAGGAAATGTAGACTTCACAAAGAAATTTGTCTTTCAATCTGTACTAAATGTTGGCCTAGAGAAGCATCCATGTTAGTAGCAAGAACATATGTTTTTTTAGATCTTAGCTTTTGGAGCTACATATTTGTATATGATCCGTGAATCATTGAGATGCATTAACATGTTGGTCTTATGTATGGGAATCGTACTAGTTGGTTGTGAAGTTGGGCTACTAATGTGAACATATTACAATGCCAGGCCTGTGAGTCTCATGTGAACATTTCGAATGGATCGGCTCTTAATACTTTGCACAACATGATCCTTATTTCTGTGTGCTCAGTGTTTACAAGTTACTACATGTTCCTTATTTCTATTTGCTTAGTGTTTACAAGTTACTGATCGATCACCAGCTAGCATACTAATATGCTCCTGGCAGTTTTAGTTGTGACGCAATGATAACCCACAAGTATAGGGGATCGCAATAGTTTTCGAGGGTAGAGTATTCAACCCAAATTTATTGATTCGACACAAGGGGAGCCAAATAATATTCTCAAGTATTAGTAGCTGAGTTGTCAATTCAACCACATCTGGATAACTTAGTATCTGCAGCAAAGTGTTTAGTAGCAAAGTAATATGATAGTAGTGGTAACGGTAACTAAAGTAACGGAAGCAAAAGTAATTTTTTTGGTGTTTTGTAGTGATTGTAACAGCAGCAACGGAAAAGTAAATACGCGAAGAACAATATGTGAAAAGCTTGTAGGAATTGGATCGGTGATGGAGGAGTATGCCGGATGCGGTTCATCATGTAACAATCATAACATAGGGTGACACAGAACTAGCTCGAATTCATCAATGTAATGTATGCATGTATTCCGAATATAGTCATACGTGCTTATGGAAAAGAACTTGCATGATATCTTTTGTCCTACCCTCCCGTGGCAGCGGGGTCCTAATGGAAACTAAGGGATATTAAGGCCTCCTTTTAATAGAGTACCGGAACAAAGCATTAGCACATACAGAATACATGAACTCCTCAAACTATGGTCATCACCGGGAGTGGTTCCGATTACTGTCACTTCGGGGTTACCGGATCATAACACATAGTAGGTGACTATAGACTTGCAAGATAGGATCAAGAACACACATATATTGATGAAAACATAATAGGTTCAGATCTGAAATCATGGCACTCGGGCCCTAGTGACAAGCATTAAGCATAGAAAAGTCATAACAACATCAATCTCAGAACATAGTGGACACTAGGGATCAAACCCTAACAAAACTAACTCGATTGCATGATAGATCTCATCCAACCCATCACCGTCCAACAAGCCGACGATGGAATTACTCACGCACGGCGGTGAGCATCATGAAATTGGTGATGGAGGATTGTTGATGATGACGATGGCGACGAATCCCCCTCTCCGGAGCCCCGAACAGACTCCAGATCAGCCCTCCCGAGAGGTTTTTAGGCTTGGCGGCGGCTCCGTATCGTAAAACGCGATGAATTCTTCTCCTTGATTTTTTCCCCGAAAGCAAATATATAGAGTTGGAGTTGAGGTCGGAGGAGCTCCAGGGGCCCTATGAGGTAGGGGGCGCGCCCTAGGGGGGAGGGCGCGCCCCCCACCCTCGTGGACAGGGTGTAGGCCCCCTGTTCTTCATCTTTTGCAAGGATTTTTTATTATTTCCAAATAGACGTTCCGTGGAGTTTCAGGTCATTCCGAGAACTTTTGTTTCTGTACATAAATAACACCATGGAAAGTCTGTTGAAAACAGCGCCATTCCGGGTTAGTTCCATTCAAATCATGCAAGTTAGAGTCTAAAACAAGGGCAAAAGTGTTTGGAAAAGTAGATACGACGGAGACGTATCAACTCCCCCAAGCTTAAACCTTTGCTTGTCCTCAAGCAGTTCAATTGATAAACTGAAAGTGATAAAGAAAAACTTTTACAAACTCTATTTTCTCTTGTTGTTGTAAATATGTAAAGCCAGCATTCAAGTTTTCTGCAAAGATTATGACTAACTACATTTGCAATAACTCTTAGGTCTCATGTTTATTCATATCAATAGCATCATCAACTAGCGAGTCATAATAATAAATCTCGGATGACAACACTTCCTCAAAACAATCATGATATGATATAACAAGATGGTATCTCGCTAGCCCTTTACCATCTCTTGGTTGTTATGTTGACAATGAAAGTATGCCGCTCAAAATATTATTTATCTCTATTTCCAAACCGAGCTCTGGCACCTCTACAAATCCCTGCTTCGCTCTGCGAAGGGCCTATCCATTTACTTTTATGTTGAGTCATCACCCTCTTATTAAAATCACATTATAGGCGGTTCCCAAACAGAATGGTAAAGTTTATACTCCCCCTCCACCAACAAGCATCAATCCATGACTTGCTGGAAACAACGAGTGTCTCCAACTAGCAACAATCCCAGGGGGAGTTTTGTTTGCAATTATTTCAATTTAGTTTGCATAAAGCATGGGACTGGGCATCCCGGTAACCAGCCATTTTCTCGTGAGTGAGGAGCGGAGTCCACTCCTCTTGAGAATAACCCGCCTAACATGCAAGATAAGGGCAGCCCTAGTTGATACATGAGCTATTGGAGCATACAAAACAGAATGTTTATTTGAAGGTTTAGAGTTTGGCACATACTAATTTACTTGGAACGACAGGTAGATACCACATATAGGAAGGTATAGTGGACTCATATGGAATAACTTTGGGGTTTAAGGGATTGGATGCACAAGCAGTATTCCCGCTTAGTACAAGTGAAGGCTAGCAAAAGACTGGGAAGCGACCAACTAGAGAGCGACAACAGTCATGAACATGCATTAAAATTAATAAACATTGGATGCAAGCATGAGTAGGATATAATCCACCATGAACATAAATCGTGAAGGCTATGTTGATTTTGTTTCAACTACATGTGTGAACATGTGCCAAGTCAAGTCACTTAATCATTCAAAGGAGGATACCACCCCATCATACCACATCGCAACCATTTTAATAGCATGTTGGCACGCAAGGTAAACCATTACAACTCATAGCTAATCAAGCATGGCACGAGCAACTATGATCTCTAGTTGTCATTGCAAACATGTTTATTCATAATAGGCTGAATCAGGAACGATGAACTAATCATATTTACAAAAACAAGAGAGGTCGAGTTCATACCGGCTTTTCTCATCTCAGTCAGTCCATCATATATCGTCATAATTGCCTTTCACTTGCACGACCGAACGATGTGAATAATAATAATAGTGCACGTGCATTGGACTAAGCTGGAATCTGTGAGCATTCAATAAACAGGAGAAGACAAGGCAATATGGGCTTTTGGTTAAATCATCAATAATGCATATAAGAGCCTCTTCAACAATTTAATCATAGTCTTCTCCTGTCGACCCCCAAAGAAAAGAAAAGAACTATTTACACGGGAAAGCTCCCAACAAGCAAAAGAAGAACGGGAAATATTTTTGGGTTTTCTTTTTAATTATTAGTACTATAGCAAGAAAAGTAAACTAGCTAAAAACTACACTAATTTTTTTTGTTTTTCTTAAAGTTTAACAAACACACAAGAAGAAAGCAAGAAAAAGAAAATAAACTAGCATGGATATTACAGTGAAAGAGTATGAGCACCGACATCTAGCAATGAGTGTGTGAACATAAATGTAATGTCGGTGGAAGATACGTACTCCCCTAAGCTTAGGCTTTTGGCCTAAGTTGGTTCATTGCCAAGGATGGCCTAGCGGATACCCATAGGTGTAGCTGGGGTCGTACTGCGATGCAGCGGTTATCGCCTCCTGAGCTACAGCGTGGCGGCGAGTTGCCTCCGCCCTCCTCTCATACTCATCTGCCTCCTCTCTGGTGATAAAATGTCTTCCTTTTGCCTGATAATCAAATAATGCAGGAGCAGGAAGAGTAATACAGAAAGCATGACGTCTGTCAAAGATTAAGCGATATCGGAGAGGTGATTCATTCCTCTCGACAAACTGGTGATAGACCATAGAATTGTAGTCTAGATAAGTAGGAGGCAACTCAATGTCATCCTCACGAACGTCCACACAGAAAATCAGCTAAGTGGGTTGCATAAATTCCACCAAAGAAATCTCCATTAAATCTATTATTATGCAACCTACGTGCAACAATGGCTCCCAAATTATAAGATTTGTCTCCTAACACAGCACTCCTAAGAATACTTAGGTCAGGCACACACATATGACATGCTTCATCTTTACCATTTATGCACCTACCTATGAAGAGAGCAAAATAATGTATAGCAGGAAAATGAATGCTCCCTATGGTAGCTTGTGCTATATCTCTAGATTCCCCCACGGTTATACCAGCAAGAAAGTTTCTAAATTCAGATATGGGGTTCACTAACACTAACCCATTGTGGAAGTTTGCAAGCAGAAGTAAAATCCTCTAAGTCCATGGTATAAGATTTTTCATAAAGATCGAACAGGACAGTTGGAGAATTACGTGAAGATTAAAATTCAAACCTCCTCACAAATGAACTAGTGAGATGATGGTATTGGCTGCACTTCTCTGCCTCAAAGCTCACAAGATCAGCGTTACGCAAATATGCGTTAAATTCTTCCTTGATTCCCGCTCGATCCATAAAAAAATTTGAAGGGCATTCGCAGGGCCGCACAGGAACGTCCCTTGGTGGCTCCTCATCAGCATCACGCATTGCAAGCCTGGGTCCTTGCTTCCTTGAAGAACCAGCTTGGAACATTTTCCTAAGCATATTTCTTCCTCTGAAAAATTTCTGAAATTTTTAGTAACTTCAAACAAAAGTGAACCAACGTTAATAAAATTGATAGCAACTACTCCTACAAATGCCTAGATCCTATAGCATGCATTAGAAATACTTGGAACCATATAAATTTGACATGCAAGCTCAAGAACATGGTCACCTAGGCAGCACTAATTTGCAATGAATAGAGCACTAGAACAAAAACTAATTGGACAAATGGAGGAGTCACATACCAAGGAACAATCTCTCCAAGCAGTTTTGTGAGAGGTGCTTTGAGCAAGGAGATCAAAAATCGCAGCAAAATGAGCTAGAACTCATGCTTGAGCTGGATATTGGTGTTTGAGGGAGGAAGAAGGAGTGTATGGGTGCAGGAATAAGTGGAGGAGGGCCACCATGGGCCCACAAGGCAGGGGGCGCGCCCTGGAAGGTAGGGCGCGCCCTCCACCCTCGTGGCCAGGTGCTTGCCCCTCCTGTTGTGTTCTCAGTGCCAGAAATTCTCAAATATTCTAGAAAAAATCATATTCCATTTTCAGGGCATATGGAGAACTTTTATTTTCGGGGTATTTTTATATTGCACGGATAAATCATAAAACCGACAGAAAAATAGTATTTTTACTTTATTTCAACTAAATAACAGAAAGTAGAAAGAGGGTACAGAAGGTTGTGCCTTCTAGTTTCATCCCTCTCATGCTCATCAAAAGGAATCCATTAACAAGGTTGATCAAGTCTTGTTAACAAACTCATTCCGAATAATCATGGAACCGGAGAAATTTTGAATAACACTATGTTACTTCAACAGGGATATGCACATCCCCAATAATAAGAATATCATATTTCTTCTTGACAGTAGGAAGAGGAAATTCAAAACCTCCAAATATAATCGATGGAATTTTTCCAATAGAGTTGAGACTATGAACTTGAGGTTGTTTCCTCGGAAAGTGTACCGTATGCTTATTACCATTAACATGAAAAGTGACATTGCCTTTGTTGCAATCAATAACAGCCCCTGAAGTATTCCAAAAAGGTCTTCCAAGAATACTAGACATGCTATCGTCCTCGGGAATATCAAGAATAACAAAGTCCGTTAAAATAGTAACATTTGCAACCACAATAGGAACATCCTCACAAATACCGACAAGTATAGCAGTTGATTTATCAGCCATTTGCAAAGATATTTCAGTAGGTGTCAACTTATTCAAGTCAAGTCTACGATATAAAGAGAGAGGCATAACACTAACACCGGCTCCAAGATCACATAAAGCAGTTTTAACATAATTTCTTTTGATGGAGCATGGTATAGTAGGTACTCCTGGATCTCCAAGTTTCTTTGGTCTTCCACCCTTAAAAGTATAATTGGCAAACATGGTGGAAATCTCAGCTTCCGATATCTTTCTTTTATTAGTAACAAAATCTTTCATGTACTTAGCATAAGGATTCATTTTGAGCATATCAGTCAAACGCATACGCAAAAAGATAGGTCTAATCATTTCAGCAAAGCGCTCAAAATCCTCATCATCCTTTTTCTGGATGGTTTGGGAGGAAAAGGCATGGGTTTGTTATCCCATGGTTCTCTTTCTTTACCATGTTTCCTAGCAACAAAGTCTCTCTTATCATAATGTTGATTCTTTGATTGTGGCTTATCAAGATCAACATCAGGTTCAATTTCTACATCATTATCATTACTAGGTTGAGCATCATCATGAACATCATCATTAACATTTTCACTAGGTTCATGTTCATTACCAGATTGTGTTTCAGCATCAGAAATAGAGATATCATTTGGATTCTCAGGTGTTTCAGCAATAGGTTCACTAGAAGCATGCAAAGTCCTATCATTTTTCCATTTCTTCTTTTTAGAAGGAGTAGGTGCATCAATTATATTTCTCTGAGAATCTTGCTCAATTCTCTTGGGGTGGCCTTCAGGATACAAAGGTTCATGAGTCATTCTACCAGTTCTAGTAGCCACTCTAACAGCATAATCATTTTTCTTACTATTCATTTCATTGATCAAATCATTTTGAGCCTTAATTACTTGTTCTACTTGAGTCGTAACCATAGAAGCATGTTTAGTAATGAGTTTAAGTTCACCTCTAACATCAGCCATGTAATTACCCAAGTGTTCAAGCGTATTGGAATTGTATTTCAATTGTCTACCAAAATAAGCATTGAAGTTTTCTTGTTTGACAATAAAATTATCAAACTCTTCTAAGCATTGTCTAGCAGACTTATAGTGAGGAATATCTCCTTCATCAAATCTATAGAGAGAATTTACCTTCACTACCTGTGTCGGGTTATCAAGACCATGAGGTTCTTCAATAGGTAATGGATTAAGATTATATGTTTCTTCAACAGGCGGTAGATTAAGACCATGTATTTCTTCAATAGGAGGTAAATTCTTAACATCTTCAGCTTTAATACCTTTTTCTTTCATAGATTTTTTTGCCTCTTGCATATCTTCAGGACTGAGAAATAGAACACCTCTCTTCTTCGGAGTTGGTTTAGGGATAGGCTCAGGAACTGGCTCAGGAGCTGGCTCAGGAAGTGTCCAATTATTTTCATTTGTCAACATATTATTCAATAGGATTTCAGCTTCATCCGGTGTTCTTTCCCTGAAAACAGAACCAGCACAACTATCCAGGTAATCTCTGGAAGCATCGGTTAGTCCATTGTAAAAGATATCAAGTATTTCATTTTTCTTGAGAGGATGATCAGGCAAAGCATTAAGTAACTTGAGAAGCCTCCCCCAATCTTGTGGGAGACTCTCTTCTTCAATTTGCACAAAGTTGTATATTTCCCTCAAAGCAGCTTGTTTCTTATGAGCAGGGAAATATTTAGCAGAGAAGTAATAAATCATATCATGGGGACTACGCATACAACCAGGATCAAGGGAATTAAACCATATCTTAGCATCACCCTTTAATGAGAACGGAAATACTTTAAGGATATAAAAGTAGCGAGATCTCTCATCATTAGTGAACAGGGTGGCTATATCATTTAATTTAGTAAGATGTGCCACAACAGTTTCAGATTCATATCCATGAAAAGGATCAGATTCAACCAAATTAATTATATTAGGATCAACAGAGAATTCATAATCCTTATCGGTAACACAGATAGGTGAAGTTGCAAAAGCAGGGTCAGGTCTCATTCTATCATTAAGAGATTGCCGATTCCATTTAGCTAATAATCTCTTGAGCTTGTATCTATCTTTGCAAGCTAAAATAGCTAAGGAAGCTTCTTTATCAAAAACATAACCCTCAGGAATAACAGGCAAGTTTTCATCATCACTTTCATCAATATAATCAGTTTCAATAATTTCTTTCTCTCTAGCCCTAGCAATTTCTTCATCAAGAAATTCACCAAGGGGTACAGTAGTATCAAGCATAGAAGTAGTTTCATCATAAGTATCATGCATAGCAGACGTGGCATCATCAATAACATGCGACATATCAGAACGAATAGCAGAAGAAGGTTTAGGTGTCGCAAGCTTACTCAAAACAGAAGGTGAATCAAGTGTAGAGCTAGATGGCAATTCCTTACCTCCCCTCGTAGATGAGGGATAAATTGTTGTCTTAGCATCTTTCAAGTTCTTCATAGTGACCAGCAGATATAAATCCCAAGTGACTCAAAGAATAGAGCTATGCTCCCCGGCAACGGCGCCAGAAAATAGTCTTGATAACCCACAAGTATAGGGGATCGCAACAGTTTTCGAGGGTAGAGTATTCAACCCAATTTATTGATTCGACACAAGGGGAGCCAAAGAATATTCTCAAGTATTAGCAGTTGAGTTGTCAATTCAGCCACACCTGGATAACTTAGTATCTGCAGCAAAGTATTTAGTAGCAAAGTAATATGGAAGTAACGGTAACGGTAGCAAAGTAATATTTTTGGGTTTTGTAGTGATTGTAACAGTAGCAACAGAAAAGTAAATAAGCGAAGAACAATATGTGAAAAGCTCGTAGGCATTGGATCGGTGATGGAGAATTATGCCGGATGTTGTTCATCATGTAACAATCATAACATATGGTGACACAGAACTAGCTCCAATTCATCAATGTAATGTAGGCATGTATTCCGAATATAGTCATACGTGCTTATGGAAAAGAACTTGCATGACATCTTTTGTCCTACCCTCCCGTGGCAGCGGGGTCCTAATGGAAACTAAGCGATATTAAGGCCTCCTTTTAATAGAGTACCGGAACAAAGCATTAGCACATAGTGAACACATGAACTCCTCCAACTATGGTCATCACCGGGAGTGGTTCCGATTATTGTCACTTCGGGGTTGCCGGATCATAACACATAGTAGGTGACTATAGACTTGCAAGATAGGATCAAGAACACACATATATTCAGGAAAACATAATAGGTTCAGATCTTAAATCATGGCACTTGGGCCCTAGTGACAAGCATTAAGCATAGCAAAGTCATAGCAACATCAATCTCAGAACATAGTGGACACTAGGGATCAAACCCTAACAAAACTAACTCGATTACATGATAGATCTCATCCAACCCATCACCGTCCAGCAAGCCTATGATGGAATTACTCACGCACGGTGGTGAGCATCATGAAATTGGTGATGGAGGATGGTTGATAATGACGACGGCGATGAATCCCCCTCTCCGGAGCCCCGAACGGACTCCAGATCAGCCCTCCCGCGAGGTTTTTGGGCTTGGCGGCGGCTCCGTATCGTAAAACGCGATGAATTCTTATCCTTGATTTTTTTCTCCCCGAAAGCAAATATATAGAGTTGGAGTTGAGGTCGGAGGTGCTCCAGGGGCCCACGAGGTAGGGGGCGCGCCCTTGGGGGGAGGGCGCGCCCCCACCCTCGTGGACAGGGTGTGGACCCCCTGGTATTCATCTTTTGCAAGGATTTATTATTATTTCCAAATAGACATTCCATGGAGTTTCAGGTCATTCCGAGAACTTTTGTTTCTGCACATAAATAACACCATGGAAAGTCTGCTGAAAACAGCGTCAGTCTGGGTTAGTTCCATTCAAATCATGCAAGTTAGAGTCCAAAACAAGGGAAAAAGTGTTTGTTAAAGTAGATACGACGGAGACGTATCACGCAACATCCGAAGGTGGCAGTTTTTTGAATAAAAATGCCTACCTCTGAAGAAACTGACATGCTGTTATGATGAAAAGGCCATGCAAATCTGAAGAAACTGCGAGCAAAAATGTTCACAAATGCCTTATCTCCCAGCGAATGTTCGTCAGCTATTGTGATCCTACACCTACACTATCCAATCGACTCGATCCTACGCGAATAACCAGTGGATCACACACGTACCTCATCTGGATGAATCGAGCTCACTGGTTCGACCGTCATGCTGATGTGCGACCCAGCACGGAATGGTCGCACCACTAACGAGACGAGACGGGACGACACAGTCATAATTTTAGTTCTTCTAGTTTTCCATGGCAACCTGGTGCGCTAAGCCATGCCTGCTTATGCATTGGATTCCGATGACCGTCGTGTTTCCCGCGACACGCTGGCTCACCTACCTTCCACCTATAATTACTGGTTCCTGGCATTCTCCGGTGGCACCGTCACCCAACTCGCCCTATCCTCATAAGGCCCCACCATCCCTACGTCGCTTGACACTTGCCCTCTCGCCACCTCCGTCATGCCCCCGCTCGTCCGCAATAGGCGAGCCGGAGGCGGTCACCGCCGGAACTAGTGTTTTGTTTTTCAACAGAAGGCAAACAGAGGGAGAAGACATTCTATCGGTCTTTAGATGGCAGTGCGGAGAATGCAGACTTCTTGGAGCGCAACCGCCTGACGGAGGGCAGCGTATCGACGATTTGTGCCGACAGCGGGGCATGGAGCAGCAGCGCACCGACGCTCTGAGTCGCGAGCAGAGCGCCCGCAACTGGGCTAACTAAATGGAGGTCGGTGCCTCGCAAATATCCCTTGAGGCTGTCAGGCACGCACGTGTTCATGACGCCGAATTTTACTACCATCACGTCAAGTGAGTTTCCCGCTTGGAAGCCGAAGCTTTGGTGGACCATGTTGGCATGGAAAGGGCCAACGCGTGCAAGGAACGCACCCTATCGCACCTCTGACAAGCCCGAGATGAGGAGGAGGACGTCGGTGCCTGTGTTTAGCATCGTCTAGTTAGCTAAGAGTAAGTTAGTACTTGTACACTACTAGAGTATTAGTGGGAGTAGATAGTTAACTTGGCTATGATGGTTGTCAGCATGGAAGTTCAATCTTGTATATCTAGATCATACCTGTTACTTTGCTCTAAATGTTGAACTTTTCGTTTGAACGTATGGAATGGGCTGTTATTTTTTTAAATGGGTTGTATTTGTCCGCCACAGGTTTAGAGGCTAACTTGTGGGCCTACTAGGTTGACACGTACACAATCAGGAGATGATTGTACATGGAGAGGATGACAGCAGGGACCCACCAGGGTCATGGCAGTACGCAAGCAAGTGCCTCCTTATTTCAAGCCAAAAAATGGTTCCTCCTAATGGATTTCTGACATCTATGTCCCATGCCATTGTCAACGTAGTTAATAAATGGGAGAATTGCACAACGAGCGGCTGACACCAGGGACCCCGCAGCTCGCCCAGTTCTTTTTGTTTTTTACACGGAAGCAGGGTGTCAACTGGGCTGTGCGGGGCACTCTGGCCTGTCTAGCTAGCCTTTTATTTTATGTATACCACCAGATCAGCCCAGTAGTTTTTTTTTTCTTTCTGAAAATGGCTAGCCTAGTTATTTTTTGTTATTTTGCAGAATACCCAACCGAGGCCTACTTGCTTTCGTCAGCCCTCCTAGGCTGCAAATCTTTCAAAACGAGGAGAGTTTCATTCGGCTTGCCCAAAAAATGGGCTATCAGTAATGAGAAATGGGTTGTACATTTTTAAAACACATCAAACCGACAATTAGTTTCAAATTTCTTTTTTTCATTTCAAGATTTTAAATTCCATTGATTTTTATGCATGGACAATTATTTAGATTTTATATTGATATAAATTTAGTTTACAAATTAGTTTGAATGTGAATCAAAATTTCAGGATTGAAAATAGTTTGGACCGCACCGAAATATGCAAAATTTCGTATAATTTTTTAACGGTGGCAACAATATGGGTTGTAATGCTAACAAAAAGAATACGGGCTCCAAAAAATCCTTAAGAATTAGCAAATGGGCTGTAAATTATGACAAATAATCGCAGATGGGATGTATGATGTTTTCCACAGATCCGAGGCTTACTTGTGAGCCTACTATAGGTTGACGAGTACGCTTTACTGAAAAAAGGTTAACGTTTACGCTTTCATAAAAAAAGGTTGACGTGCACGCAAGGCCGTGTAAACTTAGTCAACACACGAGAGCAGTGACTGTTGGACGTCCACCCAACGGCCGTCGTGTTTCTTCAATATCTGCTCTTCCTGCTCCAGCCGCTCAAACCAGCGCCAGTGGGACTGCCTACTCCCTCCTTCCGTGGTCGGCTTTGCTGCCGCGCAGGCCTCACCGGCCCACCCTACTCCCACCACTGGTCAGGCCATCCCTATACCCACCCGCACGTCCTGTTATTTTCCAGTGACGGTAGCTTCACCCCACAGCCGACTAGTCAGCCCTCGTACTCCCACCAACAAGGGCATCCGCTGATGTGGCTTCGCCGGCTCTGGGTCGTTCCCTTCCTGGGCCTCGCTGTCGTCCACCGCGTTGGTGCTCTCGACGCGGCGTGGTCAACAAACAACAGCCATCGGAAGAGGGATGTAAGTGGAGAGGCTGACAATAGGGACCCACACAAGCAAGTGCCTCCTTATTACGCGAAAAAATGATTGCTCCTACTGACAGCTGGGACCCACCGGCTGTATCTTTGCATGACAGGAAGTGCCTCCTTGTTATGCAAAAAAAACTATTGCTCCTGATGACAGCTGGGACCCGACAGATTTATGGCTGACTTGTGAACCTACTAAGCTGACGCGCACGTAGGGCTTTGTCAACTTAATCAACAAATGATTCTAGCAGCTGGACCATTGCATGTTAATCCAACAGCCGTGCTGCTTCTTCAACCTCTGATCTTTCTATTGTCTCCCGTGGGCGGCAGTGCTGTTGTGCACCCGAACCAATCAAGTTTCCGACTCCTCTCCATCTGCGACTCCAGTGCCGCGCCTTCCCCATCTCTGGGTCATTCCAGTCTGGGACCTCGCCTCGTCCACCGGCCCTGGTGCGCTCGACACGGTGTGGTCAACATGGTCAACAAACGAGAGTCATCGAAAGATGACTGTACGTGGAGAGGTTGTTAGTGGGAACGCACCACGCCCATAGACGCATGCATGCAATTACATCCTTTTTACCCTGAAAAATAATGTTTTCTCCCCCTGACAGTTGGGACCTACCAGCTACATCTTTGCACACAAGGAAGTGTGTCCTTATTACGGGCAAAAAAATGATTCTTCCCCCTGACAGCTGGGACCCACCAGTTATATCTTCGCACACAAGGAAGTGCGTCCTTATCCTCCCAGACAGCTGGGACCCACCCGGTCGAAGCATATGTAGCGTTGTCTATCTGGTCGTGAACTTGTACGTACATACTGGTCGATCGGTCTCTCTTCAGCGATGAACTGTGGCCGAGTAAGGAGTGGCACTAGTCGTAGTAGAGGCGTGGGTGTAGCATGTCACGCAGTCCCGTCTATATCATGCACACATACGTACAACCACGCTGCAAGAAAGTAAATACGGCTACATACGTACATACGGGCGGGGTCTCGAACGCATACAGCGGCGTCATCCTGTTCATCGGCAGCCAACCGGCTAGGTTGAAACGAAGGAAACAACATCGTATTCATCGGGAGGCAACCTACTGGGTAGGTATACGCCGTGTTCATCGGGAGCCAACCTACTTGGATGGAACAGCCAAAACGAGGTCTGGCGTACCACAGAATGGAGGAAACGACCCTTCTATTCGACTACGTACGGTCGAAACAGGGTCCTGTTCATGGTGAAGGGTCTGGTGTACCGCAAAACAGAGGAAACGGACTTCTGTTCAAGGGCCTAAGGTCGAAACGGGGTCTTGTTGATCGGGAGGGGTGTGGCGTACCGCAAAACGGAGGAAACGTACTTCTGTTTGAGAGCCTATTGTCGAAATAGGGTCCTGTTCATCCACTGTCTACTGCCTCGCTCCAGCCTCCACCTGCCACTGTTCATCCACCATCGACTTCCTCCAGCCTCCACCAGTTGTTGTTCATCCATGGGCCACTGTTCATCCAGCCTCCACGGGGTCCTGTTCTTCCACCCCCAACCGGCTTGGGTGTCGTGGCCTTCCTCGGGGTCCTGTTCATCCAGCGGCAACGGACTACTACCACGGGGTCCTGTTCATCCAAACCCCACCGAGAAGTGTTCACCCACAGCCAGTCAACCGGCTCGACTCACCATTTCTCGACTCGTTCTACATACTGTGCGCACGGTAGCAACGGTCATTATTTATCGAGAGACAACCCAACACCGCCTGGTAACGTCTCGCATGGGGGCTCGATCGACATTAGTAAGCAGCAGCAGCGATCGATCGCTCGGGTTCAGTTAGCAGCAGGAGCGAAGGAATCTCTCAGGTTCAGTGAGCAGCGAATGAATCGCTTGGGTTCAGTTAACATCCAGGGGATCGATTGCTCGTGTTTAGTAACGTAGCTAGCAGTGTGATCACTCATGTTTAGTTAGAGCCCAATGCCTCACCGCACACACGCGCATACATGTACGAGAGAAACACGCAAACCTCCATGCATCGTTCGTCCCCGACCACCCATCGTAACCGGAACTCCCTGATATTTTCCTCGCCCTCGGTTCTACCATGATTTTTTCCCTCATGGACGGCCCAAAGAATGTCACCTAGGTGCGTCTCTAGCCCGCCCAGGAGGAAAAGCCCATTTTCTGTCATGATTTTTTGTCATAGAAGTAGGAGCCCACCACATCTATGATGATACGTGGTTTTGTCATAATTATCATCGTAGAAGTTTCATAAGCATGACAGAAAAAAAATTCGTTCGGCCCATAATGTAACAGATGTGTCTTTTTTTGTAGTGCACGTGGCTGCATGTGGATCTTTTTCTACTTCTGTCAGTTGTTCCAAAGCCACCTGGACTTTTGCTATTATTAAAGGTAAAGCTAGTTCACACATTCAAATCTAAGACTTGGTTCAAACAGGAAGAAAGTGGGAAACCTGTAGCATGAATATAGGACTTGGTTCTAAGAGTAAACAGGGGAAAGTAGTAGATACTGGCTACCCAACCGGTCTCTTGGTGGAAAAGGGGAAGAAAGTGGGGTGGATGGTGAAGGATGGGGGGAAGTGGACCTATCTCTTGGTTGAAATAGGAAAAAAGTGAGGGAAGTTGGGGGGACAACGCAAATGAGAATGAGCAAGTCTAGATTTCCTCTACTCACATAGGAAAATGTCACCGAGGAGATAAAAAATGGGACAAATACAGGCATGCTCCCTGAATGTTTGTCGCCCTTGACAACCACATCTGCCTCACCACTTTATGCCCCTGCTGTCCCTATGCCCTTATCGCTACCGTTAATGTAAAATCACATGAGGCATGAAGCAATGCCACCTAATGTCACTATTAAGTAATGTTGTTGTCAATATAGCACCGTCGATAGATTGAAGCAATGCCACCTAATGTCACTATTAAGTAATGCCATTGTCAGTATAGCGTCGTCGATAAATTAAAGCAATGACACCACCTTTTATGAAGTTCTTCTGTCTTGCTTTATTTTTCATGAATTGTGTTTTTGCAGTTACACTTAAATCTCACACCTCTAACATTGCTTCATCCCAGTGGAACTGCACAAATTTGAATGCACTTTTATTGATTATGATACTCTCATGACAGTAGTACTAATGCTATTATTCTGCATGTTAATTTAGTGGCAGTGTTGATGTGATGTGATGCTACTTCTTACTTAATGGCACTTTTTCATACTGTGAATGTAGTGCCAATTATAACACAACATATGCTGCCGTTAATCATATGCCATTGCAAATAATAGTCACTGCTTAAATAAACATGTTTCATATTTGCGCAAACAGGGATGTTCGTCTCCATATTGTTTCTATTTGTGCAATTAGAAGTACACACCTTAGTTTTAGTAGAACTGCACAAAATGAGATGGCTATTCCTAGCTGTCGTCGTCTAACCACCCGTGTTCCAGGTATTCCTACATTGGTAGTAACTAGGTAGAATGACCAATGTAATCTAAAAGAAGCTGATTCATACGTTTACTTCCTGATTGCAGTGCAGGGACGAGTGAACACAACTGCATCCTAGTCAGGAATGCACTTTTTCCCAGATTAAGGATGGACAGAGGATTAGATGGCACAACTGCATGGAGGTTTTTGGGACAGGTGCGCAGACAATAGGAATTGTGTCTGCTTATTTCCGCAAATAGTGGTGCTTAAATTTACTGGAACTGCACAAGAAGTTCAAATGGTCATTCCACTACATGGTTCAGTTCAATATTGCAACTGTGAACACAATTATAATTGGTTATTTTGGAATGAGCAAACCTAACCCTGGATGGTGGCAACAAGAAAAACCAGAGTGAAGTCCGGGAAGTTAAAGCCTTCCTTGGGAGGCTAGCCTTGTTTGATTTTTCCTGATTTGTAAACCTTCTCACAACTTTGTCTTTGGCCGTGAACTAGTAAATGTTGGTTATGTTCTATGAATCATTGAGATGTATAAAATTGTTGAACTTATGCTTTTCAAGTATTTTATGAAGCCGAGTTTAATGTGAATGTTCCACCTGAATGCTGGACTAGCGAGTGAATTTTAGAATTTACATTGTGGCCTCAGTTAACTTCGTGAACCTCTATAACAAGATACCTAGTTGCATATATGTGAGACAACTGAGTATTGATTGTTAGCTGGTCGATGGCCGACTTTTCTAGTGTTGAAGCGAGCTGAGCCAATGTGTCGTGTTTTAAACAACTTCTTACAAGTGGGGTAGCACCAACAGTGTTTACAAGTACATAACCAGCCTTACAAACCCTATGTATATGTCGGTGCACAGTTGTCGAATAAGTACTCTATTTCATCAAACACACACTGCTCGTATGATAAACCGTGACAACTTATGTCTTACCATGCCATATGACATGAAAAAACTACCGAGGACGCATCTTTTTAGGCAACAATTATGTAAGTGCATCTAGTGCCTCTTAGTGATTTTGGTGTATTGAAGACTTATATGTTAAGGGACTAATGTGCTTGTGAGTGTACACAGGTTCTATAAGTCTCTGAGGAGTTTCATATTTACGAAAAAAGTTGACCCCTAAAAATGAATGTCTTCAGTTGAAGACTTCGGTTTTCTTGAAGACTTTGAAAATGAGGAAATTGGTGTGACCTTGAAGACTTTGATATTGATGCGAGGATTGTGAAACGTGAATAATTTTGTTTTCGTAGTTTCATTTTCTCTTTCTTGAGTCATAGGAAACACCGTACTATTATAGGAAGTCGAGGTAAAACTAAGGAAACACTTTCCAAGTGATGCTCATCTCAAATTCCACACCTACCAAATCCTTTCGAGTGAAGCCATTGGAAATCTCATATAGTTCAGTCAATTTCTTCAGTGACAGAGCGAAGATGTTCTGGTCTCTGAGGAATTTGTTCTAACTGAGGAGTTAGGAATTCGCCAGTACGTATTGCCTACAAGTGCGGTACATGATAGCCTTGAGGAATTTGAGAGCTCAAATTTCCGACCATTGATGTGCTACGCGCCAGCTACCCCAAATATCTTATCCACCTAACGGTCATATCATTGAAGGGAATTTATTTATTATCATGCCGGGATGCTCCTAAGCTATAAATAGCCGCCCCCTACAAACACTAGTTGGTTGGCTGCTCCGAGAGAAACCGACACTTTTCATTTAGAGCGTCCCATCCTCCGAGGACTTTGAGAGAAAATAATCAGTGAGGAAAAACCCAAACTCAAACACCTAAAACCCAAAGTGATTGAGCATCACTGAAGAGATTGTTCCTGTGTGGAACCGACGCTTGTTACCTTTGAAGATTGTGCATCTTCCAGACGGTTAGGCGTCATGGTCAAGAGCATCCAAGAGGAATTGTGGATCGCCGAGTGACCAAGTCTGTGAAGGTTTGGTAGTCACCTGAAGACTTACCACTTGGGCGAGGTCTGTGTGATCTTAGCTCAAGGAGAATACGATGAGGACTGTGTGTCCGGGACTGAGTGTCCTCATGTTTAAATACCTAGCCGCTCCAACCAGACGTACAACTGTCACAGCAGTTGGAATTGGTCTACCAAATCATCATCTTCACCAAGCTACTGGTTCTGTCGTGGAATTGTCACGGCATATTTCCTAGTGTGAGGACTTAGACATGGAGCCATCGCGACGGGTTAGCTTAAAGGGGTTAATCGAGACAAAGAACACGAGGAATTTATACTGGCTCGGTCCCTTGTGGTGAAGGTAAACGCCTAATCCAGTTTGAGTTGATATTGCTAGGGTTTCGATGACCAGGGAGCGAATACGCTAAGCCTGGCTCTCGATCTGATGTTTCTTGCCTAAACCATCGCCAGGTCGTCCCTTTATATACATAGGTTGCCGCTCGACGGTTTACAGAATCCCGGCCGGCTCATAAACGTGTCCGGCTAGGTTTCTACCCTTTCCTATCTTACAACACAAGTCATATATCATATGGCGGTTTATATCTACAGGCCATAATCCGCCTTTGGGCTTTGGGCCTTATTGCTAAGTCTTCTTCATAAAGCGCCATCCTCCATGTCTTCATGGGCTTCAAAATACGGTAAACCACTGTGAGCATAACCCGGCCCCTCCTGGGCGGTTTATCCTCAATAGTTATATCCCCAACATTAGGCCCCAGGTTTATTTGAACTTGTTCATGTCAGTCTTCAACACTTAGGGAAATTCCTCCTTCAATACCTTTGCGAAAGCCTTGCAACTCGCCATGACGTCATCTCCCGAGATCATGGTAAACCGCCATGACGTCACCTGTTTATTAAAAAACCATATATACATCATCTTCTTTAATGGGCCTCCGAAAATCGAGGTGACAGCCTTGTCACATATCCAATTTGGGGCTCATCGATTCCCGCGCGTGTCACTTATCCACTCGCCTTATAAATAGGGCCGATGGTCCCTTTCACTTTCCCCCTTCATGCCTTTTCGCCTCATCTTCTTCCTCGCATCGACCTAGTGCTGAAGCTTAGCCGCCACCGCTAAGTCTTCGTCCTTGACCTCAACTCCGGCCGCTGCTTCACCCTGAACGCGCCAGAAAATTGCGGCGACTCTCCGTTGTTCCATCAGCATCGGTAAGTCTTCTTTCCTTCCGCCATAGATCTGTCATTAGGGTTTCAGTGTTCATCGGAGTTCGTCGGTGTTCGTCGCCGTGCGGTAGCTCCTTGATTCAAACCTTGATACTTATCCTGTACAGCGATAGCCGTATCCCTTCTTTTCCATCAGTGCATCTCGTTTAAGTAGAAAAACCCATCTGGGTCCTTTAACTGTTCAAGTACCAGAATTTTTAAACCTGAATATTTTTCCATTTTCTGACACGCGGTAGATCCAGATTTGCAATATGAATCTGGGAAGACTATTTTTCAGCACTTAACCATTTTCCAACTTCCAATCTGTATGCTCAATATCTGCATAGGCGGTTTATCTTTAGAAAATAATAAACCGGTAGGTACCATTAGTCCCCTTTTAAACCGCCAACTACTCCTTGTTGTAATTCTAACAAAATCAACCTCCGGTTTAATAATTATGCATGCTTTAACACTTTTTGTCTCTTAACCTGTGATGCTTTATGCTTGTCAATCATGAGCCTCAAACCGGCACAAACCTTCTTTCAGGTTGTCGAATAAATGGGAAAGTCTTTTTATGCTTGCAACTGGGTTCCCTCCCGGGTTACGGAAGAACAACTGAACGGGTGCGTCGCAACCGGTGCTTTAGCGAAAAACGAAGTCACTCACCGGAGAGTCCGTGGTCCAGAAAATCCTCCTGAGCCCAAGGATGGAGAAGTTATAGTGTTCGTTGATCATCTGAGTCGAGGGTTTAGCCCTCCCGGATCAAAAAAATTCCGTGATGTGCTTCATAGCTTCCAACTCTACCCTCAAGATATTGGACCTAACTCTGTGTCCAATATTTGCAATTTTCATGTGTTTTGCGAGGCTTATCTGCAAGAAGAACCTACCGTTGAACTATTCAGAGACTTCTTCTATTTAAACCACCGTACTGAATTTACGGATGGGCCCAATACTGAACTTGCAGGGGTTTCGATTCAAAAAAGGAAAGATGTCAGCTTCCCTCACGCCAAGCATCATAGTCACCCCAAAGACTGGAATCAGACTTGGTTCTATTGTCGAGATACGTCTCCAGCTGACGAGAATCCTCTGCCGGGTTATTGTTCTCACCGGCTTACCAATACACATCCATTTCCCCAACGACTCAGCGCAAAGGAATGAGCCAAGTATGCACCACAGCTTTCGAAGCTCCGAGCCTTTGTGGCGAACGGTTTGACAGGCATTGACTTTGTCCGTTGCTGGGTCTCTTGGAGTATCTTGCCTCTAAGCCGTCGCCCCGGTTTAATGTGTGAATACGCAGGGGACGTAAAATATCCCCAACGGCATATTAACATTCAGCTGACTGACGCTGAAATTACTGAAGCCGTTAAGAAGATGCTAGATGAACCGGTGGCGGATTGCAACAAAACAGCGCTTAGTCCTTTCTACGTTTCCAATAAACCGCCAGCTGTAAGAATTGCGTAACTCTTGTTTTTGTTCGACCCTTTTTAATATTCCCTTATAAATTTTTTCAATCTTTGATAGGGTGATGATCCGTTCTGGAAGAAGAAGCCGTAGGATAAACCAGCAAAAACCCCTCGTGTCAAGACTAAGGTCACCAAGAAGCCTGCCAAAAAGAGAACCGCTGACTCCACTGACTTAAACTTTGATGATGACGATGAAAATCACGAGTCAGAGGTAGAACTTGATTCACTTGGTTCCTTATTCATACATCTTATTGATAATGATTGTTTTAGGAGGACGCAGAGGCTAGCCAAGCTGGTGACGCAGAGGTAATTATTCTTTTCTCCAGCTCAGAACCTCTGCCAACTCTGAAAACCCGTCAAGCAAACCGGAAAGTAAGATTTTCTCACCCTCTTGCTCACATGGATCCAAACTTTCTTTTGAAGAAACAGCAACACGAAGCTCGCCGCACAACCCGTCATAGCGGCCATGTGGTAACTTCTTCCGATTTACCGAACACGCCAGTTCGTAAACATCGCCCAGAGGTCTCTTATACTTCTGACACACGTTATCCTAAGGCAGGTTATTTCCGGCAACCTCTTAATCTGTCTGATTCAAATTATTAGGGAACTTCCCATTCCTCTTCTGGAGAATCAACAGAAACGCAACTTCCAACCCTCAAAACGGTTCCTGGGTGAGTATGTTTAAACTAACCCTTAATACCTTATGTTTGCTCACTACACTAACCTTTATGTTTGTTCTTTTCAGTGCTAAGCCCAGACCCAGCAAAAAGGCCAAGTTGAATAAACCGGCTAATGATAACCCGGCAGCAGATCCGGAAAAGACTCAATAACAGTTTGAACCAAATGCTGACGTTATTCCTGATGATCCGCCACCGCAAGATCATGAATTCTTTGCTGAACATATGGAAAATGATCAAACGGGTCATGCTGTTGACCCGCCAAGTCCAGCCAAAACTGCTGATAAACCGCCAAGCCCAGTCAAAGCTGCTGATGATAAAGCGGATGATGTTGTAGTTACTGGCTTTGGCTACACAACTCCTGGCAACCCCATTGTTCTGTCAAAACACAGTGCCAAAGAAGAAACCTCTGTTGTTGATAAGGGTAAGTGAAAAACAAACTTGGAAAACTATGCCCACCTCAGCGCCCAAGATATCCACTCTGGGTTTTTAAACCGCCTGTACACAAGCCGCGACTATGAAGCCGGTTTAGTGAACATGATGAAGGAGCGATATGAGGTAAATACGGTTAACTCTGCATAATTATTCTTCCCTTATATCCAATTTATAATATCAACTCCAATAGCCCCCAAGGGCCAGTTTATAATACCAATATAAACCGGGACTTTGTAATACTTCAACTTTGCCTTCGTAGCCCCCAAGGGCCGGTTCATCTTTTCAAGACGAACCGGGACTTTTGCCTTATAAGGTGCAAAACTTCTTATTGAACATCTTTGTAAACCAATTGACCACCAAGCTGATTGATGGAGGAAAATCCATAGTGTTAACTTGAGCAAATATGCATTAGCCCCCATGTGCCAAGAATAATACTTGTATTGAGCTTGGGACTTGTAAAAGCTTTTTGATAAGAAGCAAATAAGGCATTAGCCCCCAAGTGCCAAGCGTATAACTTGTTATGTGCTTGGTACTTCAAATATGTATTGTTAACTCATAAATTGCATGTCTTTTGTAGGCTGAGCCGAGCAAAAAAGAATCCCAAACCACCGACCTTCAAGAAAATATCAAATCCCAGCAGGCAGAAACTTGCAATGCTAAAGAGGAGCCGACCAGTGCCTTAGCAGCCATGGAAAAGCTGAAGGAAAGCTTCAAAAGCGAGCGGGCTATCTGGGATATAGACAAAGCAACACTGCTGAAGAGGGCTGAAGACGCTGAAGCGGCCCTTAATCCGGTAACGGAGGAGCTGACTGGCTTGAAGCGGCAAATAAACGCCATGACTTCTGCTATTTTTGGTAAAGAGCCTCTTCCTAATCTTTAAACATGTATTATCCCATAAACTGTCGGTTTACCAATGTTTGTGATGATGCAGGCTCTCGCATTACTCATCTTGGCTCTGACATGTAGAAGAAATTAAAAGATGCCTATACTATTATAGAGCAATTATATACCGGCGCACAACGGATCATCTGTACCGCCTCCCATAACAAACCGCCCCCAACCTTGATCAAGGAAACATTAGAGAGGCCATCGATGATGCCTGCCCAGTTTGAAGAGTTAAAAAGATCAGCTGCAAGAGCAGGTGCTTTGACTGCACTAACCCAGGCTAAAGCATGGATACCAGATCTTGATCCGGCTGACGTGGGAAACGGCTATCCGAGCATAAAGGAGGACGGGACAGACTTCGATAATGATGATCTCCGAGCCTTGACGAACGAAATGCGCCCATTGGCTAGCAAATTGGCTGAAGAGAGCGATCTTTCTCATTACCAGTTGATTTACGACGCCGACAACAGACGGGTTAATGCGCCAACTTATGATGTCCAAAATCTTATCCCACCAATCCGTAAGCATACCTACGCCCCTGTTGTTGAACCCTCCACACTTATAAGTGATGAAGCTGTATTCAAGGCCCTAACTGGGATCAATTGGGCAACCATTGACTTCCAGCCACTGGATGGAGAGGAGGAGGACGAACCGGCGCAGGATGATCCACAACCTTCAAGTCAGCCCGGCGAAGATTCATAAACCGGGGGCTGGTTTAGCTTCTGCATTCTGCAACACTTGTTGAAAACAATTATCCTTTTGGGCATCAAAGCGCCTTGTAATAGGCTAGTTTAAACGCTTGGTCTACTATGCCATCGTGCATATCTACTTTGCATGATACTGTTAATCCGCCATGTTAAGATATGCTATGTCTGCTTATGATACTTAGCACTATGGAATCTGCTCCTGCAATTAATAAATAAAAATGTCATGTGATATTTTATCACACTGCTAGTTTAGCAAGCCAGTATAATAAGGGTGATAACCCAAAACTTGAGTACTGGTAATTATCATCTGTCTGTCGGTTTATGAACGGAACCAGGCCGGATCAATAAACTACGGATATTAGTTGACCTCTCACGGGTGACTTATAGTCAAAGCCAGGCCGGGTTAATAAACACAGGTAACTTATACTCATATAGCATTATAAACCTAAAAAATCAAGAAGGATTTAAATAATCATAATTGTGGTGTTGCACTGATTAAGAGGGTTTAAGCTTTGGTTCGAATACGACCAAAGCCCCCAAGTGATTTCCCTGGTGGCCTTACGCCAATCAAGAGGTGTAGCTATGGTTCGAATACGACCAAGCCCCCAAGTGATTTCCCTGGTGGCCTTATGCCAGTCAAGAGGTGTAGCTATGGTTCGAATACGACCAAGCAACCAAGTGATTTCCCTGGTGGCCTTATGCCAATCAAGAGGTGTAGCTATGGTTCGAATACGACCAAGCCCCCAAATGATATTATGGGCTGTGCCCAAGGGGTACCTATGCTTGAGCTATGTTTAACAGACTCTCTTTGGCCCGTTTTAACCTGGGTAGTAAGCCCCAACTTTTTTTTCAATTGACTTATCAGCCGGTTCAAAGGGTAATTATAACTTCATGCATAAGCCGGAAGCCCCCATGTAACCAAAAAACTTTTTGAGAAAGAATGACAGAGGCCCCACTTTAGCAGGGATGCCGGTTTATTATATTGATCACAATATATACATTGTCAAAAATATGTACATAAGGGGAGCCTGTGGCTCAGGTGTAGTAAGGCCGAAGATGAGCAATGTTCCATGGCCGGTGGGTCTCCTCCTCCGGTTTACGTGAGTCTTTGTGCTCTCGAACATCGATAAGATAGTATGACCCGTTGTTCAGATTCTTGCTAACCACAAAGGGTCCCTCCCATGGTGGATAACTTGTGCATGTCAGTCTGATCCTGGATAAGCCGGAGCACCAGATTGCCTTCTTGAAAAGTTCTGGTTTTAACCCGGCGGCTGTGGTAACGCCGCAGATCTTGCTGGTAAATCACTGACCGAGCCGCCGTTGTGTCCCGCTTCTCATCTAACAGGTCCAGTGCTTCTTGACATGTTTTTTCATTATCCGCTTCAACATAAGCCGCCATGCGAGGCGAGTCGTGCCGGATGCCACTAGGGAGAACTGCCTCTGCTCCGTAAACCATGAAGAAAGGCATGTAACCCATAGATCTGCTGGGGGTGGTATTAATGCTCCATAACACGGAAGGCAACTCCTCCACCCAACAACCCGACGTCATCTGAAAATGAACCATAATACGGGGCTTGATGCCTCTCAAGATCTCTTGATTGGCTCTCTCAGCTTGACCATTAGATTGGGGTGAGCAATTGACGACACATCAAGCCGGATATGCTCTTGTTGACAAAATTCTTTCATAGCACACTCAGAGAGATTAGTGCCATTGTCTGTTATGATGCTGTGTGGAAAGCCAAACCGGAAAATCACCTTCTTCATGAATTGAACCGCCGTTGCTGCATCACACTTACTGACTGGCTCTGCCTCCACCCACTTAGTGAATTTATCAACCGCCACCAAAAGGTGGGTCTTCTTGTCCTTGGACCTCTTGAAGGGTCCAAACATATCCAGCCCGCAAGTTGCAAACGGCCAAGTGATAGGAATATCCTCAACTCCTGAGCCGGAATATGAGCTCGACGTGAGAACTTCAGACAACCGTCACACTTCTTAACCAAGTCCTCAGAATCAGCATGAGCCATCAGCCAATAGAAGCCGTGACGAAAAGCTTTGGCTACCAGGGATTTTGAACCAGCATGGTGACCACAATCTCCTTCGTGGATCTCACACAGAATCTCACGACCTTCTTCAGGAGACACGCAAAACTGAAACGCCCCTGTGACACTGCAATGATGCAATTCCCCGTTGACAATGGTCATTGACTTGGACCGCCGTATTATCTGCCTGGCCAAAGTTTCATCCTCAGGTAACTCGCCCCGAGTCATATATGCCAAATACAAGACTGTCCAATCCGGGATAACATGAAGAGCCGCCACCAACTAAGCCTCCGGGTCAGGAATAGCCAAATCCTCCTCTGTAGGTAGCTTGACCGACGGGTTATGCAAGACATCAAGAAAAATATTGGGCGGCACCGGTTTACGTTGAGAACCTAACCAGCTTAAAGCGTCCGCCGCTTCATTCTTTCTCCAGTCCACATGCTCAACTTGATAACCCTTGAAGTGACCAGTAATAACATCCACCTCTCGTCGATAGGCTGCCATGAGTGGATCCTTGGAATCCCAAGTACCAATGACTTGTTGAGCCACCAAGTCCGAGTCACCAAAACACCTAACCCGGCTTAAGCTCATCTCCTTAGCCATCCGAAGACCGTGGAGTAAAGCCTCATATTCAGTTGCATTGTTAGTGCAAGGGAACATTAAACAGAGAACATAAGAAAATTTATCACCTCGAGGGGAAGTAAGCACAACTCCAGCCCCCGAGCCCTCCAATTGCCTGGACCCGTCAAAGTGAATAGTCCAATATGTGTTATCTGGTTTTTCCTCTAGCACCTGCAACTCTGTCCAGTCATTGATGAAATCCACAAGTGCTTGGGACTTGATCACCGTACGAGGCACATACTTTAACCCATGAGGCCCAAGCTCAATGGTGATGCGGAGCATCCCAAGGTCATCCCCATGGACCTACCATCGTCTCTCCAAGTGCCTAATGGACCCATGACTAGAGCACGTGCAAGAGCTCTCGAAACCGAGGTGACATCTCTCCTCTCACAATTCCACTTTGATGAACATGAGACATGGCTACTACCTCAAACAGAGACTTTGTGCATGCTCAGGTACCAAGGAGTTAGCCCTGGAGACGCTAAGGAGCAAGGAGAATCCGAAGAGGAAGATGGACGTGAAGATGGAGAAGAAGAAGGGCTGAGTCTGCAGAAGCCTGGACGATCTGGACCACCGTCCGGACGATCCGGCCCCAGCCCAGACGATCCGGACCCCGGCCCGGACGATCCGGCTACACAGCCCGAGGACACCCGAAGCTTCACCCTGAAGCCGGATCATCCGGACCCAGCCCCAGATCATTCGGCCACTCCCGGACGTCTTGACCAGGACCCGGACATCCGGACCTCCCGCAGGACCTACGACCCGGCCGGATCATCCGGACCCCCGAAGCCCGGATCATCTGGACCAACACCCGTATCATCCGGACCGTGCCTGCGAGCATGATGTTGGGCCGAGGCCCATGTACCACTTCGCCCCCCAACTTCTATATATACTACCCCACCACCTCTTTCTAGGGTTAGCATTGGTTTAGCTCATATGTGAGGATAGCTTTTTCTCATCCATACGGATCATCTCCTCGAGAGAGACCGCGACCCCTCTACGGAGAAGATCCCCTTGGATTCAAGACCCCCTCTCGGGTGGCCCCATCAAGACCTCCTTACGGAGAAGAACCGGTTAACCTTTGTATCGTCCGTTGTTGACTTTGGATCATGTATCCGCACTTCTGTTTCGAGGATCTAGCATATGTGTGACTATATCTTGTTGGTTTAGTGATTTGTCTTGTGTTTTCCCTCATTTCCCCCTCGTGTTCTTCGTGTTCTTGGATGGGATCCGCTCCTTTCGTGAAAGATCAGCCGTTTAGAGTCTCACCCTACATCATCTTGATATCATGAGCCACGTTGATCACGATTTCGGAGCCTCCCCTCTTCGTTTTCTAGCTTGATTTTGCTGTTTTTCGTCCTAATCCGAAAATCACCACAAAAATAGCCCCAAAATTTTTTCTTGTGATTTGTGAGCTTTGATGAAGTTTTGTTGGTTTTGATCCGTGAATTTGTTGTGTTGCAAGTGTATCTTACCTTCCCCCACCATCTCCACCTCGCAATCCATCAAAAATCCGTGAAATCGTCGAATTTAACCCCGTTTTCGAGTTCATCCCGAGCCATCCCCGAGCGCAGTTGACCCGCCCGGATCATCCGGCTTCCCACCCGGATCATCCGGATCTGCCCGGATCATCCGGCTTCCTCTGCCGAACCTGCATTTTCTGCATTCTTTACCCACCGCCACCTATGCCTCCACGTACCCCCTTGGACCACCACCACCTAACTTCCGCAAACCCTTTCAAACCCAAACCCTACCACCACTTAACCACTACCTACTCCGTCACTTTTTGTTTCATTATGGCTCACCGTTTCCTAACGTGTTTCGGCTACTTAGGGATGGTTCGACATCAACATCACCACCGCTCATCTTCGCCAAGGACTACTATGAATGGCTACACCATTGCGGTATCAACCTCACCTTGGTATCGTCTTGGTATCGTGATATCATCATACTTTCTTGCATTTGCATTGATAACCCCATAGCCTTACTTTCGCGTCACTTACCCATCGAGACTAGCCTTTGAGTATTGCTGGCAACATAACTTGTGCACATTAGTGATCATACTTCCCATAGCATTCATACAATATCATCGTGTTGCATATCTTGGTATCATCTCTTATGTCACAAAGTTGTCATCGCATACACAATTGCTATCTTGGTTCGTCAAGCATTGCATGAGAAAAGAGCTCAAACAACAAAGAGCCAAACAAGCTTTTAAGCAAAAGGGAAAGATAAGCAAAGAGCTTATAAGCAAGAACCATAGCATCATACAACATTAAGATTGTCATATTCGATCATCTTGGATCATATCATCGGAACATCATACATAGAGCATACTTGGGATAGAAGTCGTGGCATTTTTGCTTAGTAGGTTGTGCACAAGTTCGTATATGCCTATTGTGCAATCGTGCTAGCGTCTCTCTAGTGTTGTGCAACAAGAGCATTTTCATGGATTCCACATTTTGGCTCACCCATGGTTGCACAACCCCTATTATCTATTTGCGTCTGTGTTTCCGTGTACCATATCTTGCTATTGGTCTACTTGTTGCATTTACAACTTGCGAATCTTTTCCAACATTATTGAGTCATGCTTACTATCACATCAAAAAAAATTGTGCCACCATCCTAACCAAGCTCCACCATAAGCTTTTACTTGTGTAGGTGTGAGAAACCAACAAGAATTGGTACCAATTCTGCTATTCCCTTGTTACACATTGAGTGATCATTGATCCATCTTCAACATCAGTCAAGGTACATTTGGTATAAGTTCTTCTCTTTCTCCCACTCACATAGTTGTTGCAATGATGGATAGGCCAAGTACTTCTACCAACCCACTCTTCCTCAAGCAAGACAACAATCCGAACAACTACGTCACCAAGCTACACCTCTTTGGTACACAACGAGCTTTGCATGAAGAGCAACTAGCAACGAGCGACCGCGTCGACAACCTCGCCACCGACTAGCGACTCTCCAAGAAACGCACAAGAGACTACTTAGACAACAAGCTCGACGAGTACAAGCACGAGAATGCCGCAAGAATGGAAGAGATTCGTGCCTTGTTGGTCAACCGCTCTTCTACCACTTCATCCTACTCAAGAAGGAGCCGCTCGAGTCGACACTCCGACGACACTATCTCCGGCTCAAGTACCCTGACATCGAATACTCTTTGTCGTGCTGCGCATCAAGATCATCAAGCTAACGGCAATCCTCTACACGACACCGACTCTCAAGAGCACCGACGTCGTCAAAACCAAGCTACATTTGTGCAAGCATAAGAACGACAACGTTAACGCCAACAAGAACAAGAGGAGCGAGCGCGACAACACCAAGATGCACAAGATGCCGAGGCACAACGACAAGAACAACAACTCCGTGAAGCTCAAGCACTTGAGGCGCAACGTGCCCTTCGAGATTCAGGTCACGCCGTGATAGAGGCAAAGGTGTCCCGTCTTTCGATGAGATGTGGTTTTCGCTTTGGAGGAAGTCGACTTTGACGATCCGACTACGAACGTGCGAGGACGTCGCGCCTTAGCAATCGCTAAACCAACTCCGAGAGGTTATTGACCACACCGAGCACGATCAACCTGACCACGAGGGTCATTTCCTGCGAACAAACGAAGAACAAGCAAGAAACTGAGATTGCAATCTGGATATTGCGAATATAAGATGAAAGCTTTATTGATCAAGGTGGGGTTCGTGGACGCCTTTGTCCGGTCGTTGAACACAAACGGCATGCGCGAAGTTGCAGCTATGGCGAACTTTTAATCTAAACAAAACCCAAGGTCTAAACGGTGCCCTAAGGGCTGTATATATGGAGGAAGAGGGGGAATTTCGTGGCCCTTGGTGGAGGGGTCCAAATCAACCCTAACTCTTGTTTCCCCACACATACGGACTCTAAAACAGCCTATACTTAAGTATTTCGAAATTACATGGGCCTGGCCCAATAATAAGGTGACGAGCACCTAGAATAGCCTATGGACGAATATTATGAAGTGGCATCTTGTATATTTCGTCCAAGGCCTCATGCACTCATTAGGGTGGCTTCAAAGTCCTGGAATCATCACTTGTAACTCCGTTTGTTCTCCTTGCGCATGGCATTATCTCCATGCTTGTTCTTGCTCCAATGTCCATCCTTCTCCAAGCTAGGGCCTTCATTTGTAAGCAAAACAAATGTATCCAATTTAGGCAGCATCATATTCTCATGAACATTAGAATCATTACCAAGAAACGAAAGTACTGATAATTTAATTGGCGTCATGCGAGCTCTAGTAATTGGTCCAAGATATGTAGCAGAGGGGCTGTGGGTGTAACAATGGTATTGATGTCCTCATCATCCTCCCTTCTTGAAATGAAGTCCTCCTCGACGGAAGCTCATATTCCTCACCCAAATAAGGCTTCAAATCTGCAATGTTAAAAGTGGACTAACCCCAAAATCTGCAGGCAGCTCAAGTTTATATGCATTATCATTTATTTTCTCTAACACCTTAAATGGACCATCAAGACGTGGCATTAGCTTTGATTTATGCAAATTAGGAAACCTATCCTTACGCAAATGTAACCAAACAAGATCTCCGGTGCAAAGACAACATGTTTTCTACCCTTATCTCCAGCAAGTTTATATTTAGCATTCATACGCTCAATGTTTTCCTTAGTTATCTCATGCACTTTTAAAATCAATTCAGCACGTTCTTTAGCATCAAAATTAACCTTCTCCGAAGATGGAAGAGGCAACAAATCAATAGTTGCACGAGGTAGGAAGCCATACACAATTTCAAAAGGGCACATCTTAGTAGTAGAATGCAATGAACGATTATAAGCAAATTCAATATGAGGCAAGCATTCTTCCCACATTTTCTTATTATTCTTCAAAACAGCCCTAAGCATAGTAGACAATGTTCTATTGACTACTTCAGTTTGTCCATCAGTTTGGGGGTGACAAGTAGTACTAAAAAGCAGTTTAGTCCCCAACTTAGCCCATAAACATCTCCAAAAGTGGCTAAGAAATTTAGTATCACGATCTGAAACAATAGTATTTGGCACACCATGCAAGCTTAATAATTTCACGAAAGAACAAATCAGCAACAATAACAACATCATCGCTTTTATGACATGGTATAAAGTGTGCCATTTTCGAGAATCTATCCACGACAACAAATATGCTATCCTCCCTTCTTTGTTCGAGGTAAACCTAAAACAAAGTCCATAGATATATCCTCCCAAGGAACACTAGGCACAGAGCAAAGGCATATATAAACCATGAGGATTGAGTCGTGACTTAGCTTTTTGACATGTAGTGCAGCGAGCAACAAAACGCTCAACATCCCGCCTCATCTTTGGCCAAAAGAAATGTGTAGCAAGTATATCCTCCGCCTTCTTGACGCCAAAGTGTCCCATTAATCCTCCTCCATGTGCCTCCTGCAACAACAAAAGACGAACAGAGCTAGCAGGAATGCATAGCTTGTTAGCACGGAACACAAAACCATCATTAATAACGAACTTGTTCCATGTTATTCCTTCTTTACAATTCTGCATTACATCTTTAAAATCAGCATCATGCACATATTGATCTTTGATGGTCTCCAAACCAAATATTTTGAAGTCAAGTTGTGAAAGCATAGTATAGCGACGAGACAAAGCATCAAGAATAACATTTTCTTTACCCTTCTTGTGTTTAATGACATAAGGGAAAGTCTCAATGAATTCAACCCATTTAGCATGTCTACGATTCAGTTTAGCTTGACTTTTAATATGTTTCAAAGATTCATGATCAGAATGTATAACAAATTCTTTGGGCCATAAATAATGTTGCCATGTCTCTAAAGTCCGACAAGAGCATATAATTCTTTGTCATAAGTAGAATAGTTCAGACTAGGCCCACTCAATTTTTCAGAAAAGTATGCAACAGGTGTGCCATCTTGTAATAACACACCTCCTAATCCAATTCCACTAGCATCACATTCAAGCTCAAAAGTCTTATTAAAGTCAGGAAGTTGGAGTAAAGGAGCATGTGTCAACTTATCTTTCAATACCGTGAAGGCTTCTTCCTGTGCGGTACCCCAAACAAAAGGCACGTCCTTCTTTGTAAGCCCATTGAGAGGTGCAGCAATGGTGCTAAAGTCTCTCACAAAACGCCTATAGAAACCAGCGAGTCCAAGAAAACTCCTCACTTTTGTGACCGTTTTGGGCTGCGGCCAACTCTCAATAGCTTCAATCTTGGCTTTATCAACTTCAATTCCCTGTGGAGTAACAACATAGCCAAGAAAAGATACTCGGTCGGTGCAAAAGGTGCACTTCCCAAGGTTACCAAACAAACGTGCATCACGTAGAGCATTAAAAACAACACGTAAATGTTCCAAATGTTCTTCCAAAGATTTGCTATAAATCAGTATATCATCAAAGTAAACTACCACAAATCGTCCAATGAAAGCACGTAAAACTTCGCTCATTAATCTCATGAAAGTACTAGGTGCATTAGTTAACCCAAAAGGCATGACTAACCACTCATATAATCCAAACTTAGTTTTAAATGCTGTTTTCCATTCATCTCCCAATTTCATACGAATTTGATGGTATCCACTACGCAAATCAACTTTGGAGAATATTGTAGAGCCACTTAATTCATCAAGCATATCATCTAGCCTAGGAATAGGATGACGATAACGAATAGTAATATTATTAATGCCTCTACAATCAACACACATACGCCGACGCACCATCCTTTTTAGGCACTAGTATAATAGGAACATCACAAGGACTAAGAGATTCGCGTATATAACCTTTGTCGAGCAGCTCCTGTACTTGACGATAATCTCCTTCGCCTCCTCTGGATTGGTACGGTATGGTGCACGGTTGGTAGCGATGCACGGAATTAAGTCAATTTGATGCTCAATCCCTCGAATAGGTGGTAATCCGGTGGCACGCCTTGTGGGAAGACGTCCGAACTCCTGCAAAATGTTAGTGACAACAGGGGCAAAGAGGAAGGCACGTCCTCGAATGAAAATAATGCCTCTTTGCACACAAAAGCATAGCAAACAGATTTGCTAGAATCTAGCTCATCAATATCAGATTTGGTGGCAAATAAACATGCACTTTTCAGTTTAATTTCGAAGCAACATTAGATGGTTTATTATTAGGCTTCATTTGTTGCTCAAATTCTTTTGCCACAATCTGATTTTCACTCTTATTTTTCTCCTGTTTTGCTTTATTAGCTCGATTAATATCATCTTTCAAAATGGAATCAGGAGTCATAGGAAGAAAAGTAATATTTTTATCCTTGTGAACAAGAGTATACTGATTGTTTCTACCATGGTGTACAGAATTTTTATCAAATTGCCATGGTCTACCAAGTAATAAGGAACATGCTTGCATAGTTACCACATCACAATCAACATAATCAGCATATGTAGAGATACTAAAATGCACACGAACAATACGTGTTACCTTAACCTTGCCGCTGTTGTTGAACCATTGGATATAGTAAGGATGTGGATGTGGTCTTGTGGTGAGAGAAAGCTTCTCCACCATATCCATGCTAGCCAAGTTGTTGCAGCTCCTCCATCTATGATGACGCTAATAGAACGTTCCTTCACAACTCCCTTTGTATGGAACAAGTTATGCCTCTGATTTTGCTCAGCTTGTGTAACCTGCACACTCAAAACACGTTGAGCAACTAAACATTCATACCTGTCAAGATCTTCAGCAGCCATGTATTGCGCCTCAAAATCAGAATCATCTCCACCGTGTTCTTCATGTGTAATAAGAGCCAAAGTCTCTTCATCATAGTCACTAGCAGACTCATACCCACCATCCTCGTAGCAATCATCACACGCTGAGATTGGCATTCTCTCATAAAATGTCCTCTTCCCTTACAACGACGACAAATAAGATCACTTGTGTGCCCTGTTGACGCCATGGAAGAAGAAGAGCTCTGTAGGCCCAGCAGTGTACTCTTGGCAGATAGTGGTGGTTGTGCCTGCTTTCTTGTATCACGGTTGGAGGTGGCAGCCGACGGAGGTGCCGTGTAGTAGAACGTGTGGAAGTAGATGATGCACGTGGTGTCCATGATGAAGGTCGACCTGCAGACAAGTTAGTCGCGCCAAGGCCTGCCGATCCTGCACTTCACGCTCAGCTTTACAAGCAAGATGGAATAATCGAGTGATATTATTATAATCCTTGTAGTCTAGAATGGTCTGAATCTCTCTATTTAATCCACCCGTAAAACGTGCAAGCATAGCTTCATTCTCCTCAACAATACCACATCTAATCAAGCCAGTTTGTAATTCCCGATAATATTCTTCACCGAATTTTTCCTTGTCTTAGGCGCTGCAATTTTTGAAGTAATTCACGTTGATAATATGGTGGAACCCAACGAGTACGCATAGCAGTTTTCAAAGCAGCCCAAGTAGCTGGAACAGGATATAATCTACAATGTTCAGACCACCAAACACATGCAAAGCTAGTGAAAGCACAAACAGCAGCAGGAACACGCCTCTCCTCGTGATATTGTAAACATGTAAATCGTTGTTCAGTTTCTAACTCCCAAGTAAGATATATATCAGAACATATCTACCCTCAAATGGTGGAATATTCAATTTCAGTTTAGGGAGATGGTCATGATCTCGCACTCAAGGGGAGCCCGAACATTGCCATTGTTTGCATGTGGACGACCTGGTGGTTGTGGTGCTGGTGGTTGCACGTAGTTCGATGTTGATCAACCTCATCCTCGTAAGCTCTCACATAATCATCCTCCCCGCCAGCAGCAGCAGGAGCCATGTATATCAACAGCAGCACCAGCAGCTTGGCCGGTGAAGAGGGACACGGAAGCTCGGCGGAGGGCTGTTTCACGATGTGGAGGTAGTCCATGTTGTTGTAGTAGAGGTGCGTTAGGTGCAGCCGGTGGTGGTGGTGGTAGACGCATGAGCAATTCATTAAACCTGTTATCGAGCTTTGTTTCGAACGCCTTCTCAATGCCATCTATCTTCTCCATGGCCTCTTCAAATCTATTTAGCACATCGTCCACCTGCCCACTCATCATTTGTTGAAACTTATCATGTAGCGCTTTGTTTGTCATGTTCTCCCAGTCAGTCTCGTCGGCTTGTGATCCTGCCATGGTTAGCAGCAATAGAAACACACAAGAATATGATTGACGGACTACTAGGAAGTGGTGGTGGTGGTGTGGTGGACAGTCACAAACCGTCAAGCAAATCTCAAATTCTTACCAATTCTTACCCAGCAGAAGAGCGGTGATCGGCAACCGATGTAGTCAAAACTCTCAAAGCTTGGATAGAGCGATTACTGTGGAGAGTCAAACGCACGATGTAGATGTATGTGGAGCTGGGAAGGCTTATAATATGGTAGCAAAAGGGTCAGCAATAATCAATTCAGAGATGCAAAGTTGAATAAATGCTCAACGACGATCTTGTCTGGTCCTAGGCTAGACCGTGCTAGAGACGCGAGCCTAGAACACTAACATAATCACGGCGCTGCACGGAAACAACGGAAAAGCACACTCTGGAATAAATTTTTTTTCGCTCTTTTTTTTTTGCGCTTCTATTTTTTTTTGCGCTGCTCTTTTTTTTTGCGAAAAATCACTATAATGGCGAGTGTCTCAAAACTCTTCCCAGGTCAAACTGACAGGATGGGCACGAAATTTTTTCGACCAAAATATTAAATTTTTTTTTTCGACTGCCCGGACCCAAAAACTGGAAACGGGTCAAAAAAAACTTTCTATAATGGCGACTGTCTCAATATGCTTAGAAACACCTAAAAATAGGATAGCCAGAAAAATTTTCGACAAGTGCGTTTGCGAAAAAAAATTTCGACCAGAAAATTTTTCGACAAGTGCGTTTTCGGAAATTTTTTTTTTCCCGACACCTACTCCGGCAAGGAAACACGAATCGGAAACTAGATGGATCTCGAAAACAAACCTAATATGAGAAGAACTCGGATTGGTGGTGGATATATGGTGGTGGTATATGGCAGCGGTGGTGATATATGGTAGCGGTGGTGGTATATGGATACGGATTGGTGGTGGTATATGGATACGGATTCAGAGCGGTGGCGGATAAGCAATGGTGGTAGATGGCAAGGCGATGACGATGGTGCGGCGGCGGCGTGACAACTTATGACCGTAACTCAAACTCTAAAAGACTAGACTCTAACACCAAAGAACTTGACACGACGATGCAACCGCAAATTCAACAAAGCAAAAACCCTAAAAAGATTATGCAAAGGCTCAGATTGATTCGGATATGATGAACTAACCCTAATTTTTTTTTTGGCTTATTCGTGGACTTTAGGTATGAAGAACAGACTCGATCTAATCTACGAAAAATTGTAAAATCTCACCGAGCAACCTGAAAATCTGATACCACTTGATAGAGGCAAAGGTGTCCCGTCTTTCGATGAGATGTGGTTTTCGCTTTGGAGGAAGTCGACTTTGATGATCCGACTACGAACGTGCGAGGACGTCGCGCCTTAGCAATCGCTAAACCAACTCCGAGAGGTTATTGACCACACCGGAGCACGATCAACCTGACCACGAGGGTCTGTTTCCTGCGAACAAACGAAGAACAAGCAAGAAACTGAGATTGCAATCTGGATATTGCGAATATAAGATGAAAGCTTTATTGATCAAGGTGGGGTTCTGTGACGCCTTTGTCTGGTCGTTGAACACAAACGAAGTACGCGAAGTTGCAGCTATGGCAAATTTTAATCTAAACAAAACCCAAGGTCTAAACGGTGCCCTAAGGGCTGTATATATGGAGGAAGAGGGGGGAATTTCGTGGCCCTTGGTGGAGGGGTCCAAATCAACCCTAACTCTTGTTTCCCCACACATACGGACTCTAAAACAGCCTATACTTAAGTATTTCGAAATTACATGGGCCTGGCCCAATAATAAGGTGACGCAGCACCTAGAATAGCCTATGGACTAATATTATGAAGTGGCATCTTGTATATTTCGTCCAAGGCCTCATGCACTCATTAGGGTGGCTTCAAAGTCCTGGAATCATCACTTGTAACTCCGTTTGTTCTCCTTGCATGGCATTATCTCCATGCTTGTTCTTGCTCCAATGTCCATCCTTCTCCAAGCTAGGGCCTTCATTTGTAAGCAAAACAAATGTATCCAATTTAGGCAGCATCATATTCTCATGAACATTAGAATCATTACCAAGAAACGAAAGTACCGATAATTTAATTGGCGCATGCGAGCTCTAGTAATTGGTCCAGTATATGTAGCAGTAGGGGCTGTGGGTGTAACAATGGTATTGATGTCCTCATCACGCCGTAGCCACACGCAACCGGCAAGCTCATGAGCAACAAGAAGCGCTTCGCGATGAAGTTCAAGAAAGGATTTATCAAGCACATGTCCATCGTCAAGTTCCTCGTCAAGATCGACAAGCGCCTCCTCAAGTTCGACAAGAGCATCAAGTTCATCGAGAGCATGAAAACAATGGAAATCTTCCAAGACAAGAGCAACATGAGGTTGCCAACCCTCCTCGTCAAGAGCAACATGAGTTTGTCAATCCTCAATGACATGGGCGTCATCATCCTCGACCCCAACACAATGAAAAGCAAAGATACGGCAAGCTAAATTTCACCATGCCCAAGTTCATCGGAAGCAATGACCCCGAAGAGTACATCTCATGGGCATTGAAAGTTGACAAAATCTTCCGCTTGCACAACTACGAAGAAGAGAAGAAGATCGCAATGGCATCCCTTGAATTCCAAGACTACGTCCTCATTTGGTGGGAACAAGTCATTGAGCGCCGAGAGGCAAGAGGTGAACCACCCATCACTACTTGGGCGCAAATGAATGATGTCATGAGAGCATGATTTGTGCCAAAGTACTACAAACGCGACCTCTTCAAGAAACTCCAACTCCTCAAGCAAGGAACCAAGAGCGTTGAAGAGTACTACAAGGAAATGGAGATTGCCATGATAAGAGCCAATGTCACGAAAGATGATGAGAAAATTATGGCACATTTCTTGAATGGACTCAATCATCCTATAAAGAAGATCGCCGACTTCCAACCATACTCGAACCTCATCGAGCTAGTGCACCAAGCTACCAAAGCGGAACGACAAGTACAAGACGACTTCAAATATTCCAAGTTCTCATCCAAGTCCTACAGCTTCTCCAACACCCAAGCTTCAACGACTCCAACAATTTCTACCTCAACCAAGCCATCTACAAGCAACAACGACAAGTCAAGTTACAAGAAAACTTCGACAACCTCAAGTCGTCCTCCTACTACAAGCAACTTCAAGCCGAGAGCTTCATCATCATCTACCCCAACCGATGACACCATCAAGACAAGTTCCTTCAAATGCTTCAGATGCGGCGCCCGAGACCACAAGTCCTTTGAGTGTACCAACAAGCGCACCATGATCCTCAACGATGACGAAACCTATGACTCAATGAGTGAAGGAGAAATGGAAGCCCATGAGCAAGTGGCCATGCACCGACAAGTGAACAATGAAGATGAAGATGATCAAATCTTTTGTGATGAAGATTCAAGCCCCTCTCTTGTTGTCTCCAAGGTCTTGACTCTTCAACATCAACAAGACGAAGACCAAAGATGCCATATCTTCCACACAAAGGCCGACATCAATGGAAGGTCCGTCAAGGTCATCATCGATGGAGGGAGTTGCCATAACCTCGCAAGTGAAGAACTATGCTCCAAGATCCAATTGGTCAAGATGAAGCACCCGCACCCATACAAGGTTCAAGGCTAAGCGACACCGGCACAATCCAAGTCAAGCATAGGGTACAAGTCTCCTTCAAGATCGGAGCTTACGAAGACACTTTGGAGTGTGATGTCATCCCGATGACCGTGTGCCACCTCCTTCTTGGACGGCCATGGCAATATGACCGCGGTGTCATCCACAATGGGCGTACAAACCACTACAGCTTCAAGATGAAAGGAAGGAGTATGTGCTACGACCAATGTCTCCAAGCCAAGTGATCAACGACAAGCAAGCAACCCATCGTGGAGAGAATAGTGAGAGAGCGAACTACAAAAAAGAGAGTGAGCGCCACAAGCCCATTGAGTGCCTCCACGATGAGCGACAAGAAAAACTTAGTTCTCTTTGCCATCAAACGTTAGATGAGAGAAGTGCGTGAGAACCCATCAAGGGTCCTACACTATGTCCTATTGTGCAAGGACGAGGCACCAAAAACTATCACCTCTCACAATTTACCTTCGGTGTTATCCTGTTTATTGCAGGAATTCCAAGATGTTTCCCCGACGAGCTACCTCCAGGTCTACCTCCACTACGAGGCATCGAACATCGCATCGACCTCATCCCTGGAGCGCCACTTCCAAACAAGGCTCCCTACCGAGTAAACCCCGAAGAAACCAAAGAAATACAAAGGCAAGTAAACCATCTCATAGACCATGGACATGTGCGCGAACGCTTGAGCCTTGTGCCGTACCGGTCATTCTTGTGCCAAAAAGAGACGGTAGCTTTCGCATGTGTTCTGATTGTAGACCCATCAATGCTATCACCGTTCACTATAGGTTTCCAATTCCACGCCTTGACGATCTGCTAGACGAACTTAGCGGTGCCACTATCTTTTCCAAAATTGATCTTAAAAGTGGTTACTATCAAATACGCATACAAGAGGGTGATGAATGGAAAACCGCTTTCAAAACAAAGTTTGGTTTGTATGAGTGGTTAGTCATGCCTATGGGTTTATCGGAAGCACCCAGTACTTTCATGAGTCTCATGCATTATGTCTTTCACCCTTATATTGGTGAATTTGATGTTGTCTACTTTGATGATATCCTTGTTTTTAGAAAATCCATCAAAGAGCATGTCACCCACCTTCGCACCGTGCTAGAAACTCTTTGAAAAGAGCAACTTTATGCTAATATGGAAAAATGCCTTTTTGGTGTTGATAAGCTTGTTTTCTTGGGTTTTGTAGTATCTTCTAAGAGTGTTCATGTTGATGAATATAAGATCAATGCTATTAAAACTTGGCCCCAACCAAAAAATTTGCAACAAGTGCGTAGTTTTCTTGGTTTAGCCGGTTTCTATCGTAGATTTGTGAAGGATTTTAGCACCATTGCTTCACCTTTACATGCTTTGAGCAAGAAGAATGCTCCCTTTGTTTGGGGACCATCTCAAGATAGAGCATCCAATGAGCTTAAGAATTTGCTTACTCATGCTCCCGTGCTTGCATTACCCAACTTTGACAAACCTTTTGAAATTCATTGCGATGCTAGTGGTAATGGCATAGGAGGTATGTTAATGCAAGAGAAGCTCCCCATAGCATATTTTAGTGAGAAACTTTCCGGAGCGCAACTCAATTACCCCATCTATGACAAAGAGCTATATGCTTCAGTGCGAGTTTTGCATGAATGTGAACATTACCTCCGCCCTCATGAATTCATCATCCACACAGATCATGAAACACTTAAATATCTTAAGAGTCAAACTAAGTTGAACAAGCGTCATGCTAGTGGAGTGAATTTATTGAGTCTTTTCCTTATGTAATCAAGTATATTAAAGGTAAGGAAAATGTTGTGGCGGATGCGCTTTCCCGTATATGCATGATTGTTACTCAACTTGAATTGAATGTCATTGGCTTTGAACACATTAAAGACTTGTATGAGCATGATCCTACTTTTGCCATCCCTTATGCCAAATGTTTGATGGATACATCTTGAGAACGCTATTACATCAAAGATGGATATCTTATGAGAGCTAACAAACTTTGCATCCCCGAGTCTTCTCTTCGTTTGTTGCTTTTGCATGAATCTCATGGAGGAGGACTAATGGGACATTTTGGACGCGACAAGATCCTTGCTACGCTCTCCAAGAACTACTTTTGACCTAATATGTTCCGCGACGTCAACCGCTTCACCAACCGATTCTCTACATGTCGCAAAGCTAAGTCTAAAGCTCAATCTCATGGACTATATATGCCTCTTCCAATTCCGTATCAACCATGGGAAGATATTAGCATGAATTTTGTGCTTGGTTTGCCTAGAACTAGAAATGGCAAGGATTCTGTTTTTGTTGTTGTGGACCGATTCTCCAAAATGGCTCATTTCATTCCTTGCAACAAGATAGATGATGCTTCACATGTTGCCAATCTCTTTTGTAGGGAAATATTGCGTCTACATGGAGTGCCAAAGACGATTGTCTCGGACCGCGACGTCAAGTTCTTGAGTTACTTTTGGAAGACCTTATGCGCCAAGCTCGAAATCAAGCTACTATTCTCCACGGCATATCATCCACAAACCGATGGCCAAACGGAGGTGACAAACCATACGCTCTCCACTCTACTACGCGTGTTGATAAAGAAGAACATCAAGGAGTGGGAGGAGTGCCTACCTATCACCGAGTACGCCTACAACCGTGCAAGACACAAGACTACCGGCGAGTCCCCCTTCGAGGTCGTCTACGGCTTCAACCCGTTATCCCCATCGGACATTCTACCTCTACCGCTACAAGAACGCACAAACATGGACGCGAGTGCCCGAGTCAACTACCTCGAGAAGATGCATGACGATAAAAGGCACACCATCGAGCACCAAGTACAACGACTCGCGACCAAGTTCAACATCAATAAGCGACCCATGATATTCAACATTGGAGATCTTGTGTGGCTACACCTTCACAAGGACCGCTTCCACAACAAATGCAAGTCCAAACTTCTACCGCGAGCCGATGGACCCTTCAAGGTGCTTGCACGCTACAACAAACAACGCATGCAAGATCGACATCCCACACGACAAGTACTCCGTGAGCGACATCTTCAACGTCAAAGATCTCTCTCGGTACCATGGTGATGAGGATTTTGATCCGAGGTCGGATCTTTCCCAAGGGAGGGGAGATGATGTGGAGCATCCCAAGGTCATCCCCATGGAACTACCATCGTATCTCCAAGTGCCTAATGGACCCATGACTAGAGCACGTGCAAGAGCTCTCGAAACCGAGGTGACATCTCTCCTCTCACAATTCCACTTCGATGAACATAAGACATGGCTACTACCTCAAATGGAGACTTTGTACATGCTCAAGTAGCAAGGAGTTAGCCCTGGAGACGCTAAGGAGCAAGGAGAATCCAAAGAGGAAGATGGACGTGAAGATGGAGAAGAAGAAGGGTTGAGTCTGCAGAAGCCCAGATGACCCGGACCGCCATCCGGACGATCCGGCCCAAACCCGGACGATCCGGACCCCGGCGCGGACGATTCGGCTACACAGCATGAGGACACCTGAAGCTTCACCCTAAAGCCGGATCATCCGGACCCAGCCCCAGATCATCCGGCCACACCCGGACGTCCGGACCAGGACCCGGACATCTGGACCTCCCGCGGCGCCTACGACCCGGCCGGATCATCCGGACCCCCGAAGCCCGGATCATCCGGAGCAACCCCCGGATCATCCGGACCGTGCCTGTGAGCATGATGTCGGGCCGAGGCCCATGTACCCCTTCTCCCCCCAACTTCTATATATACTACTCCACCACCTCTTTCTAGGGTTAGCATTGGTTTAGCTCATATGTGAGGATAGCTTTTGCTCATCCATACAGATCATCTCCTTGAGAGAGACCGCGGCCCCCCTACGGAGAAGATCTCCTTGGATTCAAGACCCCCTCTCGGGTGGCCCCATCAAGACCTCCTTACGGAGAAGAACCAGTTACCCTTTGTATCGTCCGTTGTTGACTTTGGATCGTGTATCCGCACTTGTGTTTCGAGGATCTAGCATATGTGTGACTATATCTTGTTGGTTTAGTGATTTCTCTTGTGTTTTCCCTCGTTTCCCCCTCGTCTTCTTTGTGCTCTTGGATGGGATCCGCTCCTTTCGTGAAAGATCGGCCATTTAGGGTCTCACCCTACATCAAATGGCCCACTTGGCAACCCGGGCAGTTGGTTCCCTATTTTGGATTATATCTCCCAAAGGAGCAGAACTGTCGACAGTGATGGGATGACCCTAAAAATACTGCTTAAGCTTTCAGCTTGCCATGAAAAATCCGTACACCATCTTCTGCCAATGTGGGTATCTCTGCTTGGACTCAATAAGCACCTCACTAATATAATAAACCAGCTGTTGAACCGGATATTCCTTGCCCGCATCCTTTCGCTCTACCACAATGGCCACACTGATAGCCCGGGCATTGGCAGCCACATATAACAACAATGGCTCTTTGTCAACAGGAGCAGCAAGGATAGGTGGCTCGGCTAACTGCTTCTTCAAGTACTCAAACGCCGCATTAGCAGCATCACTCCAGACAAAATTATCTGTCTTTTTCATCATCTGATATAGAGGGATAGCTTTCTCCCCCAACCGGCTTATAAACCAGCTCAACGCTACAATACGACCCGCCAGACGTTGAACGTCATTGACACACGCCGGTTTAGCCAGAGAAGTAATGGCTTGATCTTTTCCGGTTTAGCCTCAATGCCCGTGTTAGACACCAGAAAGCCCAAGAGCTTACCCATTGGTACACCAAAGACGCACTTGGCTGGGTTAAGCATCATCTTATAAACTCGGAGATTATCGAAAGTTTCCTTCAAATCGTCTATCAACATCTCCTCTTTCCTAGACTTCACCACAATATCATCCACATAAGCATGAACATCGCGCCCAATATGAGTATGAAGACAATTCTGCACACAGTGCTGATAAGTCGCCTGGGCACTCTTGAGTCCAAAAGGCATAGACACATAGCAGAAGGCTCCAAAGGGAGTTATAAAAGTTGTCTTCTCTTGGTCCTTGACTGCCATCTTGATCTGATGATAACCAGAATAAGCATCCAAAAAACTCAAACGCTCACAACCCACCGTAGCATCAATAATCTGATCAATACGAGGGAGAACGAAAGGATCAACTGGACAAGCCTTGTTTAGATCCGTGTAGTCCACACACATGCGCCAAGTGTCATTCTTCTTAAGTACCAGCACCGGATTAGCCAACCACTCAGGATGAAAAACCTCAACAATAAACCCAGCCGCCAAAAGCCAGGCTACCTCTTCACCAATGGCCTTGCGCCTTTCTTCATTGAAACAACGAAGAAACTGCTTGACCGGTTTAAACTTGGGATCAATATTGAGAGTGTGCTCAGTGAGTTCCCTCGGTACACCTGGCATGTCAGAAGGTTTCCATGCAAAGATGCCCCGGTTCTCACGGATGAACTCGATGAGCGCGCTTTCCTATTTCGGATCCAGGTTAGCGCTGATGTTGAACTGTTTGGACAAATCACCAGGAACAAAATCAACCAGCTTAGTCTCATCAGCCGATTTAAACATCAAGGCCGCATCATGCTCTGTAGTTGGCTTTTTCAAAGAAGTCATATCCGCCGGATCAACATTATCCTTATAGAACTTCAACTCCTCTGTTACACAAACCAACTCAGAATAAGCCGCATCACCTTCTTCACATTCCAAAGCTATCTTCCGACTCCCATCTACCGTGATGGTTCCCTTATGACTCGGCATCTTGAGCCGCAGATAAACATAACAGGGCCTTGCCATGAACTTAGCATAAGGTGGCCGTCCAAACAGGGCATGATAAGGGCTCTTGATTTTCACCACCTCAAAGGTCAATGTCTCTGATCTAGAATCATGATCATCTCCAAAAGCAACTTCCAGAGCTATCTTACCAACTGGATACGCCGACTTACCAGGCACCACACCATGGAAAATAGTGTTCGACGGTTTAAGATTTTCATCTATCAACCCCATGCAACGGAAGGTTTCATAATAAAGGATATTGATGCTGCTCCCTCCGTCCATGAGCACCTTGGTGAACTTATACCCCCCAACCTGAGGTGCAACCACCAATGCCAGGTGACCCAGAAGATCAACCCGGGGCAGGTGATCCTCCCAAGTCCACATGATGGGCTGCTCAGACCAGCGCAAATAATGGGGAACTGTCGGTTCAACGGAGTTTACTGCCCTTTTATGAAGCTTCTGATCCCTCTTGCATAAACTCGCGGTCAAGACGTGGTACTGCCCACTATTCAACTGTTTCGGGTTACTCTGATACCCAGACTGCTGCTGGTGATTCCGTTGACCTGACTGTTGATGGTAGCCACCCTGATTGCCTTGATTGCCTTCATTACCTTGATGACCTTGGAATCCAAAGTTTGAACCGCCACCACCATAACTCGGATCCTGAACCACCACCCGGTCCATGGTCGCCTTGGAAAATATTTGAATTCTTGAACTCCTTCATGATGTAACAATCTTTCCAGAGATGAGTGATGGTCTTTGTCGTGTACCATGCCTTGGGTAGGGCTGATTCAACAGATGCTCAAGATTCATTCCTGGTCCTCCGGTCTGTGGGGGCGGTCTACCCTTACGACCCTGACCATTATTCTGTGCATTGGTATTTGCCACAAAGTCCAAACTATTATCAGCTTTGCGCTTATCATTACCACCTTGATTCGCCGCCGAGTTATGATGTTGCCCTTTGGTGCTGCTACTCTTCTTTCCCTTTCCCGATTTGTCATCATCAGATTCGGGGTCCTTGGTACTATCAGACTCGGCATACTTAACCAGAGCAGCCAGGACTGTCCCCATGTCATTGCAGTGATGTTTGAGACGTCCCAATTTTAGCTTTAGGGGCGTGAAACGACAGTTGCCTTCCAACATTAAGACTACTGAATCGGCATTGATACGATCCGACGAGTGCAGGATTGTTGAAACCAGGCGTACCAATGAGTCATCGATTCACCCTCTTCTTGAACACAAGCGGCTAAATCCACAATTGACATAGGCTGCTTGCATGTGTCTTTGAAATTGTGGATAAACCGGGCCTTTAACTCGGCCCATGATCCAATGGAGTTAGCAGGGAGCCCCTTCAACCAAGTACGGGCCGTCCCTTCCAACATCAAGGGGAAATACTTAGCACACACAGCTTGGCTAACATCTAGCAATTACATGGCCATCTCATAACTCTCGACCCACGCCTTAGGAGGTAAGTCAGCTATGTAGTTAGGCACCTTGCGAGGACCCTTGAAATCCTTGGGCAGACGCTCATTACGAATAGTTGGCATTAAACATGGCGTGCCCAAATTCTTAAAGGTTACCCCTGGCTCCACCGAAGTTGTTGAACGAACCGGGGTAGGCTGACGAGCCGCATACAGAGCCACTAACTCGGCCTCCCGACACGCTCTACCTTGATCCACGACGTTCTGAGCCTCCGCACCACCGCCTGCTGGATCATGACCACGCGGCGGGTTATGGTTCCGTGCACTGCTCGACACAGCCGGTTCATCGATGTGTCTGTTGTAACTCCGACTTGGGCGAGGGGTGGAATGAATCCTTTCCCGACTGTAAGAATAAGCCTGCTGCTGAACCAATGCCATCTGTAATAGCTATCGAGCTCTCCGGGTTTAAACCACCACTGGAGACTCGCCTTCAACTGGAAGAGCCTCCAATCATGATGCCGCAGCAATCATGTTATCTAAAGGGTTAGAGTAATGACCCGGTGGTGTCGCCACAAGCTGGCGCGGGTTATTGTGCTGACAAGGCAGGTCCATCATACGTGGCTGAACCGGTGTTCCCGTCCCAGGTGCTTCGACCCGATTTACCGCTGCCTGGTTACTGGTACCTGCTCCTGGCGTATTAAAGAGATTTTGTGCTTCTTAAACCGGGGGCAGACGAGTCTGATGCCTCCTTCTCATGACATCACTTGAGGCATTCTGGTCTAGCATGAGCCGATAAGACTCCGCCTGAACCCATTGTGCCTGAGCATCCAAAGCGGCCCGCTCTTCAGCCATCCTGGTGTTTTCCGTGTTCAGCTCCTCCTTGTCCTGTGCTATCTTCTCACACAATTTCGCAATCGCCGCATTATGCTGATCCTGGTCCACCGGGTTAACCACTGTTGTTATCAACGTTGTTAGTTTGTCCACCAAGTCAGTTAAGACATGGGCCAGCGGGCACACAGGGCCTCCTGCCCCGGCAGCCGTCGCCACTGCTGATCCAGAAATCAACTCTGCTGTCGTTGATGAACGTAAACGGGCTGTGTACCGGCCATGAAGATTGCAACCCGGTTCGGCGGTTCAAGGGGGTCTGGAATACTGTCGCCATAGGAACAGCCCCCAAGCCGGCCATCTTGCAACTGGTACAATGACTCGGTCTCACCGGTGGATGACTCGTCATCTGAATAGACAACCATCTCACCATTAGATATCGATTCAGATTCTCCACCATTAATGAATCCCATGAAAGCAAGCTTCAAGGCGGGCTGAACTCGGGCTGGTCCCGCATGCTGAGCCGTCTCGATGATGTCGGTTAAGATGTCCGGCTTAGGGCCCGGTTCGCCAATCTTGCCAATGAAAACATGGATTCCGCTGAAGGGGACCCGGTACCCATACTCGATTGAGCCGGCCTCAGGGCCCCAGCCTGCGTCGTCGATGTAGAGCTTGCCGCAGCGACTCTTGGTCATCCGGCCCACAGCGTATCCCTTGAGCCCTTCGAAGTTGCCTTCTAAGAACTTGAAACCATCATGCGATAGGCCCACGGTGGGCGCCAACTGTCGTGGAATTGTCACACAGATGTCCTAGTCTGAGGACTTAGATGTGGAGCCATCGCGACGGGTTAGCTTAAAGGGGTTAATCGGGACAAAGGACACAAGGAATTTATACTGGTTCGGCCCCTTGCGGTGAAGGTAAAGGCCAAATCCAGTTTGAGTTGATATTGCTAGGGTTTCGATGACCAGGGAGCGAATATGCTAAGCCTGGCTCTCAATCTGATGTTTCTTGTCCCTAAACCTTCGCCAGGTCGTCCCTTTATATACACAGGTTGACACCTGGCGGTTTTCAGAATCCCGACCGGCTCATGAACGTGTCCGGCTCGGTTTCTACCCTTTCCTATCTTACAACACAAGTCATATATCATATGGTGGTTTATATCTGCAGGCCATAATCCGCCTTTGGGCTTTGGGCCTTATTGCTAAGTCTTCTTCATAAAGCGCCATCCTCCATGTCTTCATGGGCTTCAAAATACGGGTAAACCACTATGAGCATAACCCGGCCCCTCCTAAGCGATCTATACTTAATAGTTATATCCCCAACAGGTTCTATTTCCTCAACCCTTTCATTTCCTCATTCATGTGTTGATAAACTTGATCTTTACTGTTTTAAGACTTTGACTGAAGACTTTCTCAATTTCCTAAATCCTAATTCTTCAGTCACTTTGTCTTCAGCCTGCTTATCCTGTTTACACACTACCTGTGCTATGTGCTTGTTTCATATCATCATGATGACTGTGTTACCGCCATGTTATGCTTGCACCTGAGTACTTATTCCGCTGCTAGTAGTTCATCACTTAGCAATGCTCAAGTTGTATTTGCTCAGTGACGAATTTGTAAAAATCGCCTATTCATCCCCCTCTAGTCGATATAACTCACTTTCAGTTGGTATCAGAGAAAGGTACTCCCTTGTTCTGTGTGATTTTGGTTTAACCACCTAGAGTTTTAGTTATGTCGACTGCAGGCATGATCAAGGTCTCGGCTAGGTGTCCTACCTTCGATGGGATAGACAACCCCTACTGGAAGAATAAGATGCGCATGCATCTTGAGGCAATTGACAACGATCTCTGGTACAATGTGGAAAATGGCATTCCCTCTATCACTCCTTCTGTGAAAGCTGCTGATGTGAAGAGATTCGAGCAACACGACTCTCAAGCGAAGAATATCATATGTGGCCATCTGACCAAAGGACAGTACGGTAGAGTGAGTGCTTTGGAGTCTGCAAAGCTTATCTAGGATAGGCTGTCCAAGGTCAATGAAGGAATCTCTACCCAACGTGATTCTCAAGTTGATGTTCTTCACAATCTCTTCAACCGCTTCAAAAGGCTCGACAATGAAAATGTCCAAAAAACCATCGATCGCCTCACTGACATATCAAATGAGCTTCAAGCACTTGGTGCCACTGACATCACCGACCATGAAGTGGTGAAGAAACTGTTGAGATCACTTGATTCCTCATTTGGTACACTGGCACTGATGATTCAAGAACGTGGAGACTACATGTCTCTAGATCCTGCTGATATCCTTGAGAGGCTAAACACTCATGAATTCCAACAAGCTGAGAAGAGCGATCTCTACGGTCCTAGCTATGGAAGATCACGCGCACTGAAGGCCAAGGCAGTTTCCTCATCTGAAGGAGAAGATTCTGATAGCAGCCTTGGTGACCCTGAAGAATTAAGTCAGGAGCTAGCGATGCTCGTGAGGAAATTCCATAAAGTTCTCAAGGCGTGGTCGCTTTGTGATATCGTCAAGAGGTGATGACGCTATATCAGATTCCTCATCCCGTGATTACAAGAAGAGGACTTGCCACAAATTCAAGAAACTTGGTCACTACATAACTGATTGTCCTCAATGGGCAAAGAAATCAAAGAAGAAGAAGTATAAGGATGATAGTTCTGACGACTCGAAGAAGTAGAAGAAATCTTCAAAGTCCTCATCGTATAAAATTTCAAAGTCCTCATCCCATAAGAAGAGCAGTTCCAAGAAGGCCCGAGCATTCATTGGCAAGGAAATGGACTTACAAGCTGAATTTGAGGAAAATGAGGAAGAGAAGGCATCTGCAGCCAGACTCTGGTGTGGCGAGCCTAGCCCTCGCTACTACTTTCGTGAGGAGCTCCATCTTCAACACTAAGGAAAATGGCTTCCCCAACACCGCTGATGATGGCGACAATGACTACACTCCCACCTATTGCTTCATGGCAAAAGCTGCCAAGGTACTCAAATATCCCTCCTCTGAATCAAGTGAGAATGAATCTGATGAAAATGTCAAAACTAGCTATTCCAAACTTGCTAAGATTGCCATTAAACAACAAAGGCCTTTGAAAAGGTTCAAAATCTGCTTGACAAAAGCGATGACCTGTTTGGGGTGAGGAAATGGATTGAACTCAAACTGATAATCTTCAGTGACTACAGTCTAAGTTTGATAACCTTGAAAGTCATCATAACACTCTCTTAGCCGATCATGAGAAGCTTTCTTATGAATTTCTTAAAAGAAATCAAGATCTTGAGAAGCTAAGGTTGAGTCATGAAGATCTTCAGAAGGAAAACAATTCATTGCTTGCTCAATAGATCAGTCCCGCTCAGGAAGAATTCATTCCATCGTGATTGAAATGCATTGAACGTGAATCTACTAATTCTTTACCTGAAAGTTCAAATGCTTCTATTGCTACAAATTCTTCAACTGTCTCTGTGGTCTCAAATTCCTCATCTGAGGATACGACATGTATCACTGACGATAATGCAGGGTTGAAGGAATTGTATGTGACATGCATGAACAAAAGCCTCAAAGGGCATCGGACTCTTTGTGATGTGCTTAAAAAGCATATCTTGAACAGGAACCCTAGGAAAGAGGGTATTGCCTTTGAGAGGAAGCTCAATGCTGATGAGACCTATTGGAAACCTGAGCAGTATCCTAAAACCTCATGGGTTGCTGCAAAAGGACCTCCCGTAGATCCATCCACTTTATTTGGCTTTACATGTGAATCTTCATATTCATCTGATGAGTCGTTTGACTCCAACTATAAACTGTTCAGAAATCAGAATTGTGAAGTATTTGCTAGATATCTTGGAACTAACTACAGGAACGAACCCCCTATGAAGAAAATTTGGGTTCCCAAAAGATGCCTTGAAAATCTTCAGGTGAATGTCCTCATGACACCACCTATGAAGAATAGGAACCCCAGATCAAATTCTTCATATGGACCAAAGTCTTCATTTGGATCAAATACCTCACATGGATCCAAATCCTCATATGGATCAAATTCCTCACATGGATCAAGATCCTCATATGAACATCATCGTGCTAACGCTTCTGTTTCACAGGAAAAATCTAAGAGCTATGAATATGTGCATTATTCTTCAAATCACTATGTTCATAAGTCCTCGAAGAATTTCTCTGCTTATTCATATGCATACTCAGACCCCCTTCTTTGAAACGAAGTGCACTGGCTTCAATGCCACCATTCTCTTATCGAGCACACAGAATGATGAACTCTTTGCCACACCTCCAGTTGTGGGTGGTGAAGAAAAAGAACTAATCTCTTATGCAAGGTCAGGTCTCCAAACGAACTTGAACGTCTAAAGAATTTGCTAGAGACCTGAATATGCTTGAAAGGACGCAAGCTAATCATGAAGAAATAAATTGCTCATTTCTCACGCCCCCATACTGCTATATCTGTTGCACTAATTGATGAAATTTTGTCTGACAAATTTGATGTCATATTCTTCACTCTGAAGTATATGAGTTCGTAAGAAGTACTAATTCATCTGCAGGAAGATACACCCAAAGCTACTAAGTGGGTACTCGACAGTGGATGTACAAATCACATGACTGATGACAAGAGCTTACTGATGGACTCTTCCTTATCTCCATCGCATCTGAAACATATCACCTATGCTGACAAAGGCAAAAGCAAGGTATTGGGTTTACGTAGGGTTGCAATATCAAAGGATCGACACATGGACAAAGTCATGTTTGTCGAGTCCCTCGGATTCAACCTCGTGTCTGTCTCAATGCTTTGTGATCTTCATATGGTTGTCGTCTTTGGCAGATATCGTTGCATTGTGCTCATGGAATCTGACAATTCCAAAGTCTTCGAAGGACCACAGCCTGCCACATGTCTACTTGCAAAAGCTTCAGAAGGCTGGCTATGGCATCGTCGACTCGGTCATGCTGGCATGAGGAACTTACATACACTCGCGAAGAAGAAGCACTTCATTGGCATCTAGGGTGTCATATTCCTCAACAATCATCTTTGTGGGGCTTGTGAGGCTGGAAAGATGACTAGAGCCAAGCACCCCTCGAAGACTATCATGACTACCACTCGTCCTTTTGAATTGCTTCACATGGACCTCTTTGGCCCTACTCATTATGCCACACTAACAAATGCAACATCTCTATATGGCCTTTATATTGTTAATGACTATTCTCGTTACACATGGGTGCATGTCATTACTTACAAAACTAAAGTGCAGGAAGTCTTCAGATGATTTTCCTCAAGAGCCTTGACAAATTTCAGTGTGAAGATCAAGCATATCCGGAGTGACAATGGGAGCGACTTCAAGAATACTGGTCTTGATGACTGTCAGGACCCCGATTCCAAGTCACATCGATCTAGCCGGTAACACCTCATATCACTTTGCGGCCTCACGCACGGTATTCCCACGGGTGTCGCCTTACCATGGCCCGGGACCGTTTGCGTCTTTTGGCTCACGTATATGATAGTGTCGCTAGCCTCCATATGACAAAGAACCCGGGCCGACATGGCTAGTCGTGAACCCAAAGCAGCACTAGCCCATGGGGACAGGCATACATGAATCACATCGAGCATGTCGGTCATCAACGTATGAATCCGGGCTGTAGCACTGGCTAATAGGACTCGCAACCCGGCTGTAGCAGTTAGGCAGACTCCGGATGTCACCGCGTGACATTTCCCGAAGGATGCATACGGAACAAAGTGAAACACATGCCGCCAGTCAAGTGTCCAAAGCAGTAGTCTGGGCTAGCAGGACTCGTGAACCGGCAGAAGCGGACTACTATCGCCAGAAGCACTAGACTACATTTCCCCATATGAGAGGCTGCCAAGGATAAACAACTAGATTGTCGGATCCCACACATACCAAGCATTTCAAACATACACACAATATGCTCAATATGTGTAAATACAACATGGCATCCCAACATAACTCTACGACTCAAATATTTATTCATTAGGCCCGAGGAGCGAGATATTACAAACATGGGTCTCATGACCCAACAATCGAGCATACAAATCAAAGCACAAGCGAAGCTTAACATGTCCGAGTACGACATCTACAAATGAAAAAGAGGCCGAGAAGCCTGACTATCTACCAGATCTGCCGAGGGCACAAGATCGTAGCTGAGGTAACAAGCTAAACGTCAAGTCCAAGCGAACTACTAGCGAGACCGACGCCTCTCCGCAAAACATAAAATAAGAAAACGTGAGTACAAATGTACTCAGCAAGACTTACATCGTAACTAACTACATATGCATCATTATCAACAAAGGGGTGGTGGAGTTTGACCGCAGCAAGCCAGCTTTGACTCGGTGGCTAACCTGAACTACATCGCAAGTAACTCTTTTGAGGTGGCGCACATGAGTCCACATATTCACCATATCAATACACCACTATGGACCCGCCCCGCCTCCCCACGAGAACGCCATCCATAGCACTCACGCTTATCTTGCGATTTTAGAGTATCCACTTTCACTTGTCTATGAACTGTTATAGGCAACCCAGAAGTCCTTCTCCGGACACGGCTATTCAATAGATCATATTAACCCTGCAGGGTGTACTTCTTCACACACGCTCACCACTTACCGCGTTTACACGACATGTACTGCAACCTTCAAGCGGAAGCCCAGCGAGGGTGTCGGCCACGCCTACCTAAACACTCAAGTCCCTAGTCCAGGTTTATCGCCTATTCGGGTTCCATCCGCAGGAGTCCGCCGAGGTTTCCACTAACGGCCCCGAACGATGTGTGCAGGGTTCCCGAGATACCAAACGGCATTCGATACACCGGCCACGGTGTATCTACCGCATCATAGCTCACCCCTAGGGTCAGCGCCACGCACGGCCTCCAACACATATCCTACAAACACCGTAAACTAGTTGCAACTCCCGGACAGAGAACAAGGGTGGTTAAGAAGCCGAGAGAGTCAATTAAGGATCCCAATGTGTGGTAGTAACTGTTTCATGGATCACAAACACAGAACTCAGTTCCTGAGGACGGCTTCAATGAGACAACCCACCATGTACTCCTACATGGCCTCTCACCGCTACCTTTACCAAATCGTGTTCACACACTTAGCTCACACACAGTAGGACATGTTCACACACCTCCGATTCATCCCCGATGAATCAGACCCGACTCAACTCTAAGCAGTAGCAGGCATGACAAACAAGCATGAATGAGTAGGCACAACAGGGCTCAAACAACTCCTACTCATGCTAGTGGGTTTCATCTATTTACTGTGGAATGACAGGTCATGCAGAGGATAAAGGGGTTCAACTACCGCAGCAAGTAACAGATGAATCGTTGTTGTCCTAATGCAGTAAAAGAGAGCAGGAGCGAGAGAGTGGGATTGTATCGGAATGAACAAGGGGGTTTTGCTTGCCTGGCACTTCTGAAGATAATATAGTTCTTCATCCGTGTCATCGAATTCATCGTCGGTACGTCATCTACCGAGAGGGGACAATTACCGGCAAACAAGAAACAACACAATCAATGTGATGCAACAATATGATGCATGATAATGACATGGCAATATGCTGGTGTTTTGAGCTAATGCAGCAGAAAGCCAAGTTAATTGAAGTGGAATTCAAACAAGGTTAAACTCCAACTCCAAATGCTAGTTCATAAATTGCCCTTATCATGATCCATCCTAATCAGTGAGGTTAACTTGTTCAATCATGCGTGACAGTGGTACAGATGGATAGATTGGATTTTTCTGATCATTTTTCATATATAATTTATTTAATTTGGAGTTACGGTTGAATTTATATGAATTTTAGAAGTTTGAGCTATTTTCTGGAATTTCCTGAATAATAATAAATCCAGAAAATGGGTTATTGCGTCAGCATGACATCACCCTAATGTCGAGAGGTCAACTGGGCGCCTAGTCAAACCTGACCAGTGGGGTCCATCGTCATGATGAGGCGCTAATCCCGCTGACTCGTGCTTTGACCACCGCGGGCCACTGCCGCTGGATGTGGGGTGGTTAGCTGGCAGGGATTAGTGCTAATGACGAGGCCACGTCGGCTCTCGCCGGAGTTTCACCGGCGGCGACCTAAACTGCGGCGGCAACTCGCCGGAGTTGAGCTGCGGGTGATGGATGGATGCGCGAAGGCCACCAGAGGGTAGCCCGCGCTCGACCGCGTCTAGCAGAGCGATCGGAAGGCCTCGGAGTCGCCGGAGATGACGACGGCGAGCACAGAAGCGGCGGCCGGAGCTCGGGCGAGCTCGGGGTCGAGGCCACAGCGGCCTTGGCGATGCGGGGTTAACACCTACGGCGTCTACGCGGTGCGGCGAGGACGTTGGACGCATGCCCGGGACCAAATGGTCACCGGAGCGTCATCGCCGGCGAGCTTTGGCGGCGGCGCTGTCGGGTGAGAGAGGCGCGGCGGCTATAGCATGCTAGAGAGAAAACGGAGAGGGGGAGGATGATCAGGAGCTCACGTGGAGTGCAGTGATGGCCTCAGCGTGCTCGGGGAAGCTCGGACGACGGCGAGTCGGCGATGGAGATCCGCGGCGGGCGACGATGAAGAAATGGCCGGGGACGGCGCATTGGAGCTCTTCCGGCCATGTGAGCTGACGGAGAGGACGAGGGTGTCACGGCGGAGCTCAGGGGCTGGTCCATGGGTCTAGTGCTGGCCGGTGGCCGCGGTGGTGATTTAACGGCGGCGAACCCGCTCGGTGGTCGTGTGGAGAGAAACAGAGGAGGGAGAGAGGATTGGAGTGAGCGGTTGTTCTGGGATGTGCGTGGCGCCACAGCCGGCGCGGGGAAGCGGCGGAAGAAGGAGGTGGCTCGGGCACGTGCCGGCGTGCGGTGGCCACACGCCTCGCGTCCTTCTGGCGCGAGGTGGAAGACGGTGGCGGCACGGGTGGGCTGGGCCAGATAAGTGGGCCTATAGGTGGGCTGCATAGGTAAACTCTCTCTCTCCGTGTCCTTTCTAATTTCTTTCTGGTTTGCTATTTTCTGTAATTTGTTTTGATTTAGTTTTAGAAACTAAATCATTTTCATAAATCCTGGAAATAATTTTGGGCATTAACTGAAATATTACAGAGACCCTTAGCTATTTTCAGAATATGTTGGAGCATTTAAAATTATTTATAGAGTTTAAGTGCCCCAGTTCAAATACAATATGGATTAATTCAAATACCAAAAATGTCTTGCAAAAATATCCATCATCTCTGGATATGGTTTTCACCCTTTTCCATTAATCATGAACATTTTTGCAAACCAATTTGGGTTCTTTGAAAATATTTTGAAGTTGAACCTATTTGCATTGTTTCAGTACTAGGGGTTTGATCAATCCCCATTTCAAATTTCATGAAATTTAAACATGATGCATGGATGTTGATGCCACTAATTACAACCAATTCTGGGGCTGTGACAATGACTATCTTGATGAACTTGGTATTACTCACGAGTTATCTGCCCCATACACTCCTCAGCAGAATGGCGTCGTGGAGCGCAAGAACAGGACTCTTGTTGAGATGGCTCGCTCTATGCTTGATGAATACAAGACGCCTCGTCACTTCTGGCCTGAGGCTATTGATACTGCGTGCCACATCATCAACAGGGTATATCTTCACAAATTCTTCACAAAGACCTCATACGAACTCCTCACTGGCAGGAAACCCAATGTGAGTTATTTCAAAGTCTTCGGTGCTAAATGTTGGATTAGAGATCCTCATCACAACTCTAAATTTGCACCAAAAGCACATGAGGGCTTTATGCTTGGTTAAGGAAAGGACTCGCACACTTACAGAGTCGTCAACACCTATCACCACAAGGTTGTTGAAACTGTAGATGTGCGATTTGATGAAACTAACAGCTTGCAAAGAGAGCACCTACCTCCTGTGTTAGATGAAATATCTCCTGAGGAATCCATCAAGTTCAAGGCTACTGAGGATGGCATACCCATTGAAGAATCTGCTGAAGAAGTCATTCCAGAACGTGAAGAAAATCATGCTGGTGTATCTGAGGAAAATGGCTCTGAAGAAAATGTTGATCCCAATCAACGTCGTCAACCTGCTCATCCTCACGTTGCAAATGAAGTGCAGATTGAGAAAATCATCGACGACATCGACACACCAGGTCCTCTCACATGCTCAACAGCTTCACATTTGTCTAAATTTTGTGGGCACTTCGCTTTTGTCTCTATCACAGAGCCCACCAAAGTTGACGAGGCATTTCTGGAGCCTGAGTGGATTCAAACGATGCAAGAGGAACTACATCAATTCGAGCTCAATAATGTCTGGGAACTTGTCAAGCGACCAGACCCTCGCAAGCACAATATCATCAGCACTAAGTGGATCTACCGCAACAAGAAAGATGAAAATGGCCTAGTGGCGAGGAACAAGGCTCGTCTTGTAGCTCAAGGCTACACATAGGTTGAAGGAATTGATTCCGATGAAGCTTTTGCACCTGTTGCTAGACTTGAGTCTATTCGCATATTGCTTGCTTATGCTAACCATAATAATATCATCTTATATCAAATGAATGTGAAAAGTTCATTCCTCAATGGTAAGCTTTAGGAACAAGTATACGTTGCTCAACCCCCAGGTTTTGAAGATACTAAGCATGCAGACAAAGTCTTCAAACTCAACAAGGCCCTCTATGGCCTCAAGCAGGAACCCTCGGGTGTGGTATGATACACTGAAGGAATTCCTCATGAAGAAAGGCTTCAAACCCGGTTCACTTGACCCAACTCTTTTCATCAAAACCTATGATGATGAACTATTCGTGTGCCAAACATATTTTGATGATATTATCGTTGGCTGTACTAACCAACGTTACAGTGATGAATTTGCATATATGATGAGTGAGGAATATCAAATGTCTATGATGGGATAATTGAAATTCTTCTTTAGGTGTTCAAATTCGTCAACAACGCAACGACGTCTTCATATCTCAAGAGAAATACCTCAAGGATGTGTTGAGGAAATTTGGCATGCAAGATTGCAAAGGCGTCAAAATACCTAAGCCCGCAAATGGCCGTCTATGCACTGATGAAAATGGTAAAGACTTCGATCAAAAGGTATACCGCTCCATGATTGGCTCTTTATTGTATCTATGTGCATCTAGGCCAGATATTATGCTTAGTGTTTTCATGTGTGCGTGTTTTTAAGCTACACCGAAGGAATCACACCATAAGGCTGTGAAACATATTCTTCGATATCTACCTCACACTCCAACACTTGGATTATGGTACCCCAAGGGCTCAGTTTTTGATCTCATTGGATATTCTGACTCTGACTATGCTAGTGATAGAGTGGATCGCAAGTCAACATCTGGCACATGCCATTTCCTGGGACGATCCTTAGTATGTTGGTCCTCGAAGAAGAAGAACTGTGTATCACTCTCTACTGCTGAAGCTGAGTACATTGCTGCCGGTTCTTGCTGTTCTCAATTGCTGTGGATGAAGCAAACCCTCAAGGACTTTGGCATCAATATGAAGAATGTGCCACTCTACTGCGGCAACGAGAGTGCCATCAAGATTACACATAACCCATTTCAGCACTCGAAGACTAAGCACATCCAGATTCGTCATCATTTTCTTCGAGATCATGTGTTGAAGGGCGACATGTCCATCGAGCACGTGAAGAGTGAAGATCAGCTAGCGAATATCTTCACAAAGCCCTTGTATGAGAAGAGATTTAGCAAGTTGCGGTGTGAGCTAAATATCTTAGAATCTTCGAATGTTCTTTGAAAGGACACACATCCTAAGACTTATGCAAAATTGATGACTTAGATGTGCAACACATGAAGTAACATTTTTCTTCAACCAATGAAGACTAACCCTCTAAGTGTGAAGAAATTAATGAAGAATTAGATTCTCAGAGCCCTACGACAATTATACGCGGCATCTGAAATCATCATTCTTATACAGTGGGTCGCGCCACCAACGGAAGTTGAAAATCATCAAAATTGAGTTTCATTTTGCAAATTCTTAAATTTTTCAAATTCCTAAGTGTTCAAATTCTTCAACTTTGCAAAGTCTTGAAGCTTTTTGACTGGTGTTCTTCATTGCCTATATATATAAATATAAATATAAATATTGAGTTCTCAATGTCCTAAACAGCATTCACTTATTTCTGATTCTTCAAGATTGGTTTTTTTCTAAGTGAGATTTTCTTCTAAGTGAATGTAATCGGACCCGTTACCCCTTCTATGCCAAACTCAACCCAGTATGTTCACAAGTACAAAATGTGTGTTCTTTTTGAAACTCGTTCAAAATCTTCACTGTGTCCTCTTCAGCTGAAGAATTTGTGAAAGAAACGTTAAATTTTTCATATCTGAATTTTTGGCTTTTGCTGCTCAAGCCGTTCCGCATCCCACGATGGATTAAACAACTTAACCATGACCCCCCACGATCTCCATCGCTCTATACATGGGTGACACATGTCATTAGAAGAGTAAGGGTTAGGGGCATGTTCGTCCAAAATCTTCGGACGGGTAGTTTTTCATCGTGGCTATAAATACCCCTCCCCTTCCTCATACCTCATTTACTTCGCTCAACCTCCATCTAGCTCGAGCTCTCAGAACTAGCGTTGTCGCTACTCTCCATCGTCGCCGATGAGGAAGAGCTTCACTACCTCGACCTCGTTGTCGTCGTACTCGCGCCAGCAGTGGAAATCTTCACTCCACCGCCGTTGTAGTTGTCTCTCACCGCCAAGTTAGGGCGTGGGAGATCTGAACGGATGAACTTCTCCATCTTCACTCTGAGTTCGTCGTGTTCTTCGTCCAGGGTAAATAAAATCTAATTTTACTGCCCTACTTTGATTCTTATGATTTCCAAAAAATCTTCAAAGGTGTTTATTCTTCAACTCCCCACTCCATAAACACCTGAATGCTTTTGTATCTTGATTTTTTTCTCTAAGTTATGCTTTTCTTCAAGATTCCTCAATTGTGTGGCTATACAACTCTGGAACCTATGTCAAGAATGCTTAGTGAAATTCCTCAATCACACATATTGTAAAATTCCTCAAACTTGATTCTTTTGAAAAAATTCCGAGAACGCATATGACCTCTCCAAATTCTTCGCACCTATACTCTGTTCACAGGTACAGAATGTCCGCTACTGAATCATTAGGTTCTCATTAACTTAATTCATTTGCAGTGTTCCTCGAAGAAAAGTTTCATACTTCCTCAGAAACATCCACTGTTCAAAATCTTCAGGTGAGGAAAATGGCAAAAAAAAGACCTCAGAAGGGAGGAAAGAGGCCAGAGACAAACTCTGCTTTTGAAATCCCTGAAGATATTTATGCTGAGTACTGCACACCTGATGAAGCCACACATGGCAAGGAAAACAAGAATCAGCACAAAGTGCGCATACAGAGGATTGAGAGGAGATGGGCAAGGGAATGGAGGGAATACCGCTATGTTACTCCCAAGTACATGAAGAAATTCGTTGTACACCCTCCATGTCCAAGACCTCCATCGGCTCCTGGCCAAGAAGCTGATCCTACCAGCATTAGGCGTGGTGAGGAATTTCGAAGAGAATGGGCCAAGCGCCAAGCCAAATTGGCTAAAATTGCAAAAGAAGCAGTGAAGAAATTCAATGAAGATTCTGTTGCTGCTGCTGCTAAGGCCTCTGCCAGTAAGCCCAAGAAGGCCATGCTGAAGAAACCAGCTGTGAAGCCAAGTTCCTCAATAGCAATGTCCTCATGGCCATCAACAAAACCCTCAAGGCAAAATCCTCAGGCAACTTCTTCAAGGGAAGTACCAGTTCCCTCTGTTGCCACAAAATCCTGAACCGCTGCTGCAAAGTCCTCAACACCAGTGCACCTTGCAACATGTCAATGGGCTGCAGGTTTTTCCATTGTGCCAGGAGCATCTGCAAGTTCCTCGGCTCCACCATGGTCCTCAAATGGTCCAACTTAGCTGAAGAAAAAGGCCACTTCTGGACGTGGAACGTGGCCAAGCCCTCATAAGAAGCAAGTTGCTTTCCAAGTTCCATCTGATGACGGTGAAGCTGATGATGAAGAACTCGTTGAAATCATCAGGGACAGGCAAGAAAGGGCAGCTAGAGCCAAAGGCAGTGTTGTGCCTCTCATGCTGGATCCAAGGAAGATCCTAGACTTCATTGATCTATGGCACAAAGACCCCAACACTCCACTGCCTGACTTGAACCTCACACCTGGTCAAAAGTCACATGCTAAATGCCTTCATAGGCGAAGAGAAATGGAAGTTTCAGAAGGCCATGCAGGTCAAGAAGGCTCAGTATAATAAGGAGTGATTTCTGAAGAACAATGTTGTGAATATGACTCCTGAAGAACTTGTGAATATGCAAAAGGAGATCAAAGATCTCAGTGATGAATTTGACACTTACCGTGCAGATTGGCTAGTTGCCAAAGTTAGATTCGTCAAGCTTGCAAATAACCTCAAACCAAAGGTTGCAGCTCCATCGCAACATGAAATTCCTCAGGCTGAAGCATCTGCTCAGCAAATTGAAGAAAGTGCAAGCGCAGCTGATGAAAATCAGGCTGCTGAAGAAACTGAGAGTACCAGGGCTGCTGAAGAAATTCCAGCTCCTGAAGAAATTGCCAGGGCAACGTCCAATGTTGCGCCTGAAGAACAACCCAGGCCAGCTGAAGCTTTTGCTGCGCCTGTAGAAACTCAACAAGCCAGGGCAACTACATCAATTGTGCCTGAAGAAAGAACCCATGTCACCTGCTCCTCCTGCCAAACCATCAAAGGTGAAGAAAGTCACTCTTCCTTCTACATCAGAGGTGAAGAAAACAAAGGCTGCTGAGAAGGTAGCTATGAAGAAAAGGAAAGCATCAATGACTGCAGAGTCTTCAGCTCCCAAGAAAGTGAGGAATTTGACAAGTTCCTTCACTAACCCAATTGATGTTGTTCCAATCTCTGTTGTGCCATCAAAGGAGCTCATTCCTTTTGGTGAGGAATATGTCATTCCAGATGACACAAATGAAGAAAATTCTGCTGCTCCTTCTTCAGTGCAGTTGGATGAAGAAATTGAAGTGGAAGATATCCCTTCGACCCCACTGGTATCATCGCCCATGCCTCAGTTCACAGCTGAAGAGGCATGCGTTGAAGAAATAGAAGAAGACGTGGACATTGGTTCCACCACTCCCGTGCTCAGTGATGACTATTGGGAAAATCTTCACCCCAATTCACCATTGACCACACCTTTGCATCCAATTCCTCAGTCCCCAGTGCAAACTGAAGAAATTCAAACGGGATCTGAAGGACGTGAAACGTCTCTTCTTTCCACTCCTGAAGAAGTTCCAGGTACTACAACTGAAGAAATGGAGACTCAACACGCTACTGAAGAACCTGAACCTTCAATTCATCAGACAGCAGCTCCAGAGCTAAAGATAGAAGGAGTTGTGAAACCTTCAACTACAAATCTTCACAAGCAAAAAAATCCTCATACAAAGAAGCAAAAATTCAAGGCTGATGATTTCTTCGTTGAGCATCATTTCTTCACTGACTTCAACCCATATGACTCGGCAAGACTTCGACGCAAGAGGTTCTGGACAGCAAGTCAGATGAACTTCTATTCTTCACTCCCGTTTGACAAGGACAAGGTATTTGAGCACCATCAAATTCCTCATGTGGATACGGAGTCCCTACCGTGCTTTCAACATGTCCTGAATGTTCTTCACGAAGCTAGGCTTCTGAATTTCTGCGCTGACATCTGCAATTGGAATGAAGAGCTAATTCTTCAATTCTATGCCACTCTACACCTCATTGGGAATGTGGCTGGTGTGAATTCATGGGTGCTTTTCTGGATGTTGGAATACTCATTACAAAGCCCCGACCTCTGAATTTCTTCATGCCATACCAGTCAGTCCTCCCGGTGAAGGCGCAAGGCTAATGATGAGGAACCTAAACTTTCAAATCATCTGATGCAAGTGCTCATGAAGCCTATGAAGGCTGGCCAAGCTCAAGGACCCACCTTCCTAGTGAAGGATTTTCTCTATGTGCCACGGACAATCTACCACATTCTAACCAAAACCCTCAGTCCAATCAAAGGCCACAACTCTAAAGAAGAGGAAGTTGTTGGCATCAGCAAGAATTTGTTGTTCAACATATCATGGGATTTCCATTAATTATCACGATTTCTTCATGAGGACTTTGGCAAATGTTGCTCTATCTCCGTTTGAGTTCAAGCCTTATGCACCATGGATTATAAAATTCATCAGAACTAGGTCTTCAATTCACTACCAGGTAGATTGTCAGAATCACCTCAGCTATTTGCCTCCTATTGAAGTCCTCAAAAGGACTATTTCCTTAGTTGATGAAAAAGGCAAAGCTGCTATTATTGATGAAGGCACTCATCCATTGGATGGTCACTTTTGCAAAACTGCATCTTACTCAACCAATGATGACTCTGCAACTCAAGATTCTACCGCAAAAGCTTCAAAGCAAAATCCTCAAGCCACTGCTCCACGAGTCATGAATGATCATGAGCTTCTCCTAAGTCTTCATCAGAAGGTCGATCGCAACCACAAGTGAGTCAAGAGGCAATTTGGCTCAATTATTCAGGATATGACTGTCACACAAAACACTGTGAAGAAGAATCACTACTATGCACATGAAATCTCTGATCGCACTTGGGCCATACTTTCTCATCTATACGGTGATGAAGACCTCAAGCAGATGGGATTTCAACAGGACTTTGACTAGTCTCAGCCTTCTTCGAAGAAATTCAAGAAGGTCAAAGTTCCTCAGCTGGTTAAAAGTTCATATTCTTCATTGCGTGAGACGGATGAAGCTGAAGATTTGAACGACACTACGTGATGCGGAGCATCCTATGGTCATCCCGACCTACCATCGTCTCACCAAGTGCCAAAAGGACCTATGACACGAGGAGGAGCTAGAGCACTCGAGACCGAGGTGACTTCCTTCCTTAGTGATATCACATATGATCCACTCGAGACATGGCTACTACCTATGTCCGAGGTGTTGTGCATGATTAGGTACCAAGAGGACCCTTCCAAAGATGCACGTGAAGATGGACAAGTCCCGAATTTCACGGAAGACCTGGACATCCGGCCATGACCCCGGACATCCGGCCCCTGGAGGTGTCGCCTACAGCAGTGGACCAGCGACCAAGTCTATAGGGCTCGGACATCCGGCCCCTGCCCGAAAATCCGGCGGCCATCACCGAACGCACCCGAAGCTGAACCACGTCAGCCCGGACACCTGGCTCTTCCCGAGCCACCGGACATTTGGCCACCAGCCCGGACATCTGGACCCCGCCTATCCAGAGAGCGTCAAGGCCAGCCCCGACCGCCCGGACATCCGGCACCTCATGAAGGCCCGGACATCAGGCCCGAGGCTCGGACATCCGGCCTCCCCTATCTGCGCACAGTGTAAGGGCCAAGGCCAATGTACCCCTTCGCCCACCTAGACTATATATACTCCTCCTCCTCCCTATTTCTAGGGTTAGCGTTGTGATAGCTCATATGTGAGATAGAGCCTCGCTCATCCATCCGGATCAACTCCACTGCGAGAGACCGTCGACTCTTCGGAGAAGATCCACCTTGGATTCAAGACCCCTAATGGGAAGACCTCAAGACCTCCTCATGGAGAAGAACTAGTTACCTATGTATCGTCCTTTGTTGGATTTGGACCGTGTGATTTCTATGTGTACTCGGATCTAGCATATGTGTGACCTAATCTTATTGGTTTGAGTGATTCTCTTGTGTTTCCCCTCGTGATTTCTCCTTGTGTTCTTCGTGTTCATCGCGGGATCCGCTCCTTTCGTGAAAGAACGGCCATCTAGGGTTCCACCCTACATCATCTTGGTATCATGAGCCACATTGATCACGATTTCAGAGCCCCCCTATTTGTTTTCTAGCCTTGTTTTGTTGATTTTGTCCCTAATTTGAATATCTCCCACAAAAATAGCCCCCCAATTTTTTTTGTGATTTGCTGGTGTGATGAAGTTTTGTTGGATTTGATCCGCCGATTTCGTGTGTTGCAGGTAGATCTAGCTTTCCCCCATCTTTTCCCCAATTTCCATCCACAAAATCTCCCGAATTTTGCCCCAAATTTGCCTCTTCTATGCGGAGTTCTTCGAGTTCGTCCATGGATCCAGCGCCGACATCCGCTCGACTCGGACATCCGCCATCAAGCCCGACATCGACCCCGACAAAGATCACTTCCTCCACCGCCTGCTTCCCACATAACTCTCCCCAAATTTTGTTCGGGTGCCCACATACACTTCCGCATGCCACCATCACTTCCGCATAGCACCACCGCTTTCCGTGAACACCACAATTGCTTACCCACTACCAATTCCGACAATTTTGACACGTTTTGCTTTGAGAATTTGAGTTGCGGTTCCCGTGTCCTATTGTGTTTCGGCTATTTAGGTACGGTTCGACATCAACATCACTGCCGCTCATCTTCTCCACGGACTCGTCATCAACAACAGCCACTCTACCATTTTGACACCATACCGTAAGCAACAACAGTAACCTCATATTGGTATCATGATATCCCATCATTGTACATTCTTGTCATTGCATTGATGGCCACCATAACCCAATTTCGCATAGCTTAACCATCAAGACTAGCCTTTGAGTATTGCCGGCAACGTCACTTGTGCACATTAGTGGTCATACTTCCCATATCATACTTACCATATCATCTTGGTACATATCTTGGTATCATCTCTTGTGTCACAAAGTTGTCATAGCATATACACAATTGTTATCTTGGTTCATGAGGTTTTGCATGAGAAAAGAGCTCAAAAGACAAAGAGCCAAACAAGCTTTTAAGAAAAAGGGGAAGATAAGCAGAGAGCTTATAAGCAAGAACCATAGTGTCATACTACATTAAGATTGTCATACTCGATCATCTTGGATCATATCATCAGAATACCATACATATAACATACTTGGGATAGAAGTCGTTGCATTTTTTCTTAGTAGGTTGTGCACAAGTTTCGTATCCGCCTATTGTGCAATCATTCTAGCATCGCTCTAGTGTTGTGGAACAAGAGCATTTTCGTAGATTCCACATTTTGGCTCATTCCTTGGTTGCACGACCCCACTTATCTATTTGCGTGTGTGTTTCCGTGCACCATATCTTGCTATTGGTCTACTTGTTGCATTTGCAAATTTTTTAATCTTTTCCAACATTATTGAGGCTCACTAACAATTGCATCAAATTTTGTGCCACCATCCTAACCACGCTCCACTATAAGCTTTTACTTGTGTAGGTGTGAGAAACCGGAAAGAATTGGTACCGATTGTGCCATTTCCTTGTTCCACATTTGAGTGATCATTGATCCATCTTCAACATCGGTTAAGGTACATTTGGTATAAGTTCTTCTCTTTCTCCCACTCACATATTTGCTTGGAATGATGGATAGGCCAAGTACTTCTACCAATCCACTCTTCATCGAGCAAGACGACGGCATGTCCTCCTACGTCACAAAGAGCCAACTCTTTGGTGCACAACGAGCTTTGCATCAAGAGCAACAAGCAATGAACGACCGCATTGACCATCTCACCACCGACTTGCGACTCTTCGAGCAACGTACAAGAGACTACTTCGACAACAAGCTCGACGAACACAAACAAGAGAATGACACAAGAATGGACGAGGTCCATGCCATGTTGGTCAACTGCTCTTCTACCACTTCGTCCTACTCAAGACGAAGCTACTCGAGTCGACACTCCGACGACACTATCTCCGACTCAAGTACTGCGACATCGAACACTCTTCGTCGTGCCGCGCGTCAAGATCGTCAAGAAAACCCCAATCCTCCACACGACAACGACTCTCAAGAGCAAGCTCGCGCGCAAGAACATCAACACCGTCAAAACCAAGCTACTTTCATGCAAGCACAAGAACGGCAACGTCTACGCCAACAACAAGAGGAAGAGCAAGCGCGCCAACACCAAGATGCACAAGATGCTGAGGCCCAACACCAAGAACAACAACTAAGCGAAGCTCAAGCACTCGAGGTGCAAGGTGCCCTCAGAGATTCAAGTCAAGCCGTAGCCACACGTAACCGACAAGCTCGTGAGCAACAAGAAGCGCTTCGTGACGAAGTTCCAGAACGAATATATCAAGCTCGTGTGCATCGTCAAGCTGGACAAGCTCCCCCACAAGCTCGAAAAGGACATCAAATTCAACAAGAGCAAGAAGATAATGGAAATCCTCTAAGACAAGAACAAGTTGAGGAAGACAATCCTCCTTGTCAAGGACGTCATCATCCCCGACCCCAAAACAATGAAGAGCAATGTTACGGCAAGCTAAAGTTCACCATGCCCAAGTTTTCCGGAAGCAATGATCCCAAAGAGTACCTTTAATGGGCATTGAAGGTTGATAAAATCTTCCGCTTGCACAACTATGAGGAAGAGAAGAAGATCGCGATGGCATCCCTTGAGTTCCAAGACTACGTACTCATTTGGTGAGAACAAGTCATTGAGCGCCGAGATTCAAGAGGTGAACCACCCATCACAACTTGGGCACAAATGAAGGATGTCATGAGAGCATGTTTCGTGCCTACCTACTACAACCGCGACCTCTTCAAGAAAATCCAACTAATCAAGCAAGGAACCAAGAGCGTTGAAGAGTACTACAAGGAAATGGAGATTGCCATGATACGAGCCAATGTCACGGAAGATGATGAGCAAACTATGGCACGTTTCTTGAATGGACTCAATCATCCAATCAAGAAGATTGCCGACTTCCAACCATACTCGAACTTCATCGAGCTAGTGCACCAAGCTACCAAAGCAGAACGTCAAGCGCAAGATGACTTCAAGTACGCCAAGTACTCATCCAAGTCCTATGGCTTCTCCAACAACCAAGCTTCAACGACTCCAACACCTTCTACCAAAACCAAGCATCTACAAGAAACAGCGACAAGTCAAGTTACAAGAAAACTTTGACAACCTCAAGTCGTCCTCCTACAACAATCAACTTCAAGACGAGAGCTTCTTCATCCTCTACCCCACCCGATGAGACCATCAAGACAAGTTCCTTCAAATGCTTCACATGCGGCAGCTGAGGCCACAAGTCTTTTGAGTGTACAAACAAGTGCACCATGATCCTCACCGACGACGGAACCTATGACTCCATGAGTGAAGGAGAAATGGAAGCCCTTGAGAAAGTGGCCATACACCGGAAAGTGAACAAGGATGAAGATGATCAAGTCTTTTGTGACGAAGATTCGAGCCCCGCTCTCATTGTATCCAAGGTCTTGACTTTTCAACATCAACAAGACGAAGAGCAAATATGTCATATCTTCCACACCAAGGCCGGCATCAATGGAACGTCCGTCAAGGACATCATCGATGGAGGGAGTTGCCATAACCTAGCAAGTGAAGAACTATGTTCCAAGCTCCAATTGGTCAAGATGAAGCACCCGCACCCATACAAAGTTCAATGGCTAAGCGACTCCGACACTATCCAAGTAGACCATAGGGTACAAGTTTTCTTCAAGATCGGAGCTTACGAAGACACTTTGGAGTGTGATGTCGTTCTGATGTCCGTCTGCCACCTCCTTCTTGGATGTCCATGGCAATTTGACCAAGGACTCATCCACAGCGGGCGTACAAATCACTATAGCTTCAAGATGAAAGAAGGAGTACGTACTACGGACTACGTCTCCAAGCCAAGTGATCGCCGACAAGCAAGCCACCCATCATGGAGAGAATAGTGAGAGAGCGAACCACCAAAAAGAGAGTCAGCGCCACAAGCCCAAATTGAGTGCCTCCACGATGAGCGACAAGAAGAACTTAGTCCTATTTGCCACCAAACGTGAGATGAGAGAAGTGTGTGAGAAACCATCAAGTGTCATGCACTATGTCCTTTTGTGCAAGGATGAAGCACCAAAAGCTAACACCTCTCACAATCTACCTTTAGTGTTATTTTCTCTATTGCAAGAATTCCAAGATGTATTCCCCGACGAGCTACCTCCGAGTCTACCACCACTACGAGGAATTGAGCACCGAATCGACCTCATCCCCGGAGCACCCCTTCCTAAAAAGGCTCCCTACTGCGTCAACCCCGAGGAAACTAAGGAGATCCAACGGCAAGTACAACAACTCATCGACAACGGCCATGTACGAGAAAGTTTGTGCCCTTGTGCCGTCCTGGTAATCCTTGTTCCCAAGAAAGATGGTACATATCGCATGTGTTCCAATTGTCGTCCTATCAATGCTATTATCTTGTGTTATTGTTACCCCATTCCACGCCTAGATGATATGCTAGGTGAGCTTAGCGGAGCCACCATTTTTCCTAAAATTGACCTTAAAACTGACTACTATCAAATACACATCCAAGAAGGTGATGAATGGAAAACCGCATTTAAGTCCAAATTTGGCTTATATGAATGGCTTGTTATGCCAATGGGTTTATCCGAAGCACCTGGTACATTCATGCGACTCATGCATTTTGTTCTTTGACCCTATATTGGTGCATTTGTTGTGGTCTAGTTTGACGATATCCTTGTTTTTAGCAAATCTCTTAAAGATCATGTCACCCATCTTCGGACCGTATTGCAAACCCTCGAGAAAGAGCGCCTTTATGCTAATATGGAAAAATGCTTTTTTGGTGTTGATAAGCTTCTTTTCTTGGGTTTTGTTGTATCTTCTAAGGGTGTTCATGTAGATGAATCTAAGATCAATGCTATTAAAACTTGGCCCCAACCAACCAACTTGAAACAAGTGCGTAGCTTTCTTGCTTTAGCCGGTTTCTACCATAGATTTGTGAAGGACTTTAGCACTATTGCGTCTCCTTTACATGCTTTGAGTAAGAACAATGCACCTTTGTTTGGGGACCATCTCTAGATAGCACATTCAATGAGCTTAAGAATTTGCTTACTCATGCTCTCATGCTTGCATTACCCAACTTTGAAAAACCTTTTGAAATTCATTGCGATGCTAGTGGTAATGGCATAGCAGGTGTGTTAACGCAAGACAAGCGCCCCATAGCTTACTTTAGCGAGAAACTTTCCAGAGCGTAACTCAATTACCCCATCTATGACAAAGAGCTATATGCTTTAGTGCGTGTTTTGCATGAATGGGAACATTACCTTCGCCCTCATGATTTTGTCATCCATACCGACCATGAAACGCTTAAATACCTTAAGGGTCAAACTAAGTTGAACAAGCGTCATGCTAAATGGAGTTAGTTCATTGATTCATTTCCTTATGTCATTAAGTACACTAAAGGTAAGGAAAATGCTGTGGCGGATGCACTTTCCCGTATATGCATGCTTGTTACTCAACTTGAATTGAACGTAATTGGTTCTGACCACATAAAAAACATGTATGTGCATGATCCTACTTTTGCTATTCCTTATGCGAAGTGTTTGACGCATACATCTTGGGAACGCTATTACATCAGAGATGATTATCTTATGAGAGATAACAAACTTTGCATCCCCAAGTCTTCTCTTCATTTGTTGCTTTTGCAAGAATCTCATGGAAGAGGACTAATGGGACACTTTGGACGGGACAAGACATTTGACACGCTCTCCAAGAACTATTTTTGGCCCAAGATGTTCCGCGACGTCTCACGCTTCACCACTCGATGCTCTACATGTAGCAAAGATAAGTATAAAGTTCAATCTCATGGACTTTATATGCCCCTTCCAATTCCATATCACCCATGGGAGTATATTAACATGGATTTTGTCCTTGGTTTGCCTAGAACTAGAAATGGAAAGGATTATGTGTTTGTTGTTGTCGACCGATTCTCCAAAATGGCTCATTTCATTCCTATGTCTCGGAGTGGCAAAGACGATTGTCTCGGACCGCTATGTAAGTTCTTGAGTTTCTTTTGGAAGACCTTATGCGCCATGCTTGGAATCAAGCTCTTGTTCTCTTCGGCATACCATCCTCAAACCGACGGCCAAATGGAGGTGACGAACCTTACGCTCTCCACTCTACTACGTGTGTTGATAAAGAAGAACATCAAGGAGTGGGAGGAGTGCCTATCTATCGCTGAGTACGCCTAAAACCATGCAAGACATTTGACTACCGGCAAGTCCCCCTTCGAGGTCGTTTACGATTTCAACCCGTTGTCCCCATTGGACATTCTCCCTCTACCACTACAAGAGCGCACCAACATGGACGCGAGTGACCGAGTGAACTACGTCAAGAAGATGCATGAAGATACAAGGCACACCATTGAGCGCCAAGTGCACCAACTCGCGACCAAGCTCAACGTCAACAAGCAACCCATGATATTCAACATTGGAGACCTTGTGTGGCTACACCTTCGCAAGGACCGCTTCCGCAACGAACGCAAGTCCAAACTTCTACCACGAGCCGATGAAACCTTCAAGGTGTTTGCACGCTACAAAAAACAACGCCTACAAGATCGACATCCCACGCGACAAGTACTCCGTGAGAGACATCTTCAACGTCAAAGTTCTTTCTCCCTACCATGGTGATGAAGATTTCGATCCGAGGTCGGATCTTTCCCAAGGGAGGGGAGATGATGCGGAGCATCCTATGGTCATCCCCATGGACCTACCATCGTCTCACCAAGTGCCAAGAGGACCTATGACACGAGCACGAGCTAGAGCTCTCGAGACCGAGGTGACTTCCTTCCTTAGTGATATCACATATGATCCACTCGAGACATGGCTACTACCTAAGTCTGAGGTGTTGTGCATGATTAGGTACCAAGAGGACCCTCCCCAAGATGCACGTGAAGACGGACAAGTCCCCAAGTTCACGGAAGAAGAGAACCAACAGAAGGAATCAAGAATAGCTCCTAGGTCTCGGACATGCGGCCCCTGGAGGTGTCGCCTGCAGCAACGGACCAGCGGCCAAGTCTACAGGGCCCGGACATTCGGCCTCAGCCCGGACATGTGCCCCGGTAACCCGGACATCCGGCCCCCGCTCGGAAATCCGGTGCCCATCACCGAACGCACCCGAAGCTGAACCACGTCAGCCCCGGACATCCGGCTAGAGGCCCGGACATCTGGCTCTTCCCGAGCTATCCGGCCATGTAACATCCCAATTTTACTAAATTAGGATGTTATTAGATCATTCATATGCATATCATATTTTTATTGCATTATTTGTCTTTCTCGCAATATTCAATCATTATGCAACTAAAGGCAATTTATTGGAGTGAGATAACATGACTTCTCCCTGTTTTTAAAAATGTTCATAATGTGCAGAATATTATTTCCAGCTCATCCGATATGTTCTCGTAATTTTGTGATCTTCAAAATATTTTATTTGATTGTTTTATTGCTGTTTGAGTGGCCTATTGCATCAAAATGAATTTCAAAAATTGCATTAGTGTTGGAACTAGTGTTCTGTAGTTTATAGTCAGAGAGCTATTTTTACTATGTGTCTAGGTATTTCTATTTAGAATTTATACTGTGTATTTTATTTTATTTATTTTGTTCTGCTCCTGTAGTTTTTTTTTAAAATAGCGCAGCATAGCGCCGCAGCGCGGACCAGCTAGCCCGCGGCCCAGCAACCATCGCCCGCGCCGCCAGCCCAGCCAACCGCCAGCCCTCAAGAGTTCGCCGTCATAGTCATGGCAATGCGTACGTAAACGCACCGCAACGCCCGACCAAGACCGACCCGCTGCCGCGCTTAGCCGATGACCATGGACCTCAAGGCCACCTTCTCCCACCTCGAGCGAGACGCGCACACAAGACGCCGAGGCCGACCCGGATCGATCCAGCGCCTGGTTCGACCCCGTGCACCCCGGGGACGTCATGCGCGAGGAGAAAGCCATAGCGGAACCTACCGCAGCCTTTTCCCCGCCCCTCGCCACCTGCACGCGCCGCTACGGCGGAACCGATCTTGCCCGGAGCTCCGCAGACCGCCATCATCGCCGGACGAGTCTGCCGTCGTAAGAACATCCCCAGCTGCGCCGTTCGCTCCTTTCAGCTCCCCCTTCAATGCCTCCCTTTCCTGACACGCCCTTGTGGCTGAAACCGCAGCGGAGAGAGAGGAACGAGCCCACCCGCCGTCGCCGGAGCACGCCGGAGTTAACGTCTTCGCCGTCGCCACCAGAGGGTGCCCCATCGCCGTTTGACGTCACCGACGCCTCCGCCACTCACCGCCGCACCCGTCTGTCGCTTCGTCTTCGCCGGAGACCCACCGGAGAAGCGCCGCCGCCGACGCCCGAGACCACCGCCACCGTCCTCTGCTTCGGTGAGCACACGCGCCCAACCAATCACGCAGTTGTCACGTGGCACTTCGCCACAGGAGTTCGCTCTGATGCATTGGAGTTTTTCTGCTTTTTCTTTTGTTTTATTTTCAGATTTCACCAAAACTTCGATAGCTATATCTTTTAGTCTATAACTCCAAATTAGGTGATTCTTTTTCCTGTTTACTCACAAAAATCGGCACATTATCACAGTACCAACTTTGCACATGTTTGCTTTGTTCAAATTTGAATTCATTTGAATTTGAATTAAACCTTCCGGAGGCCGTAACTTTCAAACCTTTTATCGGAACCGAGTGATTCTTTTTGCATTGTGACCGTACTGCAATTTAGGTGTTGTTAAGCTTCTGTTGTTGAGTTTTAAAAAAAATGGTTTTGTTGCTATTGGTTTTGTTTTGGTACTATTCGTGTTCCAGTGATTGATTTGTTGAATTGTGTGAAACGTGTAGATTGTCCGGAGTGCGACGCGAGCTATTGTCAGGAGTGTGACTTTCTGAACCAAAACCAAGGCAAGTTACATGTTGATCATCCTTTACCTATTGTTTTCTATGAATTGTAGTATATATCACACTATAACTTTAGGCATTATAGGATTGTTATATTTTGAGCTATGCTGTTGAGCTATCTTCCCGTCTTTTGCAAACCGTGATAGTTGTAGTTGATATGCTTTGTAGACGGGGGTGGTTCGTGTATTCATTGAGTTTATGTGAGGATTATATATATATATATATATAAATTGAGTAGTAACTCAGGATTTAACTCACCTCTGGGCGGAAGTGGTATTGCTTGGTGTTGAGGGAAGGCATCTTGGGGTCTTGCACCTTTTCTAAGGCCATGCGCCATGAGAGTGCACCCTAAGTGGAATGCCGCCTGTGTTCAAAAAGATCGACAGACTTAGTGACTAGTAGCTTCCATGTGCGGCCACCGCTATATGGGCTCGCTTAGTTGATCGCTTGTTGGAACCCTTGCCTGCATAAAGGTTAACAGATGTAGCATATGTAGGTGGGATGTGGCCGTCAGGTGGTTAAGGGAACCTCTTCTGAAAGACTTTGTCTCAATCTTCGGATTGGGTCCAGTGGGTAAAGCGTACAAAACTCTTCGGAGTATTAAAACTATTCATGATTAGCCGTGCCCCCTGTTATGGGTAAATCTGAGCTACTATGCCATTATAGTTGTTGGATGATCTTGACAGATGTGACACTTAATAAATTTGTTGGGCAACTTAATAATGGGTAGGTTGGAGTTGATTTTGCCAACTCAACCTTGTGCATTTAATTGTAGTAATAAAGAACTAAATAAAAAAATTGACTATTAGGTAGTTATGAGGATAAAATCAGCTTTCTGCAAAAATAAACCCCAAGCCTTCCTGTTGTTATACTATGCATATACATGTAGGTCTGCTTTATTATTACTCCTGTGTAACTTGCCAATACATTCCAAGTATTGACCTATATGGCTGCAACGTCTCATGTTGCAGGATATTGAGACGAAGAGTAAGGTACCGTTAGGGTCGCGAGTCTGCACTCAAAGATCGCCGATGGGCTATGATGGGACTCATCGTTATTTTCTGCTACTTTCCGCTGTTTGATTGATTAAAGCTAGCGAAGTGCTATGCAGATTGTTTTATTTTATATACTCTGGATCATACGTTGTAATAAATGATGCACTTGCTATTCTGGTATTCATCTATACTATGTGTGCTAGCGAGTTCGATCCAGGGACTAGCACGGTAAGCACAGAGACTCAAATCCTTCGAGGTTTGGTCGTTACAGATGGTATCAGAGCCAGGTTGTTGACTGTAGGACGTGACCCTAGAAAATGGATTAGAAAAGCCATAGGACTGAAAATTATTTTATGCACTAGCTATACTTCTTACTGTTTATTAGTTAACCCCCTCAAGTATCTTGAACAGTTAAGTAGGAACTAGTGCTGAGACCACCATTCATGCTTGCTTTATATTGCCACGTTATCGTGTTAGCGTATCTGATTATGCCCACTTTCGTGGTATGAAGATACTAGATTGTTTGCTTGATTGGTAGTTGTTTGTTAAATTGCTTAGTGTCGAAATTATTTGACTATATATATATATAATATTATCTTATTGTTTGTTGTTTGTTGTTTGTTGTTTGTTTGTCGGTGTTATTCGTTGTTGTGTTTTGTTGGCTTGATCATATTATGCATATGGGTAGAATATATTTATATATACATAGTCTTTGGCCCTATTATATCTATAACTCTTCTATGCTTGCCCACCAGATGCCGCCGAGGCGTGATAATAGGCGTAATGCTGCAGGAGGAGACAACAATGGCAATGATGTACCACCATACATGCAACAGCTTGCTTTGAGGATAGGCTCATTGATCCAGCTTGCTTGTCCGTAACTGAACAACAACAATCCACCGCCACCTCCACCAGTGGATATGCTTACCAGATTCTTGAGGTTGAATCCTCGAGGTTCTCCATTCTCCTGAACCTATTGTGGCTGATGACCTGGCTCCGTGCAGTCAATAGGAACTCGAGACGGTTGGATGCACAGATGCAGAGAGGGTGAGGTTTGCCTCACATTTGTTGGAGGCTCCTGCTGCAGCTTGGTGGGACAATTACTTGGTCACTTATCCCATTGCTACTATCACATGGCCTCGCCAGGATGCTTTTCGTGATGCACATGTGTCTCTGGCGCTATGAGTCCTAAAAAGAAGGAATTTCGCAGATTTGCGACGTGGGAGGTCGCACAGTTAATGCGTATGTGGAGGAATTTAATAATCTTGCACGTTATGCTCCTAATGATGTTAACACCGATGCAGCTAGGCGGGAGAAATTCTTGGAGGGCCTAAATGATGACTTGAGCCTTCAGTTGACAAAGGGCCACTTTTAGGAATTGTCGGGACCTAATTGATAAGGCCATTGTGTTGGAAGGAAAGCAACAGCCATAGAGAATCGCAAGAGGAAGTACAACAACAATAACAGGTATAATTCAGGACCACAAGCAGAAGCCACGACTTCATATCATGGTAATGGAGGTAATGGACATAATCATCATGGAGGTAATGATCATAATTATCATCGAGGGAATGGCCACAACCATAATGGCCACCATCATCATAATGGGCACAAGAGTAACAATGGCAATGGCAAAGGTAATGGTAATGGTAATGGCAATGGAGGAACAATAACCAGAACCACCAGGTTACACGGCGCCAAGGATTTGAGTCAGTGCGATTGCTTGGTGTAAGGCTATGGGGCACTATGCCACAGATTGCCGGGGCGAAGAACTCGATCCAACAAGCCAAACCCTTCCATAAGGGTCATGTAAATCATGTTAATGTGGAGGAGGTTTACAATGAACCTGATGCGTTGATTGGTAAGTTCTTGATTAACTCAAGACGCGCTTGTTCTTTTGATCTTGGTGCATCGCATTCTTTTCGAGGGTATTTGTTGATAAACATGGATTGCCAACCAAAACACTTAGCATGCCTATTAGAGTGAGTTCCCCAGGAGCTGAGATGATAGCAGGTGTTGGTTGCCATCAGTTGACTTTGTCTATTGAAAGCATGATTTTCCTACGGATTTGATTATATTAAAGTCACAAGGTCTGGATATTATTTTGGGTATGGATTGGTTGCGTTATATAAAGGTCATTATTGATTGTGCGGTCGATCTATTACTCTCGAAGGCACCAGGAGGGAAGAGGATAAAATATATGTGTAAGTATAAGCGTAATCAGTGCAGGTGAACTCTCTTAAGGGGGTAGCCGGAAGAGGTGTCGCCAGAGAGATTATCCAGATGTGTTTCAGAGGAGTTGCTGTATGCCACCAGATAGAGATATTGAGTTTCTTATTGATTTAATACCGCACATCGGACCTATTGCAAAGACCGTATAGAATGCCTCCTCAAGAGTTGGAGGAATTGAAGAAGCAGATAAGAGAATTGCAGCACAAGGATTTATTCGCCCAAGTTCATCACCATGGGGAGCTCCAGTTTTGTTTGTGGAGAAGAAGGATGGAACCTTCAGGATGTGTGTTGATTATCGTTCTCTGAATGAGGTAACCATTAAGAATAATTATCCTTTTCCTATGATAAATGATCTGTTTGACCAGTTGGAAGGAGCTACTATGTTTTCTAAGATTGATCTTCGTTCTGGTTATCATCAATTAAAGATTCGTGAGCAAGATATTCCAAAGACTGCTTTTACTACGAGGTATGGGTTGTATGAATATACTGTTATGTCATTTGGATTGACTAATGCTCCTGCATATTTCATGAATATGATGAACAAGGTGTTTATGGAGTTTTTGGATAAATTTGTGGTTGTTTTCATTGATGATATATTGGTATTCTCCAAGAATAAGCAAGAGCATGAGGTGCATTTGCGTTTGGTATTGGAGAAATTGATGGAACATCAGTTGTATGCCAAGTTCAGCAAATGCGAGTTTTGGCTGGATGAGGTTGCATTCCTTGGACATGTTGTGTCGTGATGGAGTTGCAGTTGATCCATCTAAGGTTGCTGTAGATTCTGAGTGGGAGACACCCACGACAGCTTGGGGAGATTCGCAACTTTTGGGCCTTGCAGGTTATTACAGGAGGTTTATTGAGAACTTTTCAAAATTGCAAAGCCTATGACTGAATTGTTGAAGAAGGAGAAGAAGTTTGTTTGGGTGATGAATGTGAAGCCAGCTTTCAGGAATTGAAGCAGCGTTTGGTTCTGACACCAGTTTTAACTCGCGGACATACATAAGGACTTCGGTATATTGTGATGCTTCTCGTCAAGGACTTGGGAGTGTTTTGATGCAGGAAGGTAAAGTTGTTTCATATGCTTCACGTCAGCTTAATAATCATGAGCTTAATTATCCACACATGATTTGGAGTTAGCCTCGATTGTGCATGCATTGAAAACTTGGAGGCCATACCTTATTGGTAATCGTTGTGATATATTTCTTGATCATAAGAGCTTGAAGTATATTTTACTCAGAAGGATTTGAACCTCAGGCAGAGGAGATGGTTGGAGCTTATTAAGGATTATGATTTGAATGTGCAGTATCATCCTGGTAAGGTGTAGCGACCCGACCTCAGATGGTCAAGTCTACGTATACGTGTCATCCTCGATCGGTAATCTTGACACACCAGACTCGAAGGATTTATAAACAGAGTAGCAATCACACACTTATTACAATAATATGGCTTAAGGCCATCTAATGCGATAACAGCGGAAGGCTTGGAAGATAAAGTGAGTCCATCAACTCCAAGCGGCATAAGCGAGCTGCACGGCAGCGACCACGATCCTTACTCCTCGTCGAAAATGCGCAACATAATACGTTGCAGCCCGAGAATGGGTCAGCACATGGAATATGCTGGCAATGTAACACATAGAGAGTAATGAAAGAATAAGCTATACTACATGCATATATGGCTGGTGGAAAGCTCTATGGTTCTTGTTTGTGAAAAGCCAATTTTCCCTACATCAAAGGAATAAATTTTACTTTAACTATCATGGTGGTTGAAACATCATTGAGAAGGTATAACCCCAACTCAATCCCAATTAAAGTGATTAACAACCCAGCAATATTAATTTAGAGCGATGAGATACATGTGAATACTCAAGTACTAGATACTCAGATTTGTCCATAACCGGGACACGGCTAACCATGATTAGATTGTACACTGCAGAGGTTTATGCACTTTTCCCCACAAGACTCGATCGCCTTCGTTGGTTTCTCGACTACATGGTGTTTGAGAGACGGATGACCGAGACACGATCTTTCGAAACATTAACTCTCTACTCGGATAGATCATACCAAACCTATAAAACCCACTACCTGACCTACCTCTTTGAGAGCTTCACGTAACTTACTCAACAATGCTACAGCCCATAATAGCTTGTGGCTGCACACGGAAGTTTTCTAGCATGAATAATCTCAGTTCCTTTGAGCACTGGGTGGCGGTCGATAGGAAGATCACACGGTACCCGGATTTCAAAAAAAGCAGACAACACTTGGGTTCCCCTGTGCCTCAATCCACCAGATGTGTATTTAAGTTGCCACCTTAAAGTAAACCATTAATTAACAATCTCACATCTGTCATGAATATCTCTCAAACCCAAACCACGTCTACGAGCATAGCATGGCAATATAAGCATAACGTAGAAGTAACTCCCAAGGGTTTGATAGTAACAGGGCAATAGGTTCCTACCTCATCATCTACTTCCCAACCCACAAATTAATGACATCCTAATCATGCAATGTTTGAGGATTGGACTAATGCATAAAACTGGGTATGAAAAGCTATGATCAAAGTGTTACTTGCCTGCAAAGTTGATGAAGATGATTCGCACTCAAAACTCTTGATAGGTCTACTCGTCACACTCCGGTCAATCTATCGTAAGCAATCAATAGAGCTATGATCAAATTGACCGGAGTGTGACGAGTAGACCTATCAAGAGTTTTGAGTGTGAATCATATTCATCAACTTTGCAGGCAAGTAACACTTTGATCATACCTTTTCATACCCAGTTTTATGCATTAGTCCAATCCTCAAACATTGCATGATTAGGATGTCATTCATTTGTGGGTTGGGAAGTAGATGATGAGGTAGGAACCTATTTGCCCTGTTACTATCAAACCCTTGGGAGTTACTTCTACGTTATGCTTATATTGCCATGCTATGCTCGTAGACGTGGTTTGGGTTTGAGAGATATTCACGACAGATGTGAGATTGTTAATTAATGGTTTACTTTAAGGTGGCAACTTAAATATAGATCCGGTGGATTGAGGCACTGGGAACCCAAAGGTTGTCTGCTTTTTTGAAATCCTGGGTACCTGCAGGATCTTCCTATGGACCGCCACCTGTGCTCAAAGGGAACTGAGATTATTTATGCTAGAAAACTTCCGTGCAGCCACAAGCTATTATGGGCTGTAGCATAGTTGAGTAAGTTACGTGAAGCTCTCAAGAGGTAGGTCACAGGTAGTGGGTTTTATAGGTTTGGTATGATCTATCCGAGTAGAGAGTTAATGTTTCAAAGACTGTGTCTCGGCCATCCGCCTCTCAAACACCATGTAGTGCGAGAAACCAACGGAGGCGATCGAGTCTTGTGGGGAAAAGTGCAAACCTATGCGGAGTGTACAATCTAATCATGGTTAGCCGTGTCCCTGTTATGGACAAATCTGATTATCTAGTACTTGAGTATTCACATGTATCTCATCACTCTAAATTAATATTGCTGGGTTGTTAATCACTTTAATTGGGATTGAGTTGGGGTTATACCTTCAATGATGTTTCAACCACCATGATAGTTAAAGTAAAATTATTCCTTTGATGTAGGGAAAATTGGCTTTTCGCAAACAAGAACTATAGAGCTTTCCACCAGCCATATATGCATGTAGTATAGCTTATTCTTTAATTACTCTATGTGTTACATTGCCAAGATATTCCATGTGCTGACCTGCTCTCGGCCACAACGTATTATGTTGCGACTTTTCAGACGAGGAGTAAGGATTGTAGGTCGCTGCTGCAGCTCGCTTATGCCGCTGGAGTTGATGGACTCACTTTATCTTCCAAGCCTTCCACGTTATCGCATTAGATGGCCTTAAGCCATATTATTGTAATAAGTGTGTGATTGCTACTCGCTTATAAATCCTTCGAGTATCGTGTGTGTCAAAGATTACCGATCCAGGATGACATGTATACGTAGACTTGACCATCTGAGGTCGGGTCGCTACATAAGGCTAATGTTGTTGCTGATGCATTGAGTCGTAGGAGCCATGCTAATGCAATTAATATTGATAATATGCCACCCGAGTTATGTGAACAGTTCAGGAATCTCAGATTGGAGATGGTTCCTAAGGGATATTTAGCAACACTGGAGGTAAAGCCTACTTTGCTTGACAGGATCAGGGAAGCTCAAAAGAATGATAAGGAGATTGCTGAGATAAAAGAGAATATGGTTAAAGGTAAGGCAGAAGGTTTCCATGAGGATGAACATTGAGCCATATGGTTTGAGAAGCGTATTTGTGTACCTCAAGATGCAGATATCAGGAAGTTGATTCTTCAGGAGGCGCATGATTCACCTTATTCTATTCACCCAGGTAATACTAAGATGTATTTGGATTTGAGGGAAAGATTTTGGTGGCCTAGCCTGAAGAGGGAAATTGCTGGATATATTGCAACATGTGATGTGTGCCAGAGAGTTAAAGCAGAACATCAGAGACCATCAGGTTTGTTACAGCCATTGCCTATACCTGATTGGAAGTGGGATGAGATTGGTATGGATTTCATTACAGGTCTACCCAGGACACGGTCAGGTTATGATTCTATTTCGGTAGTTGTTGATCGTTTGACTAAAGTTGCTCACTTCATCCCGGTAAAGACTACTTATACCAGTGCTCAGCTAGCAAATATTTATATGTCTAAAATTGTTTGTCTGCATGGAGTTCCAAGGAAGGTAGTGTCGATAGAGGTACTCAGTTCACATCTAAATTTTGGCGTCGCTTGCATGAATCCTTGGGCACCAGTGGAGTTCAAGACAACTTTCCATCCACGCACAGATGGGCGATGAGAGGGTAAATCAGATTTTGGAGGATATGTTGAGATCTTGTGCTTTGGACTAAGGGTCCAGTTGGGATGATAATTTACCTTATGCAGAGTTCTCATATAATAACAGTTACCAGGCTAGTCTGAAGATGGCACCATTTGAGGTATTGTATGGTAAGAAGTGCAGGACACCGTTGATGTGGGATGAGGTTGGAGAGCGTCAGTTCTTTGGACCAGACTTGATCAGAGATGCTGAGGAGAAGGTCAAATTGATTCGTGACAGGCTGAAGATAGCACAATCCAGGCAGAAGAGTTATGCAGATGCAAAACGTAAGGAGGTGACATATGAGGTAGGAGACCGTGCATACCTTCGAGTTTCACCACTTCGTGGAATTAAAAGGTTTGGAATCAAGGGTAAGTTAGCACCACGTTTTGTGGGACCTTACAAGATCTTGGAGCGTAGAGGAGAGGTAGCTTATCAGCTGGAGTTGCCAGAATCCTTGTCAGGAGTTCATGATGTGTTTCATGTATCTCAGTTGAAGAAGTGCCATGCAGAGATGATGGATGTTACATTGAGGGACACAGTGCCACTTGAGGCAATTCAGTTGGAGAGTGATTTGACATATGAGGAGAAACCAGTTAAGATTTTGGAGACAGCAGAGAGAGTTACTCGCACCAAGACAATCAAGTTATGCAAGGTTCAGTGGGATCATCATACAGAGGAGGAAGCTACCTGGGAACGAGAGGAAGATCTCAGGCAGGATCATCCACACCTATTTGCTAGCCAGCCCAAATCTCGAGGGCGAGATTCATCTTAAGGGGGGTAGGTTTGTAACATCCCAATTTTACTAAATTAGGATGTTATTAGATCATTCATATGCATATCATATTTTTATTGCATTATTTGTCTTTCTGCAATATTCGAATCATTATGCAACTAAAGGCAATTTATTGGAGTGGAGATAACATGACTTCTCCCCTGTTTTTAAAAATGTTCATAATGTGCAGAATATTATTTCCAGTTCATCTGATATGTTCTGGAAATTTTTGTGATCTTCAAAATATTTTATTTGATTGTTTTATTGCTGTTTGAGTGGCCTATTGCATCAAATTAATTTCAAAAATTGCATTAGTGTTGGAACTAGTCTTCCTGTAGTTTATAGAGAGCTATTTTTACTATGTGTCTACGTATTTCTATTTAGAATTTATACTGTGTATTTTATTTTATTTATTTTGTTCTGCTGCTGTAGTTTTTTTTTAAAACAGTGCAGCATAGCGCCAAGAAATATGTGGCGCAGATAGCCCACGGCCCAAAGAACCATCGCCGCGCCGCCATTTCACCAACCGCCAGCCTCAGAGCTTCGCTTCGCGATCGAAGCGTTGTCTACGCGAACCGCACCGCATCGCCCGACCCGCACCCGACCCGCTGCCCACGTTTAGCCACTGACCGTGGACCCCGTGCCACCTTCTCCCATCCCGAGCCAGACGCCGCGCGCGCGCACGCCAAGGCCGACCCGGATCGATCCAGCGCCTGGTTCGACCCCGTGCACCCCGGGGACGTCACACGGGAGGAGAAGCCATAGCGGAACCTACCGCAGCCTTTTCCCCGCCCCTCGCCACGTGCACGCGCCGCTACGGCGGAACTGATCTCGCCCGGAGCTCCGCAGACCGCCATCATCGTCGGACGAGTCTGCCGTCGTAAGAACATCCCCAGATGCGCCGTTCGCACCTTTCAGCTCCCCCTTCAACGCCTCCCTTTCCTGACACGCCCTTGTGGCTGAAACCGCGGCGGAGAGAGAGGAACGAGCCCACCCGCCGTCGCCGGAGCACGCTGGAGTTAACGTCTTCGCCGTCGCCACCAGAGGGTGCCCCGTCGCCATTTGACGTCACCGACGCCTCCGCCACTCACCGCCGCACCCGTCTGTCGCTTCGTCTTCGCCGGAGACCCACCGGAGAAGCGCCGCCGCCGACGCCCGAGACCACCGCCACCGTCCTCTGCTTCTGGTGAGCACACGCATCCAACCAATCATGTGCTGTCACGTGGCACTTCGCTACACGAGTTCGCTGCAGGAGTTCGCTACAGTACCAGGAGTTTTTCTGTTTTTCTTTTGTTTTATTTTCAGATTTCACCAAAACTTCTGATAGCTATATCTTTTAGTCTATAACTCCAAATTAGGTGATTCTTTTTCCTGTTTACTCACAAAAATCGGCACATTATCACAGTACCAACTTTGCACATGTTTTCTTTGTTCAAATTTGAATTCATTTGAATTTGAATTAAACCTTCCGGAGGCCGTAACTTTCAAACCTTTTATCGGAACCGAGTGATTCTTTTTGCATTGTGACCGTAGTGCAATTTAGGTGTTGTTAAGCTTCTGTTGTTGAGTTTTAAAAAAATGGTTTTGTTGCTATTGGTTTTTTTTGGTTCTATTCGTGTTCCAGTGATTGATTTGTTGAATTGTGTGAAACGTGTAGATTGTCCGGAGTGCGACGCGAGCTATTGTCAGGAGTGTGAATTTCTGAACCAGAACCAAGGCAAGTTACACGTTGATCATCCTTTACCTATTGTTTTCTATGCATTGTAGTATATATCACACTATAGCTTTATGCATTATAGGATTGTTATATTTTGAGCTATGCTGTTGAGCTATCTTCCCGTCTTTTGCAAACCGTGATAGTTGTAGTTGCTATGCTTTGTAGACGGGGGTGGTTCGTGTATTCATTGAGTTTATGTGAGGATTATATATATATATATATAAAAATTGAGTAGTAATTCAGGATTTAATTCACCTCTGGGCGAAGTGGTATTGCTTGGTGTTGAGGGAAGGCATCATGGGGTCTTGCACCTTTTCTAAGGCCATGCGCTCATGAGAGTGCACCCTAAGTGGAATGCCGCCCAGGTTCAAAAAGATCGACAGACTTAGTGACTAGTAGCTTCCATGTGCGCCACCGCTATATGGGCTCGCTTAGTTGATCAGCTTGTTGGAACCCTTGCCCAAACAAAGGTCGACAGATGTAGCATATGTAGGTGGGATGTGGCGTCGGTGGTTAAGGGAACCTCTTCTGAAAGACTTTGTCTCAATCTTCGGATTGGGTCCAGTGGGTAAAGCGTACAAAACTCTTCGGAGTATTAAAACTATTCATGATTAGCCGTGCCCCCGGTTATGGGTAAATCTGAGCCACTATGCCATTATAGTTGTTGGATGATCTTGACAGATGTGACACTTAATAAATTTGTTGGGCAACTTAATAATGGGTAGGTTGGAGTTGATTTTGCCAACTCAACCTTGTGCATTTAATTGTAGTAATAAAGATCTAAATAAAAAAATTGACTATTAGGTAGTTATGAGGATAAAATCAGCTTTGTGCAAAAATATACCCAAGCCTTCCTGTTGTTATACTATGCATATACATGTAGGTCTGCTTTATTATTACGCCTGTGTAACTTGCCAATACATTCCAAGTATTGACCTATATGGCTGCAACGCCTCATGTTGCAGGATATTCGCATTTAAGAGTAAGGTACCGTTAGGGTCGCGAGTCGCTTTTCAAAGATCGCTAGTGGGCTATGATGGGACTCATCGTTATTTTCTGCTACTTTCCGCTGTTTGATTGATTAAAGCTAGCCAAGTGCTATGCAGATTGTTTTATTTTATATACTCTGGATCATACGTTGTAATAAATGATGCACTTGCTATTCTGGTATTCATCTATACTGTGTGTGCTAGCGAGTTCGATCCAGGGACTAGCACGGTAAGCACAGAGACTCAAATCCTTCGAGGTTTGGTCGTTATAGGCCACCAGCCCGGACATCCAGACCCCGCCTATCCAAAGAGCGTCAAGGCCAGCCCCGACCGCCCGGACATCCGGCGCCAGCCCGGACCTCCGGCACCTCGTGAAGGCCCGGATATCCGGCCCGACCCCCGGACATTCAGCCTCCCCTGTCTGCGCACAGTGTAAGGGCTGAGGCCCATGTACCCCTTCTCCCACCTAGACTATATATACTCCTCCTCCTCCCTCTTTCTAGGGTTAGCATTGTGATAGCTCATATGTGAGATAGAGCTTCTCTCATCCATCCGGATCTACTCCACTGAGAGAGATCGTCGCGTCTTCGGAGAAGATCCACCTTGGATTCAAGAGCCCTAACGGGAAGACCTCAAGACCTCCTCACGGAGAAGAACTAGTTACCTACGTATAATCCTTTGTTTGATTTGGAACATGTGATCTCTATGTGTACTCGGATCTAGCATATGTGTGACCTAATCTTGTTGGTTTGAGTGATTCTCTCGTGTTCATCGCGGGATCCGCTCCTTCCATGATAGATCGTTCATCTAAGGTTCCACCCTACATCACTGCGGTAGGCCCTACTTCAACGGACGACCCCAACAACACTGGCGCTCCTCCATTGACTTCGTGATGATATTATTCAAGGGCGTTAGTCCTCATTTTTCGTCCCTTTTGGTCATTCGATGACAAAGGGGGAGAAATTTGAGTTAGTCTTCAAGCAGGTCTTATATATGGGCGCTTTTTCTTTAAGTTACAACTCTTGCTCATCTGAGGTGTTTGCTCTGATGAGTTGTAAACTTAAGTCTTATGGTGGTCTGATACTTTTGAATTGCTTTCTGCATGCTTATTTCCTCAAGAACCTTAATGCACGCATGCTGAATTTCGTCAGACACCATATTTCATCATGCATTTCAAATTCTTCATATCATATTTTAAATGCGTGTATGAATTACAAGATATAGGGGGTAGATCTCCATGAGTTTACTCTACAATGTGCATTTGCTATCCAAAGCAAATTCCTCAAATATGCACATCTTCAGGGGGAGTTCTTCTATATCTTGCAATCAAATTCCTCAATATCAGTATTTACACTTCATATGTTTATCCCGTTGAGAACTTGACCTATTTGTCATCAATCACCAAAAAGGGGGAGATTGTAAGTGCATCTAGTGCCCCTTAGTGATTTTGGTGTATTGGAGACTTATAGGTTAAGGGACTAATGTGTTTGTGAGTGTACACAGGTTCTATAAGTCTACGAGGAGTTTGATATTTATGAAGAAAGTCGACCCCTAAATTTGAATGTCTTCAGTTGAAGACTTTGGTTTTCTTGAATACCCCTAAATATGAATGCCTAATGTGTTTGTGAATGTCTCATAGCGAGTGACATATACAACCACACCATCCTTGTCTGCATTAAGGCACTAATTGAAATAGAAACAAATTCTGAATTACTTTCCAATATAAAAACACAAGTTATTTAAACCACTATGTAGAGTCAAAAGTATGCATGATAGGGAAGGTAGCATAGCATTGGAGCTAATAAAATCTTGCATTATTTATTACCACATAATTAGATGAAAAACTACAATCAAGATCGACAAATAAGGAAATCACATTGGACAGGGGAAATTGCTCCTGCAGGGTAATGGGGGTTGTAACCTCAAACGTGGTGTTGACCTAGCTGTGAGCGTATCTGGGGTTGGCTCCGTGGTGGCCTCCATCTTGGTGTTCTCTGTCTCATTGAGATCAGCCTCCCGCGTCTGCTCCAACATCGGCAGATCTTTTTCCTGGCTCTCCTTGATCCATCATGAAACTGACGAATAGAAGACCAATGAAAGGAAAACACAATCGTATGATGAAATCTTGGATAGATCGATCGGAAAGAATAGCTTGGAGGCGCTTTCGTACCCTACAAAAGATTTCTTCTTATGTTCTCCGCTAGATAGGAACTTTGGAGTGATTCTTCATTGCACGTTAAGGGATGGTTATATGATCCAATTATATTAGCATTGTTTGATAGATTGCACTAGCAAAAGTACGGACACTAGGCCTCATTTTCAAGTATGGCAATATCGTTTCTGCTCCGTTTTATCAATTACTACCTTGCTGTTTTTTATTGTTCTTCTTACAAAAACCAATATCTACTATCCATATTACACTTGTATCACCATCTCTTCGCCGAACTAGTGCACCTATACAAATTACCATTGTATTCAGTGTGTTGGGGGCACAAGAGACTTTCTATTATTTGGTTGCATGGTTGCTTGAGAGATACCATCTTCATCCTACACCTCCCACGGATTGATAAACCTTAGGTCATCTACTTGAGGGAAAATTGCTACTGTCATACAAAACTCTGCGCTTGGAGGCCCAACACGAGTCTACAAGAATAAAGTTGCGTAGTACACATCACTTCTTCCTAGATGGGAGAAGTGTTCCACCCTATGGCCCATGGCCTCCATGGCGGCGGAGGGGCGGGAGCCCCACCGAGATTGGATCTCCCTCTCTATTTCTTTCTGTTTCTGCGTTCCTGTTTTCTGGCCTTTCACCGTTTCTTAAATTCCCGGAGATCCGTAACTCCGACTGGGCTGAAATTTTAACACGATTTTTATCAGGATATTATCTTTCTTGCGGCGAGAGAAGGGAAACAACCGTATTACGGGGTGGCCACAAGCATACCTGAAGCGCCCTTGGTATGGGACAGGCCCCTAGGGCTTGTGGGCCCCTCGGGCATCTTCTTGCGTTGATTCTTTTTTCCCAAAAATCACATATATTCCAAAAATAATTCTCCGTAAGTTTTATCGTGGTTGGACTCCGTTTGATATGAATGTTCTACAAAAAAAATCATGTAACAAATAGGAATTGGCACCGGGCACTGGATCAATATGTTAGTCCCAAAAATATTATAAATAGTTGCCAAAAGTATATGAAAGTTGTAGAATATTGGCATGAAACAATCAAAAATTATAGATACGATGGAGACGTATCACTCTTCTAGGATTTAGTTCATTCGATCTCGTGGTAGGTCAACTCTGTAACCATCATACACACATCAATACAATCATGCAGGACATAGGGTTTTACCTCTTTGAGAGGGCCCGAACCTGGGTAAATACAGTCCCTGTGTTTCCAGTTCGACATTGATCCAAGATCCACAGCTCGGGACCCCCTACTCGAGATCCGCCGGTTTTGACAACGACAAGGGGAGCAGACTATCTCTCTCTTGAGATCCTACCGGGAGGTGCCGACACACGCGGCCTAACCATAGTGGAGGATGCCATGCCTGGCGACAGAGCTGCCGGCAACCGCTTTGCTCTGAAGGATGGCTCAGTGGAGGGAGACGGTCCTGCTGGTAGCAGTGAAAGATTTCTCCTAAAGACGCCCCGGTTGTCCCCTGCAGTGGAAGCCGCTTGGCCCTGGGTCTAGTGCTCAGCTTGGCGGCTCCTCGTGTGGGCCATCCAACCATGAACTCCGGGGACCTCTTCCAGGCGGCGCATCTGGCGATCGACCAGCTGGGTGCTGGACTGGCAGCCAAAAAGTTTGCCTTGTGTTGCGGGAAACCACGACCAAGAGCCCCTTTCTGGTTCAGCGGGGGATGGCATGTTGCACAAAGAGCAGTGGAGCATGGAACAACACGGCAGAGATCACGTGGGTAGTCTTTACCCAGGTTCGAGCTGTCGTGAGGCGTAAAACCCTACTCCTACTTTGGTGGATAGATGGTGGAAAAATGGTGGTGAGCACAGCACGCTTGCCCGACAGGGTTTGCCTAGAGGCGAGAGCAGCTGTGCGCGTATGAGTGTGTGAGGGTGTGGTTTTGCCAACCAACTCTCCAACCCTTTCTACGGTTGCCTTGGGCCTCCTTTTATAGATCAAGGGGTCACCACAGTGCAAATCAGTCATTATGCACTGATTAGATAGCAAACAGTGCTATCATACCTAACTTTGCAGGCTCACGGAGCACATTAAATGCTCCGCTAAACGTCACATTGCAGCTTGCCCGGCAGGCCCTGCCGAGCTGTTTTGCCGGCTTTGTGCCTGCTTGCTTGACAATAAGGTATGATAATGAACTCATTCTTTATTTATATTGGTGTTAAAACTACTGTATTCCAACTTCTCTATGGTTCATACCCCCCCGATACTAGCCATAGATTCATTAAAATAAGCAAACAACACACGAAAAACAGAATTTGTCAAAAATAGAACAGTCTGCAGCAATCAGATTTGTTCGAATACTTATGGAACTCCAAAAAATCTGAAAAACTAGGACAACCTGGAAAATTTTTATATTGATCTACTACAAAAATAATTGGTATTTTATCTCGTTCTGGTGAATTTTAACAATTATTTTCGTGAGCACAAAGTTTCTGTCTTTTTCAGCAAGATCCTATTGGTTCTACTTGGCACAAACACTAATTAAAACATAAAAACACATATAAACAGAGTCTAGATGAATTATTTATTACTAAACAGGAACAAAAAGCAAGGAAAAAAATAAAATTGGCTTGCCTCCCAATAAGTGCCATCGTTTAACGCCCCTAGCTAGGCATTGATAATTTTAATGATGCTCACATCAAAGACAAGAATTAAAGCACAAAGAGAGCATCGTAGAACACGTGATAAACACATCTAAGTCTAACATACTTCCTATGCATAGGCATTTTATAAGCAAACAAATTATCATAGCAAGCAAAAATTAGCATATGCAAGGAAGAAGAAAGAGATGATAGCAATCTCAACATGACGAGAGGTAATTTAGTAAGATAAAAATTTATACAACCATATTTCCCTCTCTCATAATAATTACATGTAGGATCATAGGCAAATTCAACAGAATAGCTATCACATAACATATTCTCAACACGATCTACATGCATGCGAAGTTGACACTCTTCCAAAACAGTGGGATTATCATTAACTAAAGTCATGACATCTCCAAACCCACTTTTATCAAAAATACCAGAAGATTGAACATTCTCCAAATATGTGGGATCTAAAGTTGACACTCTTCCAAACCAACTTTCAATATTATTGCAAACACTATTATCAATCTCATATTCATCATGGGACTTAAATAAATTTTATAGATCATAAGAAGAATCACCCCAATCATGATCATTACAACAAGTAGTAGACATAGCAAAACTAGCATCCCCAAAGCTTAGGGTTTTGCATATTATTAGCACAATTGGCATCAAGAGAATTTATAGTAAAATCATTGCAATCATGCTTTTCATCGAAGGAATTATCAAGTATGGGTGCAATAGCAACAATCTCATGTTTAACATAAGGAACTATAGCAAATTCATCTTCATAAATATTGGCATCATGGCCACAAGAATAGCAAGCATCATGTTCATCAAGGGATATTTCAATCAAATCATAAGAATCATAATTATCTATATACTCATGCATATCATTATTTTCTTCCAAAGCGGTCATTCTTTCAATAAATTTTATGACATAGACATTATGAGCATAGTTTTCATAGCAATATTTAAGTATGTCAAAATTTTCAGATTCGTAGAGAGTAATATCATACTTTTCAATCAAAGAAGCACTCTTAAAAACAACAAATTCTTCATTTTGTTCGATATCGTAGTAACTATAAACACCCTTTGCATAAGAAGATAAGATTTCATTATCATTAAACTCACATAGGTAGGGGAGGTGTTTTTTAGGGTTCTTAGAGCAACAAGTAAAATCATAAATTTCACAAAGATTCCAAGCATAACACAACAATTTGTTTATTTGATCCCATAAGAGTCTCCCTTTTTTAGACAAACGGTGACGCACAAAATGAGCATGCTCATCTAAAGATTTACCATCAACTAGGCTAGTTGGGGTTTCAGCACGAGCGCATAAGGATCGAAGATGATCCATGTAGAACACTTTAAGTGGATCCATATCAATAGATTTTTAGCAAGCAAAGATGCAAGCAAATAAAAGGCACGTGGAAACACAAACAAAAAGACATACGGGAAGAAGGCGAAGAAAAGGCAAAGGTGAAGTGGGGGAGAGGAAAACAAGAGGCAAATGGAAAATAATGTAATGCGAGGGATAAGAGTTTATGATGGGTACTTGGTATGTGTTGACTTGTGCGTAGATCTCCCCAGCAACGGCGCCAGAAATCCTTCTTGCTACCTCTTGAGCATGCGTTGGTTTTCGCTTGAAGAGGAAAGGGTGATGCAGCAAAGTAGCGTAAGTATTTCCCTCAATTTTTGAGAACCAAGGTATCAATCCAGTAGGAGGTTAGACACAAGTCGCCTCGTACCTACACAAACAAATAAGAACCTTGCAACCAACGCGATAAATGGGTTGTCAATCCCTTCACGGCCACTTGCAAAAGTGAGATGTGATAGAGATAATAAGATAAATATTTTTTGTATTTTTATGATATAGATTGGAAAGTAAACATTGCAAAATAAAAGACGGAAGAAATAGTAAATTGATAGGAAAATAATATGATGGAAGATAGACCCGGGGGCCATAGGTTTCACAAGTGGCTTCTCTGAAGATAGCATAATCTATGGTGGGTGAACAAATTACTGTCGAGCAATTGATAGAAAAGTGCATAGTTATGAGAATATCTAGGCATGACCATGTATATAGGCATCACGTCCGTGACAAGTAGACCGAAACGATTATGCATCTACTACTATTACTCCACACATCGACCGCTATCCAGCATGCATCTAGAGTATTAAGTTCATAAGAACAGAGTAAAGCATTAGGCAAGATGACATGATGTAGAGGGATAAACTCAAGCAATATGATATAAACCCCATCTTTTTATCCTCGATGGCAACAATACAATACGTGCCTTGCTGCCCCTGCTGTCACTTGGAAAGGACAACGCAAGATTGAACCCAAAGCTAAGCACTTCTCCCATTGCCAGAAAGATCAATCTAGTGGGCCAAACCAAACTGATAATTCAAAGAGACTTGCAAAGATATTTAAATCAAACATATAAGAATTCAGAGAAGAACGAAATATTGTTCATAGATAATCTTGATCATAAACCCACAATTCATCGGATCCCGACAAACACACCGCAAAAAGAATTACATCGTCCAAGAAGATCGAGAAGAACTTTGTATTGAGATCCAAAGAGAGAGAAAAAGCCATCTAGCTAATAACTATGGACCCGAAGGTATGTGGTAAACTACTCACACATCATCGGAGAGGCTATGGTGTTGATGTAGAAGCCCTCCATGATCGATTCCCCTTCCGGCTTAGCGCCGGAAAAGGCCCCAAGATGGGATCTCATGGGTACAGAAGGTTGCGGCGGTGGAAATGGGGTTTCGTGGTGCTCTTGGATGTTTTCGGGGTACATGAGTATATATAGGCGAAAGAAGTAGGTCGGTGGAGCCACGAGGGGCCCACGAGGGTGTGCTGTGCGCCTCCCTGCCTCGTGGCTTCCTCGTTGCTTGCTTGACGTCCACTCGAAGTCTCCTGGTTGCATTTGTTCCAAAAATAACTCTCTCGAAGGTTTCATTCCGTTTGGATTCCGTTTGATATTCCTTTTCTGTGGAATACTGAAATAGGCGAAAAACAACAATTTGCACTGGGCCTTCGGTTAATATTTAAGTCCCAAAAATAATATGAAACTGTATAATAAAGCCCATTAAACATACAAAACAGATAATATAATAGCATGGAGCAATCGAAAATTATAGATACGTTGGAGACGTATCAGACACCTTATGCAAGATACACGCAATCAATAAAACCTTTCCAATTTAGAACAGGCACCTTGATGGGTAAACAGGACAGGCCATCTGCCTTCAACTCCTCGAGGCCAGAATAGTCATTAGGATCATATTCTGAACAAGAATCTGCAGGTAGGGAGCGTATGAGTTCCATTGTATCCAGAATGGCACTCAATGCCTTGGTGCCAATTTTGTAAGTCATTGCAGTCTTCCACAATATTCTTCGGATGCATGGATTCTAATATTCTCTATGATTACATATAATATCTAAGAAGCATGAACATATAAATAGTAGTGAGATTATCTTCGTAAGGCAGAGGATATTCTAATATAGGGGCTCCCTGTAAACCCTTGTGTGCTATCACTGGATTCTGATGAGAGAGCCCATGTGTGTTGTAATATGGTGCATGTATTAATATAATTTGGCACAAGTACACAAAAAAATAGGCTCCAAAAGTAAGGATAGTTGGCAGATGATAGGTTAATAATATATACTGTATAGAGAGTTTATTGCCAATCCATGATAACAAGAGCACACAGCAACTAGGCAGATCATAGTGTACATAAATGGTGTACACCGTCCCGCGACTCCTTGGCGATGGGCGGTTCCTAGGGTTTGATCTACGTTTGGGTCTATGATCTTGCATCTCAAATTCGATCCCTCCTCCCCTTTCCCCTCTTTCCTCTCTGCTTCGTCGGCACACCAGGTTCCTTGGCTTGACACTGTTCGGGGTGACCTAGGGGCGCTTGTTGGACCGCTACCCACCCTTGGCAGCGTGAAGTTGAGAGAGACTTGGGGTTCGATGGCGGGGGCGCGGGACGGGGTGAGGACTGATGCCATCTTGGGCGATCTGCCTGTGTTGGGCGGCAGTGGGAACGATCCCATATCGGTGCGACCCAGCGTCGGGGCGACGGTGGAGATCAAGGGAGCGTCCCCTGCGGGGGGCGGTTCTGTCTCCGCAGATCATGTAGAAGAACTGATGGACCGCCTGCATCTCACTACGGTGGAGGCGCAACCTGTGATCCTGGATGACGAAGATGAGGTAGATCTGGTAGCCCCGGATTGTGCCCTAGTGGGGAAGGTGCTGTCCCCCAATGTCCTTCACATCCAGACGATCTCTTCGGCGGTGCGACCGGCTTGGGGGAACCCGAGAGGCCTGCTGTTTCATCCTGCTAGGGATAAAGTCTTTGTGGTGGAGTTTGGTACCCAGGTAGACAGGGCCAGGGTGCTTGACGGTGCACCATGGATGGTGGGAAAGCATGCCGTGCTCCTAAAGGTTTTTGATCTCAATATCCAGCCTATGCAAGTTCAGTTTGAGCCCCTTACGATATGGGCCCGGATCATGCATGTTCCTCCGAGGCTTATGAAGGCTAAGTTGGGAATGGAGTTGGACTCAGATGCTGATGGTCGCTGCTGGGGGAGCTTTATGAGGGTTCGGGCTGAGATCGCAGGCCAGGAGCCTATCGTTCGATATGTCACCCTGACCTCCCTCAAACTGCAAAGGACCGAGACTTTCTCTGCTATGTACGAAACGTTGCCGTTCTACTGCTTCTCTTGAGGTTGGCTTGGTCACTCTTCGATCATGTGTCCTAGTCCGGGTGCCAGAGACAAGCATGGTGATCTGCCATATGCTGCAAAAAAGTTGTGTGTCAGTGATAATCACTTGAAGAAATCAGCGGGTTTGAGGTCCAGCTCGGCCTCCTCGTCGGCGGCTGGTTCTGTCGAGGATACTAGGGCTGCTGCTCCGGCCAGGAACAAGCCGGGCGATCAGGCACACAAGGAGGTTGTTGACGGTGAGGTTTCTTCCCCCATCAAACATGGGGAGGCACCGATCCGGGGCCGTGTGTAGGATCGAAAGTATGTCTAGAGGGGGGTGATTAGACTACTTGACCCAATAAAAATCTAGCATTTTCCCAATTTTAGTTCTTGGCAGATTTTAGCAACTTTAGAACAAGTCAAGAATCTTAACACAATTCAAGCAAGCATGCAAAGAGTATATGAGCAGACGAAAGTAAAGCATGCAACTTGCAAGAATGTAAAGGGAAGGGTTTGGAGGATTCAAACACAATTGGAGACACATATGTTTTTGTCGTGTTTCCGATAGGTGGTGCTATCGTACATCCACGTTGATGAAGACTTCAACCCACGAAGGGTAACGTTTGCGCGAGTCCACGGAGGGCTCCACCCACGAAGGGTCCACGAAGAAGCAACCTTGTCTATCCCACCATGGCCGTCGCCCACGAAGGACTTGCCTCACTAGCGGTAGATCTTCACGAAGTAGGCGATCTCCTTGCCCTTACAAACTCCTTGGTTCAACTCCACAATCTTGTCGGAGGCTCCCAAGTGACACCTAGCCATCTAGGAGACACCACTCTCCAAGAAGTAAAAAATGGTGTGTTGATGATGACCTCCTTGCTCTTGTGCTTCAAATGATAGTATCCCCAACACTCAACTCTCTCTCACGGGATTTGGATTTGGTGGAAAGTAGATTTGAGTGGAAAGCAACTTGGGGAAGGCTAGAGATCAAGATTCATATGGTTGGAATGGAATATCTTGGCCTCAACACAAGTGTAGGTAGTTCTCTCTCAGAAAATGTGTATTGGAAGTGTAGGTTCGTTCTGATTGCTCTCTCCACGAATGAAGCGGAGGTGGAGGGGTTTATATAGCATCCACACAAAATCTAAACGTTACACATAACTTACCAATCTCGGTGGGACCGAATTGACAAACTCGGTCAGACTGATTTAGCAAATCTAGTAACCGTTAGGATTTTCGGTGGGACCGACATGCAACTCTGTAGGACCGATATGGTTAGGGTTAGGGCATAATGTAATCTCGGTGAGACCGATTACACAAACTCTGTGAGACCGATTTTGGTAATAAGCTAACCAGATAGTTGGTCAGGTAAACTCAGTGGGACCGATTCACTCATTTCGGTGAGACCGAAATGTTACAAAAGGGAAACAGAGAGTTTACATTGCAATCTCGGTGGGACCGGTCGCTCATCTCGGTAGGACAGAAACGTTACGAAGGGAAACAGAGAGATTACAATCCCATCTCGATGAGACCGAGATCCCTATCGGTGAGACCGATTTGCCTAGGGTTTGTGGCAGTGGCTATGACATCTGAACTCGGTGGCTCGGATAGAAAGAATCGGTGGGGCCGAGTTTGACTTTTGGTTTAGGTCATATGTGGATGTGAGAAAGTAGTTGAGGGCTTTGGAGCATATTACTAAGCATTTTGAGCAAGCAAGCCATTAAGCAACACCTCATCCCTCCTTGATAGTATTGGCTTTTCCTATAGACTCAATGTGATCTTGGATCACTAAAATATGAAATGTAGAGTCTTGAGCTTGAGCCAATCCCTTTGTCCTTAGCATTTTGAGGGGTCCACTTTTCTCATCCATGCCATGCCAATCATTGAGCTTTCCCGAAATATTAGTCTTGAAATAGTGTTAGATCAATGAGCTGAGCTATATGTTGTTAGGAATTACCAAAACCAACTAGGGATAGTTGCACTTTCACTGTGGGAGATCTTCCCGTGTGCGTGGACATGGTCGTTCGGGCGATCCGGGGCGTGAACTGTTTCTTGTTTCACAAAAGAAGAAGTCAGGGACTGCTGGCCACAAAAAGAAATCTGTAAAGACTCCGGAACCGTCTTCCATTCATGGGCATTCTGATGAAAATGACTTGGCTTTAGTTCTTGTTTCTAGAGGATCTGGGGCTGCTGTGGATGAGATTCAGAACACCGATGATGAGTCCAACAAGAAGCTTCGTCTCTCAATTTCTCGATCGGCGGATCAGGCGGAGGCTGCAGTGCAGCCCCGCCAGACGCAGTGAGTCTCATATGCTGGAACGGTCGGGGCCTGGGGTCGGACTCGACAGTTGGCGAGCTTCACTGGTTGGTGAAGCTTTACCGACCCTCCCTCCTCTTTTTGTTGGAAACAAAGATGAGGGGTAACCATGTCAGGAACTTTATGTGGTCTCTGGGTTTCTCTGGTTGCTTTGCTGTGAGTAGCGAGGGCCTTAGTGGAGGCCTTGCTTTGTTCTGGAAGGATTCCGTGGACGTTTCTGTGAAGGCCGCTAATAAGCGCATTTATACCCATGTCAAGATCAATGGTGGAGTGGTATGGCGTACATCCTTTGTGTACGGAGAGCCTCGAAGAGAGGACAGATCACAGTTTTGGGAGCTGCTCCGGCGTCTTCAACCGATGTGGGATGGCCCGTGGTTATGCTGTGGCGGTTTCAATGTGGTTTTATCCCAAGATGAACACTGTGGCCCTAGAGACCGATCGGATTCTCAGATTTCTGCCTTTAGCGATTGCTTAATGGATTGTGGCCTCTCAGACTTGGGTTCTCGAGGCCAAGATTTATGTGGTGCAATAAACAGGATCAGAATACTCATGTCAAATGCCGCCTTGACAGGGCTTTGGCTAATGGTGCCTTCTCGAGCTTATTCTAGGAGTGTGGGGTTGAGAATCTCATCGCTCCGGTCCTTGTTTTGCTGGACTATAGGGCTGCTCATGATCAACGTCCTCCTGTACAGCAGGGCTTTCGGTTTGAAGCAATGTGGCTTCGTGCAGAGGACTACAAGGAAACTCTTGAACGTGCGTGGTCAGAGGGGTGTGATGGCAGCCCCTCTCTACAATCTACTTGGTCTAACCTGCAACACGTTGCGGGTTCTCTGCGGGCATGGAGCAAAGAGGCGCTTGGCAATGTTCGGAAGAGGATTGGGAAGCTGGAACGCCGTCTGGCCACAATCAGGTCATTACCTCCATCGGCTGCGTCTCTGGATGAGGAGCGGTCCATCGAGGGACGGCTATGTGAGCTCTTCGAGCGGGAGGAGGTCATGGAGCGCTAGCGGTCCCGTGTTGATTGGCTGAAGGCCGGCGATCGCAACACGGAATTTTTCCACGCCAGGGCGTCGGCCCGCCGATGCACGAACATGACTCATTCTCTGGCCGGGGAGGATGGCTCTTTCTGCACTACACAGGGTGAAATCAAAGGTATGGTGCATCGTTTCTATGAGAAGTTGTTCACTTCTGAACCTTGCCAGGGCGGGGATGGTGTTGTGGACGCTATACCTCATAAAATCTCGGCCGCGATGAATGATTATCTTTGTAAGCCGTACAACAACGAGGAGAGCAAGTCTGCTTTACTCCAAATGGGCCCGACGAAAGCTCCAGGACCGGACGGGTTTTCGGCTCTCTTCTATCAGACCCATTGGAGCTTTCTTGAGGAGGATATATATCAGGCTGTTCGCGGCTTCCTTGAGGGCAGGCCGATCCTGGAGGGTTTTCGTGACTCGGTTATTGTTCTTATCCTCAAGACTACGAGACCGAAGCATCTTAAGAATTTCAGGCCGATCAGTCTCTGTAACGTGCTTTATGAAATTGCTTCGAAGGTGCTAGCAAACCGTCTGAAAGTGCTGCTACCTGTTGTGGTCTCTGAATGTCAAAGTGCTTTCGTTCCTGGTAGATTAATCACGGACAACACACTCATTGCCTATGAATGCATGCATACCATTCGAAAGCAGCGGGTGAAAGAACCCTACTTTACTCTCAAGATCGACATGATGAAGGCGTACGATCGTGTGGAATGGAGCTACCTTCATGCCTGCCTGACTAAGCTGGGTTTTGCTCCGGCTTGGATTGACTCTATGATGATGTGTGTCACTACGGTTCGTTATGCTGTCAGAGTCAATGGTGAGCTTACTGAGCCTGTGGTTCCTTCACGGGGCATCCGGCAAGGGGATCCAATTAGTCCCTACCTATTTCTTCTGTGCACTGAAGGTTTGTCTAGTCTGCTCTTCTAGAAGGAGTGTTGTGGCGAGCTACATGGGATCAAAAATGGCCGTCAAGGCCCTCCTATCTCACACCTCCTATTCGCGGACGATAGCATCTTCTTTGCTAAGAGTGACCAGCGCAATGTGGACTCTTTGGACTCTGTGTTACAGATGTATTGTGTTGGTTCTGGCCAGGCCATAAACAACGAGAAATCATCTATCTATTTTGGTTGGAATTGTCCGGACAGCATTAAGAACAGGGTGAAGTCCAGACTCGGTATTTATAATGAAACCTTTCATGATTTCTATCTTGGCATGCCTACTGAGGTTGGTAACTCTCCCACTAGCACGTTCAAATTCTTGACTGACAAAACTTGGCAGAACATCTTCGGGTGGAGTGACCGGCCATTGTCTAGGGTGGGGAATGAAGCTCTGCTAAATTCCATCACTCAGGCCATTCCAACTTTCGTCTCCAGCTGTTTTCGCCTACCGATTGCCACTTGTGAAAAGTTTAGAGAAATTGTGGCCGATCAGCGGTGGGGAAGGGAGGATGGTAGGAAGAAGCTTCATTGGAGGTCATGGGCCTGGCTTTCGACACCCAAGTCTCTCGGTGGCATGGGTTTTCGGGATATGACCCTCTTCAACCAAGCAATGCTGGGTAAGCAAGGGTGGAGATTTCTAACTGAACCTGAATCATTGTGTGCTAGAGTTTTGAAGGGCAGATACTATCCGAATGGCAGCTTCTGGAATGCCTCGGTGCCACGGACGGCTTCAGCCACGTGGCATGGAATTATTCATGGACGTGATCTACTCAAGCGGGGCGTGCAGTGGGGGATCGGAGACGGGCGACAGAAAAATATCCTTCCTGATCATTGGATCCCGTCTACTCCACCAAGTGTGCTGCAGCCCACCTCGCCTATTCCTGCTACTGCCACTGTTCACTATCTTATTGATGCTGACAGGAAGGCATGGGATGAGGAGACTTTCAGGGCTTTCTTTTCTCCTGGGGTTGCCGAGGATATTCTTCAAGTCCCGGTTGATAGGAATGGTGGAACAGATTTTCTGTGATGGCCTTTCACAAGGTTTGGGGAGTATTCTGTCAGGTCTGCGTACAACTTTTCAAGAACAAGTCGGTTTCTCCTAGACCGTAGCAGCAATGGTTTGGGCCAATGTTCAGGTTGGCCGGTGGAGGAGAAGCTTTGGAAGGCCCTTTGGCGGTTCAAGGTTCCCAATAAGATGAAGACTGTTCTCTAGCGCCTTGCTCATGATTGCTTACATTCAGGTGATCAGCTCAGTCTTCGTCAGGTCCCTACCATGACAGACTGCCCTTTTTGCGGTAGAATGGAGCGAGTGGAGCATGCACTGCTCTTCTGCCCTCATGCCCGTGCTGTGTGGGATGGCATCAAAGGTTTCTTCGACATCAAGCTCCGGCGAGCATGTTTTTCCTCCCCCAAACAGTGGCTCTTTGACTTTTTGTCTGGGTGCTCGGATAGAGAGGCAACTCTTCTTACGGTGGCCATTTGGCATATTTGGGAAGCTCGGAATGTGGCGAGGAATGAACCTGTGGCGCCCCAGCCGAAACATACTGCTGCCAGGGCAAAGGCCTACATCGACCTGATCTTTCAACACTTGTATGACCATGTTCCTGCTCCTAGGCATGAGACCTCCCTTTCTGGTTGTCTTTGGTCTCCGCCGCCGCAGGGTTCGGTGGTGGCTTTCTCTGATGCTGCAGTGTCGAAAGAGCTGGGCAAATCTGGTTTGGGTGTGGTGATGCTCGATCATGTGGGGAGATGTGTGGAAGCGTGTTCTGAACCTCTTCTGGGCGCACGGCCTCCCGAGTTGGTTGAGGCCATGGCGCTCTGGTGTGCTGTCTCCTTGGCTCGAGTGGAGGGCTTCTCCAATGTTATCTTCAACACTGATTGCCTCTCGGTGGTGCAGCATCTCTCGTCTTCCTCAAGGGATCGCTCTAAGGTGGGATCTGTTCTTTCAGAGATTAAGATCATGGCAGGTGTCAGTGAGAAGGACACCTATGGGATCACAAGAATCCCTACTACGGTTGGCGGGGCGCGGGGTTGTGAGAAGAGCGGGTCTGACAGAAAGCACACGGATCGTTTACCCAGGTTCGGGCCGCGAGGATCCGTAAAACCCTAGTCCTGCTTTGGTGGATGTATTGAGTGTTCTTGAGCTCTCGAACTAGCTACGGTGGCTGTGTAGTTCAAAAGATCCGAATCCCCCTCCAGTACGCCATGGCCCTCCTTTTATAGTCGAAAGGGGCTGCCACAGTGGCACACAGGAGGTAGAAAGGCCTACAGTATTGCAAGCTTATCGCTCGTATTACAGGACAAGACGCATTTAATGCATCGCTTAGGTGTCCCTTAGCTTTATCGGGGATGGGAACGAGCCCCGTCCCGTCCGTCGTCGCCCCTCCTCACTTCGACACGCGCCCTGGCCAGCGATGCATGCGGGGCCATGTAGGCAGGCAGGCAGCTGAGGTGGCATGGTGGTAGGGTCTTCATGAAGATATGCATGCCGCCACGTAGGCGCTTGCTGAGTTGGCCTGGGAGCCGCATGTTGCCCCGCAGGTGCCTGCCCACTTGGTCGGGCTAGCAGATGCATGCTAATGGCGGTGGAAACTTGGCTGGTGCGGGCGTGGCAGTTACCCCGCTGATGTCCTCGGCAAGGGCCTTGCCGGGGGGCCGGCAAGGGCCTTGCCGGGGGCCCGGCAAGGGTCTTGCCATGGCACGCAGTTGTCCTTGGCAAGGATCTTGCCGGGGGTCTTGTGGCTTTCCTCGGCAAGGATTTTGCCGAGGATCATTGTCTTCTGATCCTCATCTAATCTCATATATCTATGGTCTTGACAAAGATCTGCATGCCACCACGGAGGTGCCTCCCGAGCCCTGGTCCAATCGTAGTCGGTTGGGTTGGAACATGTGGGCTCAAGGGCGTCTCGCTCTGTTGGTGTTTGGGCAAGTTGCCCCGCCAAGGCTCTTGCCGGGGCCGCGGAGGCCGCCCCGGCAAGGGCCTTGCCGGGGGACTCCACATTGCCCCTTTGTTGTCTTGTGTTTCTAGTCTTGGCGTTGCCTCTGACCATCTTGTGCCTCTGGCTTCTCTCCGGTTTCCCTCGCCTGCTCTGCTTAGTGTGGCCGTGGGCGTGGCTCCGACTGTCCGTGCACAAGTAAAGGGGTCAAAAGGAGCGCCCCTACTTTTGTACACCGACAGGAGCCCCCGGGCCTGGGCCACACATAAGCGTGACACGTTGTTGGGCCAGGCCCAAAATGGTGCGCGGGCAGTCGGGGCGGGACTTTACCGTAGTAATTTTCTGTCCGCTGCGCTTCCCCACGACCCGCGTTGAACGCGCGACTTGGGGGGTCGTGCGTGACGCGGGGGCATGTGCGAGGCGGTTCCCATACGCATGCGTCACATCACAATTAATGAGAAAGCAGGCGACCCTCGCCTTCCCTGAAAAAAGGAATAACCACGGGCGTGCTGCTCACTTTACCCCCCCTCCCTGCGTCTTCTCCAATCTCAGAGCTGCCGCCCCCTTTCTTCCTCCTTCTCGAGCTCTTTCCTTCGCTTGCCACCGCTGCGCCTTCGCCATCCTCCGCCCCTTGCTTCTCGCAGCCACCATGGCTCCCAAATCCACCAAGGGCTAGGGAGTGGCGAAAGATGCTTGGGCGTCGGAGCCGCCGGAGAGTGCGTTGGCGGCGCAACGAACGCAGCTCGCCTACTTCCCCTCGGCGATCGACGTGTTCGAGCTCCGGGAGGCCTTCAAACCCCTGTGGGGGGTGAAAACGGGGGAGAGACGACGGGGCATCCAGCCACGCGCGTCATCCCCGCCAACTGTGCCGAGGCCGCCCCAAATCGGTACCCTTTTTTCGTCGACTACTTCTCCTGCGGGCTCTGTCCCCCCTTCTCCGATTTCTTCAATGACGTCATGCACACCTACGGCTTTGTCACGCCTAATATGCGACCCTATCCGAGAGGAACTCGAAGGTCCCACCAAGGATAGACCAGCATATTGAAACGCTTTTGCAAGGTGGATATCATTACATCATACCATTACAAAATATTTGGGGATACATACATAAGGCACATTTACCACAAGAATATAACAATACCATACAAGAGAACAACATCCGACTACGGATGAAACATAAACAGAAACTCAAACAATATCCACCCTGCTAGCCCAGGCTGCCAACCAGGAACCTAACCCAAGATCGACGAAGAAGAAGAAGAACTCCGACACAAGTAACATCGCTCTCGCATCATGATCATCGCATATCCTGCACCTGCAACTGTTGTTGTAGTAAACTATGAGCCACGAGGACTCAGCAATCCCATTACCATGGGTATAAAGACTAGCAAAGCTTAATGGGTAAGGAAGGGGTAAAGTGGTGAGGTTGCAGCAGCGACTAAGCATGTATGTTGGCTAACTTATGAATACAAGAGTAAGATGAGAAGCTACGCAGACGGTCGCGAACTAGAAATGATCAAGAAGTGATCATGTACTACTTATGTTCAAACATAACCCCAAAACTGTGTTCGCTTCCCGGACTCCGCCGAAAAGAGACCATCACAGTTACACACGTGGTTGATGCATTTTAATTAAGTTAAGTGTCAAGTTCTCTACAACCGGATATTAAAAAAATTCCCATCTGCCACATAACCGCGGGCATGGCTCTCGAAAGTTCAAACCCTGCAGGGGTGTCCCAACTTAGCCCATCACAAGCTCTCACGGTCAACGAAGGATATTCCTTCTTCCGGGAAGACCAGATCAGTCTCGGAATCCCGGTTACAAGACATTTCGACAATGGTAAAACAAGACCAACAAGACCGCCCGATGTGCCGACAAATCCCGATGGGAGTCGCACGTATCTCGTTCTCAGGGCACACTGGATGGGCACGACGTCTGGTTGGCATAGACCCTAGTTGCCCAGGGGGCGCCGGACATCGCCCGGTTTGGACCAGCACTCAGAGGAACACTGGCCCGGGGGGTTAAAATAAAGATGACCCTCGGGCTCCGGAAACCCAAGGGAAAAAAGGCTTAGGTGAGGCAAATGTAAAACCAAGGTTGGGCCTTGCTGGAGGAGTTTTATTCAAAGCGAACTGTCAAGGGGTTCCCATAACACCCAACCGCGTAAGGAACACAAAATCAAGGAACATAACACCAGTATGATAGAAACTAGGGCGGCAAGAGTGGAACAAAACACTAGGTATAAGGCCGAGCCTTCCACCCTTTACCAAGTATATAGATGCATTAATTAAATAAGAGATATTGTGATATCCCAACAAAGTTCATGATATCCATATCCCAACATAGAACAACCTGCAACTGTACCTACAACTAGCAACGCTATAAGAGGGGCTGAGCAAAGCGGTAACATAGCGAAACAATGATTTGCTAGGAAGGGTGAAAAGGTTAGAGGCTATCATGGCAATTTGGGAGGCTTGATAAACAAGTGGTAGGTAGCGTGACATAGCGATAGAACGATGCAACTAGCATAGCAATGATAGTAGTGAGATCCAAGGTGACGGTCATCTTGCCTGAAATCCGCTATGAAGAGAATGAGTCCATGAAGAAGATGAAGCCACGAAGACGAACGAAGCGTAGATGAACAAATCGTCATGATCACAATGAAACAGGAACTAACGAGATACGTGGATGCCGGCCTGGCTCTTCACGAACGCCGCCGACATCATGAGGCTTCGCCTCGGCCTCGACCACAACCTCACGGTGATGGGGCATGCCCACTTCTGCTAGCGGCTCTTCCAGCTCGACGTAAACCGCGACGGCGAGGTTGAGCGGACCGGCAATGCTGCGAGGGCCGCCGCGAAGGCCGGAAAGGTCGCCAAGGGGCCCTTGTTCAAGTTGCCGGCAGGAGTGGTCCCGCTGAGCAACAACTCGCGCCGGACCGACATCATCACCATGATGCCGGACTTCAACGTGCATGGCCTCGACCCGAGCTGGGTCAAGCCGGAGGAAATTCAAGTGCATGAGTTCTTCGACACCATCCATGAGGGGTACGTCACCACTGAGCCGCGGCTCGTCCAGGACACCACCCAGGCGGAACTGGACTACATGGCCGCCAGGGCGGCGGAGGCGAAGCTCGCCGAGGAGGCCGGCAGCGCCGGTGGCGTGGAGGACAAGGCCGCGGTAGAAGCGGAGGAGAAAGAGTGTCTGTTAAATTCACTGGACATGACAGAAATAAGATCAGGTTGCAATGTTTAGAGCTATCAAACAACATGTTACAGCAAGCTATCATGGCAAGAAAAGGCATGGCATGCTAGAGATAGGCACTTAACAGAACTCACTTACTGAACTTATTCCAAAGATCAACCGAAAAGATAGTATCATCCATGCAAACATGGCAAATGATATGACAGATTCAGACTTGGTGAAAATAACAGTACATGGTAGAAAAAACGATAAGTAGGCAGATTAGTGAGCTTGTACCACCCACCACAAAGCATTTCATGGCATGTGAAGTAAACCTACAGTAAGATGACATAATTATGAAGCAGCACATGTCAAGAGAAAGTTCATAGGGTGCATGGATCACTAGCAAAACACATGGCAAAACTGAACTTAATGTTAACAAGCTGACAGTAACATTATTTAGGAATTTGAGAACAATATTATACCAAGCTAAATCAGGCTATAAATGCAACCAAGGGCGCGGGTGAATAGAGAATGACAAGTATAACAAAACATCCTTAGTGAACATCTCCATATTATGCATAGAATGACTTGTAGCAGCAGGTTTACATAGCATCATGTGTAACGCCCCGGATCCGATGGGCCAGGTGTCTGCCAGTTATTCACCGTCGTTGCCATGTCATGTGCTTGCGTGTTGCACTTTGCCATGTCATCATATGCATTTCATATCATGTCATCATGCGCATTTCATTTTGCATACATGTTCGTCTCATGCATCCGAGCATTTTCCCCGTTGTCCGTTTTGCAATCCGGCACTCCTATGCCCTCCGGCGTTCCCCTTTTCATCTCCTGTTGTGAGTGGGTGTTAAACTTTCTCGGAATGGCCCGAGGTTTGCCAAGCGGCCTTGGTATAGCACCGTAGACCGCCTGTCAAGTTTCGTGCCATTTGGAGGTCGTTTGATACTCCAACGGTTAACCGGGTAACCGTAAAAGCCTCTTTTATTTGCAGCCCAACACCCCTTTCAAAGTGGCCCAAAACCCATCTAACTCCCCTCCATGCTCTCGGTCGTTCGATCACGATCGCGTGGCCGAAAACCGCACCTCATTTGGAGCTTCCTAGCTCTCTCTACCTATATAAACTCCCCCTCCCCCGAAAATCTGGGTCTTCTTCCACCCTAACCCTAAAAATCTCCTCCCCGCGCCGCCGACACGTCCACGTCATACGGACGTGTCCGACCTGCGCCGCCGCCGCTCAAGCCTCTCCCGGGCCGCCCAGATGGCAGCAGCGCCAGCCCAGCCCGGCCCAGGCCCGCCCGAGGTCGCGCCGGGCCAGCGCCTCCCGCTCCGCCCGCCGCCCGGCCTCCGCGCCGCCCGCCTCCTCGCCGGCGGCCGCCGCCCGCCGCGGCGCGCCCTCCGCCCGGCCACCGCCTCCCGCGCCCGGCCCGCGCCGCCGCCGCCCGTCCGGCCGCCCGCCGCCGCCGCCGCCGCCTGGTCGCCCGCGCCCCGCGCCTTCCGCCTCTCCTCGTCGCCCGGCTCTCCAGGCTGGCGAAGCGCCAGCCTGCCGCCATGTGCCGCCGTCGCCTGGAGCTCAGGCGAGCTCCCCATGGCTCCGCCCCGCCGTCTGCCGCCTTCCCCGCCGGAATCCGGCCGGATCCGGCCAGATCCGGCCCGGACCCGACCTCTCCGGCCTCCTCCACCCCCTCCGGTCACCTTCGGCGCCCTGCTCCGGCGAAGCTCCGGCCAGATCCGCCGCCGCCTCGTTTTCCGTGCGAACCCTAAGGTTGACCTCCAGATTTCGCCTAAGTCCCAGATTTTGCATATTATTTACTCATGTTCATCATGCCATAACTCTCTGCATATTGCTCCGTTTCGTGCGTGTAATATGTCAAATTATTCGCCTCGACGAGTACATCGTTTCATCTTAGTTAATCATTTTCATTTGAGCTCATCTTGATGCCTGAAATGCTGTTAGAAGAGGGCTATGTGATGTTAGCTTCAGATTCTTATCAGAACATGCACTTTTGTCATTTTTGCCATGATTGATGTGTGCACCCTATGAACTTGAGTCCTACATGTGTTTTGTAATATGTCATGCCATCTTTACAGGGGTGTATGCCATGTATTTTTGTGATCTCTGTGGTGACTAGCACAAGCATGCAAACAAGGCTTCATGATGTTGCTGATTTCAGCCCCTGTTCTGCTGATATTTATATGCCATGTAAACTTGATGCTACCGAGAGATCCATGCTTATTTTGAGATATTTCAGTAAGGATGTTTTGAACATATGGTTATTTTCTATCCATCCATGCCCTTGTTTGCAATTATGGAGTGCCATAGCTTGAGTCAGTCGAGCTCTACTTTTGCTATAAAACGTTTCCTGGCAGGTTGTTTACATGTTATTCAATTTTGCCAAGGTTGTTGTAGTTGATCAGTGTATGCTATGATGTTTTTCTTGCCATGTATAGCTTCTATGACATGTCTTCTTACTGTGAGTTGCCTTTCCATGCCATGTATTGCTCTGTGCTGAGTGGTTCAAGCTCACCAACATGCCTACTTATTGTTGTTCCTGGCATGTATGAATCTGTAATATAACTTGCCATGTTTACATGGGTGTCATCATATCTTCTGATCCTTTTTGGCTCATGGTAAGTAAGGGACTTTTGATCTATGCAATTAGTAGATTCATGCCATGCCTTTTTTTGCCATGATAAGTTCCTGTAACATGTTGTTTTATAGCTCTAAACATTGCAACCTGATGTTATTTCTGCTAAAGTCTGAAACTGTTATTATTTGCAATCTTGCCATGTGTGTTTGAGCATGTTCTAGTGATTTCTGGAGATAGATCAGTGTTCATGTTTTGTCATGCTTTACCTGTACATCATGCCCATGCCTTTTGTTATCATGTTGAGATTCTGTAGCATGTTGTTTTGATGCTTGCAATATGCCTAGTTGCTGTTTTGGACAGCTTGTCCTTTAAACTTGTATAGGGTGTGTGTTGAACCGTTGCTCCGTTTTGAGTGTGCTCTATATGAAACTTTCTTGATTTTGCATGTAGTTTCATATTATCATGTTGCATCCTTGTTTTGAGAGTGTTTGTTTGATGTTTGTATGCATTTTGCATCAATGCCATGCTTATCTTGTTTTGCTCATATCTTCTAGACCGTAGCTCCGAATCTAATGAACTTTATATGTAACTTGACTAGAATTTCGTGTAGATCATCGTGGTGCATCTTAACTTTCTGTTTAACAACTTTAACATAAGGTTTATTCAGATCTGGACCAATTTCGAAATTTGCATATGAGGACTTACCGGAATTTTCTATGTTGTTTCCGGCCTCATTTAAACTTGTCTTGATGTGTTGCTCTTGTTTGCATCATCTCTTGCCATGAGTAGCTTCATGTAGCTTTGTCATGCATCATGCTTGTTGTGCATCATGCCTTGTTCATGTGTGGTGTGTTTACTATGTTGTGTGCTTCTTCTCGATAGTTCCCGTTTCGTTGCGATCGTGAGGATTCGTTCGTCTACGCTTGGTTCATCTTCGTGGCTTCATCTTCTTCATGGACTTGTTCTTCTTCCTTGCGGGATTTCAGGCAAGATGACCGCTACCCTGGATCTCACTACTATCATTGCTATGCTAGTTGTTCTGTTCTATCGCTATGATGCGCTACCTATGACCTGTTCCTCAAGCCTCCCAAATTGCCATGTCAGCCTCTAACCTTTTGCACCCTTCCTAGCAAACCGTTGTTTGGCTATGTTAGCGCTTTGCTCAGCCCCTCTTATAGCGTTGTTAGTTGCAGGTGAAGATGAAAATTGTTCCTTGTTGGAACATGGAGATGTTGTTCCTTGTTGGAACATGTTTACTTGTTGGGATATCACAATATATCTTATTTAATTAATGCATCTATATACTTGGTAAAGGGTGGAAGGCTCGGCCTTATGCAGTGTTTTGTTCCACTCTTGCCGCCCTAGTTTCCGTCATATCGGTATTATGTTCCCGGATTTTGCGTCCCTAACGCGGTCGGGTGATTTATGGGACCCCTTGACAGTTCGCTTTGAATAAGACTCCTCAAGCAAGGCCCAACATTGGTTTTACCATTTGCCTCACCTATGCCCTTTTTCCATTGGGTTTCGGAGCCCAAGGGTCATCTTTATTTAGCCCCGGGCGGTGCTTCTCTAAGTGCTGGTCCGAACCGAAGCTACTCTGGGGCCACCTTGAGGTAACTCGAGGGTTGGTTTTACTCGTAGCTAGTCTCATCCGGTGTTGCCACGAGAACGAGATATGTGCAGCTCCTATCGGGATTGTCGGCGCATCGGGCGCTTTGCTGGTCTTGTTTTATTGTTTGTCGAAATGTCTTGTAGCCGGATTCGAGACTGATCGGATCTTCTCGGGGAGAAGGAATATCCTTCGTTGATCGCGAGAGCTTATCATGGGCTAAGTTGGGACACCCCTGCACGGTATAAACTTTCGAGAGCCGTGCCCGCGGTTATGTGGCAGATGGGAATTTGTTAATATCCGGTTGTAGTAAACTTGAAGCAAAACTCTTCTAAAATACACCAACCGTGTGCGTAACCGTGAGTGTCTCTTTTCGGGGTTGATCGAGAGGAGAACACGGTTTCTGGGTTATGTCTGATGTAAGTAGGAGTTCAGGATCACTTCTTGATCATTGCTAGTTGACGACCGTTCCTTTGTTTCTCTTCTCGCTCTCATTTGCGTATGTTAGCCACCATATATGCTTAGCCGCTGCTGCAACCTCACCACCTTACCCCTTCCTTTCCCTTTAAGCTTTGCTAGTCTTGATACCCATGGTAATGGGATTGTTGAGTCCTCGTGGCTCATAGATTACTACAACAACAGTTGGAGGTACAGGTTATGCGATGATCATGGCGAGAGCGATGTTTGCTTGTTTTGGAGTTCTCTTACGCTTCTTCTTCGATCGGGGATAGGTTCGGTCGGCAGCCTGGCTAGCGTGGTGGATATTGTTTGAGTTTCTGTTTATGTTCCATCCGTAGTCGGATGTTGATCTTGTATTTGATGTTGATGTATTCTTGTGGCATTCGTGCCTTATGTATGTATCCCCATCTATTATGTAATGTTGATGTAATGATATCCACCTTGCAAAAGCGTTTCGATATGCGGGTCTATACTTGGTGGGACCTTCGAGTTCCTTTTGGATAGGGACGCATATTGGGCGTGACAAGTTGGTATCAGAGCCTCGACCGACCTTAGGAGCCCCTTGATTGTTCGTGTAGTTTGGCCGATGTTGAGTCTAGAAGAAAACTGATTTCTGAGTCTAGTTATATCGGAGAGTAGGGATTCTTTTTACTCCTCAGTCCCTTCGTCGCTCTGGTAAGGAATCCTGACGTAGGTGTTTTGAATTACTCCTCTTCCCGTTCAAATTTTTCTTTAGGATCACGTGGTTAGATTCGTGAGTTGTCCATCCTCTTTTGTCCGGTGCATTTCTCGTCAAGTCGACTCGAGCCTCTTCATCTTTGCAAGTTCAATCCTCAGTTGTTTTCTTTTCCCACCCGCCCACCCCTTCTTCTTCTTGGAACCGGAGTCCGTAATCGAGTATCCATCCTACTCGTGTGAAGCATTTGCATTCGTTCAACCGGTGTTTCCTCTTGAAGTTATTCATCGGGTTTCCCCTTGCAAGTTGTCTTTGTTTTCCCGCCCTCCCACCCTTTTTCTTCCCGGAGTTTGAGTCTGTTTCGACCATCAATTCCATCCGTGTGGAGCCTCTTCAGTCTTCCCTCAATTATTTCAACCGGTGAATTCTCGTCTTGTTTGTCATTCTTCATCTCTCTTTCTTCTCCGGTGGACTCAATTCAAGTTTTTCGGATTGATCATATTTTTTCTCCTCGGCTCAAATGCTTTCCCCTTGCTCGTTCGCCTCTCGCCAATTTATCCTTCCGGAGTGTTCAACACATCTCAGGAGATTCGGCTATGTTAGAATTAATTCGAGGCTGTCACCTCATTCAAATATTTCATTTGTTCCGGTGCATCATCTATCTGTTCATCATCCCTTTCCAACGGTGTTTTCTTTAGTGGGCCCTAACCCACAGGTCTTTTCCCAGGATCTTACCTGACTCTTCTAATTGCCCGGAGTTATTCTCAAATTCTTTTCGGAATTTGACGTAAGTATGAATTTCATCAGTCAGATGTTTTTCCAAGATCTCGTTCAAATTCTTTTCATTGTTGATTCAACGTCTTTGTTTTATATTCTCCTGGAGCGTCTCAACAATTCTGCATGGTGGTTCTCGTCGTCATTCTCAACATTTGAAGACCATCCTAGATTTTTCTCTTAAATCTTGTCCGTTCTCCCGGGGATTCGTGGTTCTAGCTTCATGTTATCCTCTCATATTATTCCATTTGTTAGTTATTCTTTTCAGCCATCCGGAGTATTTCAGGAGTTGCTTTCCCGTTTCGTTGATCCGAAGGCCTACATTTCAGAATACTTCTTCGTTCCAGAAGAATTCTTCGCCCTCATCATTTCAGCTATCGTTCTCTATTTATCCAGGTGCTTCGTTCAAGTGTTCTTTAATCAGCTCATGATCTCCTTGTCCTTTTGCATCTAAATTCCCTCGAGCATATTTGGTCTTCTAATTCTTCCGGTGATTCATTCTCTTTCATCAGTCATTTTTGAATTCTTACAGTGGTTCGTTCAAGATTCTTTTTCCCCGATTATCATTTTATTCATTCTTTCTTTCCAATCATACCGGTGGTTCATGAAGACTTTCTCAAGTTTGCGTCATGTCACTTCTCAATCCTTTTCAATAAGAATAAGTAATATGCAAAATCCATTGCTTGTCATCAATTTAATTGATGAAGGATAAGCATACAATAAATCTTATTCTTATTTCATCCAAGTGAGTAATCCCTTCCTTCGGAGTTTGTTCATGAGGAATAAATTCTATTTCCAACTGTTTTCATCTATTCTTTTCCGGAGTTCAAATTTCCTCGATCATTTCGTCGGAACCTCCATCTAAATCATCGCAATGCTCATCTTATTCTTTCATCCTTCAATTTTATCTCATCATCCTTTTGTTACCGGAGTTCTTCATGGTGGTTCTTCATGATTTAATTCATTCTTCAAGAGTTCATATATGTTCTTTTGGAGGAGCTCAAGTATCTTTCTTCTTGCATATCAAAGTGCAATTAATTCTCCGTATTCTTTTGAAGTGGAGTTTTGCATTTCTTCGCTCTTCTCAGCTATTCAATCTTTTCCATTTGTGGCCGGTTATCACCTTATGATCTTGAGATGTTACCTATAAGACCACAACAAGCTTATTCTTTAGTTGTTGATTTTCTCAACAACTTCATTCAATCCTTCCTTCTAAGTTCTTTTCATTCAATTCTTTCAATTCTTCCGGAGGCTTTGCGTTGTTCATCTCATCAAGAATCATTCCATCCTCTCAAGTTCATGTTCTATTCTTTCCATGTTCAATCAGAGTTCTACCTAAATTCTTTCAGTCTTATTCGTTTCTTATCTCGTTCTAACTGGAGTGCTTTCATAGTCTATCTGATTCCATGAGCTTTCGATTCTCGTCATTCTCGTCGTTCCTCTCTTCTTCTCGAGTGCTCCGATTCTTTGCCTCTTCTCTCTTGCGTTTCTTGTTTCACCTCATCCCTTTTCCCTTCCGTCTCGGTCCTAAGATCTCGGGACGAGATCTCTTGTTAGTGGAGGAGTGTTGTAACGCCCCGGATCCGATGCGCCAGGTGTCTGCCAGTTATTCGCCGTCGTTGCCATGTCATGTGCTTGCGTGTTGCACTTTTCCATGTCATCATATGCATTTCATATCATGTCATCATGCGCATTTCATTTTGCATACATGTTCGTCTCATGCATCCGAGCATTTTCCCCGTTGTCCGTTTTGCAATCCGGCACTCCTATGCCCTCCGGCGTTCCCCTTTTCGTCTCCTGTTGTGAGTTGGTGTTAAACTTTCTCGGAATGGCCCGAGGTTTGCCAAGCGGCCTTGGTATAGCACCGGTAGACCGCCTGTCAAGTTTCGTGCCATTTGGAGGTCGTTTGATACTCCAACGGTTAACCGGGTAACCGTAAAAGCCTCTTTTGTTTGCAGCCCAACACCCCTTTCAAAGTGGCCCAAAACCCATCTAACTCCCCTCCATGCTCTCGATCGTTCGATCACGATCGCGTGGCGAAAACCGCACCTCATTTGGAGCTTCCTAGCTCTCTCTACCTATATAAACTCCCCTCCCGAACATCTGGGTCTTCTTCCACCCTAACCCTAAAATCTCCTCCGCGCCCGGACACGTCCCGTCGCTGCGCGGACGTGTCCGACCTGCGCGCCGCCGCTCCCAGCCTCTCCCGGGCCGCCGCGTGGCAGCGCCGCCCTTGAAGCCCTGAGGCGCGAGGCCCGAGGCCAGCCCGCCCGAGCAGCTGCCGGCCAGCGCCTCCGCTCCGCCCGCCGCCCGGCCTCCGCGCCGCCCGCCTCCTCGCCGGCGACCGCCGCCCATGAGCACGCCCCTCCGCCCGCCGCCGCCTCCGCGCCCGGCCCGGCCCGCGCCGCCGCCGGGGTCTCCAGCGCCCAGCGCGCCGTCCCGCCTCTCCTCGTCGCCCGGCTGTCGCGCAGCAGCGAAGGCCAGCCGCCATGCGCCCGCCGTCGCTGAGCTCAGGCGAGCTCCCCGCGGCTCCGCCCCGCTGTCCGCCGCCTTCCCCGCCGGAATCCGGTTGGATCCGGCCAGATCCGGCCCGGACCCGACCTCTCCGGCCTCCTCCGCCCCCTCCGGTCACCTTCGGCGCCCTGCTCCGGCGAAGCTCCGGCCAGATCCGCCGCCGCCTCGTTTTCCGTGCGAACCCTAAGGTTGACCTCCAGATTTCGCCTAAGTCCCAGATTTTGCATATTATTTGCTCATGTTGATCTGCCATAACTCTCTGCATATTGCTCCGTTTCGTGCGTGTTATATGTCAAATTATTCGCCTCGACGAGTACATCGTTTCATCTCAGTTCATCATTTTCATTTGAGCTCATCTTGATGCCCGAAATGCTGTTAGAAGAGGGCTATGTGATGTTAGCTTCAGATTCTTATCAGAACATGCACTTTTGTTATTTTTGCCATGATTGATGTGTGCACCCTATGAACTTGAGTCCTACATGTGTTTTGTAATATGCCATGCCATCTTTACAGGGGTGTATGCCATGTATTTTTGTGATCTCTGTGGTGACTAGCACAAGCATGCAAACTAGGCTTCATGATGTTGCTGATTTCAGCCCTATTCTGCTGATATTTTTATGCCATGTAAACTTGATGCTACCGAGAGATCCATGCTTATTTTGAGATACTTGTAAGGATGTTTTGAACATATGGTTATTCTCTATCCATCCATGCCCTTGTTTGCAATTATGGAGTGCCATAGCTTGAGTCAATCGAGCTCTACTTTTGCTATAAAATGTTTCCTGGCAGGTTGTTTACATGTTATTCAATTTTGCCAAGGTTGTTGTAGTTGATCCGTGTATGCTATGATGTTGTTCTTGCCATGTATAGCTTCTATGCCATGTCTTCTTACTGTGAGTTGCCTTGACATGCCATGTATTGCTCTGTGGTGAGTGGTTCAAGCTCACTAACATGCCTACTTATTGTTGTTCCTGCTATGTATGAATCTGTAATATAACTTGCCATGTTTACATGGGTGTCATCATATCTTCTGATCCTTTTTGGCTCATGGTCAGTAAGGGACTTTTGATCTATGCAATTATTATATTCATGCCATGCCTTTGTTTGCCATGATAAGTTCCTGTAACATGTTGTTTTATAGCTCTAAACGTTGCAGCCTGATGTTATTCCTGCTAAAGTCTGAAACTTTAATTATTTGCAATCTTGCCATGTGTGTTTGAGCATGTTCTAGTGATTTCTGGAGATAGATCAGTGTTCATATTTTGTCATGCTTTACCTGTACATCATGCCCATTCCTTTTGTTATCATGGTGAGATTCTGTAGCATGTTGTTTTGATGCTTGCAATATGCCTAGTTGCTGTTTTGGACAGCTTGTCCTTTAAACTTGTATAGGGTGTATGTGTTGAACCGTTGTTCCGTTTTGAGTGTGCTCTATATGAAACTTGCTTGATTTTGCATGTAGTTTCATATTATCATGTTGCATCCTTGTTTTGAGAGTGTTTGTTTGATGTTTGTATGCATTTTGCATCAATGCCATTCTTATCTTGTTTTGCTCATATCTTCTAGACCGTAGCTCCGAATCTAATGAACTTTATATGTAACTTGACTAGAATTTCGTGTAGATCATCGTGGTGCATCTTAACTTGCTGTTTAACAACTTGAACATAAGGTTTATTCAGATCTGGACCAATTTCGAAATTTGCATATGAGGACTTACCGGAATTGTTCTATGTTGTTTCCGGCCTCATTTAAACTTGCCTTGATGTGTTGCTCTTGTTTGCATCATCTCTTGCCATGAGTAGCTTCATGTAGCTTTATCATGCATCATGCTTGTTGTGCATCATGCCTTGTTCATGTCTGGTGTGTTTACTAAGTTGTGTGCTTCTTCTCGATAGTTCCCGTTTCGTTGCGATCGTGAGGATTCGTTCGTCTACGCTTGGTTCATCTTCGTGGCTTCATCTTCTTCATGGACTTGTTCTTCTTCCTTGCGGGATTTCAGGCAAGATGACCGCTACCCTGGATCTCACTACTATCATTGCTATGCTAGTTCTTTCGTTCTATCGCTATGATGCGCTACCTATCACCTGTTCCTCAAGCCTCCCAAATTGCCATGTCAGCCTCTAACCTTTTGCACCCTTCCTAGCAAACCGTTGTTTGGCTATGTTACCGCTTTGCTCAGCCCCTCTTATAGCGTTGTTAGTTGCAGGTGAAGATGAAGTTTGTTCCTTGTTGGAACATGGAGATGTTGTTCCTTGTTGGAACATGTTTACTTGTTGGGATATCACAATATATCTTATTTAATTAATGCATCTATATACTTGGTAAAGGGTGGAAGGCTCGGCCTTATGCCAGTGTTTTGTTCCACTCTTGCCGCCCTAGTTTCCGTCATATCGGTATTATGTTCCCGGATTTTGCGTCCCTAACGCGGTCGGGTGATTTATGGGACCCCTTGATTGTTCGCTTTGAATAAGACTGCTCAGCAAGGCCCAACATTGCTTTTACCATTTGCCTCACCTATGCCCTTTTCCCTTGGGTTTCGGAGCCCAAGGGTCATCTTTATTAGCCCCGGGCGATTGCTTCTCTAAGTGCTGGTCCGAACCGAGCTACACTCTTGAGGCCACCTTGAGGCAACACGAGGGTTGGTTTCTTGGTAGCTAGTCTCATCCGGTGTTGCCCGAGAGCGAGATATGTGCAGCTCCTCTCGGGATTGTCGGCGCATCGGGCGGCTTTGCTGGTCTTGTTTTATTCTTTGTCGAAATGTCTTGTAGCAGGATTCGAGACTGATCGGATCTTCCCGGGAGAAGGAATATCCTTCGTTGATCGCGAGCTTATCATGGGCTAAGTTGGGACACCCCGCTGCGGTATAAACTTTCGAGAGTCGTGCCAGCGGTTATGTGGCAGATGGGAATTTGTTAATATCCGGTTGTAGTAAACTTGAAGCAAAACTCTTCTAAAATACACCAACCGTGTGCGTAACCGTGAGTCTCATTTCGGGGTTGATCGAGAGGAGAACACGGTTTCTGGGTTATGTCTGACGTAAGTAGGAGTTCAGGATCACTTCTTGATCATTGCTAGTTGACGACCGTTCCTTTTTTCTCTTCTCGCTCTCATTTGCGTATGTTAGCCACCATATATGCTTAGCCGCTGCTGCAACCTCACCACCTTACCCCTTCCTTTCCCTTTAAGCTTTGCTAGTCTTGATACCCATGGCAATGGGATTGCTGAGTCCTCGTGGCTCACGGATTACTACAACAACAGTTGCAGGTACAGGTTATGCGATGATCATGACGCGAGAGTGATGTTTGCTTGTTTTGGAGTTCTCCTTCTACTTCTTCTTCGTTCAGGGGATAGGTTCCAGGTCGGCAGCCTGGGCTAGCAGGGTGGATATTGTTTGAGTTTCTGTTTATGTTCCATCCGTAGTCGGATGTTGATCTTGTATTTGATGTTGATGTATTCTTGTGGCATTCGTGCCTTATGTATGTATCCCCATCTATTATGTAATGTTGATGTAATGATATCCACCTTGCAAAAGTGTTTCGATATGCGGGTCTATCCTTGGTGGGACCTTCGAGTTCCTTTTGGATAGGGTCGCATATTGGGCGTGACATCATGATATAACAGATTCGGCCTAGCAAAACAGTAATAGCAAGTAGCCCACTTCACAAGCTTGTTTCACTCACCACAAGGAACAAAAAAATACATGGGTTGCACCACTATAAATATGGCATGAATATGCTCCTAAAACATGTAGACATCATGCTTAAAGGATGTACACACAAAATGAAACGAAAATGACAAAACAGCAAGTTATAACCGTCTCAGCAGGTTAACATCAAATACCACTCGTGCAACGATGATTAGGGAATCAAGATGATACCAAACAATCATGCCACAATGTAACTAAATGAAGAACATATCACAGTGAACATTTTGATATATCACATGCACAAAACAGAGAAAGACGCACAAAATTATGGCATGATGAATAGTGCATCAGAATGTGAAAATTTCCGGGACAGCAGAAAATCACCACGCGGAAAAAACAACAACAGGACGGCGGGATCCGGGACGGAGCGGGGCTCGTTTGGATCAAGGGATCCTGGGGTCTCTGGGACGGGGCGATGCAGGCGTGGGGCGCGCCATGGCCGGTGACCTCCAGCGAGGCCGGGCCGGCGGGGAGGCGCAGGGAGGCGGGGCGAGGCGGATCCGGTCGTTGCCGAAGTCGGATCTGGCCCAGCGAGAGAGGCGGCGGCGGCGCGTGGCGTGGCGTGGCGGGCGGAGCTGAGGCAGCAGAGGCGCTTGGCGGAGGCTGAAGACGAAGGTGGCGGAGGAGGCTCCCGGCGGTGGCTCGCCGGGCGGCGAGCTGGCGGGCGGCTCGGGAGCCAGGCGGTGTGCGGCGGCGTCCGCGCCCGACGAGCCGCGGATGGGCTCATGAGGCCCAGCGATGGAGGGGAGTGGCGGGCGACGTGGAACTCTCCGGTTGGGCGTGGGCGGCAGCTGGAGCTGACGTGGTGGCCTCGGATTAGCCGGGCGACGTGGAGGAAGCGGTGGGCGCGTCCGGCAGTGGGGTGGACACGTCCGGTGGCGCGGAGGGAAGGAGGCTAGGGTTTGGACTGCGATTTTTGGACGAGAGAGGCCTTTTTATAGGTAGAGGGTGCTAGGAGAGTCCAAATGGGGAGCGGTTTTCGCCCACAGGATCACGATCCAATGACCGAGAGCATGGAGGGGGTTTGGATGGGCTCAAGGGCTGTGGTGAAGGGCTGCTCGGCTTAAAAGAGAGAGGTGTTTCGGGCTACACGGTTAACCGTTGGGTCGTCAAACGACCTCCGAATGCGATGAAATTTGACAGGCGGTCTACCTATACTATAAAAAGACCGCACGCCAAGTTTCAGCCCATTCCGAGAACATTTTTCGGCCACTTATGAAATAATATTTCGGAGGTGCCCGGGGCGCGAGAGAGAGTCGGAACGCGAAACAGACAACGGGGAAAAAGACCGGATGCAAGTTTTGAAAAATATGAGGAAGCAATGCAGATGATGACATGGCAAAATGTAAACACACATGACATGGTAATGACGGCGAAAAACTGGGAGACACCTGGCGCATCGGTTCCGGGGCGTTACAGGCTTCCACCTTTTGGATTTTACTCCAAACGCCGTGGCGTGCATGGCTCTTTTCGCGCACCTCTGTGAGGGCTTCGCCGGGGTGCATCCCAACACGGCGCTCTTCCGCCACTACTTCTTCCCTCGGATCCAATCGGGGGGCGCCATTTCTCGTTGCGTCGCCTGGATTCCAAGGGCCAAGGGGGCGTACCCGGAGGGCGCCATGAAGGAGAGGTGGGAAGAATGGCGGGGCCGGTGGTGCTGGATTGAAGAGAAGGACCCACCAGACTTTTGCCGGGTCCGCGGCGCGCCGCCGGTTCGCTGGGGCGACCGGAGCGATGTCGACGCTGACGACGCGAAGCTTACGGTCGCCACCACTAGGATCCTTCGCCTTACCGAGGTCGGGCTCAACCTTGAGATGATCGAGGCAGATTTCATCCGCTGCCGCATCGCTCCGCTGCATAACAAGGGGAGGTCGGCCTGGCTCTTCACGAACGCCGCCGACATCAGGAGGCTTCGCCACGGCCTCAACCACAAAATCATGGTGATGGGGCATGCCCACTTCTGCCATCGGCTCTTCCAGCTCGACGTGAACCGCGACGGCGAGGTTGAGCGGACCGGCAAGGCCGCGAGGGCCGCAGCGAAGGCCTATAAGGTCGCCAAGGGGCCCTTGTTCAAGTTGCCGGCAGGAGTGCTCCCGCTGAGCAACAACTCGCGCTGGACCCACATCATCGCCATGATGCCGGACCTCAACGTGCATGTCCTCGACCCAAGCTGGGTCAAGCCGGAGGAAATTCTACTGCATGAGTTCTTCGACACCTTGCATGAGGGGTACGTCACCACTAAGCCGCGGCTCGTCCAGGACACCACCCAGGCGGACCTAGACTATAAGGCCTCCAGGGCGGCGGAGGCGAAGCTCGCCGAGGAGGCCGGCAGCGCCGGTGGCGTGGAGGACAATGCCGCGGTAGAAGCGGAGGAGAAAGAGCGCCTGCTAAATTCACTGGACATGATAGAAATAACATCAGGTTGCAATGTGTAGAGCTATCAAACAACATGCTACATCAAGCTATCATGGCAAGAAAAGGCGTGGCATGCTAGAGATGAAGGCACTTAACAGAACTCACTTATTGAACTTATTCCATAGATCAACAGAAAAGATAGTATCATCCATGCAAACATGGCAAATGATATGACATATTCAGACTTGGTGAAAATAACAGTACATGGCAGAAACAACGATAAGTAGGCAGGTTAGTGAGCTTGTACCACCCACCACAAAGCATTTCATGGCATGTGAAGTAAACCTATAGTAAGATGACATAATTATGAAGCAGCACATGGCAAGAGAAAGTTCATAGGGTGCATGGATCACTAGCAAAACACATGGCAAAACTGAACTTAATGTTAACAAGCTGACAGTAACATTATTTAGCAATTTGAGAACAATATTACAACAAGCTAAATCAGGCTATAAATGCAACCGAGGGAGCTGGTGGATAGACAATGACAAGTATAACAAAACATCCTTAGTGAACATCTCGAGATTATGCATAGAATGACTTGTAGCAGCAGGTTTACATAGTATCATGATATAACAGATTCAGCTTAGCAAAACAGTAACAGCAAGTAGCCCACTTCACAAGCTTGTTTCACTCACCACAAGGAACAAAAAAATACATGGGTTGCACCACTATAAATATGGCATGAATATGCTCCTAAAACATGTAGACATCATGCTCAAAGGATGCACACACAAAATGAAACGAAAATGACAAAACAGCAAGTTATAACCGTCTCAGCAGGTTAACATCAAATACCACTCGTGCAACGATGATTAGGGAATCAAGATGATACCAAACAATCATGCCACAATGTAACTAAATGAAGAACATATCACAGTGAACATTTTGATATATCACACGCACAAAACAGAGAAACACACACAAAATTATGGCATGACGAATAGTGCATCAGAATGTGAAAAATTTTGGGACAGCAGAAAATCACCTCGCGGAAAAAAAAAACAACAGGACGGCGGGATCCGGGACGGAGCGGGGCTCGTTTGGATCAGGGGATCCCGGGGTCTCTCGGACGTGGCGATGCAGGCGTGCGGAGCGCCGTGGCCGGTGACCTCCGGCGAGGCCGGGCCGGAGGGGAGGCGCACAGGGAGGCGGGGCGTGGCGGATCCAGTCGTCGCCGAGTCGGATCTGGCCGCAGCAGAGAGGAGGCGGCGGAGGGCTTGGCGTGGCGGAGGCGGCGGAGCTGAAGGCAGCAGCGGGCGGCGGCCGGAGACGATGGCGGCGGAGGAGGCTCCGGCGGTGGCTTCGCCGGGCGGCGAGGGCGACGGGCGGCTTTCGGGAGCCGGCGGTGCGGCGGCGGCGTCCGCGCCCGGCGAGCCGGATGGGCTCGCGGGGCCCGCGCGATGGAGGGGAGTGGCGGGGCGACGTGGCACTCTCCGGTTGGGCGTGGGCGGCAGCTGGAGCTGACGTGGCGGCCTTGGATTGGCCGGGCGACGTGGAGGCGGCGGTGGGTGCGTCCGGCGGCGGGGTAGACACGTCCGGTGGCACGGAGGGAAGGAGGCTAGGGTTTGGACTGCGATTTTTGGACGGGAGAGGCCTTTTTATGGGTAGAGGGTGCTAGGAGAGTCCAAATGGGGAGCGGTTTTCGCCGACACGATCACGATCCAATGACAGAGAGTATGGAGGGGGTTTGGATGGGCTCAAGGGCTGTGGTGAAGGGCTGCTGGGCTTCAAAGAGAGAGGGGTTTCGGGCTAGACGGTTAACCGTTGGGGCGTCAAACGACCTCCGAATGCGATGAAATTTGACAGGCGGTCTACCTACACTATAAGAAGACCGCACGCCAAGTTTCAGCCCATTTCGAGAACATTTTTCGGCCACTTATGAAATAATATTTCGGAGGTGCCCGGGGCGCGTGAGAGAGTCGGAACGCGAAACGGACAACGGGGAAAAAGACCGGATGCAAGTTTTGAAAAATATGAGGAAGCAATGCAGATGATGACATGGCAAAATGTAACACACAAGCAAATGACATGGTAATGACGGAGAAAAACTGGGATACACCTGGCGCATCGGTTCCGGGGCGTTACAAGCTTCCACCTTTCGGATTTTACTCCAAACGTCGTGGCGTGCATGGCTCTTTTCGCGCACCTCTGCGAGGGCTTCGCCGGGGTGCATCCCAACACAGCGCTCTTCTGCCACTACTTCTTCCTTCGGATCCAACCGAGGGGCGCCATTTCCGGTTGCGTCGCCTTGATTCCAAGGGCCAAGGGGGCGTACCCGGAGGGCGCCATGAAGGAGAGGTGGGAAGAATGGCGGGGCTGGTGGTGCTGGATTGAAGAGAAGGACCCGCCGGACTTTTGCCGGGTCCGCGGCGCGCCGCCGGTTCGCTGGGGCGACTGGAGCGACGTCGATGCTGACGACGCGAAGCTTACGGTCGCCACGACTAGGATCCTTTGCCTTACCGAGGCCGTGCTCACCCTTGAGATGATCGAAGCAGATTTCATCCGCTGCCGCATCGCTCCGCTGCATAACAAGGGGAGGCCGGCCTGGCTCTTCACGAACGCCGCCGACATCAGGAGGCTTTGCCACGGCCTTGACCACAACCTCATGGTGATGGGGCATGCCCACTTCTGCCATCGGCTCTTCCAGATCGACGAGAACCGCGATGGCGAGGTTGAGCGGACCGGCAAGGCCGCGAGGGCCACCGCGAAGGCCTACAAGATCGCCAAGGGGCCCTTGTTCAAGTGGCCGGCAGGAGTGGTCCTGCTGAGCAACAACTCGCGCTGGACCGACATCATCGCCATGATGCCGGACCTCAACGTGCATGGCCTCGACCCGAGCTGGGTCAAGCCGGAGGAAATTCAAGTGCATGAGCTCTTCGACACCTTGCATGAGGGGTACGTCACCACTGAGCCGCGGCTCGTCCAGGACACCACCCAGGCGGAGCTGGACTATAAGGCCGCCAGGGCGGCGGAGGCGAAGCTCGCCGAGGAGGCTGGCAGCGCCGGTGGCGTGGAGGACAATGCCGCGGTAGAAGCGGAGGAGAAAGAGCGCCTGTTAAATTCACTGGACATGACAGAAATAACATCATGTTGCAATGTTCAGAGCTATCAAACAACATGTTACATCAAGCTATCATGGCAAGAAAAGGCGTGGCATGCTAGAGATGAAGGCACTTAACATAACTCACTTACTGAACTTATTGCAAAGATCAACAGAAAATATAGTATCATCCATGCAAACATGGAAAATGATATGACAGATTCAGACTTGGTGAAAATAACAGTACATGGCAGAAAGAACGATAAGTACGCATGTTAGTGAGCTTGTGCCACCCACCACAAAGCATTTCATGGCATGTGAAGTAAACCTACAGTAATATGACATAATTATGAAGCAACACATGGCAAGAGAAAGTTCATAGGGTGCATGGATCACTAGCAAAATACATGGCAAAACTGAACTTAATGTTAACAAGCTGACAGTAACATTATTTAGCAATTTGAGAACAATATTACAACAAGCTAAATCAGGCTATAAATGCAACCAAGGGAGCTGGTGGATAGACAATGACAAGTATAACAAAACAACCTTAGTGAACATCTCGAGATTATGCATAGAATGACTTGTAGCAGCAGGTTTACATAGTATCATGATATAACAGATTCAGCTTAGCAAAACAGTAACAGCAAGTAGCCCACTTCACAAGCTTTTTTCACTCACCACAAGGAACAAAAAAATACATGGGTTGCACCACTATAAATATGGCATGAATATGCTCCTAAAACATGTAGACATCATGCTCAAAGGATGCACACACAAAATGAAACGAAAATGACAAAACAGCAAGTTATAACCGTCTCAGCAGGTTAACATCAAATACCACTCTTGCAACGATGATTAGGGAATCAAGATGATATCAAACAATCATGCCACAATGTAACTAAATGAAGAACATATCACAGTGAAGATTTTGCTATATCACACGCACAAAACAGAGAAACACACACAAAATTATGGCATGATGAATAGTGCATCAGAATGTGAAAATTTTCGGGATAGCAGAAAATCACCTCGCGGAAAAAAAACAACAGGACGGCGAGATCCGGGAAGGAGCGGGGCTTGTTTGGATCGGGATCCTGTGGTCTCTGACGGGCGAGGCGTCTGGCGTGGGGGCGCGCCGTGGCGGTGACCTCGAGGCGAGGCCGGGCGGGGAGGCGCCAGGAGGAGGAGGCGAGGCAGATCCGGCCGTCGCCGGGCCGGATCTGGCCGCAGCAGAGGGAGGCGACGGAGGAGCGGCGTGGGGGCGGCGGAGCTGAAGGCAGCGAGGCACGCGGCGGCCGGAGATTAACGCGGCGGAGGAGGCTCCGCCGGTGGCTCTCCGCGGCGAGGCGAGGACGGCGGCGCGGGCGGCTCGGGAGTCAGGCGGTGCATGCGGCGGCGTCGGCGCCCGACGAGCCACGGATGGGCTCGCGGGGCCCGCGCGATGGAGGGGAGTGGCGGGGCGAAGTGGCACTCTCGGTTGGGCGTGGGCGGCAGCTGGAGCTGACGTGGCGGCCTCGGATTGGCCGGGCGTCGTGGAGGCGGCGGCGAACGCGTCCGGCGGTGGGGTGGACACGTCCGGTGGCACGGAGGGAAGGAGGCTAGGGTTTGGACTGTGATTTTTGGACGGGAGAGGCCTTTTTATAGGTAGAGGGTGCTAGCAGAGTCCAAATGAGGAGCTGTTTTCGCCCACACGACCACGATCCAACGACCGAGAGCACGGAGGGGGTTTTTATGGGCTCGAGGGCTGTGGTGAAGGGCTGCTGGGCTGCAAAGAGAGAGGGGTTTCGGGCTACACGGTTAACCGTTGGGGCGTCAAACGACCTCCGAATGCGATGAAATTTGACAGGCGGTCTACCTACACTATAAAAATACCGCACGCCAAGTTTCATCCCATTCCGAGAATATTTTTCAGCCACTTATAAAATAATATTCCGGAGGTGCCCGGGGCGCGAGAGAGAGTCGGAACGCGAAATGGACTACGGGGAAAAAGACCGGATGCAAGTTCTGAAAAACATGAGGATGCAATGCAGATGATGACATGGCAAAATGTAACACACAAGCAAATAACATGGTAATGACGGCGAAAAACTGGGAGACACCTGGCGCATCTGTTCCGGGGCGTGACAGGCTTCCACCTTTTGGATTTTACTCCAAACGCCGTGGCGTGCATGGCTCTTTTCGCGCACCTCTGCGAGGGCTTCGCCGGGGTGCATCCCAACACGGCGCTCTTCCGCCACTACTTCTTCCCTCGGATCCAACCGGGGGGCGCCATTTCCGGTTGCGTCGCCTGGATTCCAAGGGCCAAGGGGGTGTATCCGGAGGGCGCCATGAAGGAGAGGTGGGAAGAATGGCGGGGCCGGTGGTGCTGGATTGAAGAGAAGGACACGCCGGACTTTTGCCGGGTCCGCGGCGCGCCGCCGGTTCGCTGGGGCGACTGGAGCGACGTCGACGATGACGACGCGAAGCTTACGGTCGCCACCACTAGGATCCTTCGCCTTACCGAGGCCGGGCTCACCCTTGAGATGATCGAGGCAGATTTCATCCGCCGCCGCATCGCTCCGCTGCATAACAAGGGGAGGCCGGCCTGGCTCTTCACGAACGCCGCCGACATCATGAGGCTTCGCCTCGGCCTCGACCACAACCTCACGGTGATGGGGCATGCCCACTTCTGCCAGCAGCTCTTCCAGCTCTACGTGAACCGCGACGGCGAGGTTGAGTGGACCGGCAAGGCCGCGAGGGCCGCCGCGAAGGCCGACAAGGTCGCCAAGGGGCCCTTGTTCAAGTTGCCGGCAGGAGTGGTCCCGTCGAGCAACAACTCGCACCGGACCGACATCATCGCCATGATGCCGGACCTCAACGTGCATGGCCTCGACACGAGCTGGGTCAAGCCGGAGGAAATTCAAGTGCATGAGTTCTTCGACACCTTGCATGAGGGGTACGTCACCACTGAGCCGCGGCTCGTCCAGGACACCACCCAGGCGGAGCTGGACTACATGGCCGCCAGGTCGGCGGAGATGAATCTCGCCGAGGAGGCTGGCAGCGCCGGTGGCGTGGAGGACAATGCCGCGGTAGAAGTGGAGGAGAAAGAGCGCCTGTTAAATTCACTGGACATGACAGAAATAACATCAGGTTGCAATGTTTAGAGCTATCAAACAACATGTACAGCAAGCTATCATGGCAAGAAAAGGCATGGCATGCTAGCGATAAAGGCACTTAACAGAACTCACTTAGTGAACTTATTCCAAAGATCAACAGAAAATATAGTATCATCCATGCAAACATGGCAAATGATATGACAGATTCGGACTTGGTGAAAATAACAGTACATGGCAGAAACAACGATAAGTAGGCATGTTAGTGAACTTGTACCACCCACCAGAAAGCATTTCATGGCATGTGAAGTAAATCTACAGTAATATGACATAATTATGAAGCAACACATGGCAAGAGAAAGTTCATAGGGTGCATGGATCACTAGCAAAACACATGGCAAAACTGAACTTAATGTTAACAAGCTGACAGTAACATTATTTAGCAATTTGAGAACAATATTACAACAAGCTAAATCAGGCTATAAATACAACCAAGGGCATGGGTTGATAGAGAATGACAAGTATAACAAAACATCCTTGGTGAACATCTCCAGATTATGCATAGAATGACTTGTAGCAGCAGGTTTACATAGCATCATGATATAACAGATTCAGCCTAGCAAAACAGTAACAACAAGTAGCCCAATTCACAAGCTTGTTTCACTCACCACAAGGCACAAAAAAATACATGGGTTGCACCACTATAAATATGGCATGAATATGTTCTTAAAACATGTAGACATCATGTTCAAAGGATGTGCACACAAAATGAAACGAAAATGACAAAATAGCAAGTTATAACCGTCTCAACAGGTTAACATCAAATACCAGTCTTGCAACGATGATTTGGGAATCAATATGATATCAAAAAATCATGCCACAATGTAACTAAATGAAGAACATATCACAGTGAACATTTTGGTATATCACACGCACAAAACAGAGAAACGCACAAAAAATTATGGCTTGATGAATAGTGCATCAGAATGTGAAAATTTTCGGGACTAAGCAGAAAATCACCTCGTGCAAAAAAAAACAATAGGACGGCGGGATCCGGGACGGAGCGGGGCTCGTTTGGATCAGGGGATCCCGGGGTCTCTGGGACGGGGCGATGCAGGCGTGGGGCGCGCCGTGGCCGGTGACCTCCGGCGAGGTCGGGCCGGCGGGGAGGCGCGCAGGAGGCGGGCGAGGCGGATCCGGCCGTCGTCGGGCCGGATCTCGCCACAGCAGAGGGAGGCGGCGGAGGGCGCGGCGTGGCGTGGCGGCGGAGGCGCTGAAGGCAGCGAGAGCGGCGGCGGCCGGAGACGAACGTGGCGGAGGAGGCTCTCGGCGGTGGCCCACCGCCAGGCGAGGCTGACAGGCGGTGCAGGTGGCGGCGTCCGCTCCTGACGAGCCGTGGATGGGCTCGCGGGGCCCGCGCGATGGAGGGGAGTGGCGGGGCGAAGTGGCACTCTCCGATTGGGCGTGGGCGGCAGTTGGAGCTGAAGTGGCGGCCTCGGATTGGTCGGGCAACGTGGAGGCGGCGGTGGACGCGTCCGGCGGCGAGGTGGACACGTCTGGTGGCGCGGAGGGAAGGAGGCTAGGGTTTGGACTGCGATTTTTGGACGGGAGAGGCCTTTTTATAGGTAGAGGGTGCTAGCAGAGTCCAAATGAGGAGAGGTTTTCGCCCACACGATCATGATCCAACGACCGAGAGCATGGAGGGGGTTTGGATGGGCTCGAGGGCTGTGGTGAAGGGTTGCTGGGCTGCAAAGAGAGAGGAGTTTCGGGCTACACGGTTAACCGTTGGGGCGTCAAACGACCTCCGAATGCGATGAAATTTTACAGGCGGTCTACCTACACTATAAAAATACCGCACGCCAAGTTTCATCCCATTCCGAGAACATTTTTCGGCCACTTATAAAATAATATTTCGGAGGTGCCCGGGGCGCGAGAGAGAGTCGGAACGCGAAATGGACTACGGGGAAAAAAACCGGATGCAAGTTTTGAAAAACATGAGGATGCAATGCAGATGATGACACGGAAAAATGTAACACACAAGCAAATGACATGGTAATGACGGCGAAAAACTGGTAGACACCTGGCGCATCGGTTCCGGGGCGTTACAGGCTTCCACCTTTTGGATTTTACTCCAAACGTCGTGGCGTGCATGGCTCTTTTCGCGCACCTCTGCGAGGGCTTCGCCGGGGTGCATCCCAACACGGCGCTCTTCCGCCACTACTTCTTCCCTCGGATCCAACCGGGGGGCGCCATTTCCGGTTGCGTCGCCTGGATTCCAAGGGCCAAGGGGGCGTACCCGAAGGGCGCCATGAAGGAGAGGTGGGAAGAATGGCGGGGCTGGTGGTGCTGGATTGAAGAGAAGGACCCGCCGGACTTTTGCCGGGTCCGCGGCGCGCTGCCGGTTCGCTGGGGCGACTGGATTGACGTCGACGCTGACGACGTGAAGCTTACGGTCGCCACCACTAGGATCCTTCGCATTACCGAGGCCGGGCTCACCCTTGAGATGATCGAGGCGGATTTCATCCGCCGCCGCATCGCTCCGCTGCATAACAAGGGGAGGCCGGCCTGACTCTTCACGAACGCCGCCGACATCATGAGGCTTCGCCTCGGCCTCGACCACAACCTCACGGTGATGGGGCATGCCAACTTCTGGCAGCGGCTCTTCCAGCTCGACGTGAACCATGACGGCGAGGTTGAGCGGACCGGCAAGGCCGCGAGGGCCGCCGCGAAGGCCGGCAAGGTCGCCAAGGGGCCCTTGTTCAAGTTGCCGGCAGGAGTGGTCCCGCTGAGCAACAACTCGCGCCGGACCGACATCATCACCATGATGCCTGACTTCAACGTGCATGGCCTCGACCCGAGCTGGGTCAAGCCGAAGGAAATTCAAGTGCATGAGTTCTTTGACACCTTGCATGAGGGGTACGTCACCACTGAGCCGCGGCTCATCCAGGACACCACCTAGGCGGAGCTGGACTACATGGCCGCCAGGGCGGCGGAGGCGAAGCTCGCCGAGGAGGCTGGCAGCGCCGGTGGCGTGGAGGACAAGGCCGCGGTAGAAGCAGAGGAGAAAGAGCTTGCCTAGTGGGCGGAGGCCGCTGGGGAAGCCAGCAGCGCCGGCACCGGGGACCCTCTCATTGAAGATGTAGTTGACGAGTCGTCGGAGGAGGAGGCCGAGGCCGCCGACCCTCCGGCCATGGGGAGAGGGCGAATTGTGCGGCGGGCCACCTCCGGCAAGCCGGTTCAGCCCGGCAGGGCCGCGCAACTGCGTCAGGCCCAGGAGATGTATGCGCGCTAGACGAGTGTCGTGGCGGCGAAGAAAGTGGTAAAGGCCGCGGTGGCAAAGAAGAAAGCATCCACTTATTCTTTGTGCAGACGCGCCCAGACCCCACCTCCTTCCCCTTCTTCGGTGGACGTTGACGCGGGGGTCGTCTTTGACTTCAGGTCCCTCAGCCCGCGGAGGAAGAGGAAGGCAGCAGAGGAGGAGTTGGAGGAGGAGTAAGCTTTGCTTCCCCTTTTTGTCATCTCTGTTTCCTCAAACAGTGCCGCCTATCTTGAATTATTTTCATTTTGCAGGGACGTGGAGACGCTGGCCCAGAGGGTGAAGAGGGCCAGGACCTCGACGAGCGGCCAGCCCCCGGCAGGCGCCTCTGGCACACCACTGGTGGTGTTGAGCAGTCCGGACAGCAGCCCCCGGCCCAGCCCCCAGCGTGAGTCCACCACTTGCCCTCCGCCAACGTGTGTTGGGGGTATGATCAGTTGGCACTGACCTTGCCGTGGTTGCAGGAGGAGAACAGCAGTAGGAGGAGCCACAGAGGGCTACCCCCCAACGCGCCGCCCCCATCGACCGCGCCGCCCCGAGGGGCGTCCCCGGCAAGGGCGCCAAGCCCCGAGCTCATGCACACGGAGGAGGAGGAGGCGAACTCGGGCGTCGGTGGCTTCGCCTCGGCGCCAAATATTGGCGGGGAGGGGACTTCTGCTTCTCAGCCCGGCACGGGTAGGTTACTCGCCTTTCGTCTCCATTCCTTTTTTTTTTGTTGTTTTTTAATCTTGGTCTTGGCCTCGCCTCATCCTCTCCTTGGTGTTCAGATCCCCCCTCGGCACACCCAGAGGACATCGACACCGTCATCGAGGATGTCGCCAAGGCCGCCGAGGCGGAGGCCGAGAAGATCGCCACCGAGGAGGCCGCCAAGGGCGCTGTTGAGGACGCCGCCAAGGAGTCTGCTGGGGAGCCCGACAAGGGGCCTGCTGGGGAGGCCGGCAAGTCCGCTGCTAAGGAAGAGGTGGTTGATGACCAGCCTTCCTCCTCCGCTGCCTCTGGCTCTAGCAGGTACCTGAAGGTGAGCGATGACCTCTTCGTCCACCTTCCAGGCGCGTCGAGCACCAGGGCTGCCGTCGAGGGAGAGGTGTTCGACGATGAGGTGCTTGCCGCCGCCGGGCTCGAGGTTGTTGATGAGCCGAGCGCTGGTGGTGACGGCCCCCAGGAAGAATGGCTCCTCCACGCCATAAGCTCTAGCTTCCGGAAGCTCCAGGCGCTCCATCGCGCCTGCCTGGACAAGGCTAAGTCCAGGATGGCGGTGGCGGAGAAGGTGGAGGCGGACCTCCAGAAGCGCGTCGCCGAGCCGCAGGACTGGTTCCGCCAGGCTTGCGAGGACCTGAAGGCCGCCCGGGGCGAGCTGGCCAAGCGCGAGGTGGAGCTCACCATGAAGCGGGCCGACATTGAGAAGGCGCAGGAGACGGCGGAGAACTTGGCTGCCGCAGGCGAGGCCACTCGAGCCCAGCACAAGGCCGCGCTAAACTCCCAGGAGGAGGACCTTGTTGCGCGTGAGGAGAAGCTTGCCGCAACGCTCCGCGGCAAGGATGAGGAGGTGGAGAAGCTCGTCGTGCAGCGGACCCAAGAGCTGGAGCAGAGGCACGAGGAGGCGCTCGATGCCCATGCTTTGGTTCACACCGGCAAGGTGAAGGAGCTGGAGGTGGAGCGGGACGGGCTGAAGGACCAGGCCTTGAAGCTGTCCCAGGAGAAGGACACGCTCAACGGCACCCTGATGGAGGCGCAGGGTGCGGCTGTCAGCAGGGCCGGGGAGCTCTCCGAGGCCAACAACTCCATCAAAGACCTCAAGATGAAGCTGGAGGGTCTCGAGGGGATGCTGTCGGAGAGCAAGGCCTGGTAGGCGATCCTGGCCAAGGATCTGGAGAACGAGAAGCAGCTGCGGAAGAACGAGGCCGCCAACCACAAGGATGTTGTGGACGGCCAGAACCGCTGGGTCGACCATCTTGTGGACGTCGCCGGTAGGACCACCGTGCAGCTAGCTGCCATGAGGATGCCAAATGTGAGGTACGCCCTGGAGCGCAGCGGGACCACCAACGCCAAGCTGACCCTGTTCTTTGCGGGCGTTCTCGAGGCCCTGGAGCAGTTCCGCTCCAACAGGGCGGCTTCACTGGCCGACGAGAACCGAAGGCTCTGCCGAGGTGCCATGACCAAGGTCCTCACCAAGGTGGCATACTGGAACCCCACCCTTGACTTCAACATCGTGCTGGAGAGCCTGCCGGAGGGTACTGACCTCACGCCACTCAAGGAGCGTATCGAGCCCATCATCAGCCTCATCGACGGAATTCAAAGGGTGGAGGGCCAGCGTCGGGATTAGGCACCCTGTTTCTTATCGCCGTTGCAGGTTCATGACCAAGAAAATTTCTATATTTAGTTAGAACTGCAACAACAATTTGATGTAACATAGCTCTGCAGTACTTTTGATATGATGCACGTTATTTTCCTGTTCCACCTCTCTTTGTATGTCCACCCTATGTCTATCGGGTAGGCTTGCCGGGGCATAAACCCAGGGCGGCGTCTTGAGGACGGATCCCCAATGGCTTGTCGGGTGTGCTTGCTGCCGGGTGAACCACCTTACCGCCCTTAACGCGGCCGCTCGAACTGTCGAGCTTGACTCGAGTCAGAATCGAGAGTGTTGCCAAGCGCGGAAGGCTACCCTACCACTCTCGACGCGGTCGCTTGAGTTGTTGAGCGGACTCGAAACAGAACAAAGGCGTTGCCAATTGCGGGAGGGCCCCTTGGCGTGCAGGTTTTCCATACATAGGCAGGATCTCCGAGGACAATAACCTTATGTATAAAAGGAAATTGCTCAAGGCTCTGGATGACTTAGATTTTCTGTTGCCGCGCCGGCGTCCGTCGCACTTGCAGGCGGCAATGTTTTCTCCTGGTCGTCTTCTTCTTGGGAGCCATGGTGATAAAGAACTGCTAGGCTAACTACTAGACTAGATTCTCACAACTGCGCCTTCCCCTACGTAGCACGCCAAAGATGTCAGTGAGAATGACACCTATGGGATCACAAGAATCCCTACTATGGTTGGCGGGGCGCGGGGTTGTGAGAAGAGCGGGTCTGACAGAAAGCACACGGATCGTTTACCCAGGTTCGGGCCGCGAGGATGCGTAAAACCCTAGTCCTGCTTTGGTGGATGTATTGAGTGTTCTTGAGCTCTCGAACTAGCTACGGTGGCTGTGTAGTTCAAAAGAGCCGAATCCCCCTCCAGTACGCCATAGGACTCCTTTTATAGTCGAAAGGGGCTGCCACAGTGGCACACAGGAAGTGGAAAGGCCTACAGTATTGTGAGCTTATCGCCCATATTACGGGACAAGACGCATTTAATGCATCGCTTAGGTGTCCCTTAGATTTATCGGGGACGGGAACGAGGCCCGTCTCGTCCGTCGCCGCCCCTCCTCGCTTCGACATGCGCCCTGGCCAGCGATGCATGCGGCGCCATGTAGGCAGGCCGGCAGCTGAGGTGGCGTGGTGGTAGGGTCTTCACGAAGATCTGCATGCCGCCATGTAGGTGCTTGCTGAGTTGGCCTGGGAGCCGCATGTTGCCACGTAGGTGCCTGCCCAGCTTGTCGGGGCTGGCAGCTGCTTGCTAACGGCGGTGGAAACTTGGCTGGTGCGGGCCTGGCAGTGGCCCCGCTGATGTCCTCTGCAAGGGTCTTGCCATGGCGCGCAGTCGTCCTCAGCAAGGATCTTGCCGGGGGATTTTTCCGCGGAGGCCGCCCCGGCAAGGGCCTTGCCGGGGGACTCCACCTCGCCCCTTTGTTGTCTTGTGTTTTTGGTCTTCGCATTGCCTCTGGCCATCTTGTGCCTCTGGCTTCTCTCTGGTTTCCCTCCCCTGCTCTGCTTAGTGTGGCCGCGGGCGTGGCTCCGACTGTCCATGCAGAAGTAAAGGGGTCAAAAGGAGCGCCCCTACTTTTGTACACCGACAGCAGGCGGCCTCTCTTCAACTTGTTTCCAGCATGTTCGTCGACATTGTAATGTTCTAGCTCATATGCTAGCTAGATCTAGTTTGAACTCTTCTAGTCTTTGTATTTTCCATTCTGTTCCGGATTGCATCCGGGAGACTCTGTGTAAGTTTGTTGCTTAATCAATAAAGGCCGACGTTCTCTCTCTAAGAAAGGGCTACACCATAACCAGCATATATAAATTGGGAAAGTGGAACTAGTTGGAAAAAACGGTGTTGTATTGCCGCTACTAATTGAAAGCCTATCGATCACATACAAGCCAGCTCTATCAGTTGTTGACTGCAGATGTCCCTGCTCCCCTTCCTGACGGGGAACATACTGTGCGTACTAAATACAGAATCACAATAGAGGAACATGTTAAAGAACAGAAGAGGAAGCATATTCTTGAGGTTCCGCTTCTTTGCATACAATGTTGGTTGCCCACTCATGATGAATCACGGCGCCTAAATAAATGCAATTCCATGCTGGCTCTCTATATGTGGCCACATGCATTTGGAAAATCAAGTGGGAGCATTAGCTGACCAATTAAATGTGTGTCCGTTAACTAATATTAGTATCATATCACAATTCATATTTCAAGAAGTAAGTTTTGGTCTTATGATTGGTGTGTTGTTTATCTTCAAGAGTGGACTGTTGCTAGTGCGACACAAAGCAACTACACAGATCATAGTGTAGATATAATGGGAAAACCGTAAGCATCACAAGTAAAATCAGGAAAGTGGAACTTGCGGGAAAATATGGGCTACTATTGCCGGTACGGCTAGAAAGGCTTCGGATACCAGCTCTCTTCAATTGAAGGTGTGGTACTGTTAATATCAGTGTAACTCTCAAAGGCGACACAACTCCCCGCATTTCCTTGCTAATCTTATATGATTCAAGTGGGCAGGCCACTACAATTCCTATTCCTATGTTTACAAAATCCTACGAATCAAAGAGGCCCGAAGAGATGAAAGTGTCCATCACAACCAACCGAACAGACCTCTACACTGCAAATGTCCCTGCTCCCCTTCACTACAAGGAACATACTGTACTACCATCATACTCCCTTCGTTCCAAAATATAAGTCTTTGTAGAGATTTCCACTATGGATCGCATACAGATGTATACAGATACATTTTAGAGTGTAGATTCACTAATTTTTCTCCATATGTAGTCCATGGTGGAATCTATATGAAGACTTGCATTTAGGAACTGAGAGAGAGAGTATTTATTAAAGAAGAACAGAAGAGGAACATGCTAAAGAAGAACAAGCAGATTTTGGATAATAAAATGTTCGTTGCGCAATGCCCACACATGATGAACCAGAGCGCATTAAGAATGCGACTCCTAGCTTTCCCTCTATATGTGGTGCATGTGCTTTTCAAAAGTAAAGTAGGAACATTAGCTGACGAATTAAATGTTATCTGTTTTAGTAATATCAGCATCATATCAGATTCATATTTGAGCAACAAGTTTGGAATTATGAGTGGCACATTATTTAGCTTGATGGATTGAGGAGCAGTGCTAAGTAGCTACGATGATGGTACTGAATATAAAGGAATGTCTGCATGCAAGTCGCGTGACTTTCGTCATTTGGGTCAGTCAACCATTTCAGGCGGTTGAATGAAGATCCTACGTCTCCTAACCCTTCTTCTTCCTCTCCTCTGATTCTTCCCCTACAGAACACCGCGCATGCCGCCGGCCGAACCACAGGCCCCGACCCCCCCACCCTACCTCGAACCGCCCCACCACGACCTCGCCACCCCACCCGTCGAGTTTTCTTTGTTCGGCTAGGCCCCACCAACACCAGGCCACCGCCCCCCACAACCACCGCCCCCCACCCGAGCCACTTCCTTCCCTTCGGCGAGCTCTCAAAAATTGACTAACCCAATTTTGAAATTTAGTCTACTATCATTTAACTAGTGTGGAATATAACAGGGGAAAACCATAAGCATTGCGAGTACAGTGTTGAGTGTGCCATGCGGATCTAAAGGTGCAAACCAGACAAAGGCAACTTTGCAACCAATGTTTGCTTTCAACTAACAAGTAAGTGATGGACAAGAAATCACAGTAAAGCAGTGGCGATCTATTTTCTTGCTACGATAAATAAGTTGAGCAGATACGAAAGAGTGCCGCCTCTGGTGCGGCACCGTGTATGCATCTGCTGAGAATTTGGCGATGTTGCGGTAGCGATGGCTATCGGCTGCGTGGAAGCAGATCTCAAGGGTAGACGGTGGAGGCGGGGGAAATATCCCGGCGCGGTGGACGAGACAGTCGTAGGAGCGGCGCCGACAAGGTGGAAGATGGCGGGGATGAAGCGAGAGGACGGGATGGAAGGGCCCTGGTCCGAAGCCGTGCATGAGAGAGGTCGATCTCTTGTAATGGACGACGCCATCGGGGTATCAGCTCCGGCATGGTGGAGGAGGACGATGGTGGATGGGGTGGCGGACGGAGGAGGATGGGGTGGAGTGGGTGTTTCGGCACCCATGGAGTACGAATACGGGAATGGAGGGAGACAGAAAGGGGGAACCATGTCTTCAGGTCGCGCTTGTCACAAATGCGAGGAAATTTACAAACTTAGCCCACGTTTAAAATTTCCTACATCACAGCAATATTAGTCGGTTGGGGATAAGACGGTAATCTCGCATACACTGAATATTTGCCGACGGAGATTTCGGCCGACGAGAGTTTATTTTGGCGCCCACCATGTATGAATCGGGGAGTGCGGCAATTTCGGCCAAGGAGACACTGTCTTTTGGCTCCCACCGTGTATGAATCCGAGTGAGAGACGGTTATGTCACGTTTGAGTGAAATTACAAACCTACCCCTATTGAAACCTATAGAGATCGATCCGATAGGCTTTGCGTGTCAGGGATAGGCAGTAATTTCCATCTCGCAGATTTTGGTTTTGGGCGGTTACGGCAACTTTCCCTGCTTCGTTCAAATTTTTTGCAGAGAAAGAGTGCATGTTTACCATGCCAACTCAATTCGAATCCAGTTTGTATTCTATTTTTGTTCGGGCAGGATCAATTTTCGATTGGAATAGAATTCTATATACATAATTTCTTATATATACTTTTAAAAGCACAACAAAGAATTCTGCTACTTTATATATATAATATGATTTACAAATACAATGATCTCAAAATCATAAGGTTGAATTCAAAAAATTTAAACCAAATTATGTTCTACTAAAATGTATAGATCAATAATGTCTACATAATAAATAACATAGATGTGCGTGAATTCATATGGGTATGCATGTTTGATAGATCAATTTTGCTTCAAGTATGAATTACATGTATCATCATCTCGAATTCAAATATTTGAATCCCTTTTATGTTGACATTTTCTATATACGCAACTAAATATTTGAATCTTGTTTCACGCCCATCTCTCTCGCATGCTCCTTCGTGTAGCTATCACTCTCTTTTCTCCAGCTCACCCGCACGCTCACTTCACGTGTCTCCTATTTTCGCAAACATGGTCTCTCGACGTCTCCCTTGAGAAGTGTCACACTCTCCCTATCATTATACATTACACGGTTCTCATTATCTATCCCATCTATATCGTTCTCTGGTATCACTAGGTACCTAAGCCTTCCTTTTCACTGCCACACACACACTCACTCATCTTTCACTTTGTCTTTCTCTCTAGGGTTCTCTCACGCACCCTATATCTCTCTAGATATGACTCCTACCACTAAAATTACTGTCTCCCGCCCACACAACATTTGTTGCGGTCTCCTTTTCGTCTTCATCTTAGTTATAAAACTGACATTATTCATTTGTTTACCGATCATACAAACTCTCCCCCTTTCTCTCTCTCTCACACACACACAACTCCTGCTTCCACTCCCCTTCCCAAGTACCGTCTCTCTCTCTCTCTCTCTCTCTCACACACACACACACACACACACACACAAAACTCTCGCTTTCGCACCCCGACTCGTATTTCTCTCACAAACATTGATCGACTAGCCTCCAGATAGGTTTATGAACCCACTGACTCTTGCTTCCACTATATCGTACATGTCTCTCTCGCGCTCCTTGTATCTATGTAGATTTTTCATCCCTTCTTGAGACACACCCTCTCGATCGTGCACACACACACTATCGCCTCATTTTATGGTGATACCACTTGCACACACACACTCTTTGTGTCTTCATCACACACGCACTCCGTCCTCCTCCTCTTTCCCTCTCTCACACACACACCACACACACGCGGGCTTTTTGCAACAACTAGCAAGATGCCCATGCGTTGCACGGAACATCAAGATGCATTTGTATGAGTAGTTTACCTTGTGGGAGAAAAATGAACGAGGGAAGGCCTTTCCATAGTTCCTTCCTATCCGTCAGATATAAATCAGGTGGCCTATATTGCAGGATGCCAGGCAGACCATCATCACCAACTCTGTTTTTATAAGAGTAGAGATAGAGAGTAGAGATATACCGCTTCTCGAATCTTGAAACCAACCACATTCCTCTCTTATCTCATCACTAGACTCTTTTTTCTATCAAATCGGTGAATATGTATTAATATACTTTGATCGTGTGGCAACGCATTGGCACATTGCTAGTTATTACTACTGTATAATTTTATGGACACAAGACAAACAATGGAGTACATATACTAAGAGAAGAAGCGCACGCACGCAGTCGGTTCCTCGCTGTCTCGCACACATGAGAGTTACGTAAAGGCACCGTAAACAAATAAACCCTAAAACCCTAGGTGCATGATTGTTTCATGCACGGGTACCGGGTACATGGTCTAGCGCACCTTTGTAGGAATAGTCAGCTCGCGTGATAATTTGATTCATAGGAGTTGATGGTCAGGACCACAGGTGAACGACCTGGAGGCGGTGGCTCGCCAGTTGCCACTGATCGAGTAGCCATGTTTAAAATATCATTTTTTAGCAGGGTAAGAGTTCCGATTTTCAATGGCGTGTTATAAGTACTAGTTTTTAGAACGATTGGTATGGAGCGAAAATGGAATTCATAACTACTACCTCTGTCCTGGTTTACTAGTCCCCATCGTATTTTGGGTTAAAGTTTGTCCATGAATTTTACTTGTAAAATGTGAATGGAAAACAAGATTTTTCTAGTTATAAATGTAGGAAGTAGAGATTTTTCTTTATTTATTACTCTCCTCACATTTTTTCGGCTTTGAAGTGAATCATGCTTCTGGACATTATCTATGAATATGCAGATATGTGTGAACATGTGTTTGATGTGGAAGTTGAACTTGGAATGTTGGGCTTGCGAGTGAACTATACCATGTCCAACGCTTCGTCTTTTATTGTTTGGAAAGTAATTGCTGTTAATACATGACTCGAATTTTTTTATTTTGTGCCACATCAGTAGATGCATGAACATTACAACAGGCATGGTGACTGGATAAACATTTGAACCTAGCTATTATGAAGGAACATTTGTATTGACAACAGTTTTAGATAGCAGGAGACACCTAGCCTGCTCTGCTCTGCTAGCTTCTTTCTGGCATCTTCCATCTCTTCTTTGGCTTGGGTGAAGAGAGCATCTGATTGCTCTTTTCGCTTCTTCGGGAACTCAGCTACATTCTCAAGGGTTGTTGCATGCTTTCTTTCAGCCTTTACTAGAGCCACGAGGACACGAATAGTTGACGACGCCACCTGGCTTGTGTGTAATCCAGCATCATTCAGGAATTTGCACCTTGTGTCTAATCCAGCATCATTAGGGAACGAGCACCTTGTGTGTAATCCAGCCTCATTTTGGAAACATGATCTCGAGGTTGACCATACTTCCCTCCTCACAGGAACTGCTTCCTGACATGAAGTTACTTCTTTTTTAGACCAATACTCAGAGCAACCCAGATCCATTTAGTAGAAGACAGATAAACAGGACTCGGAGAAGTGAATTCAAGAGGAGAAATATAAAAACAGACTCCAAGGTGAAAACACCCACTTCCTACATCAAGCTAAAAACGAAAGCATTAGGACGATTAAGAATCTTCTTATTACACATCAAAGAACATGATGCTAAGAGAAACAGAAACTACAACATATACACATCGAAGAACACGAGGCTAAATGAAAGTAATTGAAAGGGTGTTACTTACCAAAGATCCTTTTATATGTTCGGTGCAGCTCCTCTTTAACTTGCCACTTTCCTTCGCAATATCCCGTGTTTGGTCTTCATTGCTCCTCTGCATGTTCGCACTCGTGGTTTTAAAATCTCAACACGGCAAGAAAAATATAATACTCGCGCATCTTGTAGGCAACATTAAAGCACTTATCTGCCATGTTAGAGCATCTCCAAAAGAAGCGCAACATGCAGCGCGTTAAAAAAGTGTTTACAGCACCGGAATAGCCGGTTTTTGCGGGCCGCGGAGTGCTGACTCCAGAGGCCACTGCAAAAAAATTGCGCGCACGCACCGCTCCAGCAGACGCGCTATATTTTTTTCTCCTTTCTACTCGGAGTCATACACATTCGACTCGAGTCGATACTGGAATAGATAGATACATAGATAGTTCTCAGCATAGATATAGCATAGATAGATAGAAAAATAGATAGTTCAACTACTCCTCGTCGTCCGACTCCGCCTCGATGATATCCTCCTCCGACGCTCAATGTAGGCGTCAAGATACCGGTCGTCGTCGGAGTCCCAGGGTGATGCTGCTCCAAGCTTGATGTTGAATTGAGCGGCCTCCTTCCGCGTACACATGTCCTCGCGGTAGGCGGCTCGCCCCACCCTCCTCTTCTCCCTCTCCGCCCTCCTTTGCGCGTAGAACTCGTGCTCGTTGATGATGTCCTGCGGGAAGCGTTGGGGCCACAACGCCATGGCTTCCTCGTCCATCTTGGCTATGCCGAGACGGTGCTCCCACCTCCGGTTGTCGCAACGATCCTCGTTGGTGATAAGCCACGGTGGAGGCGCGAGCTCCTGCGCCCGCTCTCGCGTCGACACGTTGGGGAAGTTCATCTCCCTACAAGGCCGCCGGAGGCGCCACGCCGCCACGTCGTACGCGTGTGCGGCCTGGTGGGCGATGTCGAAAGTGCCAAGGCCGAGGCGCACCTCGGGGAACCGGATCTCGGCGGAGAAGGCACCGGAGGGGCGCGCGCGGACGCCGCGGTAGCCCCAAGTTTCCCGGCGACGCGGCGGCATGGTGGGGCAGCGGCGGCGAGGCAAGAAAGAGCGGGGAGAGAGCGATGGCGAGGCACAGAGCAGTGGGGGGTCGTTGGATTTTATAAAGCGTACCGGACGCCCCACGACAAAACTAGTGCGCGCCTGGCCGCTTTCTCCCGCGCGCGCGCGATCCTTTCCTGACGTCCCTGCCATCTCTACTCTCTTCTCTACCCTTATATATATAACATATTTATTTTGTATTTATATTTATCAGTATTTCTTATATCTTATATATATTATATATATCTACTATCTACTATCTCTACTACTCTTATAAAAAAACCGAGTTGGTGATGATGGTGTGCCTGCCATCTTGTAATATAGACCGTCCGATCTATATCTGACGGATAGAAAGCAAACTATGAGAATTTTACAAAAGATACCCGCACCTCTCTCCACATTTACAGATAAGGCCTTGCCTCGTTCATCCTTATCTCCCACAAGATAAACTACTCATGCAAATGCATCTTGATGTTCTATGCAACGCATGGGCATCTTGCTAGTTCTAAAAAACTTTTCATCATTTGCCACACTACTGGTTTTAGAAAAAGAACCTACCCAAGCACAGCGCAATACATGAGTGACTCACAATTACAAGGGGATATTCTGTTGGACAATGCAAGCTATAACCAATTACTTTTATGGGAACAATAGCAGTTAGGAAATTTGAAGGGTAGGTATGAACAAAATTGGAACTGCACATTTACTGCTAAGAGATTCAATACACACATTACCAATCGAGGAGGAGTACGATGGTCGTGGCGGCCTCTGTGCATCATCGTCGGCAACGGAAGTCTGTTCATTGTCCACGACGGTGGTGCTTCTGCGCTTGGTGTCGGCTTCTGGGTAGTAGATCCGAGACCGTGGAAGATGCTGCCGGGGAAGAGGCTCCATGCACAACGACGACGGTGGACCAGCTCCAGTGCGGCGTATGACATCGCCGATGAGGTAGATGCGCTACGGTGGATGAGTGCACCGATGTAGAAAGGGAGGAGCACGAAGGCTGCGGTGCCATGGAGAAGTCTATTTTGTGGTGGGTATAGAAAATGGGGAGTATTCAGGTGTACTACTTTGGGTGCCGGGGGAGGGGTTGGCTGGGTATGGTGAACCTGAAGTTACCAAAACAACCCCCTACCAACCATCATTCGTAGGCCTGTTTCGAAGGGTATGATGGTAACTTCGCACTGCTCGAATCAGGGTCGCGGGAGATTTTCCCGCCGACCACAAAATTTTGTAACACTGAACTCCCCGTTTGGTGTGTTGGGTGATTGGGGTAAGCAACTAGCAGGTGTTACTATTAGTTAGTAGTACTAGTAACTACTAGTACTCCCTCCATTTTTATTAACTCTGCTTATTAGGTTTGACAGTAATCAAACTTCCTAAAGTTTGACCAAGTTTGTAGGAAAATATAAACATTTACCATAACATACATGTATGATCTGAAAGTACATTCAACAATGAATCTAATTGTATTTTTTTGTTATTGTATATGTTAATTTTTTTGTTATGAACTTTGTGAGAGTTTAGAAAACTTGACTTTGACCAATGCCAATACGCGGACTTAAATAAAAACGAAGGGAGTACACATTTGTTTTCTTAGTTTGTAGTGGAATTAATCATTTGTTGTAATCGTAAAATAAATATATTAGGCTACTGACTTCGAATGTAATGGTTTATACAATTCAATAGTTAGAATCATTGTTGAATTCCAAGATGTATACGGGATCTATAGTACTTCACAATATGCTCAAACTCACATAATCCCAGTCAAATGAAAATCTAAATGCATTTCATAGTTATTACTTTCTGGGATGCAACAAAACCAACAATAACTCTACATGATCCATTATAAAAGCAACATTTTGAACACATCTCAATGTGTGAATGAAATGTGTAGAGACAGCCTGTGATGATGGCCCAGATAGGGCGGGAAAGATTGTATGTATGTTGGCGAGAGAGTAGGAGACAAACCTAACGAGAGAGAGAGAGAGAGAGAGAGAGAGAGAGAGAGAGGAAGAAGTTAGGTCTGTGAGAAAGATGGAGACATGTAATATACGTGAGATGCATGTGCATCCGGATTTTGTACATGTGGAAGGAGAAGAGACAACGGGTTTCATGAGAGAGCTGGAAAAACATGGACGACAGGGGAAGGATCCCGTGGGTTGAGGGATTGATAATTTTGTGCGGGAGAGAGGGGAGAGGAGTCAGTCAGCCGTCGTCACATCATCCTGCTTCCAAATGGCCCCGCAATCCCTATGGCAGTGTGGTCGCTGTGTTTGATCCCCTCTTTGAAGATTGAGGTGGAGTGCATGCTGGAGTGCAGAGAAGCACAAGCGAGAGTGGTCGCCATATAACCTTGGATGGGGATAAATTATGTGCTCAGGGGAGGGGGGAGTGTGTGTGTTGTGTGTGTGTGTGTGTCAGATATTGAGATAAATCAAACCTATGGAGAGAATGTGTGTGTATGTGACGGAAAGCTACATGCTAAATAGGGTTTTCACGCAGAGATTGTGCGTGCGAGATAGAGACTGATGTGCGGGCCTTGAGGTGGGCAGGGGCCAGGTGAGGGTGTCAAAATGTGTGCATTGATGCATGTGTTACATGTGATAGTGCAAGGGACGGACGAATCGAGAGAGATGGTTGTTGTGTTATGGATGCTCTCTCTCTCTCTCTCTCTCTCTCTCTCTCTCTCTCTCTCTCTCTCTCTCTCTCTCTCGCACACACACACAAGTAAAAATAGAAGACCGTTTTCTCATGTATACACAACGTATCGGCATCTCTCTATGTCTCACTCATGCATGATCATTTGCACATTCACACCTCTCTATGTATCTATCACACGCACACCGTTCCACATTGCCCTTCCGCCACAACACACATATGGACACATACACGCGTTCTCTCTCAGTCAAACACATAGAATTAGTATTAAAAACACTAGGGCACACCTAAAACGTCCAAATCCAAATAAGCACGAACTGAAGCTAAATTCAAATTTATGGAAATATTGTAGCGTGAAGAACTTCTCCAGGAAAAAAGTAGAGTAATATTCGGGGATTGTTTTCACACACACAAAAAGGTTCGGTGGATGTCCTTCGAGCGCGACACGGTGACACACTGTTCGATCGACCTTGCGGCCACGGTGCACGCGCTTAGGCAGGATTCCGTATCGATGTTGTGCTAACTAATATGGTAGTATAAGCATTGCCTCAGTCTAACATTTACGTGTACTAGTACGGTGTTCTTTGAAGTTTGACCAACCCTAAATAAAACCAAATTGAGCTCCCATACGCGCACTCATCAATATGGCGCCGCCGCGGTTGCGCTTGCCGGCGCCCGCCTGCTTCGGCCGACCATCTCTCATCCATCACCGCCGTGTCCCCGCCATCCCTGTGCCATGAAACCGAAGGCTCGCCCGCTCATGTCGTCTGCAGTCACTCCTCGCGATGTCGTCGTGCTACCAAGAACGCGAGCAGCTGGTGGAGCCGTGTCTATGCCCGCAGCGTACGAAGAGGATGACGAGCGCGTGCTCCAGCACACCATCGAGGAGGAGCTAGCGTGTTATTGTCATCTCCGCCCACGTGGAGGAGGCGCGCATGGTGGATGTTGCGGCGAAAGCCAGTCGCGCCCACGCCGAGCCCGCAAACCGGGTGCGGGCGTGGAATCTACCTTTGAGACCTTGAATGCCACGTGGATCCTATAATCTGAAGGCACAATTTGGGTCAGTTGACTCTTGTGAGCCGTTGGATGCAACATGGACGGACAGAAGGACTTCTTCAACCTCCGTAATTGATGCACTATTCATATTATCTCTCGGGCATCGAGCCGCCAGCCCGCCACACGCCTAACCGCCTGCCGCCACTGCCCCGCCCTCCCCTGAACCGCCTAACACCGCCAAGCTCCCCCCACCCCCGCCATCCGTTTAATCCCGGGCACGATCCATTTTTTCCGGCGGACTGCATTCCACACCAACACTCATAAGATAGATCATGGGCACCCTGCCACCCTAATATAGATACTGGGGTAGCTTCTCTGTCGTCTTCTTCCTTCGCTCTGTCTAACCTCTTTTACAAATAGACTGACCCAAATTATACTACTAGTACGTATTAAGTACAGTAGGAACGCGAAGATACGAGCAGTAGTACCAACTACAAGAAGAACAGTAGTAAGACATACTAGTACTATTGTACGTACTAAAGAGTTCAAATAATGAGAAAAAACATAAACATAGTTCTGTTGCGGGCTCGGCACAACACACCCTTGAAATAAAACTAAGAAACTGGTCCGCTGGACACTGCAGTAGAAGCAGCATGAGTGACAGCACTGACACCTTACTTGGAGTCCGAGTCCACGTCCTCGACCTCGTCCTCGTCCCTCTTCCTCTTCCTCTTCTCCGACACTTCTTTGGTTGAACCGGACACTGGGCTCTGCTTCTTCATCCAACCCTTGTAGATATTTAAATAAAGTTAGGCATCCGTTGCTGCGTACAGGATGTGATCTTCATCTATTGTCTTCGACTCCCTTGCACGATGAAACTCCTGGTGAGGTTTCTTCAGTCGAGCAGACGAAGGATCAATCATGGCTGCCACTAGGGTCAGCATTGAAGGCTGAGAGGAGGACACCAGGCTTGCCTTCTGGAGATCGAAGGGCTGGCCTACAACGAGGCCTATTCGACCCAGGACTATCCTGTCGTTCGTAAAGTCTACAGTAACAAATTTCACTCTTTTGTCCTTGAGGAAGAACTCAAAATCTTGGCACCTAACATCGGCATGGCATATGTGGTAGACCAAGCACACGTTATGTATGCAAACCTGGATCATGGCGGGCTTCTTATTCTCTACCTCTTTTAGAAGCTTCTCGCTTTCTAGGACTATGGTGTACTCAACATCTATCCCAGCGACCCACTCATCCTTTGAACTTTGGAACATGTGTAGGAAGCGAGCAAGGCATCCTTCCACCGTCGCGGATCTACGTGTGTAGATGACGATGAACTCATCGCTAGTAATGGTTCTAACCTGGTACTCAGTGGCGATCATGGAGATTTGGGAGGCCATGGATTTTGGAGGCATGTTAGGAGAAGTTGAACTGGTGTAATGTGAAATGACGGGACGACTGGGAGCGAACTATTGTAAGGTAGAAGACGGGGACGAGTAGCGTGTGCGAACGGCATGGGGTGGTTGGCTTGCCCGGTGGATAAACGGTTGCATGCCCCCAAAGAGTTCTCGAGTACTATGCGGGACCCACTAGATGTCTACTAGACCCATATCGTAGGCCTGACGGTATAACTTCTGCGTGTTCACACGCCATGTCGGCGCGTGGATGTAACTTCACTTAATTCCGTCAACTGTCACGCCTCCCATGACCTTCGCCTCCCTCGCGCGGTCGCGCCCTTTGAGACTTCGGACGGCTATAAATGAGCAATTTTTTGCCTACTCCGCATGCATGATACTCCCTCTGGTCCTTTTTACTCCACGTAAGATTTGTGTCAAGTCAAAGTTTGCAAAGTTTTTGACCAATTTATACTAAAAATATCTATATCTACAATACCATATATATATTATGAAACTACATTTCATAATGAGTATAAAAATATTGATTTGACATTGTGATTGTTGATACATTTTTCTATAAGTTTGGTCAAAGTAGAGGTACATTGACTTCAGACAAAACTTATATGCACGATGCAGACTAGTTCCTTCGTCCAGGTGCGTGCCATGTCCTAAATAGTCATCACAACAAGGTTAGCTATTAGAGTACTACTACCTCCTAGTTTAAAGGGCTCGATTCAAAATTTTCACCTACTCTTACCAAGATAGAGGCGGTAGAGTAGTTTTTGTAGTCTGCAAAATTACTCAATTAATGCTCTCCTTCTTCACAAAAAAATGTGTTTACTAATGCATTATCGCATTGCGTTCATGCATGAACACTAGTAAATGAGAAAGATTTTTACATGAACTAGCAAGATGCCCGTGTGTTGCACGGAACATGAAGATGCATTTGTATGAGTAGTTTATCTTGTGGGAGAAAAGGATGAACGAGGGAAGGCCTTATCTGCAAATGTGGAGAGGAGTGCGGGTAAATTGTCATAGTTTCCTTCCTATCCGTTAGATATAGATCGGACGGCCTATATTGCAGGATGGCAGGCACACGATCATCACCAACTCTACTTTTTATAAGATATAAGAGTAGAGAGTAGAGATTAGTTAATATTCTCCTTAGGCTACTCATAGTGCAAAGTATCATATACTAGTATCATGTGCATGATACTCGTGTATGATACGGGACTACCTTTATAGTGACATGCATGATACAAAGTAGCATAGTATTTTAACATGATACGGTATCTATCTATGTTACTCTAACCCCCCCCCCCCCCCTCTTCTTTAATTCTTTGCCACATTAGCATGTTTGCTACTCCCATGTGCATGATACCAGCTAAGATACCACATTATACCACCACTATGGCCAGCCTTAATCATCGCATGCAATAATTTAGTGCACCTTGAAATCTGAACATGTGTGGGGCGTGTATGTTTTTAATGACTTGAGACTATACCTAGCCCGTCATGCAAGATGACTGATTATGCACTGTTCCCCGTACCTGCCGGAAGCCCGTTCGTCTCCAAATCTTTTCCTCCATGTGTGAAAACCATCTGCCTGCTTGACACTCCTTCTCCCTCCGGCAGTCCCACCACTCCACCCCTTGTGGAAAAAATCTGCATGCATGACTCCCCTCCCCCCGCGCTCGTCCAATCCGTTGTGACCAGCAATATTTCCACCCCTTCCTCCCCTGTCATTTACTCCAACAAATATGCCCACGTAGCTGTTATGTTAATCACACAACATATCTTACGGGATGCTGCTTCAGTTACTTAACTGCAGGTGCATTGGGTCACTGACATGTGGGCCCAACATGCATCTGGCCCACATGTCAGTGACGCAACTGCACCTGTAGTTAAGTCACTGAAGCTTAGTCCATATCTGAGGTAGGTGTGCCATTGCTCGCTATAAATACTGCGCCTCCCACGGCATTCGGAAGAATGCTCACGTTCATTGCTATCTCCTCCCCCTCCCTCTCACGTAGACCACCATGGCATCGCCCTCCCAAGCCCTAGGTGCCCCTCGCTACACCACGTGGACGGTCATGCGTTGTCGTTCTGTTCCTCGCTGCCACTAGTCGAGGAGGACGCGTTGGCATTCCCAGTCTCGCCAGCACGCACGTCGGAGGACGCGTCAGCTCCCCGCTACGAGGAGAACATCGCGCCGCCTGCTGAGCCCACCAACCTTGAGGAGCTTTGGAAAGAAATGGATGTCGCCTTGTGGGAGGCTTTGCCTCCGGCAGAGTGCGGCAAAATAGAGGCGGAGAAGAAGGCCGAGGAAGAGAAGCGTGTCGTGACGCATGCTGCCTAGCAGGCCTATGTCGCGTTCGAGAGAGTCAGGCAATTGGGTCTTTGGTAGAAGTCTCATGCGAGGGCTATGATGGTGGCGGAGGACGCCCGTGCCAAAGCCCTGAGTGCAGTCGGGCCCAAGTGCCTCATCTACGCTTGGCGGTACATGGACCGGGTGCGCGGTTCCAGGGAGGAGGAGTACCTGTTGGCATCGGATCACCACACCGGTGAGATCGCGCCCGCCCGCCGACAAGCCGCCAATCAGCATGTTGCGAGTTGCGAGGCTGAGGAAGAGGCGTTGTGTCGGCGTTGGGAAACGGCCGCGCACCGGGGCACTTGTGGCGCGCGGCAAGCGCTCCCGCGAGCGTCGTGGCTTTTATTAGGAATAATTTAGTTTCGTAAGGCGATCTCATTAGTTTTGGGACGCAAATGATGAATCACGAATGTTCGGGAATTATTAGCTTCCTTAATTAAGTATGTAAAAGGAAAAGTTTGGAAACCTTGTGTATTCGTACGCATTTTGTAAGTACGTTCATATAGCACAAACTTTACTATATATCGCACTACACATCTCTCTCTATATATGCTTGCAGACTGTGCTACTACTATTACATATGTACGTGCAAATTCACATTTTTACCATCATGATGCGGTTTTTATAAAAGTAGAAAAACAACACTAGTCAAGCTTGTGAAACGATTCAATGCAAAAGAAATGCAAAAATGCTTGTTTGATTGTTTACTTTTAGCTTCCTTCTCTGTGGTTATTTCTCTATCATACTTTGTACGGAGTATCTCACTGGTCGGGAAGGCATGCAAATTTCCAAACCGCTTCCTACACCCTGTATCAATTTTTTTGCCTTAACAAGTTCTGTCGTGCAATTGGAATTTCAACTTGAGTACTACTACTAGGAGTACCAGGGGCCAGTTCTTTTAGGCTGCTAGATTAGTAATCCCATAACTACTACCTCCATCCTGGTTTATTGGTCCCCACTGTAATCTGTGTCAAATTTTGACCATAAATTTAACTAATGAAATGTTTATGCATGTCACCCAAAATTATATAACTTTTGTTGACATGCACTAACATTCTATCAGTTAAATCTTTGGTCAAAATTAAGCACAAATTGCAATGGTGACTAATAAACCAGGACAGAGGTAGTAGTTCAGAAGCCCAAATAAATGAGTGAGGCGCCTTATGTTACTCTCCACTGTGACTAGTCTTATGGGAAAGCTGGCGAAGAGACGGCTTTTTTTAAGCCGCCAAAAGAACTGGCCCTAGGAGTAGTAGCTAGGGATACTAGGAGTAGTAGCTAGGGATCGAGTGTGCGAGATGAACCGGACAAAGTAAATGCAGAGAGATGAAATGCAAAAATGATGGGGGATGTGATGGTTGCTTCTCCGTTTATTTTACCAGGCCACTTATTACTGGGAGTGGTGGGGTTTGGTGATATGACGGCTTTACTGTCGTGCCACGAGCGGGCTGAGACTACCGTGCAGCGCCACCCTCTACACTAGTACTAGCTCGGTCGTGGTTTATTAGTCCCCCATTGAATTTGACTGAAGATTTAACTGACAAAATGTTAGTGCATGTCAACAAAAACTATATCGTTGGATTCGTATTTGAACATAGTTTTCAATGATATAATTTTGTTGTGACATGCAAGACCATTTATCGTACTATATATAATGTTAGTTAAATTTATGGTCGTACTAATATATAGTAAGGTGCCCGTGCGTTGCACAGAACAGTGAATTGCATTGATCGGGGAGTTGTTTATTTTGACAAAGTATGTGGGGGTAATCTCATGTGTAACGAGTATTTATAGGTTTCTTCAGATATTATTTCTTCTCTAGAGCTCACAAACATCCGGGTGAAATAGATAAAAAAAATATCTTTTGCAAACAAAAGCGTTCAACTATTCAACCTGCATCCAAAACTTGTGAAGAAATAACACTTATTGTGCTTTGCAAGAAATGATCTTTTTGAATTAGCTTTTGAGTATTGATTTTGTTTATTTTTTCTAGACCACCATGAATGTACTCCCTCCGTCTAGGTGAATAAGTCATCTTAAGTTGTGCATCGTGACCAAGAATGAGGGGAAAATGAGAGAACTTAATGTTTATTTGCTAATTAATAGCATTGCAAGCAATGAACTAACCACTGCATGTCGTGTTTGGTAGTCTTGAGTCATTGAAAACATGCACGCCCCACATCTCTTATGGGTTGACATGTCAAGAAACAAGAAACGAGGTGGGAGTTAATGCACCGAGACTAAGCATTTTGGGATTATTTGGTTTTCGTAAGGTGAACTAGAGCGAGTACAATAAGGTACAGTCAGCAGGCTGTAAGCAGTAAAGTAATATTTCTAATGCTTAGTTGGAGGAGAGAGGATAGGAGAGAGAATGTAAGCGGGCTCTCATCCAAGAGCCAGCTGGAGCACGTGCTCCTAGGCACTTTGTGAGAGTGGAAAGTGGGGCATGTATTAATAAAGTAGCACATACTTATAGCTAATTGTTATACATGTTGGCTACATATGACATGGCACTTTCGTATAGTCAACAGTTGGCTATACTATTAAGTATTAACCATGCTCTTATACACCTGGACGGAGGGATTAAATCAGGATGACTTAGAAGGGGGCAGAGGAGATGTAAGAAATGGTTCATCATAAGTCTTTCACCAGTACTGTAGTAAAAATTATCAATTAATCTCATAAATGGCAAGCGAGAAGTCTAATGTAGCAAAAGAATATGTGGAAGATTCTAGACTAAACCATAAATGGATACACTTTTATTCAAGTGTGATACTCTAATAGAGAAAGATCATGCATGGAAGGTTCTATACTATATAAATAAGAAGTCTCCACATGCTTAGACAGCGGATTACATTGAGCGAAGACTAATGATCAACATTTAACTTGGTAATGCATATGTCCAGGTGAACCTCCTTGGAGTCCCTGTGCACCATCTGTCGGCGCTCTGGGAATGGGGGTCCCCAGACTTGCCTGCCTGCGGCCTGCGGCGTTGCTCAAGTGGTGGCCCAGTACGTCCCATCTTCATCAACACAAGACTCAAGACCCTCATGAGGGGCCAAGCCTCGCGGGGCGGACAACACAAGGCTTCCTAAGGGACGACCTCGCCAGGTAGGCTCGCGAGGAGGCGGAGAGATCAAGGCAGGGTACCTCGCGAGGTGCTCGTGACGCAAGCCATGACGATCGAGGCCAGGCGGGCGCCGGCCTGTGCAGTGTCGTTGTTTCCTCTTTGGTGCAAAGGGGGCAAGCACATACACGGAATACCGAGGCATCAGGCAAAGGTTGCCATTTCGGTGCAATGAGACCAAGACCAGCGGAGCGGCAGGACAGAGATCACCGTGGAGCCCAAGACGGCGTCATCACCAGTGCTTTTGGAAGCCGAAGACCAACTTTAGTCAGGATAACTTGTACTAGATGTTCCCCTTCAAAATGGGCGTTGTTGGCGCCCTTCCCGCTCAATATTTGGGGAGAGGCCCAGGGTCTCTATAAATAGAGCTAGCCACTACGGTAGAGGAGAGACTGGGGGAAGCCTAGCCAGAGAGAGGGACTTTGAAAGCCTAGCCAGAGAGAGAGGCGATCGAACTAACCCGAGCAGTTCATCGCACCAGCCCAAGAACACCTCTCGCGAGGCTGTTCTTCCCATGTACTCTTCATCATTAGCCCCTGAGGCAATCCACCACACCACACACTGGACTAGGGTATTACACCACAACGGTGGCCCGAACCAGTATAAATCTCGTGTCCCTTGTGTTGTTCATCATTTCCAGCTTAGATCTCACGAGGCGATCGGACATAGATCGGTAGAGGAGAGATCTTCGTGCGCACCCCAGTGTTCGAACCTTAAGGGTCTGCCGGAACCCAACACCTGACATTTGGCGCGCCAGGTAGGGGTGCGCCGGAATCTTTCTTCCGCTGTTCGCGTTCGATCTTCCGTCGTGTCCATGGCGGACGCTCGCCGGACTCGCGCCGAGCGTCGGGCTGCTCTCGCCGCCCGCGTCGCTGATGTCTACTACACAACCTTCTTCTTATAGACGTTGTTGGGCCTGCAAGTGCACAAGTTTGTAGGACAGTAGCAAATTTCCCTCAAGTGGATGACCTAAGGTTTATCAATCCGTAGGAGGCATAGGATGAAGATGGTCTGATGTAGGGCGGAACCCTAATCAGAGATCTTTCACGTTTGGAGGGGATCCTACGGGGAAAACACAACGAACGGGCGGAAGAACACAAGGAAAAACAGACGAAAGAATCACTAAACTGACAAGTAACAATCACACAAGGGCTAGATCACCGAACACATAGGGTAGCACAAGATTCAAAATCAACAAAGGAAAGATACACGAGTAGCCGTTCTTCTCGTGAGGAGGTCTTGATGGAGCCACCCTAGAGGGGGTCTTGAACCCGCTTGGGGGATCTTCTCCGAAGAGGTCGTGAGCTCCGAGGAGAAGTAACCAAGTGGATGAGCAAGAGCTCTCACACGAAATATCAGCTAAACCAATGCTAACCCTAACTAGGAGGAGGTGGGGGAGTATATATAGTTTACGGGGCGAAAGGGTACAAGGGCCTCGGCCTAAGCGGCTGCGCACTGGCAGGGCCGGAAGTTCAGGGCGCCGGAGGGTCCGAGCAGGGTCCGGCTTAACCAGAGAGCTGGCGCGGGTGGAGCTGGGCTGGCATCCGAGGGCCGGAAGGTCCGGGCGTGCCGGAGGTTCCGGGGGCCGGAAGGTCCGGGACGGGTTCCGGGTAGGTTCCGGGCTAACCAGAGAGTTGGCACGCCCAGGCTGGTCGATGTCGTCGGAAGCCGGAGGCTCCGGGTAGGCCGGACATTCTGGGGGCCGGAAGTTCCAGGCTGTGGCCGGAGGTTCCGGGCTGTCCAGGGAGTTGACGCCTGTCGTTTCTTCTTCAGCTCCTGGCTCCTTGGCTGGAACGTTGTACCTGATCACGCATAGCGTCTCGGACTTAGGTAGTAGCCATGCCTCACTGGAAGATAAGGGGAACTCAAATAGGAGTGATGTCACCTCGGATTGAATAGCACAAGCTTTTGCTCTTGTCATGGGTCCACTTGGAGCTTGAATATTCGATGGAAGGTCCATGGGGGTGACCGAAGGATGCTCCCAATCATCTCCCCGCTTGGGAGAGATCCGACCTCGGATCAGAAGCTTCATCTCCATGGTATGGCGCGAGGTCCTTGACGTTGAAGATGTCGCTCACATTGTACTTGTCTCGTGGTAGGTCGATCTTGTAGGCGTTGTCGTTGTAGCGTGGGAGCACCTTGAAAGGTCCATCGGCCCCAGGGAGAAGCTTGGACTTGCGTTCGTTGGGGAAGCGGTCCTTGCGAAGGTGTAGCCACACTAGATCACCAATGTTGAAGACCATGGGTTGCTTGTTGACGTTGAGCTTGGTCGCTAGTCGTTGTACTTGGAGCTCGATGGTGTGCCTTGTATCCTCATGCATGTTCTTGATGTAGCTTGCCCGTGCACTCGCATCCATATTGGTGCGCTCTTGTAGAGGAAGAGGTAGAATGTCCAATGCTGACAACGGGTTGAAGCCGTAGATGATCTCGAAGGGGGACTTGCTGGTAGTCGAATGTCTTGCATGATTGTAGGCGTACTCGGCGATGGGTAGACATGCCTCCCACTCCTTGATGTTCTTCTTGATGAATACGGGAAGTAGAGTGGAGAGCGTCCGGTTCGTCACCTCCGTTTGGCCGTCGGTTTGAGGATGGTATGCGGATGAGAACAAGATCTTGATTCCGAGCTTGGCGCATAGGGTCTTCCAAAAGTAACTCAAGAACTTGACGAAAAAATCGGAGACGATTGTCTTTGGTACTCCATGGAGTCGCAAGATTTGCAATGTGTGAAGCATCGTCTATCTTGTTGCAAGGAATGAAATGTGCCATCTTAGAAAATCTATGCACAACAACAAACACGGAATCCTTTCCATTTTGAGTTCTAGGCAAACCAAATACAAAATCCATGCTAATGTCTTCCCAAGGTTGATAAGGAATAGGAAGAGGCATGTAAAGACCATGAGATTGAGCTTTAGACTTAGCTTTGCGACATGTAGAGCATCGGTTGGTGAAGCGTGAGACGTCTCGAAACATCTTGGGCCAAAAGTAGTTCTTGTAGAGCGTGGAAAATGTCTTATCTCGACCAAAATGTCCCATGAGTCCGCCTCCATGAGCCTCTTGCAAAAGTAGCAAATGAAGAGAAGACTCGGGAATGCATAGTTTGTTAGCTTTCATAAGATAAGCATTCTTGGTATAATATTGTTCCCAAGAAGTATGCGTCAAACACTTAGCATAAGGAATAGCAAAAGATGGGTCATTAACATACAAGTCTTTGATGTGCTCAAAACCAATAACACTCAACTCAAGTTTAGTGACAAGCGTGCATATGCGTGAAAGTGCATCCGCAACTACATTTTCCTTACCCTTAATGTACTTGATCACATAGGGGAAAGATTCAATAAATTCACTCCATTTGGCATGACGCTTGTTCAACTTAGTTTGACCTTTTAAGTACTTAAGCGTTTCATGATCGGTATGTATGACAAACTCATGAGGTCTAAGATAATGTTCCCAAACATGTAGCACACGTACTAAAGCATACAATTCTTTGTCATAGATGGGATAGTTAAGTTGAGCACCGGAGAGTTTTTCACTAAAATATGCAATGGCTTATTTTTCTTGCATCAAAACTCCGCCAATTCTGGTACCACTTGCATCACAATGAACCTCAAAAGTTTTGTCAAAATTGGGCAAAGCAAGAATCGGAGCATGAGTAAGCAAAGACTTGAGCTCATCAAAAGCGGTGGATTGCAAAGATCCCCAAACAAAAGGAGTATTCTTCTTACTCAAGGCATGAAAAGGAGCGGCAATTGTGCTAAAGTATTTCACAAAGCGACGATAAAAACCCGCAAGACCAAGAAAGCTACGCACTTGTTGCAAATTAGTGGGTGGGGGCCAAGTTTTAATTGCTTCAATTTTAGACTCATCAACATGGACACCTTTTGAGGATACAACAAAACCCAAGAAAACCACTTTGTCAACACCAAATGTGCATTTTTTTCATGTTTGCATAAAGACGTTCCTTGCAAAGGGTTTGCAAAACAGCCCTAACATGATGAAGATGCTCTTTCATTGTTTTGCTAAACACAAGGATATCATCGAAGTAAACCACAACAAAGACTCTAATATAAGGGCGAAGCACATAATGCATAAGGCGCACAAAAGTACCGGTAGCCTCCGGTAGACCCATAGGCATCACTAACCACTCATATAAGCCAAATTTGGTTTTGAAAGCAGTTTTCCATTCATCACCTTCTTGAATGTGGATTTGATAATAGCCACTTTTAAGATCAACTTTTGAGAAAAAGTTGGACCCAGTAAGTTCATCAAGCATATCATCTAGGCGAGGAATGGGATGCCTATAGCGAACGGTAATAGCATTTATAGGTCTACAATCGGAACACAAGCGGAAACTTCCATCGGGCTTAGGCACAAGTATAACGGGAACGGCACAAGGGCTTAGGCTTTCACGTACATGACCATTGGCGATGAGTTGTTGTACTTGCCGTTGAATCTCCTTGGTTTCTTCGGGATTGACTCGGTATGGAGCTTTGTTTGGGAGAGGCGCTCCGAGGATGAGGTCGATTCGATGCTCAATGCCTCGAAGAGGAGGTAGACCCGGTATCACTTTTAACATCAACTGCTGCTTAATCAGGGTGATGATCCATTCTGGAGCAAGAAACGTCCACAAGAGAAGCCAGAGAAGCCAGACAAACCGGAAAAAACAATCCGGCAAAAGACCAAAGCTGTCAAGAAGACTGCTCATAAGAGGAAAACCACTGCATCTTCTAATCCGGCTGTGGATGATGATGTGGGTAATCCGGACCTTGAGGTAGAACTTGATTCACTTGGCTTACTTTTCACACGCATAATTAATGATGATATTTGTCAGGATGATGCTGAAACCAGTAATGTTGATGTTGTAGAGGTAACTATTCTCTCTTCTGACTCAAATCTTTTGCCTTCACTAAAAATCCGTCGGGCAAACCGGAAAATTAAATTTTCTCGTCCCCTTGCTTACTTGGATCCCAAATTTCTTATGAAGACTCAACAACATGAAGCTCGCCGCACAACTCGGCACAGCGGCCAGGTAGTTACCTCCACCAGTTTACCGAACAGTCCGGTTCGAAAACGTCGTTCAGAGGTCTCTAATTTGCTTGTCAGTGCTTATCCTAAAGCAGGCTGCTTTCGTCAACCCCTTAATCCGTCTGACTCCGATTACCAGGTCACTTCTCATTCCTCATCTGGCGAGTCATCAGCCACTCAGCTGCCACCACTTAAAACGGTGCTTGGGTAAGTTATATCTTTCATATTGTTTCTACTGCATTATTGTGTAGTATATGCCGTATTTGACTGTTATTATGCCCTTTCAGGGCCAAGCCTAGGCCGAGCAAAAAGGCTCGTCTAGATAAAGCGGCCGATGAAGAGACTGCCCCTGAACCGGACAGTGCCCCAAGTCTTGAAGCGGCTATCTGTGAAGATACGCCAAATGATCCGCCACTGCAAAATGACAATTTTGTTGATGAAGAAAGGCCTGTTGACACCTCCCTTCCTGCTGACCAGCCCAGAAGCCCAACACGGATTGAAAAATCCACCAGTCCAATCTGGCCTGCTGACAAACCGACTGCCCCTGGTCAAACCAGTGATACCAAGGATGATGACGTTGTGATTACTGGCTTTGGCCACAGCGAACCGGGTAATCCGGTCGCTTTATCCAAACATTCTACCAAAGAAGGGTTTGCCACTATGAGCAAGGGCAAGTGGGATGTTGATCTGGCAACTTATGCCGCTCTGAACCCCCAAGACCTTCATTCTGGCTACTTGAACCGGATGTATACCAGCCGCGATTATGAAGCTGGCCTGGTGAAGATGATGAAAGAAAAATTCGAGGTAACCTCCATGTTGTTTTCCCACTTGGATATTTCAATTTTTGTTAACTCTCCTAGCCCCCAAGGGCCGGTGCAACTTAGTATAATTAAACCGGGACTTAACATAAACTTAATTCTTCAGAATCCACTGATGTAGCCCCCAAGGGCCGGTTCAACTTAGTATAGTTAAACCGGGACTGTAATTTATATCGCCGCATCAGAACATGTTCGAGCAAATAGCCATTATCCCCCAAGTGCCAAGTTGAATACCTGTATTGAGCTTGGGACTTTGTGATTTTATTGATAGACAAAGATCAAATATGCATTAGCCCCCAAGTGCCATGTGTATGACTGGTTATGCATTTGGGACTTGCAATGAAGATATTAACATCCTCCCTTTTTGTTGCAGAATGAGATACGCCAACAAGCCTCACAAATCAATGATCTTCAAGAAAATCTGAAGTCTCAACAAGCAGAAACCTCCAAGGCCAAGGATGAGCTGAAAACCGCCTTGACTACCATGGAGCAGCTCAAGGAGTGGTTCAAGTCTGAGCGGGCCGACTGGGATACTGAAAAGGCCGCTTTAACCAAAAAGGTTGAAAATGCTGAGGCTGCCCTTAAACCGGTGGTAGATGAGCTGACCAGCGTGAAGCGGCAAGTGCATGCCATGACTGCTGCCATCTTCGGTAAGCTTCCTTTGGCTTCTGTGATAATCTTGGCCTTCTTATGATAAGTCCGGTTTGTGATTTTTCTTGCAATGTTGTAGGCACACGCATTGGTCACTTGGGGTCAGATGTTCGGAAGAAATTGAAGGCTGCCTATACCTTAATAGAGCAACTGTACACTGGAGCGCAGCGGATCATCTCCACTGCATCACATAACAATCCAGCACCTTCCTTAATCCAAGATACTCTTAGGAGGTTGTCAATGCTTCATGCCCGGATTGAAGAGCTGAAGAAATCTGCTGCTCGAACCGGCGCCATTAACGCCTTAATCCGGGCAAAAGCATGGGTGCGATTCGATCTGTTGAGGCAGCTCAGGGCTATCCCAAATCGAAGGAAGATGGTTCAGAGTTCAACGAAGATGATCTAAGAGCGATAAACCGGGCAGTGCGCCCTCTGGCTTGCCAATTGGCCGAAGAGGCAAACTTGTCGCATTATCAAGCTCAATATGACGATCAGAACAAGCGAGTAGCTGCACCTATTCTCAAGCGGAGAACCTGATCCCTCCGATCCGTAAGCATACTTACGCCCGATATTGAACCATCTTCCCGATCCATGAGGAGGCTGTCTTTCAAAATTTAATGGGAATCGATCGACCACTTTGTTGACTTCCGGCCGCTGGGTAGAGATGAAGAAGCTGAAGCGGCGCAGACGACCCACAACCCTCGCACCGGGCGGCGAGCAAGCATGAACCGAAGCCGGTTTGAATAGCTGCTTCATTATATTCCGCTAAGAAACAATGATCTTATTTGGGCACCATGTTGCCCTGTAATAGGATAGCCATCACTCTTGCTTTTAATAGGCCTTCGTGCATAGGTGCTGATACTTTTGCCTGAATGATCGAAACTTTCAATCTATATTGCCTGCAGTCACAAAATCTTAAACCGCCACAGCGGTTTGTGCCGCCAGCCGGTTTGTGACGTTCATATAAATATGAAATGAAATATTGAGGTATATAATCAAAATTTGTGATACAAAATACCTGCCATCGCTGGGCATAAAGTTGGCTTAGCCAATCTTGAAGCGGAGGTTGTATAAACCCTTACCGTCAAAGGAGAAAACAGCTCCTGTATTTATAATGCCGGTTTACCATGTAAACCGTGCCGGGTCATGATAAGCCCCCTGTTACTCCATAATGGGATGTTAACAGAAAAAGTCAAACCGGAAGAATTATCTCCGGATTAAAAATGGACCGAATTCCGTCAATTGACAGTGTGAACCAGTTTAAAAATGTTATCGGTTTAAGAAACGCAACAAAATCAAATAATCAGTTATGAAAAAACATGGAAGCAAAGGCAATGATAAACCGTTTGCAAAAAAGAGGGCTTTACTGAGCCGATCAGATGGTGTTACCATGGTCGGACACGACCAAGCTCCCTATAAGGTGTAGCCATGGTTCAAGTCAGCCAGGTCCCCAACTGAAACTGTGGCATTATGCCGATCAAGTGGCGTGGCAATGGTTCGGGTTCGACCAAGCCGCCAAGTGACTCTTTGGTCTTAGGCCGATCAAGAGGCGTGACTGGTTCATACTTGACCATGTCCCCAAGTGATCTGGTGGCTTTCGCCTATCAAAAGGTGTTGCATTGGTTCGGACGCGACCAAGCCCCCAAGTGATATCATAAAGCTTTTTAGAAAGCAAACTCGGGGTAAACCGGAGGCGCTTTTAAGACGTAACAACTCCATGTAACCACGCATGATGTAATGTAACAGATACCCCGCTTTAGCCGAGGCTCCGGTTTATTACTTTATTCATAATATATACATTGTCATAATATGTACATAAGTAGAGCCGATGGCTCAGGTATAATAAGGCCGAAGATGAGCTATGTTCCACGGCCTGTTGGTCTCCTCCTCTGACGTGCGTGAGTCTTTATGCTCTCGAATATCGATCAGATAGTATGACCCGTTGTGCAGATTCTTGCTGACCACGAAAGGTCCCTCCCAAGGTAGGGATAACTTGTGCATATCAGTCTGGTCTTGGATGAGCCGAAGCACCAAATCTCCTTCTTGAAAAGTTCTGGTTCTGACCCGGCGACTATGGTAGCGACGAAGATCCTGTTGGTAAATCGCCGAGCAGGCAGCTGCGATGTCACACTCCTCATCCAACCAGTCCATAGCGTCTTGTCGTGCCGTCTCGTTGTCCGCTTCAACATAAGCTGCCACACGAGGTGAGTCATGACGGATGTCACTGGGGAGAACTGCCTCCGCTTAATAGACCATAAAGAACGGTGTGTATCCCGTGGATCTGTTAGGCGTAGTGTTTATACTCCATAACATAGACGGTAGCTCTTCTACCCAACAACCCGTTGTCCTCTGCAAAGGGACCATAAGCCGGGGCTTGATGCCTCTCAAGATCTCTTGATTAGCCCTTTCCGCTTGGCCATTGGACTGTGGGTGAGCTACTGAAGAAACGTCAAGCCGGATGTGCTCACATTCGCATAACTCCTTCATGTCACCTTTGGACAAATTGGTACCATTATCTCGTGATGATCTTGTGTGGAAAGCCAAACCGAAAATCACCTTTTGATGAACTGAACCGCCGTGGCGCATCACACTTGCTAACAGTGTTCGCCTCTACCCATTTTGTAAACTTGTCGACCGCCACCAGTAGGTGGGTCTTCTTGTCCTTGGACCTTTTGAAAGGCCCAACCATATCCAGCCCCCAGATTGCAAACGACCAAGTAATTGGAATCATCCTCAATTCTTGGGCCGGTACATGAGCACGTCTGGAAAAAATTTGGCAACCATCACATCGTCTGACCAGATCTTCCGCATCAGCATGAGCAGTCAACCAATAGAAACCGTGGCGGAACGCTTTAGCCACCAAGGATTTTAAACCGGCGTGGTGACCACAATCTCCTTCGTGGATCTCACGCAATATTTCACAGCCTTCCTCAGGGGACACACAGCGTTGAAACGCCCCTGGCACGTTGCAATGATGCAATTCGCCATTAACAATGGTCATAGACTTAGATCGCCGGACTATCTGCCGGGCCAACGTCTCATCTTCTGGTAACTCGCCCCGGTTCAGGTACGCAAGATAAGGAAGCGTCCAATCCAGAATGACGTGAAGAGTTGCCACCAATTGAGCCTCCGGATCAGGAATAGCCAAATCCGCTTCACCAGGGAGCTTGACCGACGGGTTATGCAGCACGTCCAGAAAAACATTGGGCGGGACCGGTTTGCGTTGAGAGCCCAACCAGCTTAAAGAGTCCGCCGCTTCATTCTTCCGACGGTCACGTGGTCCACCTGATAGCCCTTGAAATGACCTGCGACAATATCCACCTCACGACGATATGCAGCCATGAGTGGGTCCTTTGAATCCCAAGTGCGGACACTGTTGAGCCACTAGGTCCGAGTCACGAAGCACTTAACCCGCTTAGATTCATCTCCTAGCCATCCGGAGACCATGGAGCAAGGCTTCATACTCAGCTGCATTGTTAGTACAAGGGAACATTAAGCGGAGAGCGTAAAAAACTTGTCACCTCGTGGGGAAGTTAATCGACTCACCCCGAGCCCACCAATTGCCTGGATCCGTCAAAATGGATGGTCCAATATGTGTGATCCGGCTTTTCTTCAGGTGCTTGCAACTCTGTCCAATCATTAATGAAATCCACAAGTGCTTGAGACTTCACCGCCGTCTGAGGCACGTACTTCAGACTGTGCGACCCAAGCTCTATAGCCCACTTAGCAATCCGGCCAGTCGCTTCCCGGTTCTGTATGATATCGCCTAAAGGAGAAGAACTGACCACCGTGATGGGGTGCCCTTGGAAATACTGCTTCAGCTTCCGGCTTGCCATGAAAACTCCATATACCAGCTTCTGCCAATGCGGATACCTTTGCTTAGATTCGATAAGTACCTCGCTGATATAGTAAACCGGACGCTGAACGGATGCTCCTTCCCGCCTCCTTCCGCTCCACCACAATGGCCACGCTGACCGCTTCGGCATTAGCAGACAACATATAGCGAAGCGGCTCCTTGTCAATGGGAGCGGCGAGTACTAAGCGGTTGGCCAATTGCCGCTTTATGTCCTCAACGCTTCATCGGCGGCGGACTCGCACAAACCGATCCGTTTTTTCAAAGATCCGGTACAAAGGGATGGCCCTCTCTCCAAAGCGGGTGATAAACCGGCTCGGTAGCGGCAATCCGTCCTGCCAAACACCGAACATCGTTAATGCACTTCGGTTTAGCCAGGGAGGTAATAGCCGTAATCTTCTCCGGATTAGCTTCAATTCCCTGTTGGACACGAAAACCCAATAACACTGCCGGAACACCAAAGACACATTTGGCCGGGTTGAGCATCATCTTGTAAACCCGCAGGTTGTCAAAGGTTTCCTTCAAGTCGTCAATCAGTGTCTCCTTCTTCCTTGATTTGAGCACAATATCATCAACATAGGCGTGCACATTACGGCCGATCTGTTTATGCGAGCAATTCGCATACGCGTTGATAAGTTGCTTGGGCGCTCTTGAGCCCAAAAGGCATAGATACATAGCAGAAGGCTCCAAAGGGAGTGATAAACGCCGTCTTCTCCTGGTCCTTAACTGCCATCTTGATCTGATGATACCAAGAATATGCATCCAAAAAGCTCAAACGCTCACAACCCGCAGTGGCATCAATAATCTGGTCAATGCGGGGGAGGGCAAAAGGATCTGCTGGACAAGCCTTGTTAAGATCTGTGTAATCCAAACACATGCGCCAAGTGCCGTTTTTCTTCAGAACCTGCACCGGATTAGCAAGCCACTCTGGATCGAAGACTTCAATGATAAAGCCAGCTGCTAAGAGCCTGGCCACCTCCTCTCCAATGGCCTTACGCCTTTCTTCGTTAAACCGCGGAGCGCTTCACCGGTTTGTACTTGGGATCAACATTAAGAGTGTGCTCGGCGAGTTGCCTCGGTACACCGGCATGTTAGAAGGCTTCCATGCAAAATGTCCCAATTCTCACGGATGAACTTCGATGAGCGCCTTCCTATTTCGGATCAAGTTGGCATCGATCTTTGAACTGCTTGGACGAATCGCCAGGCATGAAGTCAACAAGCTTATTCTCAGCTGTCGACTTGAATTTCAGGGCCGGATCATGCTCTGTAGTTGGCTTCTTTAATGGAGTCATGTCCGCCGGATCAACATTGTCCTTATAATACTTCAGCTCCTCGGTGGCACAAACCGACTCTGCGTAAGCCGCATCACCTTCCTCACACTCCAAAGCGATCTTGCGGCTCCCATGAACCGTTATTGTCCCCTTGTGACCCGGCATCTTGAGCTGCAAATAGACATAACAAGGCCGTGCCATGAACTTGGCATAAGCCGGCCGCCCAAATAGGGCGTGATATGGACTTTAGATTTTTACCACTTCAAACGTCAACATTTCTGATCTGGAGTCATATTCATCTCCAAAGGCCACTTCCAGAGCTATTTTACCAACCGGATATGCTGACTTGCCAGGTACCACACCATGGAACACTGTATTGGACGGTTTGAGATGTTTATCTGTTAACCCCATACGACGAAAGGTCTCATAGTACAGGATGTTAATGCTGATCCCTCCGTCCATGAGCACCTTGGTGAACTTATAACCTCCCACCTGAGGTGCCACCACCAGGGCTAGCTGACCCAGATTGTCAACCCGGGGAGGATGATCCTCTCTACTCCATACAATGGGCTGCTCTGACCAGCGCAGATAATGAGGCACGGCCGATTCAACAGCATTGACTGCCCGCTTCTGAAGCTTCCGGTCTCGCTTGTCTAAGCTGGTGGTGAAGACATGGTACTGCCCACTATTCAACTGCTTTGGGTTGCTCTGATAACCTGACTGTTGCTGCTGCTGGTTGTAACCACCTTGGTTATTCTGATTGTTCTGATTGTTATGTCCGCCCGGATTACCATTAAATCCTGAACCGGAATTTCCTCCACCGTAACCCGGCCCGGATCCTGAACCGCCGCTAGAACCTTGATCATACCGGAAAGCATTAGAACTCTTGAACTCCTGCATAATGTAGCAATCCTTCCAGAGGTGGTTTGCCGGCATCTCCTTCGTCCCATGCTTCGGACAGGGTTGATTCAACAGATAGTTCAAGCGGTCTGGGTTGGGATTAGGCGCTCCACTTCGATTCGGCTGTTTACCCTTGCGCCGCTGGCCCTTGTCCTGCGCGTTGGTGTTGGCTATGAAGTCCATGTTGCCATTCGCTTTACGCTTGCCTCCACCATTACCTGCCGAGTGATGTTTCTGGCCCTTGGAGTTGTTGTTCTTCTTTCCCTTCCCTGTCTCATCATCATCAGACTCGGGATCCTTGGTACTATCAGAATCAGCATACTTCACTAAAGCGCCCATGAGAGTGCCCATGTCATTACAAAACCGCTTCACGCGCCTAACTTCAACTTCAAAGGCTTAAACGGCGGTTGCCCTCCGTGGTCAAGATCGCAGAGTCGGCATTGATCCGTCCGACGGTGCAAGATTTCAAACGGCGTACCCAATGGGTTGTTGACTCCCCTTCCCCCTAGACACAAGCCGCCAAGTCCACTACGGACATGGGCTGCTTACAGGTATCTTTGAAATTCTGGATAAACCGGGTCCGCAACTGGGCCCATGAACTGATAGAATTGGGTGGCAAGCTCTTCAACCAAGTACGGGCCATGCCTTCGAGCATCATGGTGAAGTACTTTGCACACGCGGCCTCATCCACATCCAGCATCTCCATGGCCATCTCATAACTTTATATCCATGCTTACGAGCTAAATCGGCGGTGTAATTTGGCACCTTGCGGACCCTTGAAGTCTTTGGGCAAGCGCACATTGCGTAAAGCGAGGACGAGGCAAGGCACCCCCAAAGAGCTAGAGGTAACCCCAGGCTCGACCGAGATGGTCTGGACGAACGGCGAAGTGATAAGCCCGATCTTTGTGCTGCTAACTCGGCCTCCTGCGTGCTCGGCCCGTCCACCACCTCTGGCGTTATCGACGCCACCTGCCGGGTTGTTGCCACGGGCGCACTACGCCGTGCATTACTTGATCGGCGGTTCATCCACGTGCTGCTATAGCTCCGGCTTGGGCGGGGGTAGAGTGGATCCGTCGCGGCTATCTAACGCGCTCGCTATTTACGGCCATGTGTTCTAAACCGACTACAGGCCTTGGGCCCTTACTTTATGCCTCTTGGGCTTTTACACCGTTGAACTACTGATGAAGTTAACCCGGCCCAGATAGGCCGGTTTATGCCTCTTGGACCGTATGCTCGACTCGTATAGTGCCCGAGTCACTTAGCCATTGAACCTTGTAGGGGTGCGGGTGCTTCCTCTTGACCAATTGAAGCTTGGAGCATAGTTCTTCACTTGCCAAGTTGTGGCAACTACCTCCATCGATGATGACCTTGACGGACCTTCCATTGATGCCGGCCTTTGTGTGGAAGATGTGGCATCTTTGGTCTTCTTCTTGCTGATGTTGAAGAGTCAAGACCTTGGAGACAACGAGAGCGGGGCTCGAATCCTCATCACAAAAGACTTGATCATCTTCATCCAACCCTACACAAGGAAATCATCTTGTAACTTGACTTGTCGTCGTTGCTTGTAGAAGGTTTGGTTGATGTAGATGTTGGAGGAGTTGTTGAAGGTTGGTTGTTGGAGAAGCCATAGGTCTTGGACGAGTACTTGGCGTACTTGAAGTCATCTTGCACTTGACGTTACGCCTTTGTAGCTTGATGCACGAGCTCAATGAGGTTGGAGTAGGGTTGGAAGTCGGCGATCTTCTTGATGGAATGATTGAGTCCATTCAAGAAACGTGCCATTGTTTGCTCATCATCTTACTTCACATTGGCTCGAATCATGGATATCTCCATTTCCTTGTAGTATTCTTCAACACTCTTTGTTCCTTGCTAGAGGAATTGGAGTTTCTTGAAGAGGTCGCGGTTGTAGTAAGTGGGCACAAAACGTGATCGCATGACATCTTTCATTTGAGCACAAGTGGTGATTGGAGGTTCTCCTCTTGCTTGTCGGCGCTCATGGATTTGTTCCCACCATATGAGCACATAGTCTTGGAACTCAAGTGATGCCATAGCGATCTTCTTCTCTTCCTCATAGTTGTGCAAACGAAAGATTTTGTCGACCTTCAATGCCCATGAGAGGTATTCTTCGGGGTCATTGCTTCCATTGAACTTGGGCATGGTGAATTTGAACTTTCCATAGCGTTGCTCTTCATTGTGTTGTTGGCGATGGTGATGATGACATCCTTGACGTGGGTGGCAATCATCTTCATGTTGCTCTTGGCGAGGAGGAAGTCCATGATCAACTTGCTCATGTTGAACTTGAGGTTGAGGTGGAGCTTGATGAGCTTGTGGAGGAGCTTGAGGAACTTGACGTTGCACGTGCGGTTGATAGTTCCTCTCTTGGATTTCTTCTCGAAGAGCTTCCTCTTGATTGCGCCTTTCGCGATTGCGGTTGGCGATGGCTCGACTTAATTCTTGAAGGGCACGTTGGGCCTCAAGAGCTTGCGATTCTCGTTGTTGTTGTTGAATACGTTGCGCCTCGGCGTCTTGTTTTTCTTGGTGTAGACGCGCTCGTTCTTCCTCTTGGTGCCATAGTCGTTGTCGTTCTTGAGCTTGGGCAAAAGCGGCTTGGTTTGATTGATGACAAGGGATTTGCTCATCGACTTGCTCTTTTGAATGCTTGTCATGTAGCGGGTTGCGAGATGCATGACGGTCTTGACGCGCGGCTCGTCGAAGAGTGTTCGATGACGGTGTACTTGAGTCGTAGAAGGTGTCATCGGAGTGTCGACTTGAGAGGCTCCGTCTTGATGATGAAGAAGTGGAATGATGCCGGTTCCTTATCAAGGCGCGGATCTCGTCCATTCTTGCATCATTCTCTTGTTTGTGAACATCAAACTTGTTATCGAAGTAGTCTCTTGTACGTTTCTCGAAGAGTCGCAAGTCGGTGGCGAGGTTGTCGATGCGGTCGCTCATTGCTTGTTGCTCTTGGTGTAACGCTCGTTGTGCACCAAAGAGGTCGCTCTTGGTGACGTATGATGACATGTCGTCATCTTGCTCGATGAAGAGTGGGTTGGTAGAAGTACTTGGCCTATCCATCATTCCAAGCAAAAATGTGAGTGGTAGAAGGAGAAGAACTTATACCAATGTACCTTTGACCGATGTTGATGATGAATTAAGTTCACTCAAATGCGGACAATGAAATAGCACTATTGATACCAATCCTTGTCGGTTCTCACACCTACACAAGTAAAAGCTTATGGTGGAGTTTGGTTAGGATGGTGGTATAAAATTTGATGCAATTGAAAGTGGGATTCAATAATGTTGGAAAAGATTCACAAATTTGCAAATGCAACACGTAGACCAAGCAAATAATGGTACACGGAAACACACACGCAAATAGATAAGTGGGATTGTGCAAACCAAAAGTGAGCCAAAATGTGGAATCCACGAAAATGCTCTTGTTGCACAATACTAGAGAGACGCTAGCACGATTGCACAATAGGCGGATACGGAACTTGTGCACAACCTACTAGGCAAAAATGCAATGATCTCTATCCCAAGTATGCTATAAGTATGGTATTTCGGTGCTATGATCCAAGATGATCTTATATGACAATCTTAATGTAGTATGATGCTATGGTTCTTGCTCATAAGCTCTTTGCTTAAAAGCTTGGGTGGCTCTTTCACTTTTGAGCTCTTTTCTCATGCAAAACTTCACGAACCAAGATAGCAATTGTGTATGTGATGACAACTTTGTGACACACAAGTGGATCCCAAGATATGTAGCACGGTGGTATGGTATGTATGCTATGGAGTATGATCACTAATGTGCACAAGTCACGTTGCCTGCAATACTCAATGGCTAGTCTCGATGGGTAAGCAACGCAAAAGATGGCTATGATGTTTATCAATGCAATGGCAAGGTTTGGACAAAGATGTCGTCGAGATTACCGTCCTTGCTTATGGTTGAAGGTTCCAAACGGATGCGAATGTGGACGATGATGTGATGCACGGTCTTCAGTACGTTGGCGAAGATGCCGCTGCACCGTGGTCGGAGTTGCAAAAGTAGCGGGAGTCGTCGAAGATGCGCAACCTTTCTGTCTAGGCCGGAAGTTCCGGGCAAGACGGAAGGTCCGGGGTCCGGAGGTTCCGGGGAAGGCCGGAAGTTCCGGGGGGCGGAAGGTCTGGGCTAGGCCGGAAGTTCCGGTGGTCGTGATTCTTCCAAGAACAGAGACTTCGGGATCGAGGGTTTAGGTGGAAAAACTTGGGGAAAAACCCAAATCTGGAGGGGGAAAAGAAGAAATTAGAAGGGAAAAAGGGAGGGGAAGCTAGATCCACTCGTAGCAAAGCAGATCCATGGATCAAATCCAACAAAACTTCATCACACCAACAAATCACAAAAAAAATTGGCTATTTTTGGTGGGGATTTTCGGGATTTAGGAAGAAAACAACAAAATCAAGCTAGAAAACACGGGGTAGGGGCTCCAAAAACGTGATCAACGTGGCTCATGATACCAAGATGATGTAGGGCGGAACCCTAATCAGAGATCTTTCACGTTTGGAGGGGATCCTACGGGGAAAACACGATGAACGGGCAGAAGAACACAAGGAAAAACACACGAACGAATCACTAAACCGACAAGTATCAATCACACAAGGGCTAGATCACCGAACACATAGGGTAGCACAAGATTCAAAATCAACAAAGGAAAGATACACGAGTAGCTGTTCTTCTCCGTGAGGAGGTCTTGATGGGGCCACCCTAGAGGGGGTCTTGAATCCGCTTGGGGGATCTTCTCCAAAGAGGTCATGAGCTCCGAGGAGAAGTAACCAAGTGGATGAGCAAGGGCTCTCACACGAAATATGAGCTAAACCAATGCTAACCCTAACTAGGAGGAGGTGGGGGAGTATATATAGTTTATGGGGCGAAAGGGTACAAGGGCCTCGGCCCAAGCGGCTGCGCACTGGCAGGGCCGGAAGTTCCTGGCTTGGCCGGAAGTTCCGGGCACCGGAGGGTCTGGGAAAGGTCCGGCTTAACCAGAGAGTTGGCGCGGGTGGAGCTGGGCTGGCGTTCGGGGGCCGGAAGGTCCCGGCGGGATGGAGATTCCGGGGGCCGGAAGGTCCGGGACGGGTTCCGGGCAGGTTCCGGGCTAACCAGAGAGTTGGCACGCCCAGGCTGGTCGATTTCGTTGGAGGCCGGAGGCTCCGGGTAGGCCGGACGTTCCGGCGTTCGGAAGTTCCGGGCTGTGGCCGGAGGTTCCGGGCTGTCCAAGGAGTTGACGCCTGTCGTTTCTTCTTCAGCTCCTGGCTCCCTGGCTTGAACGTTGTACCTGATCACGCATAGCGTCTCGGACTTAGGTAGTAGCCATGCCTCACTGGAAGAAAAGGGGAACCCAAATAGGAGTGATGTCACCTCGGATTGAATAGCATGAGCTTTTGCTCTTGTCATGGGTCCACTTGGAGCTTGAATAGTCGATGGAAGGTCCATGGGGGTGACCGAAGGATGCTCCGCATCATGGTCTCTCTCAAACAACCCTGCAACCAAATAACAAAGAGTCTCTTGTGTCCCCAACACACCCAATACAATGGTAAATTGTATAGGTGCACTAGTTCGGTTAAGAGTTGGTGATACAAGTGCAATATGGATGGTAGATATAGGTTTTTGTAATCTGAAAATATAAAAAGAGCAAGGTAACTAATGATAAAAGTGAGCGTAAACGGTATTGCAATGATAGGAAACAAGGCCTAGGGTTCATACTTTCACTAGTGCAAGTTCTCTCAACAATAATAACATAATTGGATCATATAACTGTCCCTCAACATGCAATAAAGAGTCACTCCAAAGTCACTAATAGTGGAGAACAAACGAAGAGATTATGGTAGGGTACGAAACCACCTCAAAGTTATTCTTTCCAATCAATCCGTTGGGCTATTCCTATAAGTGTCACAAACAGCCCTAGAGTTCGTACTAGAATAACACCTTAAGACACAAATCAACCAAAACCCTAATGTCACCTAGATACTCTAATGTCACCTCAAGTATCCGTGGGTATGATTATACGATATGCATCACACAATCTCAGATTCATCTATTCAACCAACACATAGAACCTCAAAGAGTGCCCCAAAGTTTCTACCAGAGAATCACGACGAAAACGTGTGCCAACCCGTATGCATAGGTTCATGGGCGTAACTCGCAAGTTGGTCACCAAAACATACATCAAGTGAATCACGTGATATCCCATTGTCACCACAGATACGCACGGAAAGACATACATCAAGTGTTTCTTAAATCTTTAAAGACTCAATCCGGGAAGATTACTTCAAGGGGAAAACTCAATTCATTACAAGATAGTAGAGGGGGAGAAGAAACATAAGATCCAACTATAATAGCAAAGCTCGCGATACATCAAGATCGTGCCAAATCAAGAGCACGAGAGAGAGAGAGAGAGAGAGAGAGAGAGATCAAACACATAGCTACTGGTACATACCCTCAGCCCCGAGGGTGAACTACTCCCTCCTCATCATGGAGATTGCCGGGATGATGAAAATGGCCACCGGTGAGGGGTCCTCCCTCTGGCAGGGTGCCGGAACAAGGTCCCGATTGGTTTTTGGTGGCTCTGGAGGTTTTGCGGTGGCGGAACTCCCGATCTATTCTCTGTTCTGGAAGTTTTAGGGTACGTGAGTATATATGGGTGCAGGAAGTACGCCGGTGGAGCTTCGGGGGGCCCACAAGACAGGGGGGCGTGCCCTACGGGGGGTGCGCCCCCACCCTCGTGGGCACCTCCCTTCTCTCCTGACGTGGGGTCCAAGTCCATCTGGTAGATTTCCTTCCAAAAATAACTTCTCCAGTTGATTTCGTTCCGTTTCAACTCCGTTTAATATTCCTTTTCTTCGAAACACTCAAATAGGCAAAAAAACAGCAAATCTGGGCTAGGCCACCGATTAGTAGGTTAGTCCCAGAAATAATATTAAAGTGGATAATAAAGCCCAATATTGCCCAAAACAGTAGATAATATAGCATGGAGCAATCAAAAATTATAGATACGTTGGAGACGTATCAAGCATCCCCAAGCTTAATTCCTGCTCGTCCTCGAGTAGGTAAATGATAAAAGAGATAATTTTTTATGTGGAATGCTATTTGGCATAATTTCATTGTAATTCTTCTTAATTGTGATATGAATATTCAGACCTGAAAGATTCAAGACAAAAGTTCACATTGACACAAAAATAATAATACTTCAAGCATACTAACTAAGCAATTATGTCTTCTCAAAATAACATGGCCAAAGAAAGTTCATCCCTACAAAATCATATAGTTTAGTCATGCTCCATTTTCGTCACACAAGAATGCTCTCATCACGCACAACCCCGATGACAAGCCAAGCAATTGTTTCATACTTTAATAATCTCAAACCTATAAACTTTCACGCAATATATGAGCGCGAGCCATGGACATAGCACTATAGGTGGAATAGAATATGATGATGGGGGTTATGTGGAGAAGACAAAAAAGGAGAAGGTCTTACATCAACGAGGCTAATCAACGGACAATGGAGATGCTCATCAATTGATGTTAATGCAAGGAGTAGGGATTGCCATGCAACGGATGCACTAGAGCTATAAATGTATGAAAGCTCAACAAAAGAAACTAAGTGGGTGTGCATCCAACTTGCTTGCTCACGAAGACCTAGGGCATTTGAGGAAGCCCATCGTTGGAATATAAAAGCCAAGTTCTATGATGAAAAATTCCCACTAGTATATGAAAGTGACAACATATGAAACTCTCTATATGAAAAACATGGTGCTACTTTGAAGCACAATATATGAGACTCGCTATATGAAGAACATGGTGCTACTTTGAAGCACAAGTGTGGAAAAAGAGATAGTAACATTGCCCCTTTTTATTTCTCTTTTTTTGGGCCTTCTTTTTTTTCTTTTTTGGCCTTTCTCTTTCTTTTGGGACAATGTTCTATTAAATGATGATCATCACACTTCTATTTGTTTACAACTCAATGATTACAACTCGATACTAGAACAAAGTATGACTCTATATGAATGCCTCCGGTGGTGTACCGGGATATGCAATGAATCAAGAGTGACATGTATGAAAGAATTATGAACGGTGTCTTTGCCACAAATACTATGTCAACTACATGATCATGCTAAGCAATATGACAATGATGAATATGTCATGATGAACGATATGGTGGAAAGTTGCATGGCAATATATCTCGGAACGGCTATCGAAATGCCATAATAGGTAGGTATGGTGGCTGTTTTGAGGAAGATATAAGGAAGTTTATGTGTGAAAGAGTGTATCATATCACGGGGTTTGGATGCACCGGCGAAGTTTGCACCAACTCTCAATGTGAGAAAGGGCAATGGACGGTACCGAAGAGGCTAGCAATGATGGAAGGGTGAGAGTGCGTATAATCCATGGACTCAACATTAGTCATAAAGAACTCACATACTTATTGCAAAAATCTACAAGCCATCAAAAACCAAAGCACTACGCGCATGCTCCTAGGGGGATAGATTGGTAGGAAAAGACCATCGTTCGTCCCCGACCGCCACTCATAAGGAGGACAATCAAAGAACACCTCATGTTTCAAATTTGTTACATAACGTTTACTATATGTGCATGCTACGTGACTTGCAAACTTCAACACAAGCATTTCTCAAATTCACAACTACTCAACTAGCACGACTTTGATATTATCACCTCCATATCTCAAAACAGTTATCAAGCATCAAACTTCTCTTAGTATTCAACACACTCATAAGAATTCTTACAAATCTTGTATGCCTAGCATATTAAGATTATTTAAGCAAATTACCATGCTATTTAAGACTCTCAAAATAATATAAGTGAAGCATGAGAGTTCATCTATTTCTTCAAAATAAAACCATCATTGTGCTCTAAAAGATATAAGTGAAGCACTAGAGCAAATGACAAACTACTCCGAAAGATATAAGTGAAGATCAATGAGTAGCTGAATAATTATGCAACTATGTGAAGACTCTCTAACATTTAAGAATTTCAGATCTTGATACTTTATTCAAACAGAAAGCAAAGCTAAAGAACATAAAATGACGCTCCAAGCAAAACACATATCATGTGGTGAATAAAAATATAGCTCCAAGTAAAGTTACCGATGGACGAAGACGAAAGAAGGGATGCCTTCCAGGGAATCCCCAAGCTTAGACGCTTGGTTATCCTTGAATATTACCTTGGGGTGCCTTGGGCATCCCCAATATTAGGCTCTTGACACTCCTTATTCCATAGTACATTGAATATTTACCCAAAACTTGATAACTTCACAACACAAAACTTAACAAAAAACTCATGAGCTCCGTTAGCGAAAGAAAACAAAACACCACTTCATGGTACTGTAATGAACTCATTCTTTATTTATATTGGTGTTAAAACTTATTTATTCCAACTTCTCTATGGTTTATAAACTATTTTAGTAGCCATAGATTCATCAAAATAAGCAAGCAACACAATGAAAACATAATCTGTCAAAAACAGAACAGTCTGTAGTAATCTGTAACTAACACAAACTTCTGGAACTCCAAAAATTCTGAACTAAATTGGTGGACCTGAGGAATTTGTCTAGTAATCATCTTCAGAAAGAATCAACTAAATATCACTTTCCAGTAAAAATTTCTAGCTAATCTCGTGAGCGCTAAAGTTTCTGTTTTTTACAGCATGATCATAAAGACTTCACCCAAGTCTTCCCAAAGGTTCTACTTGGCACAAACACTAATTAAAACACAAAACCACATCTAAACAGAAGCTAGATGGATTATTTATTACTAAAAGAACCAAAAAGTAAGAAATAAATTAAAATTGGGTTGCCTCCCAACAAGCGCTAACGTTTAACGCCCCTAGCTAGGCATGATGATTTCAATGATGCTCACAAAAAGGATAAGAATTGAAAGATAAAGAGAGCATCATGAACAATATGACTAGAACATTTAAGTCTAACCCACTTCCTATGCTAGGGATTTTGTGAGCAAACAACGTATGGGAACAATAATCAACTAGCATAGGAAGGCAAAACAAGCATAACTTTAAAATTTTAAGCACATAGAGAGGAAACTTGATATTATTGCAATTCCTACAAGCATATATTCCTCCCTCATAATAATTTTCAGTATCATCATGAATGAATTCAACAATATAACCAGCACCTAAAGCATTCTTTCCATGATCTACTTGCATAGAAAATTTACTACTCTCCACATAAGCAAAATTCTTCTCATTCGAATAGTGGGAGTATCATAAGAGACTTGAATACTATAAATTGTTTCCACATTAAAAGAGTAAAGTTCAGAAAAAGGGTAATCATAATCATGACAAGTTTTATAAATATAATCATCACTACTTTTTATAGCATAATTTTTATCACAATAATCATCATAAGTAGAAGGCATGGTATCATCATAACTACTTTGCATATCGAAACTTGAGAGGCTAAAAATATCATCGTTATTAAACATAGCATCCCCAAGCTTGGGACAAACATTAATTGCAGCAAATATATTTTCAAATATGTCATCCTCATCAAACATAGCTTCCCCAAGCTTGGGCCTTTTCATATCATAAGCATAATCACTCTCATCATTAATAGCATGGATAGCACCAATAGTATAGCAATTATCATAATCTTCCAAGCAAGTGCCAAAAAGATTTTCAACATCATAAGAAGTATCATTATCTTCCCAATCATAATCATCACAACAAGAAATAGGTATAACGAGATCATCATCAAGTGTATCATCTTCATTTTCATGAGGCACAGCAATAATAGGAGCAACTTTATTTGGGAGAGATACCTTTTTACCTCTCTTCCTTTTTCTTTTCTTCTTCTTCACCACATCATGTGTGGGTTCAATCCTCTTTTTGGAGCTCCTTATTAATGAGATTGGTTGAATAGACGGCTCCTCCTCGTTACCTGATTCATCATAAGAAATAATAGGAGGATATTGGGAAGTCTCTTCCCTTTCGTTAGCATTTTTTTTCATCTTCTATTTGTTTTCTTTTATTTATGTAATTGGCAATATAAGGATTTTCAATGCAATTCACCGCACAATATATATAAATCTTCTCTAGATCAAAATCAAGAAATTTATCAAGATTAAATTTTGGAATACCCTCAGTTATACGTTTCATTTCTTCATAACCCAAAAGAAGACTAAGCTCTTTATGATGCTCAAGGGTAATCAAATTATCACAATATTTGGACACGACTTGATCATGAAACAAATAGCATTGGAGCATTAAATGACCATGTTCATTGCAAAGTTCACAAGGGGCGCGAAAAATATTGAATCTTTCAGCACATTCATCTAGCTCTTCTTGCAACAATTTGGTTTCTAAGTACTTATGCCTCTTGCAATATCTATCTTCCCTATTTGGTGTGTACTTACAAAGCCAATGCACTCCACAAAAATTGACATGTTTATAGGAGGCATTTTCATCATAACTAGTGCAATCATCATTAGCATCATGGTTATTCAAAGAATTCGTACTAACAACATTGCAATCATGCTCATCATTCAAATATTTAGTGCCAAACAATTTAATGCATTATTCTTCTAACACTTCGGCACAATTTTCCTTTACATCATACTCACGAAAGATATTAAAAAGATGAATCATATGAGACAAACTCAATTCCATTTTTTTGTAGTTTTCTTTTGTAGACTAAACTAGTGATAAAACAAGAAACAAAAAGATTCGATTGCAAGATTTAAAGATATACCTTCAAGCACTCACCGCCCCGGCAACGGCGCCAGAAAAGAGCTTGATGTCTACTACATAACCTTCTTCTTGTAGACGTTGCTGGGCCTGCAAGTGCACAGGTTTGTAGTACAGTAGCAAATTTCCCTCAAGTGGATGACCTAAGGTTTATCAATCCATAGGAGGCGTAGGATGAAGATGGTCTCTCTCAAACAACCCTGCAACCAAATAACAAAGAGTCTCTTGTGTCCCCAACACAGCCAATACAATGGTAAATTGTATAGGTGCACTAGTTCGGCGAAGAGATGGTGATACAAGTGCAATATGGATGGTAGATATAGGTTTTTGTAATCTGAAAATATAAAAACAGCAAGGTAACTAATGATAAAAGTGAGCGTAAACGGTATTGCAATGATAGGAAACAAGGCCTAGGGTTCATACTTTCACTAGTGCAAGTTCTCTCAACAATAATAACATAATTGGATCATATAATTGTCCCTCAACATGCAACAAAGAGTCACTCCAAAGTCACCAATAGTGGAGAACAAACGAAGAGATTATGGTAGGGTACGAAACCACCTCAAAGTTATTATTTCCAATCGATCCGTTGGGCTATTCCTATAAGTGTCACAAACAGCCCTAGAGTTCATACTAGAATAACACCTTAAGACACAAATCAACCAAAACCCTAATGTCACCTAGATACTCCGATGTCACCTCAAGTATCCGTGGGTATGATTATACGATATGCATCACACAATCTCAGATTCATCTATTCAACCAACACATAGAACCTCAAAGTGTGCCCCAAAGTTTCTACCGGAGAATCACGATGAAAACGTGTGCCAACCCCTATGCATAGGTTCATGGGATGGGCCTCGTGTTAATAGGTTAGTTCCAGAAATAATATAAAAGTGGATAATAAAGCCCAATATTGCCCAAAACAGTAGATAATATAGCATGGAATCAAAAATTATAGATACGTTGGAGACGTATCAGTCGCCCAGACGGCGCCCGTCGGCGGGCACCCCCGTTGTTCCCCATCGCCTGCCACCAACGCCGCCACCAACCCGGCGGGGAACGAGCAGCAGGCCTCGTATCTGCATCCATTGGTGTGGCGGGAAGGCCGCACCGCCACCCCGTCGCTGACTCCAGCTGGTTCATCGTCCCACGCCCATCGCGCCCCCACGGACGCGCACGCCACGCTGCTCCTGGCGCGTGAGCTCCTACACTACCGTCCCGTCGACGACCTCTACGAGGACTGGCTCGCCCGCATCACCGAGCTCGTCAGCGCTGCAGAGGGCTCTCCTATGTCGTCCCTCTCGCTGCCTTGCCCTCCATCCTGCGCAGGAGGCGTGGACCAAGAGGTGCCTCCGCCGCCTCCTCCCCAAGAAGGCGCCCTGTCTCCAAGGTGCGCGGCCCCAGGACGAGACCCACCGTGTTCGGTGCCTGTGCAGCAAGAAAGGAGCTGCCAAGAGATCCCTCGTCCCCAAGACGGTGCCCGCGTGCTCCCAGCACCAGTGCGCCGTGACCGCATCCCTACGCCGGCATGCCAAGACCCCGTGCTGCTCCAAGCGGCAGCGCACGGGAATACCCAGGAGCAAGCCCAGCATCAGCAAAGGGCTCCGGTGGCCACCGCAGGCTGCCACGCCTTCACCCCCGAGCTGCGCAGTGTCGCCTGGCCAGGCAAGTTCAAGCCTGACCTGCCTCCCCACTACGACGGCACTGCAGATCCCACGGAGTTCCTACAGCTCTACGAGCTGGGCATCGAAGCCGCCAACGGGGACGAAAAGGTCATGGCGAACTGGTTTCTCATGGTGCTCAAGGACGGCGCCCGCACCTGGCTCCTGAACCTGGCTCCTGGCACGATCTCCTCCTGGGAGGAGATGCGCACCCGCTTCATCGCCAACTTCCAGGGCACTCGCGACCGTCCGCCGGCCGTGGGTGACCTGCGCCGCATCAAGTAGCAACCTGGAGAGACCTTGCAGAAGTACATTCAGCGCTTCAACAACGCTCGCCTCAAGATCCCCAAGGTGACTGTGGAGGCCATTATTTCGGCGTTCTCTGATGGCGTTCGCGACGTGAAAATGAAGGAGGAGCTGGCAATCCATGAAGATCTGTGCACGTCTCTGGAGTTGTTCAACCTGGCGACCAAGTGCGCAAGGGCTGAAGAAGGGCACCTCTCCCTTCTCGAGCTCCCAGCGGCGGACCCAGAAGAGAAGAAAGCCAAGGCCAAGGATGTGAAGCGCAAGGGAGCAGCTGTACTCGCAGCAGAGCCGGACACCAAGCGCGGCAGGGATCAGCCGCAGTCGTCCAAGGGCAGCCGATACTGCGTGTACCACGATCTCCACACCCACAACACCAACGAACGCCAAGAGCTCCGGGCCACGCGAGAAGGCCGCGTCGGTCGACGCCCCGAGCGCAACGATTGGGGCTACGGCCAAGGCGGAGCAAGAGGTGGAGGACGATGGGACGACCGTGGCCCTCGCCAAGGGTGGCGTGACCGACCTCGCGAGGACCGCTGGCAGGACCAACCTCGTGAGGGAGCCTGGAGAGATCAGCCTCGCGAGGACCGCCCGCAAGGCAACGCAGGCCTTCCTCCTTTGCCACCACCACCAAGAAGGAATGAAGACCATTATCAGGACGAGGGGGTTGGGGGCTTCCAAGAGCCACGTGCAATCGCTTGCATCATGGGCGGTGCTCAGGCCCTAGCCTCACAGCGCATCTTCAAGCAGTTTGCTCGCGAAGTGAATGCAGTCCTCCCCAAGCTTGAGGCCACGCGCCCTCTCAGGTGGTGTGCGTGCGCCATCACGTTCAGCTCAGCGGATCAGCTCAAGTGCGCGGCGACGGCCGGTGTCCTCCCAATGCTCTGTTCCCCAGTCATCAGCAACGTGCAAGTCACCAGGACCCTCATCGACGGCGGCACTGGACTCAACGTCCTGTCCGTCGAGACGTTCAACAATCTCCAAGTACCATATGATCAGCTTCAGCCAACCAAGCCTTTCTCAGGAGTCACTGACGGTTCCACTGTCCCGATAGGGCAGGTCCGCCTTCCTGTCACCTTTGGACAGCGCAGCAACTACCGCACCGAACTCATTGACTTCGACGTCGCTCACATTCGCCTGCCATACAATGCCATCCTCGGGTATCCAGCCCTGGCCAAGTTCATGGCAGTTACCCACCATGGGTACAACGTCCTCAAGATGCCAGGAAGCGGTGGGGTCATCACGGTCCCCTGTGAAGAGAAGGATGCGGTGTGCTCCCTCGAGCGCGCCTTCCAGGCCGCGTCGATCGAGGACCCAGACAACAAGAGTGGAAACCTCCCTGGAGCAGCTCCCAAGAAGAAGAAGAAGACATCACCTGGCTCAAGGCCTCAGGAGGCAGGCGCCCGGGCGCCCGGCGTCTGGACATGCGCCCATCCAAGGGGCGCCACCCTCCATCGCATAGGAAGGCGCGCCCGGCGCCCTCCTTGGGCAGGGCTCGGGGGCTCTCTCCTGGGGAGCCACCGACTTTGCCAAGGTCACGAGGGAGGCGCTTGGGCACAACTTGGAGACGTGCTTCGTGGCACGCTTCCCTCAGGAAGGCGTAAGGAAAGAAGGACCCAACCCTCAGGAGTTCATCACCAAGGCCGTTCAGGATGTGGAGAAATCAAGAGTCATGTGCGGCAACCGTCGTCTACCCGGCGTAGCTCCCAATCCAGGCGAGGATGGCAGGCTGCGCGTCTGCATCGACCACCCAGGGCTCAATCGAGTGGCTTCTCAGGAGTGCTTCTGGACTTCGCGCGTAGGGCGTTGCGCGGGCCCGCCGCATAGCTTCGTTCGCATGCCTTTCGGCTTGCCGAACGCGGCTGTAGCCCACCAGCGCCTGATGAGGAGCATTCTGGAAGGTCAGGTGGCCAAGCATCGCGCGTTCCTGGAAGAGATGGAGATGGACCTCAACGGGCCGCCCGGACCTCCTGAGCCTCCCGAGGCTCGGAGTCCTGAGGGCTCGTGAGGATCGGCTCCTTCACCCGGCATCTTCAGCTACTCCGACACTCGCCCTGCCACAGCATCAGGTGACTTATTTTCAGTTTTCGTTTCAGCTGGGAGCGCCCTCAGGGCTGCATCATTCCCAGGTCGCGTGGGTCCGTCCCTGCGGCATGTATCCGTTTTGCCTATATCTTCTATTTATCTTGTTGGGGGCGCCCCTCGGGCCGCATCATCCCCAAGCTGCTCGGGCCTGACCCAGTGGCGTTTGCTTTCTCCGCATCTACCTAAGTTGATTTGCACCTTCATGACCAGCTTGAGATAATCGCTCGCTCGATTGACACCTACCTTTGGAGCCGCTCGCTCTGGCATGGCGCTTGCGCATGGCTCTGTCCCTGCAACACCGGCAAATCTGAGCGGCAGAGCTCTGGCCGTGGCAGCCCCGCATAGCGCCACCTCGCTAGGCCCTTAGTGCCCCCAATCACTCCCTCAGAGCAACCAATGGTTGGCTGGCAACCGTAACGGCAGACATTGTTTTCTCTCATGATTGGTGTGCAGGAACCGCTTCAGGAGCAGCGCGGGGGGCGTCGTGAGCTCTCCCTCCCTCTCTCCCGCACGATCCGCTCGCACGTTGAAAGGGGGGCGCCTGAGCATCATGACTCATGGGCTCTTACTGGCTCTCCAGCCCTCACCCCCTGGCCTTGACCCATGACATCACGACCTGTCATACCAGGGGCGGCTGAGCTCGCTCGAGGGCCGGGACCTGAGGACGTAGAGCATGAAGGAAAGTGCGGGGAAGAGGGGGGAAGCTCACGAAGGCCTGACCCAGCAACACCCCAGCTGCCGGCACGCAGGCCGGCACCTCGCCGAAGGACTACTCCAAACCTATGAGATAAGTCACGCAAAAGCTAAATCGACTCAACGCCAAACCCACGCCTATTGCAGTTTTGTTGTGGTGACGTTGCCTGCCTTTCTCGCCCAGCGGAGGCTGCTTGAGCGCTAAAGGGGACCTCCTGAGCATCGCGACTCAGGGGCTCTTACAGGACCCTGGGCCGCTCACCTCCTAGCCTTGACCACGGCATCGCGACCTAGCATACCAGCGACGGCTGAAGCCTGCCTGGGGACCGGGACCTGTCAGCGTAGAGCACCAAGCCCTCGTGAGGAAAGAAAGGGGGAGCTGAGACGGGGCAGAACACGCATCTCGCATTGATTCATGACAAAGGATGAACAATTCACAAAAGACATGGCAGGCGCCTTACGTGCCCCCATGGGGTGTAATTTTGATTCCTCGCAGGGAACAAAAGGTGCTATCCTAAGGAGCGCTAACTACGCGCGCCTCCGGGGGAGACGCCATCATCAACAGTGGGCCGCCAGGCGCCGGCGCCAACCCCATCCAGATCAGAGCCGCCGACGGCCTGACACGGCTGCCCTGCTCCGAGCGTGACGCGAGCTCGGAAAGTCGTAGCTGTCGTCGCTCGTCTTCGGAGTCGCGCGGAGCTCGGCAGAATCGCTGGATCCTCTGGCTCCTCCGCTGCTGCCTGAGGAGCTGCTAGGGAGGCGATTGGCCGGCCTGGCCCATGCCATGCCGGTGCCCCGGCCGCCTTTCTCGGGGCAGCACTCCAGCCGGCGGCCTTCCGCGTCGAAGACCTTGAAGAACATCAATTACGAGGGCGCCCCTTGTCTGGCAGACCCGGGCGATCTCGCCCCGGCCCTGGGTCATGGAGACCTTGCCCGGAGCTACTACCGCAACCTCCGCCCCGGTTGCAAGGGTGCTGCAGTCGGCGTGCTGCAGCCAGAGCTCCAGAGACCCGCTCGGCGGCATCTCGAAGGCAAAGGAGGAAGGAAGACGAATCCAAGATTGTGGAGGCATGGCGGCATGAAGCACAAATTCGCGGGATGAGCCTTCGGCTGGACGCCAGGGGTGACAACGCGAACTGCCGTGACTCGCCGGCGACGCCTGCGCCACCAGCGATGTCATTCGGCGGCTTCTTCTCAAGGGCCCTCGATTCGGGCGTACAAGGGCAGCGGGAACCCAGGCGGTGGCCGCTCGTACCAGGGCCGCGACGACCCCTGCCAAGCGACCACGTCGTGGCGGTCGGGGATAAGTCGCTTCTTTGGCGGAAGCGGGTCAGGACCCTCTCGGGGGGCCTTCCCCTTCTCTTCTGCGGAAAACCGGTGGATCGGCGCCATTGGCGTGAAGTGGAGCAGGGACGAGGAAGAAGAAGAAGGAGAGGAGCAGGAAGGGATGGACTGCGGGGGCTCTCGCCCGTCCGTACTTATAGTCCGGAGGAGGCCAACCGTTGGCCACCACGACCTCACATAATCATGACCCATTTTGCATGCAGGGGCTAGTCAAGTCGAGCAGTTGCCAAGGCAGCATGGGGAAGCAGAGACGCCCACGTCCAATCAACCGCCACGCGGCGCCCAAGATCGCAGGCTGATGGGGCCCGTGGCGCTCCGCACTTGCCCCTTCGCTTCTCCGCTAAGCCAAGTCCGAGCGCGCCTTGGGCCTGGGGGCTACTGTCGGCGTTCTGGGAACGGGGGTCCCCAGACTTGCCTGCCTGCGGCGTGGCTCAAGTGGTGGCCCAGTACGGTCCATCTTCATCAACACAAGACTCAAGACCCTCGCGAGGGGCCATGCCTCGCGGGGCCGACGATGCAAGGCTTCCTCAGGGACGGCCTCGCCAGACAGGCTCGCGAGGAGGCGGAGAGATCAAGGCAGCGTACCTCGCGAGGTGCTCATGACACAAGCCATGACGATTGAGGCCAGGCGGGCGCCAGGCGGGCACCGGCCTGTGCAGTGTCCTTGTTTCCTCTTTGGTGCAAAGGGGGCAAGCACAGACGCGGAGTACCAAGGCATCAGGCAAAGGTTGCCATTTCGGTGCAACGAGACCAAGACCAGCGGAGCGGCAGGATGGAGGTCACCGTGGAGCCCAAGACGGCGTCATCGCTAGTGCTTTTGGCAGCCGAAGACCAACTTTAGTCAGGATAACTTGTACTAGATGTTGCCCTTTGAAATGGCCAATGTTGGCGCCCTTCCCGCTCAATATTTGTGGAGAGGCCCAGGGCCTCTATAAATAGAGCTAGCCACCACGGTAGAGCAGACACTGGGGGAAGCCTAGCCAGAGAGAGGGACTTTGAAAGCCTAGCCAGAGAGAGAGAGGCGATCGAACTCACCCGAGCAGTTCGTCGCACCAGCCCAAGAACACCTCTCGCGAGGCTGTTCTTCCCGTGTACTCTTCATCATTAGCCCCTGAGGCAATCCACCACACCACACACTGGAGTAGGGTATTACACCACAACGGTGGCCCGAACCAGTATAAATATCGTGTCCCTTATGTTTTTCATCATTTCCAGCTTAGATCTCACGAGGCGATCGGACGTAGATCAGTAGGGGAGAGATCTTCGTACGCACCCCAGTGTTCGAACCTTAAGAGTCTGCTAGAACCCAACACCCGACACCATCTTGGGGTGAAAATCATACCATGCGTCTTCCATGTCCACATCGCCAGGAATGGAGCAGCTCGGCACAGTCCCAGTCAGCGTGATGGAGGCGGTGTGGGCGCCCACGTACCTCTGAGGGGCAGTAACAGTGAGCACGCACCCATACACCGGCCTCTTGTCAGTGTTAGTGGTGTTGCCCCCTGACGCACACTACAGAGAAGGGGCAGTGGCCTGCGCGGGCCTTGCCGGTGCCCACGACCAAGAGGAAGACGTTGCCGTCCTCCTCCGCGACTAGTAGGTGGCGGTGATCCTCCAGCGACTCCGGCATGGTGAACGGGTAGCACGTCTCGTACTTGATGTTCACCGCCATGGGCCAGTAGTGATCGACGGACGGTGCCGTGAGGTGATGCACGAGGCTCGCCGGCGAGCCCTGAAACGGCGGTGTGCACTCATAGCAGTAGCAGGGCGTGTGCACGCATCTGGAACTATGCTCCGCGAGCAAGTGCTGGTCGATGTACTTCTCGCAGCCGAACTCTTGTAGACGCAGCGCACGTTGGAGGCATCGACCAGGCCGTCCATGAAACGGCAGTGGTTGTAGGGGATGTTGCGCCTGTTGAATATATGAGCAAGTTACTATGAGATTTAATCCGAATAAGCACAAAAAAATCATGACGCTATAATAGAGATTAAACTAATCATGTGGACTAGCATAGTAGATGAACAGATCGAATCTAGGACACAGATTAGAAACATGAATTCTACCACGATTTCGAACAGGAAGGACAGAAACGCATACGATGTAACGGGAGCAGCACTGTTGGCTTGAGGTTGTCGCCCATGTCATTGAGGAAGAGGTTGCCGAGGTCGGGGAAGAAGTCATCGCTGCAAGCAGTCGCGCAAGTCGCCCCCAAATTCAAAGCGCCCCGAATGGAGCGGGAGGAGTGGTGTAGGGGACGTTATGTCGCCCGAATGGAGCGCAAGAGTAGTACAGGAAGCATTATATGGTGCTCCACCCTAGTCTCTATCTCTGCTCTTATAAAAAACCGATTTGGTGATGATGGTGTGCCTGCCATCTTGTAATATAGACCGCCCGATCTATATCTGACGGATAGAAAGCAAACTATGACAATTTTACAAAAGATACCCACACCTCACTGCACATTTATAGATAAGGCCTTGCCTCGTTCATCCTTATCTCCCACAACCTCATTATTGAGCAATTAAAAACGGAAGTCTCTGGAACAATCTGGCATGGTGGCCGCTGCCGGCGCCATCCATCCCCATGCCTCCGCCCAGTCCGACCACCAGTCACCACCACGCCCAACTCCTCCTCCTCACCTTATCTCTCATCTTTCTTGAGATATCATCTTTTTGATGAAATTCTCGAGATACCATTTTTTGATAAAATTCTCGAGATATCATTAGTTTTTACACATGGGATTACTCCTGCATGGGTCAATCACAACAGGTGTTTTGTAAAACAATGCATCTTGATGTTCCGTACAATGCACGGGCATCTTGCTAGTTTCCATATAATTCCAAACACCACGTAGACACGGTCTTTGACCATTTTACCACTATGTTAGTATCATGGTTAGTGGTTAGCCGGTGCAAGTTATAGCCCCGGGTGTTTTAACCTTTTTTTAGTAATTGTATATGGCGATTGTTCGCCACGAGCTCAATCCTGGCGAATCCCACGTAACCGTCAAATTTCAATCCGACGGTGGCCTGTTTTTAAGCCATAGTATTTGACAAAACCGTCACCCTTACACACGTACTGTAACTGCACCGCGGGTGTTTGCAACTGCCATGTCTCCCAGTGAACGTTTGCTGGGGATTGGAGTTAGCACCGATGGCGGTTCGTAGTCGTTCCACGTTCGGCCATTGAAGTTTGTAACAATTTTAGATTAGAATATACTACTCCTCCGGTGCTAGTAGTAGAGCAGAGTCCTACTCCATTATATGCAAACTAGGGCATAGTAGTAGGTAATTTAGGGAGTACTAGTACTGTGATAACTCAAGTAAATTGTATGGCATCGATATGACCATACACTACTGGTATGTGTCTCCTAAGTCAAGCGGCATGTTGTAGTCATCATCACCTGTCCACTTCCCGCAGCACATATTCGCTTCTCCATCTTTTCCCGCACATAATCGTCCAATCTTCCATCCCCGCTAAGGCGCCTCCCCCTCTTCCGGAACCCAAGAACTAACAATGGCAAAACCGAGCAGCGTCCGCCAAAAGAGTGGCAGGAATTCGCTCGCCACAGAGGCAATCAAGCTCACTGTTTCGCGTGTGGACAATGTCACTCGCCGCATGCTCGTCGGTGTTGTACCGTTTACTCAAAGCCCTCAGGCCGGATCTAAGCCAGCACCTTGATTGCTGATGCCGCCTGATCTTCAGAAATGGCATGTCACGCAGCATAACGATCATAGGGTGGTGAGCATCAACCCCCTTGACTGTGATCCGATCCCTGTCACCCTCAACTACATTAGCGGTGTGTACTGGTTCGGCATGAACACGTGTTGGATGGTGCTCGTCGACAGTCGCGGCAGCTGGATGCTCGTGGAGGTCTACACCTGGCGATTGATCCCCCTTCCTTCGATTAACACTTCACTGCTTTGGCACCGAGGCCCAGAATACTCGAATCTTACAGTAGCCAACATGATACCAAGTTTGATTTGCTCAAGGTTTAATCTGCCAAGTGCCCACAAGATCTGCGAATTATAAATACTTCAGGCTAATTGCATTATTCAACCGCGGTGTCGCCTATCTGACAGGTCACTACGGTAAGTGCGTCCATCGCAGGATCATACATCCTCCATGGTTCTCTGATGCCATTGAACACAAGGGCTGCATTTACGTTGTCGACTCCTTCTATGGCTAGACATATTGCTGGCCTACTCCAGTCATCGCTACAAACGGCTGTTACAGCAGTATGTTACTTTCCTATGATATCATGATGGCTTGCTTATATTACTCTCAACAATTCCTGAAAAATATTCATGCTCGTAACATGATGTTCTTAATATTGACTACAGTACGAGCCCTTTTTTATTTGACTCCAACTTGATATGATGTTGTAGGCCTCCTGGTGTCCCTATCCTTCCTAATCCCAGAACATTTTGAAGAAAAGCGGCATGGCAGTTGCAGGTGGTTCCTGGCTTGAATGATTGATGATCGTTCGCACGTACCGGACGTGTTGTTTCACGGAATACAATCACAGTCACTGCAAGGTCTTTGAGTAGGATCCCACCTTCTCTGGGCCTTCAGGAATTTTTTGACTGGAGGCTAGTAAGTAGCCTTGGTACACGCTCTCTGTTTCTCAGACTGAATTATTCGATTAACCAGGAGATAACCGACGGCAAGGATCATGATGGCAGCGTGGTTTCATTCATCAGGCAAAACTGTGTGTACACAGCGTTCCATGCGTCTCTCCATGCACCATACCCTGATATGTGTCGCCACGCTCTGCAGCCCAAAGTAGGAGAGAGGGTCGCAAGTATCAGACTTCGACCTGCTGGCTGGAGTTTCCCCCGTCAGGCACCCATCTGGTTCAAGTCGTCAACCAATCTCCACATCTTAATAAATAGTAATGTCTAACTGAGCCAGTTAGTTAGATGTGTACACTTGGTGTAGTAGGATCTTTATTTAGTTTGATGCATACACTTGTTCTTTTTTGGTAGCCCTTTTGTAATGATGGTTGATGTTTGGTTTGGAAGAGAGAGTTGCGTCTTTACTCTTCTGGCATGCTTACTACTTCTGTTGCACCCCCAGCCCTTGTTGTTGTTCCTGCTGGTGCTGTTTTCAATGTACAATCAGAAGTATATCTCATCTGTTGGTTGAATAAATGTGTTGTTAGAAAGACAAACACAATGTTTTGGAAGTCGTTACATGGTCCGATCCTTTAGTGCCCCATACCGTACGTAGCGCATACTATTTTTGGTATGGAACACATTTTCCACTTGTCGATAACATGCAGCCCACTGATAAAGGTCCAATAGAGGAGCCCATAATTAACTTGAAGGGGAGGCTCTCACATGAATCCGGCCCACGTACATGCTCATGGTCCCCTAAACATAAATAAGTAAATAAATAAATGAAGCTAAATGCTCGTGCGCCAGTTCTTTAAATTCACAATTTGAAAAGTCAAATTTTAATAGGTAGATATTGATAGTGTCGTTACATTCAGTCGATATTATTCTTAGGCAAAGATAGCGACCAGTCTTCTTTCTCCCACCATTTTCTTCCTGCAACCAGCGGACCCATGCAAATCATAGTCAACATCGTAAAAAGTTCCGGTCCATTTTTATTTTTTGATCAGAATGCCCAACCCAGCCCAACATATTGGCGACACCACTTTATCCTCTGCCTTGGTGTGTTCGCCGCGGCGCCGCTGTCCGGCCCTGTCAACATAGTGAATCGGGAGAGGACTGTAGTTGTGAGTATGACAGCACAGACCCACCAGGTCCACTCCCGAATAGAAGCAAGTGCCTCTTTTACTACTCAGATGCATCCCTTGTTTTTTTAGTCTAATCCACCCTGCTGATATCTGGGACCCACATCATTGTCAACATATAGTCAATTAACGACAAAATTGCACAACTTTGTTTTAGGATTTGTTTGGAGGAGCAGGCTATAAACTGGGTTGTGCGGTCTCTGTGGCCCTCTAACAACATGACCAGCCCAGCAGTTTTTCTTTGGGAAAATAGGTAGCCCACTATTTCTTTTTGAAGAATACCCAAGCTCGGCCTATTTGTTTTCTCTGACTTACCGGGCTGCAAATCTTTCAAGACGAGGAGGGATGCATTCCAGCCTGGCCAAAGAGTATGGTCAGTATATCTTAAAAGTAGTATCAAAGGGGATGCAAATTCCAAAAAGAATTATAGCAAATGGGCAATTAGTTTTGTTTTTTGTTTTTGTTCTTCACTGATATTTTATATTTCATTGGATTTTAACATGGCATAGTACTAATTCATTTGTAAATTTGTTTTAGTATGGCTACTAATTTTTGGATTAAGAATATTTAGTTCCCTAGCAAGAATATGTGAATTTTTAAAATTTCCCACATTTTTTAGTTCAGTTTTTTAACCCTGGCACTGACCAGAAAATGGGCAGCAATTTTACAAATGGAAAATGGGCTGCAATAAATTCCATACGAATTAGCAAATGAATAAAAATTATAATAATAATAGCAAATGGGTTGTACACGCCACAAATTTCAAGGCTGACTTGTATACGCAAGGCTTTGTCAGTCAACACACGATTCTAGCAGCAGTCACTGTTGGATGTCCATCCAACGGCCGATGTGCTTCTTCAATCTCTCATCTTCCTGCTCCAGCCGCCTAAACCAGCGCCAGCGGGACTTCCTGCTCCCTCCTCGTATGGTCGGATGTGATGTCGCGCAGCCTTCACCGGCCCACCCTACTCCCTCCGCTGGCCTGACCATCCCTCTACCCACCCGCACCTCCTGTTATTCTTCGGTGACGGTAGCCTCACGCCGTAGCCGAACCAATCAACCGTCATACTCTGCTCAGCGTGGGCATCCATTGTTGTGTCTTCGCCGGCTCCGGGTCATTACATTCCTAGGCCTCACAATCGTCCACCGCGTTGGTGCTCTAGGTGCGGTGTGCTCAACATTCAACAAATGACAGCCATCAAAATAGGGATGTACGTGGAGAGGCTAACAGTAGGGACCCCCATGGTCCATGGCCACACGGAATAAACTGCCTCCTTATTACGCGAAAAAAATTATTCCTCCCACTGACATCTGGGGCGCACCAGTTCGGAGGCTGACATGTCGGACTACTAAGTTGACGCGTACGCAGGGCTTTGTCAACTTAGTCAACAAATGATTCTAGTAGCACTGACTGTTGAATTTTAATCAAACGGTCCTGCTGCTTCTTCAGTCACTGCTCTTCTTGCACCAGCCGCCCAAACCAGCGCCGGCGAGACCGCCTGCTCCTGCCTCATGTGGCCGGCTGTGCTGTCGCGCAGGCCTCACAGCCCCACCCTAATCCCACCGCTAGCCAGGCCATCCCTCTATTGTCTACTCATCCACAACATGTGTTATTCTGCGGCGACGGTAGCCTCACACCGCAGCCAAACCAGTCAACCCTTGTACTCCTCTCTGCATTGGCATCCACTACCGCGTCTTCCCCGGCTCCGAGTCGTCCCCTTCCAGGCCTCACCATTGTCCACCACCTTGGTGCTCCCGGTGCGGCGTGGTCAACGTGGTCAAGGAACGACATCCATAGGAAGAGAACTGAATGTGGAGAGGCTGATAGCTGGGTCCATGGCCGTAGCAAGGAAGTGCAACCTTATTACGCGTAAAATAAATATTCCTCCACCTGACAGCGGGGACCCACTAGAAGGGACTCTGTATTTTGCGAAAAAAAGTTTCCCCCTGATAGCTGGGACCTACCAACTACATCTTCACACGCAATGAAGTGCCTCCATATTAGGCGGGAAAAAATGAATCCTCCCCCTGACAGCTCGGACCCACCATCAATAACTTCGCATGCAAGGAAGTGCCTCCTGATGAGGACATCAATACCATTGTTACACCCACAGCCCCTGCTGCAATACATACTGGACCAATTACTAGAGCTCGCGCACGCCAATTAAATTATCAGGTACTTTCGTTTCTTGGTAATGATTCTAATATTCATGAGAATATGATGCTGCCTAAATTGGATAAACTTGATTTGCTTACAAATGAAGGGCCTGTCAAGGATAAGAGGGATGAACACTGGAGCAAGACCAAGTATGGAGATGATGGCATGCACGAGGGGAACAAGAACGGAGTTACAAGTGATGATTTTAGGACTTTGAAGCCACCATAACGAGTGTATGAAGCCTTGGACGAAATATACAAGATGCCACTTCATAATATTCGTCCATAGGCTATTCTAGGTGCTGCGTCACCTTATTATTGGGTCAGGCCCATTTAATTTCGAAATACATAAGTATAGGCTGTTTTTAGAGTCCGTATGTGTGGGGAAACAAGAGATAGGGTTGGTTTCGGACCCCTTCCCCAAGGGCCACGAAATTCCCCCCTCTTCCTCCATATATACAGCCCTTAGGGCACCGTTTAGACTTTGGGTTTTGTTTAGATTAAAGTTCGCCATAGCTGCAACTTCGCGTACTTAGTTTGTCTTCAACGACTAGACAAAGGCGTCACAGAACCCCACCTTGATCAATAAAGATTTCCTCTTATATTCGCAATATCCAGATTGCAATCTTAGTTTCTTGCTTGTTATGCGTTTGCCTGCAGGAAACAGACCTTCGTGGTCAGGTTGATCATGCTCCGGTGTGGTCAATAATCTCTCGGAGTTGGTTTAGCGATTGATAAGGCGCGATGTCCTCGCACGTTCGTAGTCAGATCGTCAAAGTCGACTTCCTCCAAAACAACAGCCACCATCTCAAGACGGGACACCTTTGCCTCTATCAAGTGGTATCAGATTTCCAGATTGCTCGGTGAGATTTTACAGTTTTCCGTAGTTTAGATCGAGTCTGCTCTTCATACCTACAGTCCACGAAAAAGCCACAAAAAAATTATGGTTACTTCATCATATCCGAACCAATCTGAGCCTTTGCATAATATTTTTAGGGTTTTTGCTTTGTTGAATTTGCGGTTGCATCGTCATGTCAAGTTGCTGGTCTTAGAGTCTAGTCTTTTAGAGTTTCGAGTTTTGGTCATAAGTTGTCACGCCGCTGCCGCACCATCATCATCGCCCCTGCCATCTACCACCACCGCTTATCCGCAACCGCTCTGAATCCGTATCCATACCACCACCAATCTGTATCCATATACCACCACCAATCTATGTCCATATACCACCACCGCTACCATATACCACCACCGTTGCCATATCCTACCACCATATATCCACCACCAATCCGAGTTCTTTGCATATTAGGTTTTTTTCGAGATCCATCTATTTTTCGTTTCGTGTTTCATTGCCGGAGTAGGTCTCAGAAAAAAAAAAGAGTCTGGAGACCCCCGGGCAGTTTTTAGGCCAAATTTCGGCGACCAAAAATATTTTTTCCCTATCCTATTTTTAGGCTTTTCTGAGTCTTTTGAGCCAGGTGCCATCATAGTGATTTTTTGTCGCACTTTTTCGTCGTCGCTGCCCTGATTTCCCGAAAACAATAGTGCCCATCCTGTCATTTTGACCTGGGAAGAGTTTTGAGACACTCACCATTATAGTGATTTTTCGCAAAAAAAAAAAAAAGAGGAGCGCAAAAAAAAAAGAGCGCCAAAAAAACAGAGTGAAAAAAACTTCCAGAGTGTGCTTTTCCCTTGTTTACGTGCAGCGTCGTGATTTTGTTAGTTTTCTAGGCTCGCGTCTCTAGCACGGTCTAGCCTAGGACCAGCAAAGTATCGTCGTTGAGCGTTTATTCAACTTTGCATCTCTGAATTGATTATTGCTGACCTTTATTGCTACCATATTATAAGCCTTCCCAGCTCCACATACATCTACGTCCTGCGTTTGACTCTCCCTAGTAATCACTCTATCCAAGCTTTGAGTGTTTTGACTACAACGGTTGCCGATCACCACCTGCTGCTTGGTAAGAACTGGTAAGAATTTAAGATTTGCTTGACGGATTTGTGACGCCCCACCACCACCATTTTCTAGTAGTCTGTAGGATCATATTCTTGTGTGTTTCTATTGCTGCTAACCATGACAGGATCACAAGTCGATGAGACTAACTGGGAGAACATGACGAATAAGGAGTTGCATGATAAATTTCAGCAAATGATGACTGAACGGGTGCAAGATGTGCTGAACAATTTTGAAGAGGCCATGGATAAGATAACTGGCTTTGAGAATACGTTCGATACAAAGCTTGATAACAAGTTTAATGAAGTGCTTGCGCGTCTCCACCACCGGCTGCACCTACCGCACCTCTGCAACAACAACTACTACTACCTCCATATCGTGAAGCAGCCCTCTGCCGAGCGAGCCGTGTCCCTCTTCAGCCTGGCCATGTTGGTGCTGCTGTTGATACTTCTGTGGCTCCTGCTGCTGATGAGGAGGAGGATGATTATGTGGGAGATTACGAGGATGAGGTTGATCAAAATCAGAACTACGTGCAACCACCAGCACCACAACCACTAGGTCGTTCACATGCAAATAATCACAATGGTAGGGCTCTCCCTCAGGTACGAGATCATGACCATCTTCCTAAACTGAAATTGAATATTCCACCATTTGAGGGTAGATATGTTCCTGATATATATCTTACTTGGGAGTTAGAAACCGAACAACATTTTACATGTTTAGAATATCCCGAGGAGAGACGTGTTGCTGCTGCCCTTTCTGCTTTCACTAGTTTTGCTTGTATGTGGTGGTCTGAACATCGTAGATTATATCAGAATAATATTCCAACTACTTGAGCTGCTTTGAAAACTGCTATGCGTACTCGTTGGGTTCCACCATATTATCAACGTGAATTACTTCAAAAATTGCAGCATTTAAGACAAGGAAAAAATTCTGTAGAGGAATATTATCAGGAATTACAAACTGGCATGATTAGATGTGGTATTGTTGAGGATAATGAAGCTATGCTTGCACGTTTTATGGGTGGATTAAATAGAGAGATTCAGACCATTCTAGAGTATAAGGAGTATAATAATATCACTCGTTTATTCCATCTTGCTTGTAAAGCTGAACGTGAAGTGCAGGATCGACAGGCATTGGCGCGAACTAACTTTTCTGGAGGTCGACCTTCGTCATGGACACCACGTGCATCCTCTACTTCCACTACACCATCGCCTTCATCAGGTGCCACCTCCAACCATGATACAAGAAAGCAGGCACAACCACCACTATCTGCCAAGAGCACACCTGCCGGGCCTGCACAGAGCTCTTTTTCTTCCATGGCATCAACAGGGCACACAAGTGATATTATTTGTCGTCGTTGTAAGGGAAGAGGTCATTATGCGAGAGAATGCAAATCTCAGCGTGTGATGATTGTTACTGAGGATGGTGGGTATAAGTCCGCCAGTGACTATGATGAGGAGACCTTGGCTCTTATTACACATGAAGAACACGGTGGAGATGATTCTGATCATGAGACGCAATGCATGGCTTCTGAAGATGCTGACGGGTATGAATGTTTGGTTGCTCAACGTGTTTTGAGTGTGCAGGTTACACAAGCTGAGCAAAATCAGAGGCATAATTTGTTCCATACAAAGGGAGTTGTGAAGGAATGTTCTATTCACGTCATCATAGATGGAGGGATCTGCAACAACTTGGCTAGCATGGAGATGGTGGAGAAGCTATCTCTCACCACAAGACCACATCCACATCCTTACTACATCCAATGGTTCAACAACAGCGGCAAGGTTAAGGTAACACATATTGTTCGTGTGCATTTTAGTATCTCTACATATGCTGATTATGTTGATTGTGATGTGGTACCTATGCAAACATGTTCCTTATTACTTGGTAGACCATGGCAAGTTGATAAAATTTTGTACACCATGGTAGAAACAATCGGTATACTCTTGTTCATAAGGATAAAAATATTACTTTGCTTCCTATGACTCCTGATTCCATTTTGAAAGATGATATTAATATAGCTAATAAAGCAAAACAGGAGAAAAATAAGAGTGAAAATTAGATTGTGGCAAAAGAATTTGAGCAACACATGAAGCCTAATAATAAACCATCTAGTGTTGCTTCTGAAATTAAATTGAAAAGTGCATGTTTACTTGCCACCAAATCTGATATTGATGAGCTAGATTTCAGCAAATCTGTTTGCTATGCTTTTGTGTGCAAAGAGGCATTATTTTCATTCGAGGACGTACCTTCCTCTTTGCCCCCTGCTGTCACTAACATTTTGCAGGAGTTCGCTGACGTCTTCCCACAAGACGTGCCACCAGGATTACCACCTATTCGAGGGATTGAGCATCAAATTGACTTAATTCCCGGTGCATCGCTACCCAATTGTGCACCGTACCGTATCAATCTAGAGGAGACGAAGGAGATTATGCGTCAAGTACAAGAGCTGCTTGACAAAGGATATATACGCGAATCTCTTAGTCCTTGTGATGTTCCTATTATACTAGTGCCTAAAAAGGATGGTATGTCGCATATGTGTGTTGATTGTAGAGGCATTAATAATATTACTATTCGTTATCGTCATCCTATTCCTAGGCTAGATGATATGCTTTATGAATTGAGTGGCTCTACAACATTTTCCAAAGTTGATTTGCGTAGTGGATACCATCAAATTCGTATGAAATTGGGAGATGAATGGAAAACAACATTTAAAACTAAGTTCGGTTTATATGAGTGGTTAGTCATGCCTTTTGGGTTAACTAATTCACCTAGTACTTTCATGAGACTAATGAACAAAGTTTTACGTGCTTTCATTGGATGATTTGTGGTAGTCTATTTTTGATGATATACTAATTTATAGCAAATCTTTGGAAGAACATTTGGAACATTTACGTGTTGTTTTTAATGCTCTACGTGATGCACGTTTGTTTGGTAACCTTGGGAAGTGCACCTTTTGCACCGACCGGGTATCTTTTCTTGGCTATGTTGTTACTCCATAGGGAATTGAAGTTGATAAAGCCAAGATTGAAGCTATTGAGAGTTGGCCGCAGCCCAAAACGGTAACACAAGTGAGAAGTTTTTTTGGACTCACTGGTTTCTATAGGCGTTTTGTGAGAGATTTTAGCACCATTGCTGCACATCTCAATGAGCTTACAAAGAAGGATGTGCCTTTTGTTTGGGGTACCGTACAGGAAGAATCCTTCACGGTATTGAAAGATAAATTGACACATGCTCCTTTACTCCAACTTCCTGATTTTAATAAGACTTTTGAGCTTGAATGTGATGCTAGTGGAATTGGATTAGGAGGTGTGTTATTACAAGATGGCAAACCTGTTGCATACTTTTCTAAAAACTTGAGTGGGCCTAGTCTGAATTATTCTACTTATGATAAAGAATTATATGCTCTTGTTCGGACTTTACAAACATGGCAACATTATTTATGGCCCAAAGAATTAGTTATACATTCTGATCATGAATCTTTGAAACATATTAAAAGTAAAGCTAAACTGAATCGTAGACATGCTAAATGGGTTGAATTCATTGAGACTTTCCCATATGTCATTAAACACAAGAAGGGTAAAGAAAATGTTATTGCTGATGCATTGTCTCGTCGCTATACTATGCTTTCACAACTTGACTTCAAAATATTTGGTTTGGAGACCATCATAGACCAATATGTGCATGATGTTGATTTTAAAGATGTAATGCAGAAATTTAAAGACGGAATAATGTGGAACAAGTTCGTCGTTAATGATGGATTTGTGTTCCGTGCTAACAAGCTATGCATTCCAGGTAGCTCCGTTCGTATTTTGTTGTTGCAGGAGGCGCATGGAGGAGGATTAATGGGACACTTTGGCGTGAAGAAGTTGGAGGACATACTTGCTACACATTTCTTTTGGCCAAAGATGAGACGGGATGTTGAGCGTTTTGTTGCTCGCTGCACTACATGTCAAAAACTAAGTCACGACTAAATCCTCATGGTTTATATATGCCTTTGCCTGTACCTAGTGTTCCTTGGGAGGATATATCTATGGACTTTTTTTAGGTTTACCTCGAACAAAGAAGGGGAGGGATAGCATATTTTTTGTCGTGGATAGATTCTCGAAAATGGCACACTTTATACCATGTCAAAAAAGCGATGATGCTGTCAATGTTGCAGATTTGTTCTTTCGTGAAATTATTCGCTTGCATGGTGTGCCAAATACTATTGTTTCAAATCGTGATACTAAATTTCTTAGCCACTTTTGGAGATGTTTATGGGCTAAGTTGGGGACTAAATTGTTTTTTAGTACTAAATGTCATCCCCAAACTGACGGACAAACTGAAGTAGTCAATAGAACATTGTCAACCATGCTTAGGGCTGTTTTGAAGAATAAAAAGAAAATGTGGGAAGAATGCTTGCCTCATATTGAATTTGCTTATAATCGTTCATTGCATTCTACTACTAAGATGTGCCCTTTTGAAATTGTGTATGGTTTCCTACCTCATGCACCTATTGATTTGTTGCCGCTTCCATCTTCGGAGAAGGTTAATTTTGATGCTAAACAACATGCTGAATTGATTTTAAAAATGCATGAGTTAACTAAGGAAAACATTGAGGGTACGAATGCTAAATATAAACTTGCTGGAGATAAGGGTAGAAAACATGTTGTGTTTGCACCTGGAGATCTTGTTTGGTTACATTTGCGTAAGGATAGATTCCTGATTTGTGCAAATCAAAGCTAATGCCACGTGTTGATGGTCCTTTTAAGGTGTTAGAGAAAATAAATGACAATGCATATAAACTTGAGTTGCCTGCAGATTTTGGGGTTAGTACCACTTTTAACATTGCAGATTTGAAGCCTTATTTGGGTGAGGAAGATGAGCTTCCATCGAGGACGACTTCATTTGAAGAAGGGGAGGATGATGAGGACATCAATACCATTGTTACACCCACAACCCCTATTGATATACATACTGGACCAATTACTAGAGCTTGCGCACGCCAATTAAATTATCATGTACTTTCGTTTCTTGGTAGTTATTCTAATGTTCATGAGAATATGATGCTGCCTAAATTGGATACATTTGTTTTGCTTACAAATGAAGGGCCAGTCATGGATAAGAGGGATGAACACTGGAGCAAGACCAAGCATGGAGATGATGGCATGCGCGAGGGGAACAAGAACGGAGTTACAAGTGATGATTTCAGGACTTTGAAGCCACCATAATGAGTGCATGAAGCCTTGGACGGAATATACAAGATGCCACTTCATAATATTCATCCATAGGCTATTCTAGGTGTTGCATCACCTTATTATTGGGTCAGGCCCATTTAATTTCGAAGTACATAAGTATAGGATGTTTTTAGAGTCCGTATGTGTGGGGAAACAAGAGATAGGGTTGGTTTCTGTAAGTGCATCTAGTGCCCCTTAGTGATTTTGGTGTATTGAAGACTTATAGGTTAAGGGACTAATGTGTTTATGAGTGTACACAGGTCTATAAGTCTATGAGGAGTTTGATATTTACAGAGAAAGTCGAACCCTAAAAATGAAGTTCTTCGACTGAAGACTCTGATATTCTGAAGACTTTCTGAAGACTTTGAAAGTGAAGAAATTGGTGTGACCTTGAAGACTTGGTATTCATTTGAGGAACATGAAGCGTGAAGACTTTTGTTTTCGTAGTTTCGTTTTCTCTTTCTTGAGTCATAGGAAACACCGTACTATTAAAGGGGGTCGAGGAAATACTAAGGAAAAATTTCCATGTGATGCTCAACTCAAAATCCTACACCTACCAATCCCTTCGAGTGAAGCCTTTGAAATCTCATATAGCTCACCAATTTCTTCAATGATAGAGACGAAGTTCTTCCGTCACGAGGAATTTGTTCGACCGAGGAGTTAGGAATTCGCCAGGCGGATTGCCTACACAAGGAGGAACATGATAGCCCCGAGGAATTTGAGAGTCAAATTTCCGACCGTTGCTGTTCTGCGCGCCAGCTATCCCAAAATATCTTATCCACCTAACGGTCATATCATTGAAGGGCATTTATGTCTTATCATGTCGGGCTGCTCCCTAGGCTATAAATAGCCGCCCCCTACAACCACTAGCTGGTTGGCTGCTCCGAGAGAACTTGACACTTGTCATTTGAGAGCAACCCATCCTCCGAGGACTTTGAGCGAAAATCATCGAGTGAGGAAAACCCAAAACCAAACCCCTACAAACCCAAAGTTATTGAGCATCACTGAAGAGATTGATCCTGCGTGGATCCGACGCTTGTTACCTTTGAAGATTGTGCTTCTTCCAGACGGTTAGGCGCCATGGTCTAGAGCATCCAAGAGGAATTGTGGATCGCCGAGTGACCAAGTCTGTGAAGGTTTGGAAGTCGCTCAAGACTTACCACGAGTGATTGGACGAGGTCATGTGACCTTAGTTCAAGGAGAATACGGTGAGGACTTGGTGTCCCGAGCTGCGTGCTCGCCGATCGGGTGTCCGGACTGTGTCCTCGAGTTTAAATACTCAGCCGCTCCAACCAGACGCATAACCGAGACAGCAGCTTGGAACTGGTCTACCAAATCATTGTCTTCACCAACCTAACTGGTTCTATTTCCTAAACTATTTCATTTCCTCATTATTGTGTTGAGTGTTCGTTCATATCTGTGTTTGAAGACTTTGATCAAGACTTTCTCAATTTCCTCGTTCAATTCTTCATCTGTTTGTCTTCATCTTGTGCTATCATGTGTTTACGCTTTCGTACTCTTTGATTGTCTTCATTTCATCATGATGACCATGCCCGCATTCTCTTATGCTTACTTCGAGTACTTATTCCGCTGCAAGTAGTTCTTCACTTAGGAATTTCTCACCGAAAATTCCTCATTGAAGAATTCATAAAATCGCCTATTCACCCCCACTCTAGTCGATATAACGACTTTCAATTGGTATCGAGCAAGGTACTCCCTTTTTACGTGTGATTTTGGTTTAACCACCGGAGTTTTAGTTATGTCGACCGCAGGTATGATCAAGGTCTCACTGGGTGTCCTACCTTTGATGGGACGGACTACCCCTACTGGAAAAACAAGATGTGAATGCATCTTGAGGCAATTGACAACGATCTCTGGTATGTTGTGGAAAATGGTGTTCCCTCTGTCTCACCCTCACTGAACGCTGCCGATGTAAAGAGATTCAAGCAACTCGATTCTCAAGCGAAGAATATCATATGTGGCCATCTGAGCAAAGGACAATATGGAAGAGTGAGTGCTTTGGAAACAGCTAAGCTCATCTGGGACAGGCTGTCCAAAGTAAATGAAGGAGTCTCAACTCAGCCTGACTCTCGAGTTGATGTTCTTCGAAATCTTTTCAACCGCTTTAAAAGACTCGACAATGAAAATGTTCAACAAACCTTCGATCGCCTCACTGACATCTCAAATGAGCTTCAAGCGCTTGGTGCCACTGACATCACCGACCATGAGATGGTGAAGAAATTGTTGAGATCGCTTGATTCTTCATTTGATACTCTGGCACTGATGATACAAGAGCGTGCTGACTACAAGTCACTTGATCCAGCTGATATCCTCAAGAGGCTAAATACTCATGAGTTCCAGCTTGCTGAAAAGAGAGATCTCTATGGTTCTAGCTATGGAAAATCACGTGCCCTGAAGGCCAAGGCTGTGTCTGAATCTGATTGTGAAGACTCTGGTAGTAGCCTTAGAGATCCTGAAGAATTGAGCCCGGAGCTAGCACTACTCGTGAAGAAATTCCAGAAGTTCTCAAGACGTGGTCGCTTTGGAAAATTCTCAAGGAGCAGTGATTCCTCATCCAGTGACTATAAGAGAAGACTATGCCACAAATGCAAGAAACCTGGTCACTACATTCAAGATTGTCCTCAATGGGAAAAGGAATTAGAGAAGAAGAAATACAATGATTACAGTTCTGATGACGCTAAGAAGAAAAAGAAATCATCGAAATCTTCATCATTAAAATCCTCAAAGTCTTCTTCTCACAAGAAGAGCAGCTCCAAGAAGGCTCGGGCATTCATTAGCAAGGATATGGACTCTGAAGCTGAATCTGAGGAACATGAGGAAGAGGAGGCATCAGAAGAATCCGAGTCCGTGTGGCGAGTCGGCTCTCGCCATCGCTTTCGTCAGCAAGTCCATCTTCTACTCTGAAGAAAATGACCTCACAACAAAGCTGATGAAGATAGTGATGACTACGCTCCCACCTATTGCTTGATGGCAAAGGGTGCCAAGATACTCAAATATACCTCCTCTGAATCTAGTGAAAATGAATCTGATGAAGATCTCAAGCCCATCTACTCAAAACTTGCTAAGATTGCTGTAAAACAACAAAGGGCTTTTGAAAAGGTTCGAAACATGCTAGACAAAAGTGATGATATGTTGGGTGAAGAAATGGATCGACTAAAGCCCCGATTGAAAATCTTCAGAGACTTCGCCTAGGTTTGACAGCCTTCAAGGTCATCATAACACTCTCTTGTCTGATCATGAGAAACTTTCTTATGAATTTCTTCAAAGAAAGCAAGATCTTGAGAAGCTAAGAGTGAGTTATGAAGATCTTCAGAAGGAGCGCGATTCATTGCTAGCTCAACAAATCAGCGCTTCTCGTGAAGAATTTGTTCCTCCATGCTTAAAGTGCATTGAACGTGAATCTGCTAATTCTTCACCTGAATGTTCAGATGCTTCAACTGTTACAAATTCTTCACCTGCTCCTGCTATCACTAATTCCTCATCTGAGGACATTGCTAGTATCACTGACGATGCAGGGTTGAAGGAATTGTACATGAGCATGTACAAAAGCCTCAAAGGGCATCGACTCTTTGTGATGTGCTTAAAAGCAGATCCTCAACAGAATCCTAGGAAAGAGGGTATTGCCTTTGAGAGGAAACTCAATGCTGATGGAACATATTGGAAGCCTAAGCAGTACCCCAAAACCTCATGGGTTGCTGCAAAGGGACCTCCAGTTGATCCATCTAACTTATCTGGCTTTACATGTGAATCTCCTCATTCTTCTGATGAGTCATTTGACTCAACTATAAAATGTTCAAAAATCAGAATGGTTGAAGTATTTCTAGATATGTTGGCACTAACTGCAGGAACGGTTCCCCTATGAAGAAAATCTGGGTTCCCAAGAAGTGCCTTGAAAGTCTTCAGGTGAATGTCCTCATGACACCACCTGTGAAGAATTGGAACCCCAGATCAAACTCTTCATATGGACCAAATTCCTCACATGGATCAAAGTCCTCATATGATTATCATCATGCTAACAACTCTGTTTCGCAGGGTAGAGCTAAGGGCTATGAATATGTGCATCATTCTTCAAACCAATATGTTCATAAGTCCTTGAAGAATTTCTCTGCTTATTCATATGCTTACCCTAACCCCTCTTATGTGAAACGAAATGGATTGGCTTCTATGCCACCATTCTCATATGGAGCTCGCAGAGTGATGAACTCTTTGCCACCCCTTCAGATGTGGGTGGTGAAAGAAAAGAACTAATCTCTTCTGCAGGGTCAGGTCTCCAGACGTGCTTTAACGTCTGATGAACTTGCTGGGGACCTGACAACATTGCCTGAAAGGACGCAGGCTAATCATGAAGAAATGAACTTTCATTTCACACGTCCTCATCCGCTTATCTCGTTATAATCGCTCGATGAAATTCATCGATGAAATTGATATCATATTCTTCATTGATGAAGTATATGAGATCGTAAGTTGCACTAATTCATCTGCAGGATGATCAACCCAAAGCCAATGAGTGGGTCCTCGATAGTGGATGTACAAATCACATGACTGGTGACAAGAATCTATTGATGGATGCTCCCTTATCACCGCACATCTGAAGCATATCATCTTTGCTGACAAAGGCAAAAGTCAGGTATTGGGTCTTGGTAAGGTTGTGGTCTCTAAGGACATACACATGGACAAAGTCATGCTTGTTGAGTCCTTAGGATACAACCTCATGTCAGTCTCAATGCTTTGTGATCTTGATATGGTTGTTGTCTTTGGCAAGTATCGTTGTGTAGTGATCATGGAAGCTGACAATTCCAAAGTCTTCGAAGGCTCTAGTAGAGGAGACTTGTATATTGTTGATTTCTCTACAGGACCACAACCAGCCGTGTGTCTACTTGCAAAAGCTTCAGAAGGCTGGCTATGGCATCAACGACTTGGTCACGTAGGCATGAGGAATTTGCACACGCTTGCGAAGAAGAAGCATGGCATTGGCATTGAGAATGTCAAATTCCTCAAGGATCACTTATGTGGAGCCTGTGAAGCTGGAAAAATGACCAAGGCCAAGCATCTAGCGAAGACTATCATGACCACTACTCGTCCATTCAAATTGCTTCACATGGACCTCTTTGGTCCTAATCATTACTCAGCAGTCACTAATGATGCATCTCTATATGGCTTTGTTATTGTTGATGATTACTCTCGTTACATATGGGTACACATTGTTACTTACAAACATGAAGTGCAGGAAGTCTTCAAATGATTTTCCTCGAGGGCTTCAACCAACTTTGGTGTGAAGATCAGGCACATCAGGAGTGACAATGGAACTGAGTTCAAGAATTCCGGTCTTGATGACTATCTTGATGAACTTGGTATTACTCATGAGTTATCTGCTCCCTATACTCCTCAACAAAATGGCATCGTGGAGCGCAAGAACAGAACTCTTGTTGAGATGGCTCGCACTATGCTTGATGAATACAAAACGCCTCGTCATTTTTGGATTGATGCAATTGATACCGCGTGCCACATCATCAATAGAGTATATCTTCACAAATTCTTCAAGAAGACTGCCTATGAACTCCTCACTGACAAGAAACCCAATGTAAGTTATTTCAAAAATCTTCGGTGCTAAATGCTGGATTAGAGATCCTCATCACAATGCTAAATTTGCACCGAAAGCACATGAAGGTTTTATGCTTGGTTATGGAAAGGACTCGCACACCTACAAAGTCTTCAACATCGCTCTTCACAAGATTGTTGAAACTGTAGATGTGCGGTTCGATGAAACTAATGGCTCGCAAAGAGAGCACCTACCTTATGTGATAGATGAACCAGCACCAGAGGAATCTATCAAGTTCAAGGCTACCGAGGATGTAATTCCCATCAAGAATCTGTGAAGAATTCATTCCGTAACGCCAAGAACGCCGAGTGATGCACTGAAGATAATGTCAAGAAAATGGTGTCAAGAAAATGCTGATCAAATTCCTCGACGGTAACCAGCTCATCCTCGCGTTGCAAAAGAAGTGCAAGTTGACAAGATCATCAATGACATTGAAGCGCCAGGTCCTCTCACACACTCAAAAGCTTCACATTTATCTAACTTTTGTGGGCACTATGCTTTTGTCTCTATCACAGAGCCCACTAAGGTAGATGAAGCATTTCGAGCCCGAGTGGATTCAGCAATGCAAGAAGAATTACATCAGTTCGAGCTCAACAATGTCTGGGAACTGGTCAAACGTCTAGATCCTCGCAAGCATAATATCATTGGCACAAAGTGGATCTACCGCAACAAGCAAGATGAAAATGGCCTTGTGGTGTGGAATAAGGCACGACTTGTAGCTCAAGGCTACACACAGGTTGAAGGAATTGATTTCGATGAAACTTTTGCACTTGTTGCTAGACTTGAGGCTATTCGCATATTACTTGCTTATGCTAACCATCATAATATCACTTTATATCAAATGGATGTGAAAAGTGCATTCCTCAATGGTAAGCTTGAGGAAGAACTATATGTTGCTCAACCCCCAGGTTTTGAAGATCCAAAGAATCCCGACAAAGTCTTTAGACTCAACAAGGCCCTCTATGGCCTCAAATAGGCCCCACGGGCGTGGTATGATACATTGTAGGAATTCTTCGTGAAGAATGGCTTCACACCCGGTTCACTCGACCCTACTCTCTTTACTAAATCATATGATGGTGAACTGTTTGTGTGCCAAATATATGTTGATGATATTATCTTTGGCTGTACTGACCAACGTTATAGTGATGAATTTGCCTATATGATGAGTGAAGAATATCAAATGTCTATGATGGGAGAATTGAAATTCTTCTTAGGTCTTCAAATTAATCAACAACACAATGGCATATTCATATCTCAGAGAAATATCTCAAAGATGTTCTAAAGAAATTCGCATGCAAGATTGCAAAGGCGCTAAAATTCCTATGCCCACAAATGGCCATCTATGCATCGATGAAAATGGTATTGACTTTGATCACAAGGTATACCGCTCCATGATTGGTTCTCTATTGTACTTGTGCATCTAGGCCAGATATAATGCTTAGTGTTTGCATGTGTGCCCGATTTCAAGCTACACCAAGGAATCACACCATAAGGTGTGAAGCATATTCTTCGATATCTAGCTCACACACCAAAACTAGGATTATGGTACCCCAAGGGCTCTACGCTTGATCTCATTGGATATTCGACTCGACTATGCTGGTGATCGTGTGGACCGCAAGTCAACATCTGGTACTTGTCATTTCCTCATACGATCTTTGGTCTATTGGTCCTCGAAGAAAGCAGAATCGTGATCACCGCTTCATCGGAAGCTGAATACATTGTTGCTGGCTCTTGTTGTGCTCAATTGCTGTGGATGAAGCAAACACTCAAGGACTACGGCATCAACGTGAAGAATGTGCCTCTCTACTGTGACAATGAGAGTGCCATCAAGATTGCTCACAACCCAGTTCAGCACTCGAAGACAAAGCACATTCATATTCGTCATCATTTTATTCGTGATCATGTGTTGAAGGGCGACATCTCCATCGAGCATGTGAAGACTGAAGAACAGCTAGCCGATGTCTTCACAAAGCCCTTGGATGAGAAGAGATTTAGCAAGTTGCGGTGTGAGCTAAATATCTTAGAATCTTCGAATGTTCTTTGAAAAGGACACACATCCTGACACTTATGCAAAATTGATGATTTAGATGTGCAACACATGAAGAAACGTTTTTCTTCAATCAATGAAGAATAACACTCTAAGTGTGAAGAAACTAATGGAGAATTTGATTCTCAGAACCCTACGACAATTGTACGCGGTGTCTGAAATCATCATTCTTATACTGTGGGACACGCCACCACCAAAATTGAAAATCTTCAATTTGAGTTTTCCTCGCTTTTGAAATTCTTGTTTTTCAAATTCTTCAACTTTGCAAAATCTTCACTGCTTCCGTTGTCTTTCTTCATCGACTATATATATATATATATATATATATATATATTTATATATATATATATATATATATATATATATATATATATATATATATATATACACTTATGGCTATTTCTTCAAGTTGCTTTTTCTCGCTAAGTGAATGTGATCGACCCTTCCCCTCTATGCTATACTCAACCCAAGCTATTCACAAATTCTTCATGTGCGTTCTATTTGAAACTCGCTCAAAATCTTCACTTTGTGTCCTTGTCACCAAGAAATTGCGAACGGAACTTTTAACTTATCTTATCCAAATTTTCGGCTTTTGCCGCTCAATCCGTTCCGCTTCCCACGATAAACTTATCTATTCACCAACGATCTAACACAATCTCCACTTTTTAGTACGTGGGTGACACATGTCAAGCGAATGAGAAGGGCACGGGCGAACGGTTTTTCACCGTGGCTATATATACCCCCTCTCCCCTTCCTCACTTCCTTTACTCTGCTCGACCGCTCTCTCTCTCTCTCGCTCGAGCCTCTCAAACCCTAGCGCCGCCGCTACTCCATCGCCACCGGTGAGGAAGAGCTTCACTGCCTCGACCTCGTCGTCATCGTACTCGCGCCGACCGCGGAAATCTTCACTCCGCCGCCGCCGTAGCTGTCTTCCTCTGCCGAGTTAGGGCATGGGAGATCTGAACTGACGAACTTCTAATCTACACTTCTCGTTAAATCGTGTTCTTCATTCGTAATTAAAAGTTACTTTATTACTCGCTTTGATTCTCAAACCTTCCGAAAATCTTCAAGGGTGTTTATTCTTCAAATCTTCACACATATGAACACCTCAAACGAAATATGCTCTTGATTCGCTTCTCTAAGCAATGATTTTTCTTCAAGAATCCTCAATTGTGTGGATCCTCGATCTATACAACTCGAACCTAAGACAAAGATCGCTAGTGAAATTCTTCAAGGCTCATCCGTCAAATTCCTCTAACTAGTTCTTTTGAAAACCTTCGAGAACGATATGACCTCTCCAAATTCCTCGCAACTATACTGCTCACAGTACTCATGTCCGCTGCTGAATCACTAGGTTCTCATCAACTTAACTCATTTGCAGCTCCTCGAAGAAAAGTTGCATACTTCTTCAGAGAATTCGATTGTTCAAATTCCTCACCAAGAATATGGCGAAGGAAAGAAGCCACGTAAAGGAGGAAAGAGGCCTAAGGTCATGACTGCTGCCGAGATACCGAGGACATATACACCGACTATTGCACACTGATGAAGCCAAGTTTGGCAAGGAAAATAAAAATCAGCGCAAGGTGCGCATTCAGAGGATTGAAAGGAGATGGGCAAGGGAATGGAGGGAGTACAGATATGTTACTACAAAGTACATGAAGAAATTCGCACTGAATCCTCCATGCCCAAGAGCTCCATTGGCACCTGGCCAAGAAGCTGACCCAAGCCAAGTTGGCGAGACAAGCCAAAGAAGTAGTGAGGAAATTCAATGAAGACTCTGCTACTGCTGCTGCCACTGAGGCCCCTGCTCAGCCTGAAGATCAATGGCAAAGAAGCCAGCGCACAAGCCAAGTGCTTCATCAACAGTGCCCTCACGGCCAAAATCCTTAGCAATGCCCTCATGGCCAGAATCTTCAATGCCCTCACGGCCAGTTCCTCATGTTGCTCCTGCTCCTCCCAAATCCTTAGCTCCTACAAAGTCCTCAGCAACTCCTACAAAGTCCTCAGCACATGTGCATCTGGCCACGTGCCAAAGGACTGCAGGCATCTCCATTCCCTCTGGTGTCTCAGAAGTTCCTCAGCTGCACCAAATTCTTCATCAGGCCCCACTCTGCTGAAGAAAAAGGCAACTGCTGGACGAGATCCTTGGCCAAGTCCGAAGAAGAAACAGGTCGCCTTCCAAGTGCCATCTGATGATGAAGCTGATGATGACGAACTTGCAGAAATCATCAGAGACCGACAAGAAAGGGTCGCTAGAGCCAAAGGCACACCTGTGCCACTGCTTTTGGATCCTAAGATGATCTTTGAGTACATTGATCTCTGGCACAAGGATCCAGACACGCCCATGCCTGACTTTCATTTGACTCTTGGACAAAGTCACATGCTGACCCATTTCATCTCTGAAGAGAAATGGAAGTTTGAAAAGGCTAGGCAGATCAAGAAAGCTCAATTCAGGAAATAGAAGTTCCTAAGGAAAAACGTTGTCAGAATGACACCTGAGGAACTCCTCAAGATCCAAACTGAAATCCAAACCCTCAGCAAAGACTTTGATGCTTATTATGCTGATTGGAAAGGAGCCAAAGTCAGATTTGTCAACCTAATGAAGAAGTTCACAAATGTTGCAGCACCAACGCAACAAGAAATTCCTCAGGTTGGAGCCTCTGCTCAGCCTGCTGAAGAACATGCCAGCACTTTCAGCATGTTGAAGAGAATGCTAGTTCCAGGGCTGATGACTCCATTCCAGCCGCTGAAGAAATTGCCAGGGCATCCAATAGTGGTACGCCTGAAGAAACTGGAGAAGTCAGGGCAACTGCATCAGTTGCGCCTGAGGAAATTCAACCAGATTCCTCAGCTCCTTCCGCGCCTACACCTACTCCAATCCTTCCATCTGCATCTGATGTGAAGAAGACCAAGGCTGCAGAGCGAGCTGCAGTGAAGAAAAGGAAAGCATCAGCTGCTTCAAATTCTTCAGCCCCGAAGAAAATGAAGCCTATGACAAGCTGTTTTGAAAATCCAATCGATGTTGTTCCAATTTCCTCCATTCCATCAAAGGACCTTGTTCCTTTTGGTGAAGAGTATGAGATCCCAAGCGGATCTGGTGAAGAAAATCATTCTGCTGCTTCGTCAGAGCAGATTGATGAAGAAATTGAAGTGGATGCAATCCCTTCAACCCCAATCATTTCCTCGCCTATGCCTCGGTTCACAACCAAGAGGCTGGTGTTGAGGAAATTGAAGACTAAGACGTGGATATTGGATGCACCACGCCAGTGATGAACGATGACTTCGGGAAAGTCAAGATCCCAATTCTCCACTCTTCACCCCAATCCAACAGATTCCTCGGTCCCCGCACCAACGGTTCAAATGGGCTCAAGAAACTCATCCCAACTCATCCGTGCATGAAGAAATTCCAGCCACTAGTTTGAAGAATCTGCTCGCTGCTGATCCTATGAACACGCAGATCGCATATGAAGAGGAACCAGAAATTCCTCACCAAGAACCTAAGATTGCGATTCCCGAGGTCGTGATGCAACTCATCGATACTCCATCGCTAAAGCCAATGAATCCATTCTCAACGAAGCAAAAGTTCAAGGCTGAAGATTTCTTCGGCGATCATGTATTCTTCACTGACTACAACCCTTATGACTCTGCTCGCATAAGGAAGAGGCATTTCTGGACTGCTAGTCAAGCCAACTTCTATTCCTCTGTGCTATTCAACAAAGACAAAGTCTTCGATCATGCACATATTCCTCATGTGGACATGGAATCTCTGCCAGGCTTCGAGCCAGTCCTCGGTGTTCTTCATGATGCAGGATTGCTGAATTTCTGCACTAACATCTGTGATTGGAATGAAAACTCATTCTTCAATTCTATGTGACGTTGTACATCACCGGAGATTCTGAAGATGTGAACTCATGGGTATTGGACTGGATGACAGAAAATACTCACTACAAGGCACCAGCAACTGAATTGCTTCGTGCCTCCCACTCGAGCCCTCCCTTGATGGTGCTCGTTGCATCTACAACGAACCCGAAGCCAAATCATTACATGCAAGTGCCGATGAAGCCTTTGAAGCCGTGATGGCACCTCGAACCAAATTCTTCGTCGAGGAATTATCAGATGTGCCTCGGACTGTTTATCGATTCTCGACGAAGACAATGAGTCCTATCAAAGGCCACGACTCAAATGATGAAGAAGTCGTTGGGATCATGAAGAATATGCTTTTCAATATCATTCATGGCGCTCCGCCAACTTCCATGATTTCTTCATGAGGACTCGCAAATATTGCTATGTCACCTTTTGAGTGAAGCCTTATGCACCATGGATTATGAGGTTCATCAGACAAGGTCTTCACTCAATTACAAGGCTGATACTCTAAACCATCGCAGCTACTTGCCTCCAATTGAAGTCCTCAAACGGACATTTTCCTCGGTGATGACAAGGGCAAGGCAACTGCTGTGATAGATGAAGGCATTCGTCCATTGATGGTCAATTTCGCAAAGCTGTATCCTACTCCACCAATGATGACTCGCCACACATGACTCGCCGCCAATACCTCAGCCAAGCAAAATCCTCAAGCCACAAAGACCTGTGGTGATGATCGATCGTGAGTTACTCCTCAGTCTTCATCAGAAGGTTGATCGCAATCATTAATGGGTCAAGTGTCAGTTTGGTTCAATTCTTCACAACTGAAAGTGCGTTATATCGACTAGAGGGGGGGTGAATGGGCGATTTTATGAATTCTTCACTGAGGAATTTGTCGGTGAGGAAATTCCTTAGCTAAGAACTACTTGCAGCGGAATAAGTACTCGAAGTAAGCATAACAGAATACACGCATGGTCATCATGATGAAATGAAGACTAGCACAGAGTACGTAAAGCGTAATCACAGGATAACACAAGATGAAGACAAACAGATCAAGAAATTGAACTAAGGAAATTGAGAAAGTCTTCACCAAAGTCTTCAAACACAGATATGAACAAACACTCAACAAGAATGAGGAAATGAAAGGGTTGAGGAAATAGAACCAGTTAGGTTGGTGAAGACAATGATTTGGTAGACCAGTTCCAACTGCTGTCTCGGTTGTACGTCTGGTTGGAGCGGTGAGTATTTAAACTCGAGGACACACAGATCCGGACACCCGATCCGCCGAGCACGCAGCTCAGACACCAAGTCCTCACCGTATTCTCCTTGAACTAAGGTCACATGCACTCGCCCAATCACTGTGGTAAGTCTTGAGGCGATTTCTAAACCTTCACAGACTTGGTCACTCGGCGATCCACAATTCCTCTTGATGTTTCTAGACCATGACGCCTAACCGTCTGGAAGAAGCACAGTCTTCAAAGGTAATAAGCGCCGGATCCATGCAGGATCAATTTCTTCAATGATGCTCAATCACTTTGGGTTTGTAGGGTTTGGTTTTGGGGTTTTCCTCACTTGATGATTTTCGCCAAAGTCCTCAGAGGATGGGTTGCTCTCAAATGACAAGTGTCAAGTTTCTCTCGAGCAGCCAACCAGCTAGTGGTTGTAGGGGCGGCTATTTATAGCCTAGGAGCAGCCCGACATGATAAGACATAAATGCCCTTCAATGATATGACCGTTAGGTGGATAAGATATTTTGGGACAGGTGGCCAAGAAGACAACAACGGTCGGAAATTTGAATATCAAATTCCCTGTGGCTATCATGTTCTCATCGTAGGCAATCCAGACTGGCGAATTCCTAACTCTTGATCAGAACAAATTCTCGTGACTGTAAGAACTTCGTCTCATCACATCAAGAAATTGACTGAATCTGTATGAGATTTCCAAAGGCTTCACTCAAGGGATTGGTAGGTGTAGAATTTTGAGTTGAGCATCACATGGAAATTTTTCCTTAGTATTTCCTCGACCCCCTTTAACAGTACGGTGTTTCCTATGACTCAAGAAAGAGAAAATGAAATTACAAAAACAAAAGTCTTCACGCTTCATGTTCCTCAAATGAATACCAAGTCTTATAGGTCACACCAATTTCTTCACTTTCAAAGTCTTCTAAAGTCTTCGTAATATCAAAGTCTTGATTGAAGAACTTCATTTTAGGGTCGATTTTCTCTGTAAATATCAAACTCCTCATAGACTTATAGACCTGTGTACACTCACAAACGATTAGTTCCTTAACCTACAAGTCTTCAATCCACCAAAATCACTAAGGGCACTAGATGCACTTACAATCTCCCCTTTTGGTGATTGATGACAATATAGGTTAAGTTTTCAACGGGATAAACATATGAAGTGTAAATACTGATAATGAGGAATTTGATTGCAAGATATAGAAGAACTCCCCCTGAAGATGTGCATAGTGAGGAATTTGCTTTTGAGGCAATGCACATTTGAAGAGTTGAATCATGGAGATCTCCCCTATATCTTGTAATTCATACACGATTTGACATATAATATGAAGAATTTGAAATGCATGATGAAATATGGTGCTTGATGTAATTCAGCATGCGTGCGATAACATTAATGAGGAACAAGCATGCAAAATAACGCATCAAGAGTATCAGAGCTCAAGAAGCTCAAGAGAATCAGAGCATAGTGCAAGAGCATAGTGCATCAAAAGTATCATGCACCATCGGGTTTAAGATTACAACTCGATCCAATAAAAGTTTCAGAAGAACGAGAGTTGTAACTTAACAAAAATAAATTGTTGTATATTGGCAATAAAATAGACCCGCTTGAAGACTAACTCAAATTTCTCCCCCTTTGTCATCGGATGACCAAAAGGATCGAAATTGAGGACTAACGCTCTTGAAGAATTTCAAGTTGAAGAAGGAGCGCCAGCATTGTTGGGGTCGGTTGTTGTAGTAGGGCCTGCCGCGGTGTCGTCCAAGTCTTCATTTTCATCAGTGTCGCGTGATGAAGAATAGGAGCTGGCCACCAAGGAAGGAACTTTGACCTTCTTGTATTTCTTCTGAGGAGGTGCGATCACCAAATTCTTCCTTGAGTCCCATTGTCGCCGCTTCTTCCAAGACTTGTAGACATGTGAAAGAACAGCCCAAAGCGCTTGAAGGTTTCATGGAGGTAGTAGTGGTTTTTTCACTCGCATTGTGTGTTGAGGTCATGTTGTGAAGAATTGAACCAAACCGACGCTTGACCCATTTATGATTGCGATCAACCTTCCGATGAAGACCGAGGAGTAACTCATGATCAGTCATCACCACAGGTGCGAGCTTGAGGACTTTGCTTGACCGAGGTATTTCCGCAGAGTCATGTGTGGCGAGTCATCATTGGTTGAGTAGGATGCTGCTTTTAAACTGTCCATCCAATGGACGAATGCCTTCATCGATCACAGCAGTAGCCTTGCCCTTGTCATCACTGAGGTAAATGTCCGCTTGAGGACTTCAATCGGGGCAAGTAGCTGCAGTGGTTCGAGTATCAGCCTTGTAATTGAGTGAAGACCTTGTCCCGATGAATCTCATTATCCAAGGCGATAAGGCTTCAGCTCAAATGGTGACATAGCAATGTTTGCCGAGTCCACATGAAGAAATCATGGAAGTTGACGGGAACGCCATGGATGATGTTGAAAAGCATATTCTTCATGATGCCAACGACTTCTTCATCATTCGAGTCGTGGCCTTTGATAGGACTCATTGTCTTCGTCGGAATCCGATAGACAGTCCGAGGCACATACAATAATTCCTTGACGAGGAATTTGGTTCTTGGGGCCTGCCTTGGCTTCAAAGGCTTCATCAACACTTGCATATAGTGATTTGAAAGTTCTGGTTCGTTGTAGATACAACGAGCACCGTCAAGTGGAGGACTGAGTGGTAGAGCATGAAGCAATTCAGTTCTTTGGTGCCTTGTAGTGAGTATTTTCGACATCCAGCCTAATACCCATGAGTTCTCGTCTTCGCCTCCGTGATGTGCAGCGTTCCATAGAATTGAAGAATGAGTTCTTCATTCCAGTCACAGATATCAGTGCAGAAATTCAGAAGTCCTGCGTCGTGAAGAACACAGAGGACTAGCTCAAAGCCTGGCAGAGACTCCATGTCCACATGAGGAATATGAGCATGATCGAAGACTTTGTCTTTATTGAAGAGCACTGAGGAATAGAAATTGTCTTGGCTGGCAGTCCAGAAACGCCGCTCCCTTATGCGAGCCGAATCATATGGATTATAGTTAGTGAAGAATACGTGCTCGGCAAAGAAATCTTCAGCCTTGAACTTTTGTTTGCTTGAGAACGGATTCTTTTGCTTGGGCAGAGGGGTGTCGGTGAGTTGCATCACCACCTCAGGAATCGTGAGCTCAGGTTCTTCAGGCTGAGGAATTTCTTGTTCCTCAATAGGTGCAGTCTGAGGATCAGCAGCAGCAGGTTCATCAGCACTAGTGGCTGGAATTTCTTCATGCACAGAGCAAGTGGGTTGAGTTTCTTCAGAGTCCATTTGAACTGTTGGTGCAGGGACCGAGGAATCTGTTGGAGCGGGTGAAGAGAGAAGTATTGGGATGCCGACTTTCCCAAAAGTCATCATTCATCACAGGTGTGGTGCACCCTATATCCACATCTTCATCTTCAATTTCCTCAACACCAGCCTCTTCAGCTGTGAACTGAGGCATAGGTGAGGAAATGACTGGGGTTGAAGGGATTGCGTCCACTTCAATTTCTTCATCAATCTGCTCTGACGAAGCAGCAGAATGATGTTCTTCATCAGATCCGATTGGGATCTCATAGTCTTCTCCAAAAGGAACAAGGTCCTTTGATGGAATTGAGGAAATTGGAACAGCATCAATTGGATTTTCAAAGGAGCTCGTCATTGGCTTCATTTTCTTCGCAGCCGAAGAATTTGACGCAACTGATGCTTTCCGTTTCTTCATAGCAGCTCGCTCGCAGCTTTGGTTTTCTTCACATCGAGATGATGGAAGAATTGGAGTTGGTGTTGGCGCAGGAGGAGCCGAGAAATCTGGTTGATTTTCAGCGCAATCGATGCAGCTTGCCTGCCTTGTTCGGGATTTCTTCAGCGCACCACTAGTGGATGCCCCGGCAATTTCTTCGGCGGCTGGAATGGGATCATCAGCCCCGAACTAGCATTTTCATCAGCCGCTGAACTTCATCGCCGTGCTGGCATGTTCTTCATTATTGAGCCGAGGCTTCACTCGAGGAATTTCATGTTGCGCTGGGGCAGCAACATTGGTGAATTTCTTCGTCAGATTGACGAATCTGACCCGGGCTCCTTGCCAATCAGCATAATAAGAATCAAAGTTTTTGCTGAGGTCTTGAATTTCAGTCTGGACCTTGAGAAGTTCCTCAGGTGTCATTTTGACAACGTTTTTCTTCAGGAACTTCTCCTTTCTGTATTGAGCCTTCTTGATCTCTCTTGCCTTTTCAAACTTCCATTTCTCTTCAGCAATGAAATGGGTCAACATATGACTTTGTCCAGGAGTCAGATGAAAATCAGGCATAGGGGTGTTTGGATCCTTGTGCCAGAGATCAATATAATCGAGGATTTTCCTCGGATCCAACAGCGGTGACACAAATGTGCCTTTGGCTCTAGCGGCCCTTTCTTGGCGATCTCTAATGATTTCTGCAAGTTCATCATCAGAAGCTTCATCATCAGAGGGCACATGGAATGCAACATGTTTCTTCTTTGGACTTGGCGGAGGACCTCGTCCAGCTGTTGCTTTGGTCTTCAGCAGAGTCGGGCCAGATGATGAAATTGGTGCTGCTGAGGAACTTGCTGAAACTCCAGAGGCAATCGAGAAACCAGCAGTCCTTTGACATGTGGCCAGATGCACGGGAACTGAGGACTTTGAAGGAGCTGTTGAGGACTTTGGTGGAGCTGTAGCAGTGTGAGGAATTTGCCTTGAGGGCGCTGCTGAGGAACTTGGCCGTGTGTGCGCTGATGGTGAAGCACTTGGCTTATGAGCAGGCTTCTTTGGCATGGATTTCTCGGTTTGACCGAGGCCTCGAGAGCGTGAGCAAGATGGCGTAATCCTCATTGAATTTCTTCACCGCCTCCTTGGCTTGTCTTGCCAATTTAGCTTGGCGCTTAGCCCATTCTTCAGAATGTCCTCACCACGCTTGATGTGGTGGGGTCAGCTACTTGGCCAGTGCCAATGGAGCTCTTGGGCATGGAGGATTGAGAGCTAATTTCTTCATGTACTTGGAGTCACATATCAGTATTCCTCCATTCCCTTGCCCATCTCCGCTCAATCTTCCGAATGCGCACTTGCGCTGATTTTTGTTTTCTTTGCCAAATTTTGCTTCATCGTGTGCAATAGTCAGATAAATTTCCTCAAGGATCTCAAAAGCTGTCATAACCTCGTGTTTCTTTCCTCCTTTCGTGGCTTCTTACCGCCTCGCCATATTCTTCAGCTTGAGGAATTTGAACAATTGAGTTCTCTCAAGAAGTATGCAGTTTTTCTTCGAGGAACGCTGCAAATGAGTTAAGTTGATGAGAACCTAGTGATTCAGCAATAGACATGAGTACCGTGAACAGAGTACAAAAGCGAGGAATTTGGAGAGGTCATATGCGCTCGAGAAGGTTTTTCAAAAGAATAAGTTTTGAGGAATTTGACCGGATGTGCCTTGAAGGATTTCACTAAGCGTTCTTGTCTTAGGTTCCAGAGTTGTACAGATCGAAGATCCACACAATTAGGGAATCTTGAAGAAAATGATTGCTTAGAAAAACAGTTCAAGATCATATGATGTGTGAGGTGTTCATATGTGTGAAGATTTGAAGAATAAACACCTTTAAAGATTTTCAGGAAAGCTTGAGGATCAAAGAGAGTAATAAAAGTAACTTTTAATTACCCGAAATGAAGAACACGATTTAACCGAGAAGAACGGATGGAAGTTTGTCGGTTAGATCTTCCTTGCCCTAACTCGGCGGAGGAAGACAGCTACGGTGGCGGCGGAGTGAGGATTTCTGCAGTCGGCGCGAGTACGCCGGGCGACGAGGTCGAGGCAGTGAAGCTCTTCCTCACCGGGCGATTTATGGAGTAGCGGTGGCGCTTAGGGTTTGAGGAGCTCGAACGGAGAGAGAGGTCGAGCAGGTAAAAGAAGTGAGGATGGAGAGAGGGTATTTATAGAGGCAGTGAAAAACTGTTCGCTCAAGATTTAGGGCTAACGTGTTCTCTGACCATTCTCCTTCTCACGACATGTGTCACCCACGTACTGTGTAGTGGAGATCGTGTACGATCGTGGTGAGTAAAATAATGCATCATGGGATGTGGAACGGTTTGAGCGGCAAAACCAAAAGTTTGGATAAGATCAGTTTTAAAGTTTCGTTCGCAATTTCTTCAGCTGACAAGGACTCAGTGAAGATTTTGAACGAGTTTCAAATAGAACGCACATGAAGAATTTGTGAATAGATTGGGTTGAGTATAGCATAGAGGGGGAAGGGTCCGATCACATTCACTTAGCAGAAAAAATAGCTTGAAGAAATAACTCTAAGTGAATGCAGTAGAAGACATAAACCCATATATATGTATATAGCCAATGAAGAAAGACGACGGAAACAAAGGAAGATTTTGCAAAGTTGAAGAATTTGAAAACTCAAGAATTTCAAAACTGAGGAAAACTCAAATTGAAGATTTTCAACTTTGGTGGTGGCGTGACCCATCAGATAAGAATGATGATTTCAGACACCGCGCACAATTGTCGAGGGTTCGAGAATCAAATTCTTCATTAATTTCTTCACACTTAGAGTGTTATTCTTCATTGATTGAAGAAAAACGTTTCTTCATGTGTTGCACATCTAAGTCATCAATTTTGCACAAGTGTTAGGATGTGTGTCTTTTTCAAAGAACATTCGAAGATTCTAAGATGTTTAGCTCACACCGCAACTTGCTAAATCTCTTCTCATCCAAGGGCTTAGTGAAGATATCAGCTAGCTGTTCTTCAGTCTTCACGTGCTCGATGGAGATGTCGCCCTTCAACACATGATCACGAAGAAGATGATGACGAATTTGAATGTGCTTTGTCTTCGAGTGCTGAACTGGGTTGTGAGCAATCTTGATGGCACTCTCATTGTCACAGTAGAGAGGCACATTCTTCACATTGATGCCGTAGTCCTTGAGAGTCTGCTTCATCCACAGCAATTGAGCACAACACGAGCCAGCAGCAATGTATTCAGCTTCCGCAGAGACGGTGATACGCAGTTCTGCTTTCTTCGAGGACCAATGCACCAAAGATCGTCCGAGGATATGACAGTACCAGATGTTGACTTGCGGTCCACGCGATCACCAAAGATAGTCGAGTCGAATATCCAATGAGATCAAAAGTAGAGCCCTTGGGGTACCATAATCCTAGTGTTGGTGTGTGAGCTAGATATCGAAGAATATGCTTCAAAGCCTTATGGTGTGATTCCTTCGTGTAGCTTGAAATCGGGCACACATGCAAACACTAAGCATTATATCTGGCCTAGATGCACATAAGTACAATAAAGAACCAATCATGGAGCGGTATACCTTGTGATCAAGTCAATACCATTTTCATCAAGGCATAGATGGCCATTTGTGGGCATAGGAATTTTGACGCTTTGCAATCTTGCATGCCAATTTCTTTAGGACATCTTTGAGGTATTTCTCCGAGATATGAATATGCCATTGTGTTGTTGATTTAATTTGAAGACCTAAGAAGAATTTCAACTCTCCCATCATAGACATTTTATATTCTTCACTCATCATATAGGCAAATTCATCACTATAACGTTGGTCAGTACAGCCAAAGATAATATCATCAACATAGATTTGGCACACAAACAGTTCACCATCATAAGATTTAGTAAAGAGAGTAGGGTCGAGTGAACCGGGTGTGAAGCCATTCTTCACGAAGAATTCCTTCAATGTATCATACCATGCCCGTGGGGCTTGTTTGAGACCATAGAGGGCCTTATTAAGTCCGAAGACTTTGTCAGGATTCTTTGGATCTTCAAAACCTGGGGGTTGAGCAACATATACTTCTTCCTCAAGCTTACCATTGAGGAATGTACTTTTCACATCCATTTGATATAAGATAATATCATGATGATTACCATAAGCAAGTAATATGCGAATAGCCTCAAGTCTAGCAGCAGGTGCAAAAGTTTCATCAAAATCAATTCCTTCAACCTGTGTGTAGCCTTGAGCTACCAGTCGTGCCTTATTCCTTACCACAAGACCATTTTCATCTTGCTTGTTGCGGTAGATCCACTTTGTGCCAATGATATTATGCTTATGAGGATTTGGACGCTTGACCAGTTCCTGAGACATTGTTGAGCTCGAATCGATGTAATTCTTCTTGCATAGCCTGAATCCACTCCTGCCCGTAAATGCTTCATCTACCTTAGTGGGCTCTGTGATAGAGACAAAAGCATAGTGCCCACAAAAGTTAGATAAATGTGAAGCTTTTGAGCGTGTGAGAGGACCCGCGCTTCAATGTCATCGATGATCTTCTCCACTTGCACTTCTTTTGCAACGCGAGGATGAGCTGGTTGTCGCCGAGGAATTTGATCATTTTCCTTAGCACCATTGTCTTCAAAGATTATCTTCAGTGCATCACCGACGCTCTTCACAGACAGAATGAATTCTTCACAGATTCTTCAAGAGGAATGACATCCTCGTTGCCTTGAACTTGATAGAATCCTCGGTGCTGGTTCATCTAACACGAAGGTAGGTGCTCTCTTTGCAGCCATTAGTTTCATCGAACGCACATCTACAAAGGTCAACAATCTTGTGAAGAGCGATGTTGAAGACTCAGAGGTGTGCGAGTCCTTTCCGTAACCAAGCATAAACCTTCATGTGCTTTCGTGCAAATTTAGAATTGTGATGAGGATCTCTAATCCAGCATTTAGCAATCAAGACTTTGAAATAACTTACATTGGGTTTCTTGTCGTTGAGGAGTTCATAGGCAGTCTTTTTGAAGAATTTGTGAAGATATACTGTTGATGATGTGGCAAGCAAGATCAATTGCATCAATCCAAAACGACTAGGCGTTTTGTATTCATCAAGCATAGTGCGAGCCATCTCAACAAGAGTTCTGTTCTTGCGCCCACGACGCCATTTTGCCGAGGAGTATAAGGAGCAGATAACTCATGAGTAATACCAAGTTCATCAAGATAGGCATCAAGACCGAATTCTTGAACTCAGTTCCATTGTCACTCCCGATGTGTTTGATCTTCACACCAAAGTTAGTTGAAGCCCTCGAGGAAAATCGCTTGAAGACTTCCCGCACTTGATTTTTGTAAGTAACAATGTGTACCCATGTGTAACGAGAGTAATCATCAATAATAACAAAGCCATATAGAGATGCATCATTAACGACATACTGAGTAATGATTGGGACCAAAGAGGTCCATGTGAAGCAATTCAAGGGACGAGTAGTGGTCATGATAGTCTTATTTGGATGCTTGGCCTTGGTCATTTTTCCAGCTTCACAGTTCGCACAAGTGATCCTTGAGGAATTTGACATTTTCAATGCCAATGACATGCTTCTTCTTTGCAAGCGTGCAGCAAATTCCTCATGCCTGCGTGACTAAGTCACCGATGCCATAGCCAGCCTTTCCGAGGCTTTTGCAAGTAGACACACGGCTGGTTGTGGTCCCAGAGAGAAGTCAACAATATACAAGTCTCCTCTCCTAAAGCCTTCAAGACTTTGGAATTGTCAGCTTCCATAATCACAACACAACGATATTTGCCAAAGATAACAACCATATCAAGATCACAAAGCATTGAGATCGACATGAGGTTGTATCCTAAGGACTCAACAAGCATGACTTTGTCCATGTGTATGTACTTAGAGATCGCAACCTTACCAAGACCCAATACCGACTTTTGCCTTTTTCAAAGAAAGATGATATGCTTCAGATGTGACGGTGATAAGGAGCATCCATCAATAGATTCTTGTCACCGGTCATGTGATTTGTACATCCACTATCGAGAACCCACTCGGTGGTTTTGGGTTGATCATCCCGCAGATGAATTGGTATAACTTACGATCTCATATACTTCATCGCTGAATAATATGATATCAAGTTCATCGATGAATTTCATCACCAAGATAACAGATAAGCAAGATGAGGACGTGTGAAATGAAGGTTCATTTCATCATGATTAGCCTGCGCCCTTTCAGCATTTTGTCGTCCCCAAAGAAATTCTTGAGACATTAAGGCACGCCCGAGACCTGACCCTGCAGAAGAGATTAGTTCTTTTCTTCACCACCCACATCAAGGGGTGGCAAAGAGTTCATCACTCATGAAAGCACCATACGAGAATGGTGGCATAGAAGCCAAACCATTTCGTTTCACATAAGAGGGGTTAGGGTAAGCATATGAAAAAGCAGAGAAATTCTTCGAGGACTTATGAACATATTAGTTTGAAGAATAATGCACATATTCATAGCCCTTAGCTCTACCCTGCGAAACAGAGTTGTTAGAACAATGATAATCATATGTGGACTTTGATCCTTTTGAGGAATTTGATCCACGTGAGGAATTTGGTCCGTATGAGGACTTGGATCCATATGAAGAATTTGGTCCATAAGAAGAATTTGATCTAGGGTTCCTATTCTTCACAGGTGGTGTCATGAGGACATTCACCTGAAGACTTTCAAGGAACTTCTTGGGAACCCAGATTTTCTTCATAGGGGAACCGTTCCTGCAGTTAGTGCCAACATATCTAGCAAATACTTCACCATTCTGATTTTTGAACAGTTTATAGTTGGAGTCAAATGACTCATCAGAAGAATGAGGAGATTCGCATGTAAAGCCAGATAAGTTAGATGGATCAACTGAGGTCCCTTTGCAGCAACCCATGAGGTTTTGGGATCGCCAAAGCTTCCAATATGTTCCATCAGATTGAGTTTCCTCTCAAAGGCAATACCCTCTTTCCTAGGGTTCTGTTGAGGATCTGCTTTTTAAGCACATCACAAAGAGTCTGATGCCCTTTGAGGCTTTTGTACATGCCTGTCATATACAATTCCTTCAACCCTGCATCGTCAGTGATACTAGCAATGTCCTCAGATGAGGAATTAGTGATAGCAGAGGCAGGTGAAGAATTTATAACAGTTGAAGCAATTGAACATTCAGGTGAAGAATTAGCAGATTCACGTTCAATGCACTTTAAGCATGGAGGAACAAATTCTTCCTGAGAAGCGCTGATTTGTTGAGCAAGTAATGAATCGCGCTCCTTCTGAAGATCTTCATAACTCACTCTTAGCTTCTCAAGATCTTGCTTTCTTTGAAGAAATTCATAAGAAAGTTTCTCATGATCAGATAAGAGAGTGTTATGATGACTTTGAAGCAAACCTAGACTGAAGTCTCTGAAGATTTTCAGTCAGGGCATTAGTGTGATCCATTTCTTCACCTAACATATCATCACTTTTATCTAGCATATTTTGAATCTTTTCTAAAGCCCTTTGTTGTTTTACAGCAATCTTAGCAAGTTTTGAGTAACTGGGCTTTAGATCTTCATCAGATTCATTTTCACTAGATTCAGAGGAGGTATATTTGAGTACCTTGGCACCCTTTGCCATGAAGCAATAGGTGGGAGCGTAGTCATCACTATCTTAATCAGCTTTGTTTGTGAGGTCATTTTCTTCAGAGTTGAAGATGGACTTGCTGACGAAAGTAGCAGCGAGAGCTAGACTCGCCACACCAGACTCAGATTCTTCTGATGCCTCCTCTTCCTCATGTTCCTCAGATTCAGCTTCAGAGTCCATTTCCTTGCCAAAGAATGCCCGAGCCTTTTTGGAGCTGCTCTTCTTGTGAGAAGAAGGCTTTGAGGATTTTGATGATGAAGATTTCGATGATTTCTTCTTCTTCAAGCGCCATCGTAACTGTAATCCTTGTGTTTTTCTTCTTTAATTCCTTTTCCCATCGAGGACAATCTTGGATGTAGTGACCAGGTTTCTTGCATTTGTGATAAAGTCTTCTTATAGTCACCGGATGAGGAATCACTGTTTCTTGAGGATTTTCCAAAGCGACCACGCCTTGAGAACTTTCGAATTTCTTCACGAGCAAAGTGCTAGCTCTGGCCTAATTCTTTAGGATCTCCAAGGCTACTACCGAGTCTTCACACTCAGATTCGACACAACCTTGGCCTTCGTGGCACGTGTTTTTCCATAGCTAGAACCATAGAGATCTCTCTTTCAGCAAGTCGAACTCGTGAGTATTTAGCCTTCGAGGATATCGGCAGGATCAAGAGACTTGTAGTCAGCCCGCTCTTGTATCATCGCACCCAGAGTATCAAATGAGGAATCAAGCAATCTCAACAGTTTCTTCACCACCTCATGGTCAGTGATGTCAGTGGCACCGAGGGCTTGAAGCTCATTTGAGATGTCAGTGAGGCGATCAAAGGTTTGTTGGACATTTTCATTGTCGAGTCTTTTGAAGAGGTTGATGAGATTCCAAGAACATCAACTCGAGAGTCACGCTGAGTTGAGACTCCTTCATTCACTTTAGACAGCCTATCCTGTATGAGCTTGGCAGTTTCCAAAGCACTCACTCTTCCATATTGACCTTTGCTCGATGGCCACATATGATATTCTTTGCTTGAGAATCGAGTTGCTTGAATCTCTTCACATCAGCAGATTCGTGAGAAGGTGTGGTGAGGGAACACCATTTTCCACAACATACCGTAGATCGTTGTCAATTGCTTCAAGATGCATTCGCATCTTGTTCTTCGAAGAGGGGTAGTCCGTCCCATCAAAGGTAGGACACCTGCTGAGACCTTGATCATACCTGCGGTCGACATAACTAAAACTCCGTGGTTAAACCAAAATCACACGTAACAAGGGAGTACCTTGCTCGATACCAATTGAAAGTCGCTATATCGACTAGAGGGGCGTGAATAGGCGATTTTATGAATTCTTCACTTAGGAATTTGCGGTGAGGAAATTCCTTAGCTAAGAACTACTTGCAATGAATAAGTACTGAAGTAAGCATAACAGAATACACGCATGGTCATCATGATGAAATGAAGACTAGCACAGAGTACGTAAAGCGTAATCACAGGATAACACAAGATGAAGACAAACAGATCAAGAAATTGAACTGAGGAAATTGAGAAAGTCTTCACCAAAGTCTTCAAACACAGATATGAACAAACACTCAACAAGAATGAGGAAATGAAAGGGTTGAGGAAATAGAACCAGTTAGGTTGGTGAAGACAATGATTTGGTAGACCAGTTCCAACTGCTGTCTCGCTTGTACGTCTGGTTGGAGCGGCTGAGTATTTAAACTCGAGGACACACAGTCCGGACACCCAATCCGCTGAGCACGCAGCTCAGACACCAAGTCCTCACCGTATTCTCCTTGAACTAAGGTCACACAGACCTCGCCCAATCACTCGTGGTAAGTCTTGAGGCGACTTCCAAACCTTCACAGACTTGGTCACTCGGCGATCCACAATTCCTCTTGGATGTTTCTAGACCATGACGCCTAACCGTCTGGAAGAAGCACAGTCTTCAAAGGTAACAAGCGTCGGATCCACGCAGGATCAATTTCTTCAATGATGCTCAATCACTTTGGGTTTGTAGGGTTTGGTTTTGGGATTTTCCTCACTTGATGATTTTCGCCAAAGTCCTCGGAGGATGGGTTGCTCTCAAATGACAAGTGTCAAGTTTCTCTCGAGCAGCCAACCAGCTAGTGGTTGTAGGGGCGGCTATTTATAGCCTAGGAGCAGCCCGACATGATAAGACATAAATGCCCTTCAATGATATGACCGTTAGGTGGATAAGATATTTTGGGACAGTCATGCCAAGAAGAGAAAGAACGGTCGGAAATTTGAATATCAAATTCCTCGGGGCTATCATGTTCCTCACTATGTAGGCAATCCGCTTTCATGAATTCCTAACTCCTCGGCCGAATAAATTCTCAATGACTGTAAGAACTTCGCTCTCACATCAAGAAATTGACTGAACTGTATGAGATTTCCAAAGCCTTCACTCGAAGGGATTGGTAGGTGTAGGATTTTGAGTTGAGCATCACATGGAAATTTTTCCTTAGTATTTCCTCGACCCCCTTTAATAGTACGGTGTTTCCTATGACTCAAGAAAGAGAAAATGAAACTACGAAAACAAAAGTCTTCACGCTTCATGTTCCTCAAATGAATACCAAGTCTTCAAGGTCACACCAATTTCTTCACTTTCAAAGTCTTCAGAAAGTCTTCAGAATATCAAAGTCTTCAGTTGAAGAACTTCATTTTTAGGGGTCGACTTTCTCTGTAAATATCAAACTCCTCATAGACTTATAGACCTGTGTACACTCACAAACGCATTAGTTCCTTAACCTATAAGTCTTCAATCCACCAAAATCACTAAGGGGCACTAGATGCACTTACAACAACATGACCTCAACACACAATGCAGTGAAGAAAAACCAATACTACCTCCATGAAACCTTCAGCCGCACCTGGGCTGTTCTTTCTAATGTCTACAGCGCAGAAGAACTGAAGACAATGGGTCTCAAGGAAGAATTTGACTGGTCTGTACCTCCACCGAAGAAATTCAATAAGGTCAAGGTTCCTTCCTTGGTAGCCAGCTCCTATTCTTCATCGCGCGACACTGATGAAAATGAAGACTTGGACGACACTGCGGCAGGCCCTACTACGACAACCGACCCCGACAACGCTGGCACTCCTTCATCAACTTGAAATTCTTCAGGGGCGTTAGTCCTCAGTTTCAATCCTTTTGGTCATTTGATGACAAAGGGGGAGAAATGTGAGTTAGTCTTCAAGCGGGTCTATTTTAACGCCCATATACAACGTTTTTTTGCTAAGTTACAACTCTCGTTCTTCTGAAACTTTATTGGATCGAGTTGTAATCTTAAACCCGATGGTGCTCTGATACTTTTGATGTGTTCCTCTGCATGCTTATTCCTCATTATATGTTAATACTGTTGGGTTCTACGGTAGGGTACGTCGACTGCAAATTAAAAATTCCTACGCGCAGAACATCCAGGAACATGCTACGGGAGATGGATCACAGTTCGTTACCACTAGACGCGCACTGCCGTGCAGCGGAAGAAGAGTTGGGGCAGCGCGTCCGAGTGTATCGCCTTCTCCTCGTCCGATCTCCCTCGGCGGCGGTCGTCCGATCCCACGTCACGAAGTTCGCCGAGCGGCGCAAGTGCACCGCCTAACGGTATCCGCTGTGGGAGGAACGTCGTGCGGCGGACTGCTAGGTCCGATCACACATCGGGCGGCGAGTGGAGGTGGCTATTCGCAACACATGCAAACCCTAGCCGCAACGCCAAGCGATCAACCACCTGAGTGTGCCGCACCTCCACTTTATATAGGCGTCCGTCATGGCTCAACACTTGGGCCTCGCACGGACCCAAAAGCCCAAAGTCTATTCGGTCACGTTCCTAGTCCTGTTCGGATCACATCCGACCGGTGTCCTACTGAACCGACCTCGAGGTTCCTTCCCTTGCTGCGTGACCCCTTAGGTTCAAGTCGGCTTGGTCACAGATTCGGATCACCTCCGACATGCACGGTTGGTAGCGGCCTCTAGCAAGGCGTGCCGACCACCAAGCAGACTATGAAGCTGGTTAGGCTAACCTGCATAACATGTCACACTTCATTCCTTTGCCACACGATATATGTTGTCGGGCTCAAGGCGAGACTGTCATCCTTGTGCTAGCCCGACCTCTTTCTCGTTCAAGTGATACCGACCACAATCCGGATTATCTCATAATCCTTGTCGCATGGCCATGCTATTCCTGGTCAGATCACACGAGGGGCCCAGAGTATATCTCTCCTGATCGGAGGGGCAAATCCCATCTTGCTCGACCATGTCTCGCAGCATGGGATTGGACAAACCCAAACCTACCTTTGTAACTACCCGGTCGGGGAGTAGCGTTTGGTCGGCCCAAAGCAAGTCTGTCACCATCCAGTACATGCGCCACTCAGGTCTTAGGACATAGAACGTATGTTGTACTAGAGACTCACAGATGACATATCGCTGCGCCTTATAGTTGGGTCTGTCCGACTCGGACCTTATTCGACTCGGATCCGACTATGTCGAATCCGACCAGACCTTTCCAAGTCCATATTATCCGGTTAGCATCCAATGCTCCATGGCTAGTGAGACCGAGCCATCGACCGTGTCATATGCTAGTCTAGTCGGCTGGCGTCCACACAGCCCTTTCGACTAGGGACCTTTTAGGACAGTCATCATACAATGCATAGTCCCACAAACAAGTCACGATTTGCCGATACACATCATTGATAATGTCCAAGGACTATCTTTATTCATAAACACATAGGAAATATCATCATACATGATTGCCTCTAGGGCATATCTCCAACAGTCTCCCACTTGCACTAGAGTCAATCAAATAGACATCGAATGCCCATAGCTCTAACGTGCCCCTCATGCTTGGGTTGTGGAAGCGGCTTAGTCAACGGATCTGCAACATTTGCATCCGTGTGAATCTTGCATAACTCTACATCACCATTCTTTACGATCTTTCAGACGTGATATTTCCGGTCTATGTGTCGACCTTGTGGTGATTCCTCGGCTCCTTGGCTTGTGCGATGGCACCGAATTATCACAATAAAGGTCCAACGGTTTCACCGAGGCTGGGAAAATACCAAGATCATCTAGCAAATGCCGGATCCAAACACCTTCCTTTGCAGCTTCACAAGCCGCAATGTATTCGCTTCGTGGTAGAATCGCCACCATATCCTGCTTGGAACTCATCCAAAGGTAATCGCTCCTCCGCTCAGACGCATACGAATCCGGACTGTGATCGACATCATCTCATCGGTTTGGAAACTAGCATCGACGTAACCCCTCACGACGAGCTCTTCCTCACCTCCATAAACTAGGAACATCTCTTTAGTCCTTTTCGTGTACTTCAAAATAGTATTTACCGCTGCCCAAAGGACTCTCACCAGGTTGGCCTGGTATCTACTTGTTAGGCTTATTGCAAAAGCAACATCAGGCCTTGTACATATCATGGCATACATGATGGATCCGATTGCGAGGCATACGGAATCCTACTCATCCCGCTTCGCTCATCGATGTCGAAGGACTCGAGTCTCGCTTAGCCTTATACCATGTGAGAGCGGCAAGAACCCTTTCTTCGCCTCACTCATGTTGAACCGCTTCAACACTTTATCTATGTACGTGTTCGCTTAAGCCGAGCAGCCTCCTCGATCTATCTCTATAGATCTTAATGCCTAAAATATAGACTGCCTCACCAAGGTCCTTCATCGAAAACTTGCCATTCAATGATTCCTTGACCGAGTTTAGCATCGAAACATTATTTCCGATCAGTAGTATGTCATCCACATACAAGATCAAAACACTATCGAGCTCCCACTTAACTTCTTGTATAAACAAGAGTCCTCTTCGCTTTTGATGAAACCGAGATCGTGGCGACTTCATCAAAACGAATGTTCCAACTCCGAGATGCTTGCTTCAACCCATAAATGGATCTCTTGAGCTTGCATACCTTACTAGTGCTAGTTGATCGACAAAACCCTCGGCTGTATCATATACACGCCCTCGGTTAAATTTCCGTGAAGGAAAGCCGTCTTGACATCCATCGCCATATCTCGTAATCGAAATATGCAGCTATAGCTAGTATGATCCTCACCGATTTCAGCATCGCTATCAAGCGAGTAAGTCTCATCGTAGTCAATTCCTTGAACTAGCGACAAGCCGAGCTTTGTAGATCTGAACATTTCCATCCACATCGGTTTTCTTCTTAAAGACCCATTTGCAACCAATGGCAGTTACGCCAGTGGCGGATCAACCAAGTCCTGCACTTGATTCTCATCCATGGACTTTAACTCGGATCTCATGGCCTCCAGCCATGCCTCGAATCTGGGCTCACCATCGCTTCGCATACGTGGCTGGCTCTGCCGCTTAGCAACAATACATCACGCACTCTGCGCAATCTCTCCAACCTTCGTGGTTCCGTGCCGCTTCCACTACAGGTTCCTGACCGACTCGTATGATCTCATCACCACCGAGCCGCCCCGAGTGGTCCTCGAATTTCTTCGAGTCGAACCGCCCTCCCACCGGCCTCCCGACCGAGAAACTCTTTCTCAAGGAAAACCCTGTCCGAGCAACAAACACTTTGTTCTCTTCCGGTTGTAGAAGCTATATCCCAAGGTTTCTCGGATATCCCATTTAATATGCATTTATCCGACTTGGGTGTAAGCTTGTCCGACATAAGTCGCTTGACAAATGCTTCACAACCCCAAATCTTTAGAAAAGACAAACTGGGACTCTTCCAGTCCACATCTCATGCGGTGTCTTGTCTACGGATTTTGATGGTACCCTATTAAGTGTGAAAGCTGCAGTTTCTAGAGCGATCCCCAAAATGACAAGGGTAAATCCGATTTGCTCATCATAGACCGGACCATGTCCAACAAGGTCCTATTCCTCCGCTCGACACGCCGTTTCTCCGTGGCATCCGGAGGTGTGAGCTGAGGTACTATACCTCGACTTTTCAGATGATCATCGAACTCTGGCTCATGTACTCACCTCCACGATCAGATCGCAGAAGCTTTATAGTCTTGCCGAGCTGATTCTCAACCTCGCTCAAACTCTTTGAATTTTTCAAAAGTCTCCGACTTGTGCCTCATCAAATAGATATATCCATATCTACTCAAGTCGTCGGTAAAAGTCATGGCATCGATAGCCACCTCTGGCAGTTGTGCTCATTGGACCACACACATCACTGTATAAGCTCCAACAGCTCGGATGCCCTCTTGCAACTCTTTGCGAAAGGAGACTTAGTCATCTTGCCGAGCAAGCATGATTCACATGTCTCGAACGATCCAAGTCGGACGGGTTAGGAGCCCATCATCATGGAGCTTCTTCATGCGTTTCAGACTAATGTGTCCAAGCCGCAATGCCGTAAGTATGTCGGATTTATCTCATTAGGCTTATGCCTCTTGACATTTACGTTATAGACCGGTTCCTGTTCTAGATTCAATATAAATAGCCCATCAACAATGGGTGCATAGCCATGGAACATACCATTCAAAATATCGAACAACCATTGTCCTTTAAATTGAATTCATAACCTCGACTCATCAAACATGAGGCAGAAATAATGTTCCACTAAGTGCAGGAATGTAATAACAATTATTCAATTCCATAATGAATCCGGAAGGAGCTGGAGCTGCATCATGTCGACCTCCAACGCAGCAACTCTTGCTTTGTTGCCGACCACGATGTCAATCTCCCTTGTGCCACATTCCTAGTTCTTACCAGCCCTGCATCGAGTTGCAAATATGAACAACCGATCCGTATCAAATACCCAAGAGCTACTAGGTATGTCGGCAAGGTAAATGTCTATAACATATGCAACAAGTGTACCTTTGCTCAAGAAGCATTTCCGCCTTCTTGCCATGCTCGCAAGCCACTTGCTACAGATTTCTCTTCTAGTAACCGGTCTCCTTGCGGTGAAAGCAAACGGTCTTCGAGTCCGTCCAGACTTGGCAAGCAGCGGCAGAGGTTACCATCTCGTGCCCTTTGCCTTAGCCTTTTCTTGGACCAACTCTTCTTGAACTTAGCGATTTCTGCACCATCAACACTTGATGCGTGCCTTTCTTAATATCCTGCTCGCCACCTTGAGCATCCCATGCAATTCAGTGAGCTTCTTATCCATGCCATGCATATGATAGTTCGAGATGAACGCCCCATAGCTGGGCGGAAGAGAACCCGAACAGCATCAAGAGCCAGCTCATCCAAGAGCGGGAAGCCCAAACGATCCAAAGCTTGCACATATCCGATCATCTTGATCACATGTGGGCTCAGTGGATCACCTTCCTTCAGCTTGCAATCCATCAAGGATCGCCAGACGTTGAACCTTTCGGTCCTAGCTCGTGTTCGAAACATGCTCTTGAGACTCTCGATCATATCGTAAGCCTCAACATTTTCAAAATGCTGTTGCAAATCGGCTCCATACAAGCCAAAGATCGACACTGATCTCCGCTGATTCATCAACGAAGTTTCGTAGGCATTCTTAGCTGTGGCACTAGCATTATCGGCAGGTTCCTCCGAAGTGGATCCTCTAGAACATGTTCCTTTTATCATGCTTGAGAACAATTCTCAAATTTCTATACCAGGTGGTAAAGTTTGTTCCATTCAGTTTATCCTTTTCCAGAATTGATTTCAATGCAAAGTTGGGTTGAGCAGGTGGTGCCATTGATCTACAACAGAAAATATGCAATCACTAAGCAATGTGTTTATGTAGAGTAATTCTAGCCTGAACAGAAATACTCCCATCAAGTCAGCATCCTCCGCAAACTCTCAAGTGATTCAGATCCGACTAGCGATGCGACTAGTGAGCTTTAGCATCACTGCTAGCCAACATACCTATCCGTAAGCAACTCCTTGCTAATCGTATTCTATACGACTTCGCCGGTCGAGAAGGTATCTCATACCCTGCTCCCAACCTTCTTTGCCACAAGGCCCAAAACCGCTTTTGATAGCCTTGTCAAGTTAACTCGATGCAAAGGTATGTCCGTGTCCGACATTTAACCCTTCAGTTCAAGGACACCCAAAGCAGCACCCCAATTTTATGAGCCCACTACTAGACGTACTTGACGTGCGAAGGTGCAACATCGGGGATGGCAATTCGCTTGATATTCATAAGGGGTCATTCTATCATTTTAACATGCATAGAAACAAAGAAGCATAACAACCACAAATAAAACACATATTGTGAAATAGTATGGATCCTTCATGGACGTTCTTCCAGGTCGGCTCCGACTCCGGTGACCCTCTACGAACTCCATCTTGTTTGTCACGCCGAGACGCCAAGCCACCAACCTGATCTCTATTATCCAACTACTACAACTAGTAATGAATTTACATAGAGTCACAAGTCGACACGCAGGTCGTTATACATTATAATGACAGCACTTTGGCTCGCCGTCGACAAACATGACACGCAGCCACGTATAAATTACACACATGCATCACATACACATGAGCCATACTATTCACATCAAACCTGCAAAACAAAGTTATGCATAGAATCGCATTCTACCGGTTTGTGTGTCGGGTACGAAATACATGGCGCTACGCATACGTTTTCAGAAATCACAGATCACATCTGAACTCCGATCACGCCGAATTCTCTGATCTGACCGATTTATCGATCATCGCGAATCCGATTCGGATTTACGTTTCACTGTTAACCCAGATGGCGGATGACCGACCGGTAGGGGTAGATCGTGTCACGACCTCATCGATCTCGATTTACAGAAAACATAGCCTCAACGATCCCCATGTGCAGTTGATCACATCAACCGTGCACATAGCCGATCTCTTCAAGGACAACAGATCTCATCTGCCGCCTCCACATATCTAATATGCATACGATCTGAATCCAAATCCTATAACAGAGGCTCAGATACCATTGTTGGGTTCTACGGTAGGGTGCATCGACTGCAAATTAAAAATTCCTACGCGCAGAACATCCAGGAACATGCTACGGGAGATGGATCACAGTTCGTTACCACTAGACGCGCAGTGCCGTGCAATGAAGAAGAGTTGGGGCAGCGCGTCCGAGTGTATCGTCTTCTCCTCGTCCGATCTCCCTCGAGCGGCCGGTCGTCCGATCCCACGTACGAGTTCGCCGGAGCGGCGCAAGTGCACCGCCTCTAACGGTATCCTCGCGTGCGGGAGGAACGTCGTGCGGCGGACTGCTAGGTCCGATCACACAGTCGGCGGCGAGTGGAGGTGGCTATTCGCAACACATGCAAACCCTAGCCGCAACACCGAAGCGATCAACCACCTGAGTGTGCCGCACCTCCACTTTATATAGGCGTCCGTCGCGGGCTCATCACTTGGGCCTCGCACGGACCCTAAAGCCCAAAGTCTATTCGGTCACGTTCCTAGTCCATTCGGATCACATCCAACCGGTGTCCTCTGAACCGACCTCGTGAGGTTCCTTCCCTTGCTGCCGACCCCTTAGGTTCAAGTCGGCTTGGTCACAGTTCGATCACCTCCGACATGCACGGTTGGTAGCGGCCCTAGCAAGGCGTGCCGACCACCAAGCGCACTATGAAGCTGGTTAGGCGAACACGCATAACGTGTCACACTTCGCTCCTTTGCCAGACGATATATGTTGTCGGGCTCAAGGCGAGACTGTCATCCTTGTGCTAGCCCGACCTCTTTCTCGCTCCAAAGGATACCGACCACAACTGGATTATCTCATAATCCTTGTCGCATGGCCATGCTATTCCCGGTCGATCACACGAGGGGCCCAGAGTATATCTCTCCGATCGGAGGGGCAATCCCATCTTGCTCGACCATGTCTCGCAGCATGGGACCGACAAACCCAAACCTACCTTTGTAACTACCCGGTCAAGGAGTAGCGTTTGGTCGGCCCAAAGCAAGTCTGTCACCATCCAGTAGTACATCGCCTCAGGTCTTAGGACATAGAACGATGTTGTACTAGAGACTCACAGATGACATATCGCTGCGCCTCATAGTTGGGTCCGTCCGACTCAGACCTTATTCGACTCGGATCCGACTATGTCGAATCCGACCAGACCTTTCCAAGTCCATATTATCCGTTAGCATCCAATGCTCCATGGCTAGTGAGACCGAGCCATCGACCGTGTCATATGCTAGTCTAGTCGGCTCGCTGCGCCCACACAGCCCTTTCGACTAGGGACCTTTTAGGACAGTCATCATACAATGCATAGTCCCACAAACAAGTCACGTACTTGCTGTACACATCATTGATAATGTCCAAGGACTATCTTTATTCATAAACACATAGGAAATATCATCATACATGATTGCCTCTAGGGCATATCTCCAACAAATACACGCATGCTGAACTACATCAGTCACCATATTTCATCATGCATTTCAAATTCTTCATATTATATGTCAAATGCATGTATGAATTACAAGATATAGGGGGAGATCTCCATGATACAACTCTTCAAATGTGCAATGCCTCAAAAGCAAAATTCCTCACTATGCACATCTTCAGGGGGAGTTCTTCTATATCTTGCAATCAAATTCCTCAATATCAGTATTTACACTTCATATGTTTATCCCCGTTGAAAACTTAACCTATATTGTCATCAATCACCAAAAAGGGGGAGATTGTAAGTGCATCTAGTGCCCCTTAGTGATTTTGGTGTATTGAAGACTTATAGGTTAAGGGACTAATGTGTTTATGAGTGTACACAGGTCTATAAGTCTATGAGGAGTTTGATATTTACAGAGAAAGTCGACCCCTAAAAATGAAGTTCTTCGACTGAAGACTTTGATATTCTGAAGACTTTCTAAAGACTTTGAAAGTGAAGAAATTGGTGTGACCTTGAAGACTTGGTATTCATTTGAGGAACATGAAGCGTGAAGACTTTTGTTTTCGTAGTTTCGTTTTTCTCTTTCTTGAGTCATAGGAAACACCGCATCGTTAAAGGGGTCGAGGAAGTACTAAGGAAAAATTTCCATGTGATGCTCAACTCAAAATCCTACACCTACCAATCCCTTCGAGTGAAGCCTTTGAAATCTCATATAGCTCACCAATTTCTTCACCACAGAGACGAAGTTCTTTCCGTCACGAGGAATTTGTTCGACCGAGGAGTTAGGAATTCACCGGGCGGATTGCCTACACAATGAGGAACATGATAGCCCCGAGGAATTTGAGAGTCAAATTTCCGACCTGTTCTTTGCTTTCTTTGATTGTCCCAAAATATCTTATCCACCTAACGGTCAAATCATTGAAGGGCATTTATGTCTTATCATGTCGGGCTGCTCCCTAGGCTATAAATAGTCGCCCTCACAACCACTAGCTGGTTGGCTGCTCGAGAGAACTTGACACTTGTCATTCGAGAGCAACCCATCCTCCGAGGACTTTGAGCGAAAATCATCGAGTGAGAAAACCCAAAACCAAACCCCTACAAACCCAAAGTGATTGAGCATCATCAAGAGATTGATCCCTGCGTGGATCCGACGCTTGTTACCTTTGAAGACTGTGCTTCTTCCAGACGGTTAGGCGCCATGGTCTAGAGCATCCAAGAGGAATTGTGGATCGCCGAGTGACCAAGTCTGTGAAGGTTTGGAAGTCGCTCAAGATTTACCACAGTGATTGGACGAGGTCTGTGTGACCTTAGTTCAAGGAGACTACGGTCATGGACTTGGTGTCTGAGCTGCGTGCTCGCCGATCGGGTGTCCGGACTGTGTGTCCTCGAGTTTAAATACTCGGCCGCTCCAACTGGATATACAACCGAGACACAGCAGTTGGAACTAGTCTACCAAATATTTGTCTTCACCAACCTAATCTGGTTCTATTTCCTCAACTCTTTCATTTCCTCATTATCGTGTTGAGTGTTCGTTCATATCTGTGTTTGAAGACTTTGACTTAAGACTTTCTCAATTTCCTCGTTCAATTCTTCATCTGTTTGTCTTCATCTTGTGCTATCCTGTGTTTACGCTTTTCATACTCTTTGATTGTCTTCATTTCATCATGATGACCATGCCGCATTCTCTTATGCTTACTTCGAGTACTTATTCGCTGCAAGTAGTTCTTCACTTAGGAATTTCCTCTCCGAAAATTCCTCATTGAAGAATTCATAAAATCACCTATTGACCCCCCCCTCTAGTCGATATAACGACTTTCAGTTTCGGACCCCTTCCCCAAGGGCCACGAAATTCCCCCCTCTTCCTCCATATATACAGCCCTTAGGGAACCATTTAGACTTTGGGTTTTGTTTAGATTAAAGTTCGCCATAGCTGCTACTTCGCGTACTTCGTGTTCAACGACCAGACAAAGGCGTCACAGAACCCCACCTTGATCAATAAAGATTTCCTTTTATATTCGCAATATCCAGATTGCAATCTTAGTTTCTTGCTTGTTCTTCGTTTGCCTGCAGGAAACAGACCTTCATGGTCAGGTTGATCATGCTCCGGCGTGGTTAATAACCTCTCAAAGTTGGTTTAGCGATTGCTAACATGCGACGTCCTCGCACGTTCGTAGTCAGATTGTCAAAGTCGACTTCCTCCAAAATGATAGCCACCATCTCATCGAAAGACGGGACACCTTTGCCTCTATCACCTCCTTATCCTCCCTGACAGCCGGGACCCACCTGGTCGAAGCATACGTAGCGTTGTCATTCTGGTCGCGAACGTGTACGTACATACTAGTCGATCGGTCTCTCTGCAACGATAAACCTTGGCCGAGCAAGCAGCGACATGTGTAGTAGTAGAGCCCCCAACGTAGCAGTTCAAGCAGTCCAGTCAAAACCGTGTACACGTACGTACAACCAGATGCCAAAAAATACCGCCACGTACGTACATACAGGCGGCGTCTCGAACACGTACTCGCGCATACATACGACCAGGGCTCATGTACATGGAGAGGCAACAGACGGCAGCAACGGCGTCCTGTTCATCGGTAGCCAACTGGCTGGGTTGGAATAGAGAAACTGCGTCGTTGTGTTCATCGGGAGGCAACGGAATGCGTCGTGTTCATCGGGAGCCAACCGGCTTGGACGGAGCAGCCGAAACGAGGCCTGGCGTACCGTAGAACGGAGAAAACAGCCTTGTGTTTGAGCTCCTACAGTCGAAACAGGATCATGTTCACCGGGAAGGGTGTGGCATAACGCAAAATTGAGGAACGGACTTCTCTTTGACCTCCTACGGTCGAAATGGGTCATGTTGATCGGGAGGGGTGTGGCGTACCGCAAAACGAAGGAAACGGACTTCTCTAAGAGCTCCTATGGTCAAAACGGGGGTCATGTTCATCGGGAGGGGTGTGGCGTACCGCAAAAATGGGACTCCACGGGCTACTGTTCATCCACCATCTACTGCCTCACTCCAGCCTCCATGGGCTACTGTTCATCCACTGTCGACCTCCTCCAGCCTCCATCTGCGACTGTACATCCACGGCATCTCCATCCTGCCTCCACAGGCTCTTGTTCATCCAGCCTCCACCGCTCCTCCACCGGCTAGTGTTCAACCAGCCCTCTCCACGAGGTCCTGTTCAACCACCCCTCCACGGGCTACTGTTCATCCAGCCCTCCACCGGCTACTGTTCATCCAGCCCTCCACGGGGTCCTGTTCATCCAGCCCTCCACGAGGTCCTGTTCATTCACCCCCAAGTGGCTCGATCGGGGTCCTGTTCATCCAGCGACAACGGTCTCTACTACCACGGGGTCCTGTTCATCCAACCCCCACCGGGAACTATTCATCCAACCCCCAACAACGCTCAGTGTTCCTGAAGAGGCAACAGGTTCGATCAGCTTGATTAGCGAAGCGATGGCGAATCGCCGATCGGGTTGATTAACACCGAGGATCGATCGATCGCTCGGTTTTAGTAACGCGTAGCCTGCAGTGCAATTGCTTGGGTTCAGTAGGTGAACGCCTCGCTCGGGTTCAGTTAGAGCCCAATGCCTCGCACCCATGCGCGTACATGTACGAGAGAAACATGCATCGCTCGGCCCCGAACACCCACCGTAACCGAGAAGTCCCCGATATTTTCCTCGCCCTCGCTTCTACCATGGTTTTTTTCCTTCATGGACGGCCCAAAGAATGTCATGCAGCCGCGTCTCTAGCCCGCCCAGGAAGAAAAGCCCATTTTCTGTCATGATTTTTTTAATAGAAGTAGGACCCCACCACATCTATGATGATACTAGGTTTTGTCACAATTATCGTCATAGAAGTGTCATAAGCATGACAGGAAAAATTTCGTTCGGCCCAAAATGTCACGGATGTGTCTTTTTTTGTAGTGTTGGATCCTTCAAAGGACTGGTCCCTTGTGCTCCAATCTGACCTTGGTGCTGTAATCTTGTTCTCGTGCTTGTGCACAGTCTGGGCAATGGACCCAGGGTTAATTTGTTGCACCAACAGAAGCCCCGGGCCTGCCCGAACGCGCTGCCAGGCGTCGTCGTGGTAGGCCCTAACCAGTGCATAGGGAGGGGCGTGGAAGTGGCCCGCCCCTTTGAGATCTTCTTTGCTTCTTCATTAACTTGAGCCCGGGCCAGTTTCCGGTTTTCTGTGCGTCGCATAAAGCCAATCGTGGTGGGACCATTCTTGCAATGGTCCGTGAATGACTTTAACTCATGGGGGAGTAACTGCCAATTCACTCTTCCAACCACGCCCTTATCCTCAGCCATGTATGCTCCATGCATCGAGCAGGGTAGGTAACGGAGGCGCGTGGTGCGGAAAAGCATCAAAGCAGGGGCCCGGTCTTCTGGAATTGGCGGTGGAGGGCGGCGGTTACTCGTGGAGGGTGATAGACGCGAAGGTGTCCCGATGTTTCGATGAGATAGCAATCGTTTTCTGTGGGTGTCGACTTTGACGATCCGACTACAAACGTGCGAAGACGTCGCGCCTTAGCAATCGCTAAACCAACTTCTGAGGGGTTATTGACCACGCCGGAGCACAATCAACCTGACCACGAGGGTTTTTTTCCTGCGAGCAAACGAATAACAAGCAAGAAACTGAGATTGCAATCTGGATATTGCAAATAAAAGAGGAAAGCTTTATTAATGAAGGTGAGGTTCTGTGACGCCTTTGTCTGGTCGTTGAACACAAACGAAGTACGCGGAGTTGCAGCTATGGCGAACTTTTAATCTAAACAAAACACAAAGTCTAAACGATGCCCTAAGGGCTGTATATATTGAGGAAGAAGGGGGAATTTCGTGGCCCTTGAGGGAGGGGTCCGAAACCAACCCTAACTCTTGTTTCCCCACACATACAGACTCTAAAAACAGCCTATACTTAAGTATTTCGAAATTACATGGGCCTGGCCCAATAATAAGGTGACACAGCACCTAGAATAGCCTCTGGACAAAATTTATGAAGTGGCATCTTGTATATTTCGTCCAAGGTTTCATGCACTCCTTATGCTGGCTTCAAAGTCCTGAAATCATCACTTGTAACTCTGTTCTTGTTCCCCTTGCGCATGCCATCTCCTCCAGGCTTGGTCTTGCTCCAGTGTTCATCCCTCTTCTCCATGTGAGGCCCTTCATTTGTAAGCAAAACAAATGTATCCAATTTAGGCAGCATCATATTCTCATGAACATTAGAATCATTACCAAGAAACGAAAGTACCTGATAATTTAATTGGCGTGCGCCAGCTCTAGTAATTGGTCCAGTATATGTAGCAGTAGGGGTTGTGGGTGTAACAATGGTATTGATGTCCTCACCATTCTCCTCTTCTTGAAATGAAGTCGTCCTCGACGGAAGCTCATCTTCCTCACCCAAATAAGGCTTCAAATCTACAATGTTAAAAGTGGGACTAACCCCAAAATCTGCAGGCAGCTCAAGTTTATATGCATTATCATTTATTTTCTCTAACACCTTAAAAGGACCATCAGCACGTGGCATTAGCTTTGATTTGCGCAAATCAGGAAATCTATCCTTACGCAAATGTAACCAAACAAGATCTCGAGGTGCGAACACAACATGTTTCTTCCCTTATCTCGAGCAAGTTTATATTTAGCATTCATACGCTCAATATTTCCCTTAGTTAACTCATGCATTTTTAAAATCAATTAAGCACATTGTTTAGCATCAAAATTAACCTTCTCCGAAGATGGAAGAGGCAACAAATCAATAGGTGCACGAGGGAGGAAACCATACACAATTTCAAAAGGGCACATCTTAGTAGTAGAATGCAATGAATGATTATAAGCAAATTCAATATGAGGCAAGCATTCTTCCCACATTTTCTTATTATTCTTCAAAACAGCCCTTAGCATGGTTGACAATGTTCTATTGACTACTTCAGTTTGTCCATCAGTTTGGGGATGACATGTAGTACTAAAAAGCAGTTTAGTCCCCAACTTAGCCCATAAACATCTCCAAAAGTGGCTAAGAAATTTGGTATCACGATCTGAAACAATATTATTTGGCACACCATGCAAGCGAATAATTTCACGAAAAAACAAATCAGCAACATTAACAACATCATCGCTTTTATGACATGGTATAAAGTGTGCCATTTCCGAGAACCTATCCACGACAACAAATATGCTATCCCTCCCCTTCTTTGTTCGAGGTAAACCTAAAACAAAGTCCATAGATATATCCTCCCAAGGAACACTAGGTACAGGCAAAGGCATATATAAACCATGAGGATTGAGCCGTGACTTAGCTTTTTGACATGTAGTGCAGCGAGCAACAAAACGCTCAACATCCCGTCGCATCTTTGGCCAAAAGAAATGTGTAGCAAGTACGTCCTCCGTCTTCTTCACGCCAAAGTGTCCCATTAATCCTCCTCCATGTGCCTCCTGCAACAACAAAAGACGAACAGAGCTAGCTCGAATGCTTAACTTGTTAGCACAGAACACAAAGCCATCATTAATAACGGACTTGTTCCATGTTCTTCCTTCTTTACAATGCTACATTACATCTTTAAAATCAGCATCATGCACATATTGATCTTTGATGGTCTCCAAACCAAATATTTTGAAGTCAAGTTGTGAAAGCATAGTATAGCGACGAGACAATGCATCAGCAATAACATTTTCTTTACCCTTCTTGTGTTTAATGACATAAAGGAAAGTCTAAAGAATTCAACCCATTTAGCATGTCTACGATTCAGTTTATCTTGACTTTTAATATGTTTCAAAGATTCATGATCAGAATGTATAACAAATTCTTTGGGCCATAAATAATGTTGCCATGTCTCTAAAGTGCAAACAAGAGCATATAATTCTTTATCATAAGTAGAATAATTCAGACTAGGCCCACTCAATTTTTCAGAAAAGTATGCCACGGGTTTGCCATCTTGTAATAACACACCTCCTAATCCAATCCCGCTAGCATCACATTCAAGCTCAAAAGTCTTATTAAAATCAGGAAGTTGGAGTAAAGGAGCATGTGTCAACTTATCTTTCAATACCGTGAAGGCTTCTTCCTGTGTGGTACCCCAAACAAAAGGCACATCCTTCTTTGTAAGCTCATTGAGAGGTGCAGCAATGGTGCTAAAATCTCTCACAAAACGCCTATAGAAACCAGCGAGTCCAAGAAAACTCCTCACTTGTGTGACCGTTTTGGGCTGTGGCCAACTCTCAATAGCTTCAATCTTGGCTTTATCAACTTCAATGCCCTATGGAGTAACAACATAGCCAAGAAAAGATACTCGGTCGGTGCAAAAGGTGCAATTCCCAAGGTTACCAAACAAACGTGCATCACGTAGAGCAATAAAGACAGCACGTAAATGTTCCAAATGTTCTTCCAAAGATTTGCTGTAAATCAGTATATCATCAAAATAGACTACTACAAATCGTCCAACGAAAGCACGGAAGACGTCAGCGAACTGCTGCAAAATGTTAGTGACAGCAGGGGGCAAAAAGGAAGGCACATCCTCGAATGAAAATAATGCTTCTTTGCACACAAAAGCATAGCAAACAGATTTGCTAAAAACTAGCTCATCAATATCAGCTTTGGTGGCAAGTAAATATGCACTTTTCAATTTAATTTCACAAGCAACACTAGATGGTTTATTATTAGGCTTCATTTGTTGCTCAAATTCTTTTGCCACAATCTGATTTTCACTCTTATTTTTCTCCTATTTTGCTTTATTAGCTCTATGAATATGATCTTTCAAAATGGAATCAGGAGTCATAGGAAGCAAAGTAATATTTGTATCCTTATGAACAAGAGTATACTGATTGTTTCTACCATGGTGTACAGAATTTTTATCAAATTGCCATGGTCTACCAAGTAATAAGGAACATGCTTGCATAGGTACCACATCACAATCAACATATGTAGAGATACTAAAATGCGCATTTAACAAAGACGTGTTACCTTAACCTTGCCGCTGTTGTTGAACCATTGGATGTAGTAAGGATGTGGATGTGGTCTTGTGGTGAGAGATAGCTTCTCCACCATCTCCATGCTAGCCAAGTTGTTGCAGCTCCCTCCATCTATGATGACGCGAATAGAACGTTCCTTCACAACTCCCTTTGTATGGCACAAATTATGCCTGTGATTTTGCTCAACTTGTGTAACCTGCACACTCAAAACACGCTGAGCAACTAAACATTCATACCTGTCAGCATCTTTAGGAGCCATGTATTGCCTCTCATGATCAGAATCATCTCCACTGTGTTCTTCACGTGTAATAAGAGCCAAAGCCTCCTCATCATAGTCACTAGCGGACTCATACCCACCATCCTCGATAGCAATCATCACACGCTGAGATTTGCATTCTCTCGCATAATGACATATTCCCTTACAACGACGACAAATAATATCACTTGTGTGGCCTGTTGATGCCATGGAAGAAGAAGAGCTTTGTGCAAGCCCGGCAGGTGTGCTCTTGGCAGATAGTGGTGGTTGTGCCTGCTTTCTTGTATCACGGTTGGAGGTGGCACCTGATGGAGGTGATGGTGCAGTGGAAGTAGAGGATGCATGTCGTGTCCATGATGGTCGACCTGCAGAAAAGTTAGTTCGCGCCAATGCCTGTCGATCCTGCACTTCACGTTCAGCTTTACAAGCAAGATGGAATAAACGAGTGATATTATTATAATCCTTATACTCTAGAATGGTCTGAATCTCTCTATTTAATCCACCCATAAAACATGCAAGCATAGCTTCATTATCCTCAACAATACCACATCTAATCATGCCAGTTTGTAATTCCTGATAATATTCCTCTACAAAAAAATTCCTTGTCTTAAGCGCTACAATTTTTTAAGTAATTCACGTTGATAATATGGTGGAACCCAACAAGTACGTATAGCAGTTTTCGAGCAGCCCAAGTAGTTGGAATATTATTAGGATATAATCTACGATGTTCAGACCACCACACACAAGCAAAACTAGTGAAAGCACAAAGTGCAGCAACAACACGTCTCTCCTCGGGATATTCTAAACATGTAAAATGTTGTTCGGTTTCTAACTCCCAAGTAAGATATATATACGGAACATATCTACCCTCAAATGGTAGAATGTTCAATTTCAGTTTAGGAATATGGTCATGATCTCGTACCTGAGGGAGAGCCCTACCATTGTGATTATTTGCATGTGGACGACCTGACGGTTGTGGTGTTGGTGGTTGCACATAGTTCTGATTTTGATCAACCTCATCCTCGTAATCTCCCGCATAATCATCCTCCGCCACATCAGCAGCAGGAGCCACAGAAGTATCAATAGCAGCACCAACAGTTTGGTCAGGTTGAATGTAACACCCCCAATGTCCTGCTACTGTAACCCCACCCTAATGATGCCATGTCACCATGCTTTACTGAGCTAGCTATCACTTGATCGACTCTCAAGTCAAATTCCAATTCAATTCTCAAGTCAAATTTATTGCTTATTCAAACATTAAAACAGAATTGTTGGTTAGGTTGAAAATAATTACCAAGTAATTGACATGTAGAAACCAATATCATTTGAAGTATTAAATTGCCCCTAACCCTTTTAAAACAGGGTCAAAACAACAACATTTAAATGGATTCCAACTAGCCTCAACCTTTTGGAGCCAACTGAAGATATTGCCAAGTAATTATGTGTCAAGTTTCATCCTTTTACAATAATCATTTAGTAGCTCAAAATAATGCAAAACAGGAGCAAAGGCAAAACAGTAACGGAAATTAAAAAAAAAAGGAAAAACCTATCACTATGCCTCTGGGCCTTAAGGTAATAGTTTTGGCCCACCCCACCCCACAATCCTCTCCTACAAGCTACAGGAGCAGCCAGGGCAGTCGTGGCGCCATCTCCATGGCCGGCGCCACATGTCGAGCATCCCCGGCTCCCCTGCCCTATATAGCCGCGCAGAGCCCTCCCCTCTCACCCTAACGCAGCCCACTTCTCCCCCTCCCCCTTGCCGTTGCTCTCCTCCCCGCCCATGTCCGACCTCAACCGAACGCCATCGTCGCTGCCGCCTCGTCATTGCCAAGACCACTAGCCAGCCCTCGCCGTCGTGAGACACCTAGGAGGACCGCCGTCGTCGTCCACATCGGCCCCGCCCTTCAGCTCGAGCCTGGGAGTTCTCTGTTGTCACCATCGATGTCGTCTTCAACCTCCAGCCATCGTGACGCCATCGACGAAGTTAAATCGCCTTTCACTGCGCCCCCGCCTCCCGACCTTGCCTTTGAACTCGCAGTGAGCTCATCTCCCGATTCCCCTGCTTTTCCCCTTCGATTTGTCGTCGTATGCATTGCCCCACGAGGACCAGTCGCCATGGACGGAGTTGGCCCGTCCGTGCCCCTAGTCGGGCCCTCGCGCGTGCCCGCGCGCCTCTGCGCCCGCCCGTCTGCGCCTGGCCTTGCCCCCGTGCGTGCTCCCGCGCACCCCCTGGTCGTCCTGCCCGTGCGTGTGTGAGCTCCGGCCGCGCACAACGCGCGCCCGTGGCTGTTATCCCCGCTCGCTGCTGCCCGCACGTTGATGCTGCTCTTGCCGCTACCGCAACATTGCTGATGTTCCTTGCTGCCGCAACTGCGTGTGCTGCTCTATGCTGAAGCCGCCCACTGCTGCCGCTGCTAGTTGTTGTTCCAGCCGTGTTAGTTGCTGCTAGTGGTCGTCCGTGTGTGAGCTCTGGCCGCGCATAACGCGAACCCGAATACGCTTCCCACATACCTGTCAGATGCCTCTAACTATCTGAACATGGAATATTCCCCTCCGGTCATCTGTCTGACACAGGTCCGGAACCGGGAAAACATTCCCGGTTGAAGTCCCCCTTCACCTTTATCGTGTAGCCATACGTTAGGTCATACCCGGCACATCTTATTGCCATGTTATGCTTTGTGGTGCTATGTTTGCTTTATATTTACTGTTTCTTCCCCCTCTTCTCTCCGGTAGAGCCCGAGACCGATGCTGTCCCTGTGATCGACTACGTCACCGACGACCCATCCTTGCCAGAGCAACCAGGCAAGCCCCCCCTTTGATCATCCCGATATCGCTCATTCCATTCTCTCATGCTTGCATTAGATTTTGCTACTGTTATTGTTTGCTCCTATTCTGATGCATAGCCTGCTTTTGTAACATGCTCATTATACCTTACCTGTTTATCCTAAACTACTTAGTATAGGTTGGTTAGTGATCCATCAGTGACCCCCACCTTGTCCTTGTTGCCCCTTCTTCATCATTGAAGACCCGATCAACGGGATCAAAGACCAGGCCCCGGCACCGCACATCACTTTCCCCTTAGTTGCTCGACACTACACGGTTATTATCGAGTGCCGGGGGTGAGACCTCATCAGCACTTCTGATGTTAACCCTGTAGTGTAGCTATTATGTCGTGGTCATCGAGGGTGATTTCCTCCTTAACCACTTCCGATACGACTGTCGTGCAACCTCTCAAGTGTGAACCTCGAGGGTGGTCCCTCTTACGTTCACCTTGATGATTACATCGAGTGGAATTCGCCAGGGGTGATTCCTCGGGTTTTCCGCTTGATGTTTGGACACACAGATACTTGGACTTTACCACTGCTACTTGGAAAGGCGGGCCAACCCTGAGGGGTACCCGTGAGTGATGTGGAGACGGGTTGACCTGGAGGGTGCCCGCGAGATAATTACGAGGCGTGGCTGGGCATTCCTAGCCCTTGACGCAACTCCTCGAGACGGGGCAACGGGGTCACATCTTCCGTGAGTCTCTGCTTGTTACCGTGTGCTCCTAATCCACTACGATTTGGATATTTGATCCGAGGGGCCTCTGGCCTGATAGCACTAACCATCATGTGGGCATTGTATGGGCGTTCTGCGTCGTATGCATCAGCCGAAGCTTAATAGACGTCAGCGACTGAGCGACGCGCGCCGGGTTGGACTGGTAAGCACCTGCCTTTTTTAAAGAGGTAGCTAGGTCTGCTCACCGGCCGCGTTCGCAATGTGCAGGAGTTCCCAGGGCGATGGCCCATGACCCCTGGGGGCATAGGTTTAGTCCGGCGTGCTGACCTCTCTATTAAGGCTAGGTCGAGTTGCCGCGTATTGTTTGGCCGAGGCCGGGCATGACCCAGGAAAGTGTGTCCGGCCGGAGTTAATCAAGCGTGGTGGGTAAGTTGGTGCACCCCTTCAGGGAAGAAAACATCTATCGATAGCCTGTCCTACGGTAACGGACACTTGGAGTTGTATCCCGATCGATACAACTAGAACTAGATACTTGAGATGAGACATGGATATGTGAAATGGATAGTATTGCTCTGGGATTGCTTTCTCGCAGGGAGTCGAGAAAGGATCTCTGGCTGAGGTTGATAGCACTACTACTACTTTACTTTATGCTACTCTACCCCCTCTTGTTGCTGCAAGATGGTGGTTTCCAGAAGATGCTAGTCTTCGATAGGACTAGGCTCTCCCCTCTATTCTGGCATTTCTGCAGCCCAGTCCACATATACAGCCTTTCTTTGATAATGTTGCATATGTAGTGTAGAACCTTGCTTGCGAGTACTTTGGATGAGTACTCACGGTTGCTTTGCTCCCCCGTTTTCCCCTTTCTTATTCTTTCCGGTTGATGCAACCAGATGTCGGAGCCCAGGAGCTAGATGCCACCGTCGATGCCTACTACAACGTGGAGACCGCCGACGACCAGGAGTAGTTAGGAGTCTCCCAGGCAGGAGGCCTTGCCTTTTCGATCGTTGCTACTTTTGTGCTAGCCTTCTTAAGGCAAACTTGTCTAACTTATGTCTTTTCTCACACATTGTTGCTTCTGCTGACTCTTGTGTTTTCGAGCCTATGTATTCAAGCCATCGAGGCCCCTGGCTTGTAATATAAAGCTTGTGTTTTTGAATTTGTGTCTAGAGTTGTGTTGTGATATCTTCCCGTGAGTCCTTGATCTTGATCGTACACATTTGCGTGTATGATTAGTGTACGATTGAATCGAGGGCGTCACATGTTGGTATTAGAGCCGACTGCCTGTAGGTAGCACCCTTTCCAACTCCTTGGCCGAAGTTGAGTCTAGTCCTTGAAAAACTTTTACTAACACTGATTGTGTGGCTTACAGGCCCACATGACAAATGGGTGGTATTAGCATCTTTTACTTCTCGATCTTTATTATGGGACTCTTTTCTCTCTTCTATTCGGGTTAAATGAATTTACTAACTACATTAGGTTCTCGTAACGACTTTACCCGGAGAGCCCCTTCATTCCGGATGGTTGCCTGCTTCACGAGAAGACTTCGAAGATACTCTCCAATCTACTCCCGAGAACTTGTGTTCATTTCTTTTGCAATCCCTTAACACCGTTGAATCCTTATGGATAACTGCGGACCTCGTTGTTCATACTTCCATCCCTAGTTGTTCTAGTTATTACATGATACCCGAAAGTATTCTCTGACTTTCGAGAATCCTTTCTCCGACTGCCTAGCAGCTCTTTTCCGCTTGAATAACCCCACGAATAATTCCTCACACTTACCGGGGATTCGTTCATCCCCAGTTGATCATATGTCTCACAAAATTCTTCGGATGCAATTCGATCTCCCAAAGATCCTCTGTAGCCTAGTGCTCCCGAAAGTCTTGCCTGGCTGCATTATGGTTAAATCCATATGTCCAGCAATATTCATTAACATCCTTTGTCTTTGTCATCCTAAGCCTATTGATTCATTATCTTGCGATTGCTCGCAATCATCAGTCGAACCTTGAAATTTGACCTTCCTGCTCATACGTCATTCTGGACATGAGTTGGATCTCGACCAATCATGTTGTAATTGATTGTCCACCTAGTTCCCTTCAACTTGAACGTCGAATTATTCAACTGTTTCTATAATCTGATGCCTTTGAATTCTTTTCCTCTTCTGATTGAGTACTGATACTCACATCAGATCCATTGAGGACCGTTGAATCCTTTGTTGGATTATTATCCGGCAATGTCCTTCATATTCAAAATCTCGTGCGTTCTTCCCCTGATACATATTGCCTTCGGTAAATTGTATCCTCTGCTTATTGTCAACCATGATCTGCTATTGAGCTGATGTTATATGCTCTGGAAGTCAGTGGTATATGTTCCTAAGATACCCCTACGGGTTGAACCTATGCCTTCCCTAATCCGTGTGAACTCGAAAGAGATGTGAGAAATACTCTTCTGGTGCTTCACCAGATAAATCTTTCGCACTACAAATTCTTTGAGAACGAGGAGTGAATGAAAGGTTATGCATTGAAGAAGTGGGAGTCGGCCTTGAACCTTTGTGTTCATGCCCATGGATCCGGTGTAGAACTTATCATGGAAGTTGCTCGTAAAAATAATTACCCCTTGTTATAAGTTCATCTTGTATCAGTGGTTTGATCATTCATAATTGTGGTTCCGACCATAGTTTCTCCTTAATTCCATTTCTCGGACAATTTAAAATACTTGTCTCCTGCAAGTCATTTCACCTGTCCAACCTCTAATTTGATCTACCTACAAGTATTGCCTCATGTTATCCCGAGAATATTGTGTCATTGCACTACCTCTTGTAAATTCTTAACTGGAGTGATACTCCGTCGCATCATTCCGAGCCTGATCGGCTATATCATTATCGTGCTGATTTTAAGTGTGCTACCTGGTCCTTATTCCTGGAGCACAACTTTTTGACGATGAGTGAAGCTTACGTCGATCTTCCTCATCTTATCTTTCCACCTTGAACAACAAGCTTGAATCCGAGCTCCTGTCGTATCCGTGGTTCCAATAGCCTTTGCTTCATCATTCCTTTTGCTTGATGTCGTTGCAGCTCGATGGCATCTTCATAAAGCCTCTCTATGAAATTTGTCGTGATCACCATCAATATACTGCCTTGTTCTAAGATATCAATCGAATTCTTAAGGAGAAATACCATCCTTGCCCGTCGATGATTCGTGTTGTCATCGACACCAACCTTGACTTCCTGCCAATACAGACTTGGTCATGTTTTGGTTATATCTTACATTCCTTAACATTCTTGGAATTGTTCCTTTGTACTTCTTGTGACCTTCAGATTCAATCTTGCTTGAAACACCATGTTAATGTTACCTCGAAGCATAAGCGTAGTGCGCGAACAACAACAAGAACATTGGAAGTGCATTGCCAAATGTTTCTTGCTCTATTATCCAAACACCGTTGTATGGATAACATCATGAATTCCCTTGCCCCTTTATCCAAATGGTGGTGTACTTGTTGATCTAACATGTATATCATGCTCTACTTTTCCTTGGGAAAAGTTACACTCCTAAATCTTGTGTACAAACACATTTTCCTTTCCATTGTTTTGTTTAACCTTTCATGTAATCTAACTTGACTGAGTGGAGATAAATCCCTGCTTAAGTAAGCACCTCGGTGTACAACTCTGTCAATAAGACCCTGTTACTATTGTTGATGACATTCTGGTAGCCACCGATGGATGAGAACTTTTCCTATTGGTACGCCTCGTTCAATGAGCAGGAAAATGGTTCTCTTCATCCCTCGCCCTTGGTACCAATGTTGTTGCCAACATAACTCGAAGTCTATCCTTTGACATGCCATGCTATCATGACCGTGCAAGATGTCCGCGCAAGATGTCCGCGCCCTTCCTACTTTAACCCACATGGTGGGCCCATAACCCACAGTTCCACATGATCGAAACCTGACACTCCTATACACCCTTGTTGCCAAAGATATTCCTCACGCTTGGCTCCGTATGTAATTCACGGGCCACCTTCCTTGTGATCTATTCTGGTATTGGACACAATACTTATTCTCGTTGCTTTGGACCCCTTTCACACTTTGTTTCAGACTTCAAATGATTGTCTATCCGTTTGAAGCTTCTCATGATACCTTCTTACCGTGCTCTTGATATTTTCTTAAGTTTCAATTCGAGAGATACTGCCACCTTCCCGGACTTACCTACCAGATAAGCAACCGTGCAGACTTCTGTTCTTTCGAAGTTACCCCTTATCCTTTTATGTAAATATGATGGAGTTCCCGGAGAAAGGATGACGACTTCATCATAGTGACCTGAAGCAGAGAGTTGAAGACATCAACTAAAGGGATCAACTTCTACGACAAGAGCAGCCAAGAACGAGAAGATCCGTTAGAATTTCGTAACCAAATCTTTTCCCCTTACTCCACTTCTTAAATCTCGGGACGAGATTTCTTGTAGTGGAGGAGATTTGTAACACCCCCAATGTCATGCTACTGTAACCCCACCCTAATGATGCCATGTCGCCATGCTTTACTGAGCTAGCTATCACTTGATCAACTCTCAAGTCAATTTATTATTTCTTCAAACATTAAAACGGAATTGTTGGTTAGGTTGAAAATAATTACCAAGTAATTGATATGTAGAAACCAATATTATTTGAAGTATTAAATTGCCCCTAACCCTTTTAAAACAGGGTCAAAACAACAACATTTACCCCTTTTCTATTTAAACGAAATTTAAATGGATTCCAACCAGCCTCAACCTTTTGGAGCCAACTGAGGATATTGCCAAGTAATTATGTGTCAAGTTTCATCCTCTTACAATAATCATTTAGTAGCTCAAAATAATGCAAAACAGGAGCAAAGGCAAAACAGTAACGTAAATTAAAAAAAGGAAAAACCTATCACTATGCCTCTGGGCCTTAAGGTAATAGTTTTGGCCCACCCCACCCCACAATCCTCTCCTACAAGCTACAGGAGCAGCCAGGGCAGTCGTGGCGCCATCTCCATGGCCGGCGCCACACGTCGAGCATCCCCGGCTCCCCTGCCCTATATAGCCGCACCGAGCCCTCCCCTCTCACCCTAACGCCGCCTGCTTCTCCCCCTCCCCCTTGCCGTTGCTCTCCTCCCTGCCCACGTCCGACCTCAACCGAACGCCATCGTCGCTGCCGCCTCGTCGTTGCCAAGACCACTAGCCAGCCCTCGCCGTCGTGAGACACCTAGGAGGACCGCCGTCGTCGTCCACATCGGCCCCGCCCTTCGGCTCGAGCCTGGGAGTTATCTGTTGTCACCATCGATGTCGTCTTCAACCTCCAGCCACCGTGACGCCATCGACGAGTTCGTCGCCTTCACTGCGTCCCCGGCCTCCCCGACCTTGCCTTTGAACTCGCAGTGAGCTCCTCTCCCGATTCCCCTGCTTTTCCCCTTCGATTTGTCGTCGTATGCATTGCCCCACGAGGACCAGTCGCCATGGACGGAGTTGGCCCATCCGTGCCCCTAGTCGGGCCCTCGCGCGTGCCCGCGCGCCTCTGCGCCTGGCCTTGCCCCCGTGCGTGCTCCCGCGCACCCCCTGGTGGTCCTGCCCGTGCGTGTGTGAGCTCCGGCCGCGCACAACGCGCGCCCGTGGCTGTTATCCCCGCTCGCTGCTGCCCGCACGTTGCTGCTGCTCTTGCCGCTACCGCAATGTTGCTGCTGTTCCTTGCTGCCGCAACTGCGTGTGCTAGTCTATGCTGAAGCTGCCCACTGCTGCCGCTGCTAGTTGTTGTTCCAGCCGTGTTAGTTGCTGCTAGTGGCCATGGTCGTGGCCATGTCCAAGCCCGTGTGGTGTGCATGTGTATGCATAGCCACCGCCGGCCGGCCGTGCATTTTATCTTAGGGCTAATTACTAATTGGTTTAACTACTAGCCAATGACAGTGGCCCCCACTATTAGCTAATCTAATTTAATCAAAGTCTAATTAACCATAGACAATGACACGCAGGACCCACAGAAATTATTCACTGGTTGACCTAGTCAACAGATGACTGTACTGTTGACTTTGACATGGCCCCGCATGTCATTGACAGTGGCTGGCAGCACACTAGGTGACAAAAGTAAATTTACAGTTTTAATTGCGAAATTAATAATAAATCCAGAGATTTCAGAAAATGTTTAAATCTTTAGAAATTCATATAAAATAAACCGTAGTTCGGATCGAAAAACTTTATACATGAAAGTTGCTCGGACAAACGAGACGAACCCGAATACGCTACCCACATACCTGTCAGGTGCCTCTAACTATCTGAACATGGAATATTCCCCTCTGGTCATCTGTCTCACACAGGTCCGGAACCGGGAAAACATTCCCGGTTGAAGTCCCCCTTCACCTTTATCGTGTAGCCATACGTTAGGTCATACCCGGCACATCTTATTGCCATGTTATGCTTTGTGGTGCTATGTTTTCTTTATATTTACTATTTCTTCCCCCTCTTCTCTCCGGTAGAGCCCGAGACCGATGCTGCCCCTGTGATCGACTACGTCACCGACGACCCATCCTTGCCAGAGCTACCAGGCAAGCCCCCCCTTTGATCATCCCGATATCGCTCATTCCATTCTCTCATGCTTGCATTAGATTTTGCTCTGTTATTGTTTGCTCCTATTACGATGCATAGCTTTGCTTTTGTAACATGCTCATTATACCTTACTGCTTATCCTAAACTACTTAGTATAGGTTGGTTAGTGATCCATCAGTGACCCCCACCTTGTCCTTGTTGCCCCTGCTTCATCATTGAAGACCCGATCAACGGGATCAAAGACCAGGCCCCGGCACCGCACATCACTTTCACCTTAGTTGCTCGACACTACACGGTTATTATCGAGTGCCGGGGGTGAGACCTCATCAGCACTTCTGATGTTAACCCTGTAGTGTAGCTATTCGGTCGTGGTCATCGAGGGTGATTTCCTCCTTAACCACTTCCGATACGACTCTGTCGTGCAACCCCTCAAGTGTGAACCTCGAGGGTGGTCCCTCTTACGTTCGCCTTGATGATTACATCGAGTGGAATTCGCAGGGGGTGATTCCTCGGGTGTTCCCCTTGATGTTTGGACACACAGATACTTGGACTTTACCACGGCTACTTGGAAAGGCAGGTCAACCCTGAGGGGTACCCGCGAGTGATGTGGAGACGGGTTGACCTGGAGGGTGCCCACGAGATAATTACGAGGCGTGGCCGGCCATTCCTAGCCCTTGTCGCAAGTCCTGGAGATAGGGCAACAGGGTCACATCTTTCGTGAGTCTCTGCTTGTTACCACGTGCTCCTAATCCACTACGATTTGGATATTTGATCCGAGGGGCCTCTGGCCTAATAGCACTAACCATCACGTGGGCATTGTATGGGCGTTCTGCATCGTCTGCATCATACAAAGCTTAGTAGACGTCAGCGACTGAGCGGCGCGCGCCGGGTTGGACTGGTAAGCACCTGCTTTTTTTAAGGAGGTAGCTAGGTCTGCTCAACGGCCACATTCGCAACATGCAGGAGTTCCCGGGGCGATGGCCCATGACCCCTGGGGGCATAGGTTTAGTCCGGCGTGCTGACCTCTCTATTAAGGCTAGGTCGAGTTGCCGCGTATTGTTTGGCTGAGGACGGGCATGACCCAGGAAAGTGTGTCCGGCCGGAGTTAATTGAGCGTGGTGGGTAAGTTGGTGCACCCCTGCAGGGAAGAAAACATCTATCGATTGCCTGTCCTATGGTAACGGACACTTGGAGTTGTATCCCGAACGATACAACTAGAACTGGATACTTGAGATGAGACATGAATATGAGAAATGGATAGTATGGCTCTGGGATTGCTTTCTCGCAGGGAGTCGAGAAAGGATCTCTGGCCGAGGTTGATAGCACTACTACTACTTTTCTTTATGCTACTCTACTCCCTCTTGTTGCTGCAAGATGGTGGTTTCCAGAAGATACTAGTCTTTGATAGGACTAGGCTCTCCCCTCTATTCTGGCATTTCTGCAGCCCAGTCCACATATACAGCCTTTCCTTGATAATGTTGCATATGTAGTGTAGATCCTTGCATGCGAGTACTTTGGATGAGTACTCACGGTTGCTTTGCTCCCCCTTTTTCCCCTTTCTTCTTCTTTCTGGTTGATGCAACCAGATGTCGGAGCCTAGGAGCCAGATGCCACCGTCGATGCCTACTACTACGTGGAGACCGCCGACGACCAGGAGTAGTTAGGAGTCTCCCAGGCAGGAGGCCTTGCCTTTTCGATCGTTGCTACTTTTGTGCTAGCCTTCTTAAGGCAAACTTGTCTAACTTATGTCTGTTCTCAGACATTGTTGCTTTCGCTGACTCTTGTGTTTTCGAGATTATGTATTCGAGCCCTCGAGGCCCCTGGCTTGTAATATAAAGCTTGTATTTGTGTCTAGAGTTGTGTTGTGATATCTTCCCGTGAGTCCTTGATCTTGATCATACACATTTTCATGTATGATTAGTGTATGATTGAATCGAGGGCGTCACACTGAAGAAGGACATGGCTCGCTCGGCGGAGGGCTGTTTCACGACGTGGAGGTAGTCGTTGTTGTTGTTGCAGAGGTGTGGCAGGTGCAGCCGGTGGTGGAAGACGCGCAAGAAGTTAATTAAATCTGTTATCGAGCTTTGTTTCGAACGTCTTCTCAAGACCAGTGATCTTCTCCATGGCCTCTTCAAAATTGTTCAGCACATCTTGCACCTGTTCAGTCATCATTTGCTGAAACTTATCATGAAGCTCCTTGTTCGTTAAGTTCTCCCACTCAATCTCGTCGTCTTGTGATCCTGGCATGGTTAGCAGCAACAGAAACACACAAGAATATGATCCTACAGACTACTAACAAGTGGTGGTGGTGGTGGTGGGTGTCACAAATCCGTCAAGAAAATCTCAAATTCTTACCAATTCTTACCCAGCCGCAGGCGGTGATCGGCAACCAATGTAGTCAAAACTCTCAAAGCTTGGATAGAGAGATTACCAGGGAGAGTCAAACGCACGATGTAGATGTATGTGGAGCTGGGAAGGCTTATAATATGGTAGCAAAAAAGGTCAACAATAATCAATTCAGAGATGCAAAATTGAATGAACGCTCAACGAAGGTACTGTGCTGGTCCTAGGCTAGACCGTGCTAGAGACGCGAGCCTAGAACACTAACAAAATCACGGGGCGGCATATAAACAAAATCACGGCGCTGCACGTAAACAAGGGAAAAGCACACTCTGGAAAAAAAATCGCTCTCTTTTTTTTGCGAAAAATCACTATAATGGCGAGTGTCTCAAAACTCTTCCCAGGTCAAACTGACAGGATGAGCACAAAATTGTTTTTTGGCTTTTTTTTTGGAAATCAGGGCAGCGACGATGAAATAGTGCGAGAAAAAATCACTATGATGACACGTGGCTCAAAAGACTCAGAAAAGCCTAAAAACAGGATAGGGAAAAAATATTTTTGGCTGCCAAAATTTTGGCATAAAAATTGCCCGGGGGTCTCCAGACTTTTTTTTTTCGAAACCTACTCAGGCAAGGAAACACGAATCGGAAATTAGAAGGATCTTGAAAACAAACCTAATATGAAAGTAACTCGGATTGGTGGTGGATATATGGTGGTAGGATATGGCAGCGGTGGTGGTATATGGATACGGATTAGTGGTGGTATATGGATACGGATTGGTGATGGTATATGGATACGGATTGGTGATGGTATATGGAGATGGATCGGCGGCGGATAAGCGGTGGTGGTAGATGGCAGGGGTGATGATGATGGTGCGGCGGTGGCGTGACAACTTATGACCAGAACTCGAAACTCTAAAAGACAAGACTCTAAGACCAGCAACTAGACACGACGATGCAACCGCAAATTCAACAAAGAAAAATACTGAAAAGACTATGCAAAGGCTCAGACTGGTTCGGATATGATGAACTATCCCTATTTTTTTGTGGCTTTATCGTGGACTATAGGTATGAAGGACAGACTCGATCTAAACTACGAAAAACTGGAAAATGTCACCTAGAAACTTGGAAATCTGATACCACTTGATAGAGGCGAAGGTGTCCTGATGTTTCGATGAGACAGCAATCGTTTTCTGTGGGTGTCAACTTTGACGATCCGACTACGAACATGCGAAGACGTCGCGCCTTAGCAATCGCTAAACCAGCTTCGAGGGGTTATTGACCACGCTGGAGCACGATCAACCTGACCACGAGGGTCTATTTCCTGCGAGCAAACGAAGAACAAGCAAGAAACTGAGATTGCAATCTGGATATTGCGAATAAAAGAGAAAAGCTTTATTAATGAAGGTGTGGTTCTGTGACGCCTTTGTCTGGTCGTTGAACACAAACGAAGTACGCGAAGTTGCAGCTATGGCGAACTTTTAATCTAAACAAAACCCAAAGTCTAAACGACGCCCTAAGGGCTGTATATATGGAGGAAGAGGGGGAATTTAGTGGCCCTTGAGGGAGGGGTCCGAAACCAACCCTAACTCTTGTTTCCCCACACATACGGACTCTAAAAACAGCCTATACTTAAGTATTTCGAAATTACATGGGCCTGGCCCAATAATAATGTGACGCAACACCTAGAATAGCCTCTGGACAAAATTTATGAAGTGGCATCTTGTATATTTCGTCCAAAGCTTCATGCACTCCTTATGGTGGCTTCAAAGTCCTGAAATCATGCAAACATAGCTTCATTATCCTCAACAATACCACATCTAATCATGCCAGTTTGTAATTCCTGATAATATTCCTCTACAGAATTTTTTCCTTGTCTTAAACGCTACATTTTTTGAAGTAATTCATGTTGATAATATGGTGGAACCCAACAAGTACGCATAGCAGTTTTCAAAGCAGCCCAAGTAGTTGGAATATTATTCGGATATAATCTACGATGTTCAGACCACCACACACAAGCAAAACTAGTGAAAGCACAAAGTGCAGCAGCAACACGTCTCTCCTCGGGATATTCTAAACATGTAAAACGTTGTTCGGTTTCTAACTCCCAAGTCAGATATATATCAGGAACATATCTACCCTCAAATGGTGGAATATTCAATTTCAGTTTAGGAAGATGGTCATGATCTCGTACCTGAGGGAGAGCCCTACCATTGTGATTATTTGCATGTGGACGACCTGGCGGTTGTGGTGTTGGTGGTTGCACGTAGTTCTAATTTTGATCAACCTCATCTCGTAATCTCCCGCATAATCATCCTCCGCCTCATCAGCAGCAGGAGCCACAGAATTATCAACAGCAGCACCAACAGTTTGGCCAGGCTGAAGAAGGACACAGCTCGCTCGGCGGAGGGCTGTTTCGGGACGTGGAGGTAGTCGTTGTTGTTGTGGTTGTTGTTGTTGTTGCAGAGGTGCGGCAGGTGCAGCTGGTGGTGGGAGACGCGCAAGCAGTTCATTAAATCTGTTATCGAGCTTTGTTTCGAACGTCTTCTCAAGGCCAGTGATCTTCTCCATGGCCTCTTCAAAATTGTTCAGCGCATCTTACACCTGTTCAGTCATCATTTGCTGAAACTTATCATGAAGCTCCTTGTTCGTTATGTTCTCCCAGTCAATCTCATCGGCTTGTGATCCTGGCATGGTTAGCAGCAAACACACAAGAATATGATCCTACAGACTACTAACAAGTGGTGGTGGTGGTGGGTGTCACAAATCCGTTAAGCAAATCTCAAATCCTTACCAGTTCTTACCGAGCAGCAGGCGGAGATCGGCAACTAATGTAGTCAAAACTCTCAAAGCTTGGATAGAGCGATTACCAGGGAGAGTCAAACGCACGATGTAGATGTATGTGGAGCTGGGAAGGCTTATAATATGGTAGCAAAAAGGGTCAGCAATAATCAATTCAGAGATGCAAAATTGAATAAACGCTCAACGACGGTACTGTGCTGGTCCTAGGCTAGACCGTGCTAGAGACGCGAGCCTAGAACACTAACAAAATCACGATGCTGCATGTAAACAAAATCACGGCGCTGCACGTAAACAAGGGAAAAGCACACTCTGGATAAAAATCCGCTGTTTTTTTTTTGCAAAAAATCACTATAATGGCGAGTGTCTCAAAACTCTTCCCAGGTCAAACTGACAGGATGGGCACGAAATTGTTTTTTGACTTTTTTTTGGAAATCAGCGCAGCGACGATGAAATAGTGCAACAAAAAATCACTATGATGGCACATGGCTCAAAAGACTCAGAAAAGCCTAAAAATAGGATAGGGAAAAAATATTTTCGGCTGCCAAAATTTTGGCCTAAAAACTGCCCGGGTGTCTCCAGACTTTTTTTTCGAAACCTACTCAGGAAAGGAAACACGAATTGGAAATTAGACGGATCTTGAAAACAAACCTAACATGAAAGTAACTCGGATTGGTGGTGGATATATGTCGGTAGGATATGGCAGCGGTGGTGGATATATGGTGGTAGGATATGGCAGCGGTGGTGGTATATGGATACGGATTGGTGGTGGTATATGGATACGGATTGGTGGTGGTATATGGAGATGGATCGGCGGCGGATAAGCGGTGGTGGTAGATGGCAGGGGCGATGATGATGGTGCGGCGGTGGCATGACAACTTATGACTAGAACTTGAAACTCTAAAAGACTAGACTCTAAGACCAGCAACTAGACACGACGATGCAACCGCAAATTCAACAAAACAAAATACTGAAAAGACTATGCAAAGGCTCAGACTGGTACGGATATGATGAACTAACCCTAATTTTTTTTGTGTCTTTATCGTGGACTGTAGGTATGAAGGACAGACTCGATCTAAACTACGAAAAACTGGAAAACCTCACCGAGCAACCTGGAAATCTGATACCACTTGATAGAGGCGAAGGTGTCCCGATGGTTCGATGAGATAGCAATCATTTTCTATGGGTGTCGACTTTGACGATCCGACTACGAACGTGCGAAGACGTCGCGCCTTAGCAATCGCTAAACCAACTTCCGAGGGGTTATTGACCACGCCGGAGCACGATCAACCTGACCACGAGGGTCTATTTCCTGCGAGCAAATGAAGAACAAGAAAGAAACTGAGATTGCAATATAGATATTGCAAAAAAAGAGGAAAGCTTTATTAATGAAGGTGGGGTTCTGTGACGCCTTTGTCTGGTCGTTGAACACAAACAAAGTACGCGAAGTTGTAGTTATGGCGAACTTTAGTCTAAACAAAACTCAAAGTCTAAACGACGCCCTAAGGGTTGTATATATGAAGGAAGAGGGGGGAATTTCGTGGCCCTTGGAGGAAGGGTCCAAAACCAACCCTAACTCTTGTTTCCCCACACATACGGACTCAAAAACAGCCTATACTTAAGTATTTCGAAATTACATGGGCCTGGCCAAATAATAAGGTGATGCAGCACCTAGAATAGCCTCTGAATGAAATTTATGAAGTGGCATCTTGTATATTTCGTCCAAGGCTTCATGCACTCCTTATGGTGGCTTCAAAGTCTTAAAATCATCACTTGTAACTCCGTTCTTGTTCCCCTTGCACATGCCATCATCTCTAGGCTTGGTCTTGCTCCAGTGTTCATCCCTCTTCTCCATGCGAGGCCCTTCATTTGCAAGCAAAACAAATGTATCCAATTTAGGCAGCATCATATTCTCATGAACATTAGAATCATTACCAAGAAACGAAAGTACTTGATAATTTAATTGGCGTGCGCGAGCTCTAGTATTTGGTCCAGTATATGTAGCAGTAGGGGTTGTGGGTGTAACAATGGTATTGATGTCCTCATTAGAGGGATCAGCTCTCTTCCTAGTGTCGCCTATAAAAGGAGGGGCGGGGGAGGAGCGGAGTCATCCGTCCTTGCATCCCTTCTCCTCCATTCTCTGCTTTCTATTGGTTATGCTAAGAAGGAGAATCCGGGGCCAGGTCCCGGGTCCTAGTTTAGAGCTTCGCACGGGCCTCACAGGTGCCCGGGCGGCGCGGTGGTAGCACTGGAGGTGGCGACTCTGGTGCGCTTGTCATCGGGTAGCCCGTAGCTTCAATTTTAGTGAGAGGCGAAACAAACGGCACCATGCCGAGGCCCATAATGGACACGGGGCATGGTAATCGGTCGTGGACCATTCCTCCTTCTCTTGGGGCGCCGAAGAGGGGTCGCATAATGGGTTTGCCATCAGCAAAGGTGGACCTGACCCCCCTGGGCACCGTATTCTTGTCGTGCAGGAAGGCTCTTTGCTCCCATACACGTCTCCTGAACGTGCGTTGGTTTCTGATGTAAGGGCCATTTGGGACGGCCATGCTCTTTGTGGGATTACCCGTAGAGCATGGTGCCTGGCATGGCCGTCGTGCTAGGGTCTTCAGATGGCAGTGATACGGAAGGCAGCGGCAACCCACGACGCATCAAGAATAGGTACGACCGTTCCGACAAGTCATGTTTGCCGGTGACTCCATTTCTCCTATCTGAGCCTCCAGCACCGTCACCATTCGTGCCTGCCCTCTGGTTTCTTCCTCCTAGCTTGGGAGCGGCGCCATCCTGATACTGGGGAGGTGCCGATTCCTAGTCGGGCCTGCCTCCTACATCCTCGGTCCCTTCCTATAATTCCCTGAACGAGATGGACAAGGGCAAAGGCATCACGGGGCACTTATCTTTTTTCAATCTTAAATCTATAGGCACTAGCCAAATTTTAGTTCAAATAATGTAGTCCCTCGAATCCATGTCTGTGTCATGTAAGGTTTGTACTTGTTTGATCAGCATATTAATGAAAAAGATGAACCTTGTCGGGGATTCGTGCATGTATATGTCCATGCAGAGGTGGAGTGCCTCTTTATTTTTAAATAGAAGAGTTTCGCTCGGCAGGCCATCCTGCCGGTACCCTCTATTTTGTTGCCGGAGAGTTAAGCCTACTGGGCACAAATTGTGGTGAGGGACCAGCCCCCGCCAATCTTTTTTCAACAAAGGCCACTGCGACCATCCTGACCGAAGCAGGGTTAGAGTCAAGGGATGGGAGCACCTATGTTTCAAAAAGCGGCGAGGTTTTCTTATGAACAAGTTTTTGCTTACAAAACACATATGGACAAGAGATAGAACTTATCTGTTTGGCTTGCCGGAGATCGCAGTGTTGGTTCATCTTTCGAGCTTCCCTTAGAGGCCAAGTTCTCGGTAGGAACCTACAGTTGTATGCAGATGGAAATGATGTCGGATGCGATCTTATCTACATGAACATGTGATGCTCATGAAATTCTTATGCATGCATGCAACCTTTTGGGGGGCCCCATTGCTTCATTTATTTCTTTGTTGCTCAGGGTCTGCACCTGGCTTTGTACAAGGGGTTACATGCAACTGAGGCAAGGCCTGTACAAAAGGGTGGCTGCCGGGTAGGGCCCAGAAGCCGCGCCTTACGGGTAGAACTTGCGGAGATGCCCAATATTCCATGAGTTTTGCAATTGAATGCCATCTCCGGTCTCCAGACAGACTGCGCCAGGTCCGGTGACTTGAACTACCAGGTAAGGGACTTCTCACTAAGGCGTCAACTTGTTTGTACCCTTGGCAGACTGAACACGCCTAAGGACAAGTTCGCCTTCCTCAAATCACCGGGCATGAACCCTGTGGCTGTGATAGCGACACAGGGCTTGCTGATAGCATGCAGCACGTGTAGCAGCCCGGAGACGGTTCTCCTCGAGAAGCACAGCATCGTCATGCCGGCGCTGATCCTGTGCAACTTCATCGTAGGAAAGCACTCGGGGCGACCCGTAAATGAGTTCGTGGGGATAACTGCTTCTGCCCCATAAACTAGGGAGAAGGAAGTCTGCCCGCTAGCTCGATATGGTGTCGTTCTGAGGGATCAGAGAACTACCGGCAGCTCCTCGATCCATCGCCTGCCGCACTTATGCAGTGTATCAAATGTTCTTATCTTGAGTCCTCGCAACACTTCAGTGTTCGCCCTCTCAGCTTGTCCATTGCTTCTGGGATGTGCAACAGAGGCAAATGAGATCTTGCTTCCGAGGGCATGAGTGTATTGCATGAAGGCACAGCTCGTGAACTGGGTGCCGTTGTCGATGATGATCCCGGCAGGGACCCCGAAGCGACGCACCAATCCTTTCAAGAACTTGATAGCTAACTGAGCAGTCACCATTCTCACGGCATCTACTTCCGGACACTTTGTAAACTTGTCAATAGCAACGAACAAGAATTCAAAGCCCCCGGAAGCTCGGGGGAAAGGGCCGAGGATATCGAGCCCCAAACTGAAAATGGCCCTGACTAAGGGATTGTCTAAAGAGCTTGTGAAGGCAGATGGATGTTCTTGGAATGGAACTGGCAGGCTTCACACTTGGTGACTAGCTCGAACGCATCTTGGGGGTTGTGGGCCAATAGAATCCTTGCCGAAATGCTTTCCCAACTAATGCCCTTGATCCAATGTGGGAGCCGCACATGCCTTTGTGTATGTCCGCCAGCAGTTCCTTTCCTTCTTCCAGGCAGATGCACTTCCATTTCACACCATTGGGCATCCTTCTATACAGAATGTCATTGAAAAACCGATACATACTGGACCTCCAGGCTACTCTTTCATCTTCCTCTTGCTCATCGGGAAGTTCTCCAGTTTGGAGGAAATGGACTATGTGCCTTGCCCAAGTTAGAGCTTGGGGCTCGGCAACTGATAACCCACAAGTATAGGGGATCGCAACAGTTTTCGAGGGTAGAGTAATCAACCCAAATTTATAGATTCGACACAAGGGGAGCCAAAGAATATTTGAAGGTATTAGCAGCTGAGTTGTCAATTCAACCACACCTGGAGATTAATTATCTGCAGCAAAGTGATCAGTAGCAAAGTAGTTTGATAGTTTTGATAGTAGTGACAGCAGCAATGGTAACAGTAATAGTGATAGCAGTAATTTTGTAGCAAGCACAACAGTGATGATAACAGAAGTAACTTAGCAGAAACAATATGGAAAAGTTCGTAGGCATTGGATCGATGACTTGTTGGATGATATTCATCATGTGACAGTTATAACCTAGGGTGATTTGGTTCTAGCACCAGTTCATCGATATAATGTAGGCATGTATTCCGTACCTAGTCATACGTGCTTTATTAAAACAACTTGCATGACATCTTTTGTCCTACCCTCCCGTGGCAGCGGGGTCCATATTGGAAACTAAGGGATATTAAGGCCTCCTTTTAATAGAGAACCAGAACAAAGCATTAACACATAGTGAATACATGAACTCCTCAAACTACGGTAATCACCGGAAGAAGTCCCGGTTATTGTCACTCCAGGGTTACCGGATCATAACACGTAGTAGGTGACTATAACTTGCAAGATCGTATCTAGAACATGGATATAATGATGATAACATAAACGGTTCAGATCTGGAATGATGGCACCCGGGCCCAAAGTGACAAGCATTAAGCATGCCAAAGTCATAGCAACATCAATCTAAGAACATAGTGGACACTAGGGATCAACCCCTAACAAAACTAACTCGATTACATGATGAATCTCATCCAACTCCTCACCGACCAGCGAGCCTACAAAGGAATTACTCACTCCCGGTGGGGAGCATCATGGAATTGGCGATGGAGAAGGGTTGGTGATGACGTAGAACGAAGATCCCCATCTTTGGAGCCCCAAACGGACTCCAGATCTGCCCTCACGGGGAAGAACAGGGCTTGGCGGCGGCTCCGTCTCATGGATCGTGATAATTCTTTCCCCTTGATTTTTTGCTCCAAACATAGGATTTTATAGCATTGGTTTCAGGGTCTGCGGGGCCACCAGGTGGGGACAACCCACCTGGGTGTGCCAGGAGAGGGGGGCGCGCCCTGGTGGGTTGTGCCCACCTAGGTGCCCCTCTCTGGCAGGTCTTGGCTCCAGAAATTCTCTTTTATTGTATAAAACTTCCTCGCAAAGTTTCGTTCCATTCCGAGAACTTTTATTTAAGCACAAAAACAACACCGTGATAGTTCTGCTGAAAACAATGTCAGTCCGGGGTTAGTTTCATTCAAATCATGAAAATTAGAGTCCAAAACAAGAGGAAAAGCGTTAGGAAAAGTAGATACGTTGGAGACGTATCAACTCCCCCAAGCTTAAATCGTTGCTTGTCCTCAAGCAATTCAGTTGATAAACTGAAAGTGAAAAATAAAAACTTTTACGAATTCTTTTGCTCTTGTTTGCATAAATAAGCTTAAACAGCATCCGGGTATTCAGCCAACATTATAACTAACCATGTCGACAATAACTCTTAAATATTATAATGATTCATATCAATAACATAATCAGCTAGCGAGCAATAATAAGATATCTCAAACGGCAACACGTTGTAAAACAACCATGATATAATATGACAATAGTGGTATCTCGCTAGACCTTTCTGAGACCGCGAAACATAAATGCAGAGCACCTCTAAAGTTCAAGGAGGGACTAAACATTGTAATTCATGGTAGAAAAGATCCAGTCATGATGCACCCAACATTAGCTACACACAATGCATAAATCATGACAGTTGTGCTCCCTCAGTTTCTAGCGCTTGTTTTAGAAGGTGGTGACACAACATAAAAGTAAATAGATAGTCCCTTCACAGAGGGAAGCAGTGATTTACAAAGGTGCCAGAGCTCGACTTTTAAAACAGAGGTAAATTATTATTTTGGGACATGCACCCTTCTCATTAACTTCACGACTATCAGTTATAAATATCTTCCATGCTAAACAAGCTAGTGGCGGTTCCCAAGCGATAATAAGTAAAGGTTTTGACTCCATTGGGAATTTTTGTTTGATTATTCGAGGGATTAACTCTTTTTGTATTTTGTAGTTTGGGACTGGGCATCCCTAATACCACCCATTTCTCGTGCGATGGCGAGTGAATAAACACTCGACCTGAGAATAACCCGCTTAGCATGGAAGATACCGACTACCTCATGTCGTTCTATGAACGATCCAGGCACACAAAACGGATATTTTTAGAAGTTTTTTAGAGGTGGCACATGCAAATTTACTTAGGACGGCAGGGTAATACCGCATATAGGTAGGTATGGTGGACTCATCTGGAATAACTTTGGGTTCAAGGTTTTTGATGTAGAAGCAGAATTCCCACTTAGTACAGGCGAAGGCTAGCAATTAGATTGAGAAGCTGCCAGCTAGAGAGCAACAACGATCATAACCATGCATTATGCATAAGTAACATTGGACACTAGCATGAGTAGGATATGAACACCATGAACATAAATATCATAGAGGCTATGTTGGTTTTGATTTAACTACATGCATGAACATGTGCCAAGTCAAGCCACTCGAACGTTCAGAGGAGGATACCATATCATCATACTACATCACAATCATTTTAACACAATGTTGATATCCAAGAAAAATCATTATCAACTCCCAGCTACTTATGCATGGCATGAGAAACTATAATCTATAATTGTCATTGCAAACATGTTTAATCATAATGGGCTGAATCATGGATACTAGGTTAAACATATTTACACAGACAGAACAAGTTGAGTTCATACCAGTTTCTCTCTGCCACGGCCAGTTCATCGAATGTCGTCATTATTGCTTTTCACTTGCACGACCGAACGATATGAAAATAATAATAATAATAATAATAATAATAATAATAATAATAATAATAATAATAATAATAATAATAATAATAATAATAGTGCAAGAGTGTCGTGGACTAAGTTGGAATCTGCAAGATATTTTTTTCAACAGGAGAAGACAAGGTAAAATGTGCTCTTTATTAGTTCAACAATTATTCATATGAGAGCCACTCAACATTTTCATCATGGTCTTCTCCTCGGTATAACTCGAATAAAAAGAAAAGAAATTCAGAGAAACATACTGAAATATTTTTGGAGTTTTTAGTTTTCTTGAACAAGCAAATAAAAGAGAAAAGCAAAAACGGGAAAAACTATTTACATGGGAAAGCTCCCAACAAGCAAAAGAAGAACAAGGCAATATTTTTGGGTTTTATTTTTAATATTACTACTAAGCATGCATAGAAAGTAAATTAACTATAACTAACTTTTTGGTTTTCCCAAAAAAAATCAAACACACAAGAAGAAAGCAAGAAAACAAATCTAAGCATGGATGATACAATGAAAAAGTGTGGACACCGACTAATGGAATAAGTGAACATGAATGTAAAGTCGGTGGAAACACGTAGTCCCCCAAGCTTAGGCTTTTGGCCTAACTTGGTAGTCGATCAGTAGCCTGGAGGGTAGTAGGGGTGCTGAGGAGCGGGCATCCACTCGTCCTACTGCTGGGGCTCCTGATGTGCCGCCGCCGCAGCAGCCTGAGCGTTCCGGTAGGCGATGATGTCTGCAGGCATAATCCTATATCCGCCCCTAGCTACATAATCAAACAAAGCAGGTGCAGGCAGTGGAACACGAGTTTTAACGCTAAAAACGAGGTTATAAGGAATGGGAATGTCAGGATAATCTCGTGCACGAAAATGATGGTGTTCCATGGCTGCCCTGTCTAGGTAGACCTTGGTCAAAGGGTAATCGTGAGGGCGTATCTCGACCTCGAACTGAGCCGCCAAACGAGTAGCAAAAGTCCCACCTTGTATTTCACCTTGGGATTTATTAAGATGGAGGCGACGAGCCAAAGTAGCTCCCAAGCTATGGGTGTTGTCGCCCTCTAGTGCTCAGTGTAAAACAACAAAGTCTGGTGCACTGAGCGCACCTACTTTCTTTCTAGCAAGCAAGCACTTAGCAACAAATAAAGCAAAAAAATGTATGGCTGGAAAGTGTATGCTAGCTGCCGTGGTGGCTCACACCCCTCTCTCATCTCCCACTGTCAAAGTGCGATAAAAGTCCTCAAACCCAGCCGGCCTAGGCTCGGCTAAGCTCCCATCAGAAGGGATCAAGCATATATCACAAAATTCAGTAAGTGGTATGTGATGGTTTTCAGCATATAAATCAAAACACACTTCATGAGGATTATTTCTAGGCAGGAAAGTAAAACTCTGAACAAAGATATTTGTGAGAATTTGGTGCTGGTCACACTCATCTGCGATGAAGTCGGTGAGGCCGGCATTTGCAACATATTGCATGAAGTCCTGAAGAATTCCAGCCTCTTCTAAGAACAGGGTGTGCGGCCATTTGCACGGCCGTACCTCCGCCAACCTCCAAGGGTGGAGATCACTGTCAGGAGACTTCCCAATAACACCCTTGGAGTTCTTCTTAGAGCCAAACTTCCTGAAGATATTCATGTCTGCTTAAAATTTTCTAAAAATAAAAATTTTAGGGTGACAAAAATTTGTCAACGGAAGTTTGTAAAATTGATAGCAACTACTCATAGGGATACATAAAAGCCATAGCAAGCATTCAAACTACTTAGAACACTAAGAATTTAACATGCAAGCACATCTACAATAGCACCAAGAGTAGCTAATTATTCAAAATATAAACCACTAAAGCAAAAACTAATTGGACAAACGGAGCTTCGAGCAAAGAGTTCGAAATCCGCGGGTTTGAGCTCAAGAACACGGGAGAGAGAGCAATGAAGATTTTTTTTCTGGAGGTAAGTGATGATGTGGGATGAAGAGGTAAGTGAGGGGGCCCACGTGGGGGAACCACAACCCACCAGGGTGCGCCTGGGGGTCCTGGCGCGCCCAGGTGGGTTGTGCCCACCTGGTGCACCTCCCTCTGGTATTATTTGCACCAGAAATTCAGAAATATTCAGAAAAAATCGTGTAAAATTTTCAGGGCATTTTGAGAACTTTTATTTTTTGGGTCATTTTTTATTGCATGAGAAATTCAAAAAACAGACAAAATAGGGCATTTTATTTTATTTGACTAATAAAAGCAGAAAACAAAAGGTAAGGACAGAAGGTAGTGCTTACTAAATTCATCAACTTCATACCGTTCAAAAATGATCCATTAATAAGGTTGATCAGGTCTTATTAATAACCACTTTCGATTAGCATAAAGCGAGGAACTTTTGTAAAGTCACTAAGTTACCTCAATGGGGATATGCATTTCCCCAACAATAAGTATTTCATATTTCCTTTTGACAGTAGGTAAAGGTATTGAAAACTTCCTATAGTGACCTTGCTTTTGTTGCAATCAATAACAGCCCATGCAGTATTCAAGAAGGGTCTACCAAGGATAATCGACATGTTGTCGTCCTCGGGCATCTCAAGTATAACAAAGTCAATCAAAATAGTGACATTAGCAACAACAACGGGCACATCTTCACAGATACCGATAGGTATGGCAGTTGATTTATCAGCCATTTGCAAAGATATTTTAGTAGGTGTGGGTTTATTCAAGTCAAGTCTTTTATATAAAGAGAAAGGCATAACACTAACACCAGCTCCTAAGTCACACAAAGCAGCTTCCACATAATTCTTTTTGATAGAGCAAGGTATAGTTGGTATTCCTGGATCTCCAAGTTTTTTAGGTACTCCATCTTTAAAAGTGTAATTGGCAAGCATAGTGGAGATTTCAGCTTCCGGTATTTTTCTCTTATTTGTGATGATATCTTTCATATACTTTGCATAAGGAGGCATTTTCAACATATCAGTCAAGCGAGTACGCAAAAAGACTGGCCTCAGCATCTCAGCAAAGCGTTCAAATTCTTCATCGTCTTTCTTTTTAGTTGACTTGGGTGGAAAAGGCATAGGTTTTTTAACCCACGGTTCTCTTTCTTTACCGTGTTTTCTAGCAAAAAAGTCTCTTTTGTCATATCTTTTATTCTTAGGTTGTTGGTTATCAAGATCAACTAGTGGTTCTATCTCAACATCATTATCTGGTTCTTTATCATTGTTTGATTGAGACTCTTCATGAACCTCATCATTATCTTTTCCATTATCAGCAGGTGAGTGTTCATTACCAGACAGAGTTTCAACATCAGAGATAGAAGTTTCATTATCATTATCAGGAGGTTTTTCTATTTCAGGTTCACTAGAAGTATGCAAAGTCCTATCATTTTTCTTCTTCCTTTTCTTTTTAGAAGGACTAGGTGCACTAGTGTTATTTCTTTGTGAATCTTGTTCAATTCTTTTAGGGTGTCCCTCAGGGTAAAGTGGTTCCTGGGTCATTTTACCTCCTCTAGTTGCAACTCTAACAGCAAAGTCATGCATATTATGATTCATTTCATCAATTAATTCCCTTTGAGATTTAGCAACTTGTTCTAGCTGAGTTTGAACCATAGAGGCATGTTTTCCCACACCTCTAACATCATTTGATATTCTAAATAACAAGTCACTCAAGCGAGCAATCATATCAGAATTATATTTCAATTGTTTCATAACATTTGCATTGAAATGATATTGTTTTCTAATATATTTTTCAAACTCATAAAGGCATTGACTAGGATGCATATTGTGAGGATTATCATTATCATTGAACTTCATTAAAGAATTTACCTCTACCACCTTAGGCAATGGTGGTGTATTAAGCCCATGTATTTCTTCAATAGGAGGTAAATTTTTAACATCCTCGGCTTTAATACCTTTTTCCTTCATAGATTTTTTTTGCCTCTTGCATATCTTCAGGACTGAGATATAATATACCCCTCTTCTTCGGAGTTGGTTTAGGCGGTGGTTCAGGAATAGTCCAATCATAATAGTTTTTCAGTATATTATTCAATAATTATTCAGCTTGTCCAACAGTTTGTTCCCTGAAAACACAACCAGCACAACTATCTAGGAAGTCCCTAGAAGCATCGATTAGTCCATTATAGAAGATATCAAGTATTTCATTTTTCTTAAGAGGATGATCAGGCAAAGCATTAAGTAACTGGCAAAGCCTCCCCCAAGCTTGTGGGAAACTCTCTTCTTTAGTCTGAACAAAGTTAAATATTTCCTGTAAGGCAGCTTGTTTCTTATGAGCAGGAAAACATTTTTCAGAGAAGTAATAAATCATATCCTGGGGACTACGCACACAACCAGGAGCAAGAGTATGTACCAAGCTTTAGCATCGCCCTTTAATGAGAAAGGAAATAATTTGAGAATAAAGTTGTGAAGCCCTTGATTCAATCGTACACTAATCATGCACGCAAATGTGTACGACCAAGATCAAGGACTCACGGGAAGATATCACAACACAACTCTAGACACAAATTAAAATAATACAAGCTTTATGTTACAAGCCAGGGGCCTCGAGGGCTCGAATACATAAGCTCGAAAACACAAGAGTCAGCGGAAGCAACAATATCTGAGTACAGACATGAGTTAGACAAGTCTGCCTTAAGAAGGCTAGCACAAAAGCAACATCAATCGAAAAGGCAAGGCCTCCGCCTGGAGCCTCCTAACTACTCACGGTCGCCGGCGGTCTCCACGTAGTAGTAGGCATCGGCGGTAGCATCCGGCTCTGGCTCGACATCTGGTTGCATCAACCGGAAAGAAGAAGAAAGGGGAAAAGGGGAGTAAAGCAACCATGAGTACTCATCCAAAGTACTGCAAGCAAGGATCTACACTACATATGCAACATTATCAAAGGAAGGTCAGATATGTGGATCAATAGAAATGCCAGAATAGAGAGAAGGCCTAGTCCTATCGAAGACTAGCATCTTCTGGAAACAACCATCTTGCAGCAACCGGAGGGATTAGAGTAACATAAAGTAAAGTAGTAGAAGTGTTATCAACCTCGGCCAGAGATCCTTTCTCGACACCCTGCGAGAAAGCAATCCCAGAGCCATACTATCCAGTTATCATCACAATCCATTTCTCATATCCATGTCTCATCATAGTCCATCTCTCATCTCAGGTATCCAGTTCTAGTTGTATCGATCGGGATACAACTCCAAGTGTCCGTTACCGTAGGATAGGCTATCGATAGATGTTTTCTTCCCTATTTGGGTGCACCAACTTACCCACCACGCCGCTTAACTCCGCCGGACACACTTTACAGGTCATGCCGGCCTCGCCAAACAATACGCCGCAACCCGACCTAGGCTTAATAGAGAGGCCAGCACGCCGGACTAAACCTATGCCCCAGGGGTCATGGGCCATCTCCCCGGGAACTCCTGCATGTTGCAAGGTCGGACGGTGAGCAGACCTAGCTACCTCCTTCAACAAGGCAGGCGCTTACGCAGTCCAACCCGGCGCGCGCCGCTCAGTCGCTGACGTCTATTAAGCTTCGGCTGATGTATACGACGCAGAACGCCCATACTATACCCACATGATGGTTAGTGCTATCAGGCCAGAGGCCCCTCGGATCAAATATCCAAATCGTAGTGGATTAGGAACGCGCGGTAACAAGCAGAGACTCACGAAAGATGTGACCCCATTGCCCCGCCTCGAGCACTTGCGGCAAGGGCTAGGAATGCCCGGCCACGCCTCGTAATTATCTCGTGGGCACCCTCCAGTCAACCTGTCTCCACATCACTGCAATTAAGCTCGCTGGTACCCCTCAGGGTCGACCCGTCTTTAGTAACATGGCTCAGTGTAAAGTCATAGTAATCATAGTAACTGTGTGTCTAAACATCAAGGGGAAAACCCGAGGAATCACCCCCGGTGAATTCCACTCGATGTAGTCATCAAGGTGAACGTAAGAGGATTCACCCTCGAGGTCCACACTTGAGGGGTTGCACGACAGAGTCGTATCAGAAGTGGTTAAAGAGGAAATCACCCTCGATGACCACGACCGAATAACTACACTACAGGGTTAACATCAGAAGTGTTGATGAGGTCTCACCCTCGGTACTCGATAGTAACCCAGTAGTGTCGAGCAACTAAGGGGAAGTGATGTGCGGTGTCGGGGCCTGGTCTTCGATCCCGTTGATCGGGTCTTCTGATTATCCAGCGAGGCAGTCGGGACAAAGTGGGGGGTCATTGATGGATCTCTAAGCAACCTATACTAAGGAGTTTAGGATAAGCAGGTAAGGTACAACAGCAGGTTACAAAAGCAGGCTATGCATCAGAATAGGAGCAAACAATAACAGTAGCAAAATCTAATGCAAGCATGAGAGAATAGAATGGGCGATATCGGGATGATCAAAAGGGGGGGGGGGGCTTGCTTGGTTGCTCAGGCAAGAAGGAGGGTCGTCGTCGATGTAGTCGATCACAGTGGCATCATCGGTCTCGGGGTCTACCGGAGAGAAGAGGGGGAAGAAACAGTAAATACACACAAATATATGCACAACAAGACAATAAGCGGTGCTAGAGGTGTTCTAACGCAGTGCTACACGATACCGATGAAGTGAAATAACATCCGGGAAAGTTTTCCCGGTTCCGGACGTTTGTCAGACAGATGAACCGGAGGGGAAATGTTCCATGTTCAGCATGCTAAAGGCATGTGACAGATGAATGGACCGCATATTTGGATTCGTTGGATTTTTCTGAGCAACTTTCATATAGAAAACATTTTCATCCGAGCTACGGTTTAATTTCTATCAATTTTCAAAGTTTTAATAATATTCTAGATTTATTATTAACTAAAATAATTCACAAAATGAATTACTACGTCATCATGAGGTCAGGGGTGACGTCAGTAGTCAACAGGACGTTGACTGGTCAAAACTGACATGGGGGACCCACCTGTCATAGACAGCGGGTTTAAACAGAGTTAAAACTAACCTAAACCTAGTTAATTAAACTCTAGGCCCACCTGTCAGTGACTCGTTAGTTTAGATTAATTAAGTTAACTAATTTAATTAGAGTTACGGACGGGTCCCACCAGTCAGTGACTGGGGGCTGCCCAGTCAGAGTTGACCTCGGTCAACTGGCCAGCCCGGGCCCCTGGGACCACCAGGTAGTGACCCTGGGGGGTGGCCCCGGTCGACCACGTCAGCGCGAGCGCCGGCGTCTAGCCGCCGGTGGCAAAAACCACGGCGGAAGCACGGCCAGCGGGGGGATTTAGCTACGGGGCGTCTCCGGGCTCGTGTCCTAGCTCGTTCGAACGAGCGGACGAAGCCGCATCGTTCTGCGGTGGTGGCCCGGGCGGGGAGTGGCCGGAGTGCCGTCGGTGGTGAGGCAAGGCAGCGGCCGGAGATGAGGGTGGTCGGGCTAGCGGCTAGGGGGCACGGGGAGGCGAGCTGAAGGAACTGGCGGCACCAGGGGCTCCCCGGAGCACGGCCGTGAGCCCAGCGGTACGTGTTAATGACGATGGCGACGATAGCATGCAGCACGGTGGAGCTGCAGTCCGGCAACGGCAGAGGCGATGCGGGGAGCGTGCTACGAGGCAGCAAAAAGCGGGCGGTGGGAAAGGAGAGGGGCAGTGCTCACCGCGGGGGCACAAGGTGGCCTTCGGTGGCTTAGTAGCTGCAGGGCGGCGCCGGAGTCGAGGGAGATGGCGGCGACCGTGGCGGACGGAGGTTGTAGACGGGGAGGTAGTGGGTTCCCTGGTGGCTTCCGACCCAAGCTCGTGGTCGGGGAAAGCGCAGAAGAGGCCGGCGAGGCAGGTGGGCACGCCGGAGGCGCCCGGGGACGGCAATGGCCGCGGTCGTGGCGCAGCGACGGCGACAAAAGCGTCAGCCCCTTTCTCCAGATTGGCGGAGTGGGAGGAAGGAAGAGAGAAGGGGGAAAAGGCGAGGCGTCAAGGGGGAGTGGGTGTGGCGGTAGGTGAGGGGGAGGGCTCGAGGCGTGCGCGTGGCGGCCTTATCCCCTCGCCGACGACAGCGAGTGGGTTCGGCGGGGCTACGCCTGTTCAAACCCGGTCGGGGAACAGGAAGGGATGGCAGGGGATCTGGCTGGCTCGGGTGGGTTAGTGGGCCGGCCCAGGTGGGTTAGGTCCAAGGGGGTTGCTGTCTCTCTCTCTCTCTCTCTTTTCTTTTGGTTTTCTTTTTTTTAACTTTTCTGTTTTTCTTTTTAAGTCCAGAAAACAAAATAGATTTATAAAAACCAATCTTGCACATAAAATACAATTTTAACTTAGGCCACTTCTATAATTAACTTGGCACCAAAATAAAGTAGTATATTACTTTTATAACCTAACAAGCATTTAATTTATTTGCTTTAGCCACTGTTTAATTGGTTTAGGCCATTTAAGCACCTTGCAAAAATGTTGGTTCACCGCCAATATTATCAAATGATTATTTGCCACATGATGAACATTTTAGTTTTCATGTTTGAAAACTTTGAGTTTTGGACTTTATTTTGAATTTGAAATTTGAACTGAAATAGAATCAAAGTGAGATTAGCAACAGTAACAATGATGACAAGGCATCATTAGAAGGGGATTACTGTAGCATGATTCTCGGGGTGTTACAAAAGTAGTAGCGGGTTTTCTCATCATGAGTAAGGGTGGCTATATCATTCAACTTAGTAAGATGTGCCACAACAGTTTCAGTTTCATAACCATAGAAAGGATCAGATTCAACCAAAGTAATTAGCTCTGGGTCGACAGAGAATTCATAATCCTTATCATCAAAAAAGATAGGTGAAGTAGCAAACTTAGTATCACATTTCATTCTAGCATTCAGAGATTTTTCTTTATACTTGTAAATTTCTCTAGATCATCTCTATCATTACAAGCAAGAATATCTCTAGTTGTTTCTTTACTCATAACATAACCTTCCGGTACCTTAGGCAATTCATATCTAGGAGGGCTAGTTCTAGCAGGTGTTTCAGGAGATTCAGTTTCAAGATCATCATCAGATTCAACAACATCATGTTGTATTACTCTAGCAATTTGTTCATCAAGAAATTCACCAAGTGGCACATCATCATTATCAAGCAAGGTACTAGCATCATCACAAGCATCATTCATAGTAGAAGTAGCATCATCAATAACTTGCGACATATCAGAAGTAATAGCATGTGGTGGTGTAGCAAGTTTACTCATAACAGAAGGTGAATCTAAAGCAGAACTGGATGGCAGTTTCTTACCTCCCCTCATGCGTGAGGCAAATATCATAGTCTTAGGATCCTTCAGATTCTTCATAGTGATAAATTGATAATAATCCCAAGTGACTCAACAAATATAGCTATGCTCCCCGGCAATGGCGCCAGAAAAAGGTCTTGATAACCCACAAGTATAGGGGATCGCAACAGTTTTCGAGGGTAGAGTATTCAACCCAAATTATAGATTCGACACAAGGGGAGCCAAAGAATATTTGAAGGTATTAGCAGCCGAGTTATCAATTCAACTGCACCTGGAGATTAATTATCTACAGCAAAGTGATCGAGAGCAAAGTAGTTTGATAGTTTTGATAGTAGTGACAAAGAAGAATGGTAACGAGAATGATGATAGCAGTAATTTTGTAGCAAGCGTAACAGTGATGATATCAGAAGTAACTTAGCAGAAACAATATCGAAAAGTTCGTAGGCATTGGATCGGTGACTTGTTGGATGATATTCATCATGTGACAGTTATAACCTAGGGATTCGGTGCTAGCTCCAGTTCATCGATATAATGTAGGCATGTATTCCGTAAGTAGTCATACATGCTTTATTAAAACAACTTGCATGACATCTTTTGTCCTACCCTCCCGTGGCAGGGGGGTCCATATTGGAAACTAAGGGATATTAAGGCCTCCTTTTAATAGAGAACCGGAACAAAGAATTAACACATAGTGAATACATGAACTCCTCAAACTATGGTAATCACCGGGTTACCGGATCATAACACGTAGTAAGTGACTATAACTTGCAAGATCGGATCTAGAACATGGATATAATGATGATAACATAAACGGTTCAGATCTGAAATCATGGCACCCGGGCCCAAAGTGACAAGCATTAAGCATGGCAAAGTAATAGCAACATCAATTTAAGAACATAGTGGATACTAGGGATCAAGCCCTAACAAAACTAACTCGATTACATGATGAATCTCATCCAACTCCTCATCGACCAGCGAGCCTACGAAGGAATTACTCACTCCTGGTGGGGAGCATCATGGAATTGGCGATTGAGAAGGGTTGGTGATGACAAAGAACGAAGATCCCCCTCTCCGAAGCCCCAAACGGACTCCAGATCTGCCCTTCCGAGGAAGAATATGGCTTGGCGGCGGCTCCGTCTCGTGGATCGTGATAATTCTTTCTCCTTCATTTTTCTCCAAAAAATAGGATTTTATAGTGTTGGTTTCAGGGTCTGTGGGGCCACCAGGTGGGGACAACCCAAGTGGGCGCGCCAGGAGAGGGGGCGCACCCTGGTGGTTGTGCCCACCCAGGTGCCCCTCTTTGGCAGGTCTTGGCTCAGAAATTCTCTTTTATTGTATAAAAAATCCTTGCAATGTTTCGTTCCATTCCGAGAACTTTTATTTCTACACAAAAAAATACTGTGGTAGTTCTGCTGAAAACAGCGTCAGTCCGGGGTTAGTTTCATTCAAATCATGCAAACTAGAGTCCAAAACAAGAGGAAAAGTGTTAGGAAAAGTAGATATGTTGGAGACATATCAGCAACAAGGACTAGCGGCACCTCCTCATCTACGGGAGCGCGTTCCTCGTCTGCTGGGACCAGTGGCCCGGCAGGAGAGCGCAGCCCGGCAATCGATGGGGAGTTGTTTCCAGCAGGGTCCCTACCAGGAGCCCCGGGAGCCTCTACTGGGAGAGGCTTACCGGGGTCCAACTTCCTCCTCTTTCGGGCCATTGTTGCCGGGGAAACAGAGGGCTGAGTAAGATGGAGAACAAAAATTCCTGGTTCCACAAGAAGTTTTTGCGCAGCACACTTTGACAGATGATTGGCTATGTTGTTTTCCGCACGGGGTACATGCTCTGTTTGCAATCCGTCAAAGTGCTCCTCCAATCTTCTCACTTCCTCAATGTATGCCTCCATCAATGGACTTTGGTAATCCTTGTTGACTTGTCTCAACACAAGTTGTGAATCTCCTCGAATGATCGGCTTCTTGATTCCCAATTATGTGGCAATCCTGAGCCCGGCAAGGAGCCCTTCATATTCTACTATACTGTTGGTTGCTTCCTCCCAGGGAAAATGCATCTGGACGACGTACTTCAAGTGCTCCCCAATGGGAGCAACGAGGATCACGCCAGCCCCTGCACCTTGTAGGGAGAATGCACCATCAAAATACATAACCCATTCTTGGGGTGCTTCCTTGCTGGGGGCACATTCTTCGTTCGCGGGGACCATAGGCCCAGCTGGAGGGTACGATCCGGCAAGTGATGGGGAGTTGTTTCCGGCAGGGTCCCTACCAGGAGACCCGGGAGGCTCTACCGGGAGAGGCTTACCAGAGTCCATCTTTCTCCTTTTCCAGGCCATTGTTGCTGGGGATACAGACGGCTGAGTAAGATGGAGAACAAAAGTTCCTGGTTCCACAGGAAGCTTCTGCCCAACACACTTTAACAGATGATCAATTATGTTGTTTTCCGCACGGGGTACGTGCTCTGTTTGCCATCCGTCAAAGTGCTCCTTCAATATTCTCACTTCCTCAACGTATGCCTCCATCAATGGAATTTCGTAATCCTTGTTGATTTGTATCACCACAAGTTGTGAATCTCCTCGAATGATCAGCTTCTTGATTCCCAAGTCTGCGGCAATCCTGAGCCCAACAAGGAGCCCTTCATACTCTGTTGTATTGTTGGTTGCCTCTTCCCGTGCAAAGTGCATTCGGATGACGTATTTCAAGTGCTCCCTGAAGGGGGCAAAGAGAAGCACGCCAGCCCCTGCACCTTGTAGGGAAAAGCCACCATCGAAATACATGATCCATTCTTGGGGCACTTCCTTGCCGGGGATAACTGTTTCCAGCACTTCCTCATCAGGGGTTGGCATCCATTCTGCAATAAACTCTGCCAATGCCCTGCTCTGAATTGTTGATGTGCTCTCGAATTTCAGGCCAAAGCTGAATAACTCCAAAGCCCACTCCACTATTCTGCCAGTAGCCTCACGGTTTCAGAGTATCCTTTGCAACGGAAAGTGGGTGACAACCGTGATCTCATGGGCTTGGAAGTAGTGGTGCAGTTTCCTTGAGGCCATGATGAAGCGAAAAAACAACTTTTGCACACCAGAGTACCTTGATCTAGCCCCATGTAACAGGGAACTAACGAAGTACACTGGGTGTTGCACCACTTTCTTCCTTGCCGCATCCTTAGGGTTGCCGCTGCTGGCGTGCTCCTCTTTGTCCTCATCCTCATCCGGTCCTGCCGGGCTTGGCTCACTCTCTGATTCCTCTACTTCCCGATGTGCCAATAGGGCTGCACTGACCACTTGATTAGTTGCCGCTAAGTATAGTAGCAAAGGCTCTTGTGGTTTGGGAGCAACCAAAGTGGGAACAGAGGACAAGTAGGTCTTCAAATCTTGTAATGATGCATCTGCTTCCGAGGTCCACTTCATGGGTCCTGCCTTCTTCAAAATTTTGAAGAACGGCAGGGCGCGCTCGGCAGACTTGGAGATGAATCTGCTAAGTGCGCCAACGCACTCTGTCAGATGCCTCACATCTTTGACTGTCTTGGGTGCCTGGATCTGCTCGATAGCTTTGATCTTGTCGGGGTTGGCTTCGATCCCACAATGGGACACGAAGAACCCAAGTAGTTTGCCGGAGGGAACGCCAAACACACACTTCTTCGGATTTAGCTTCAATTTGATCTTGGGCAGATTAGAAAATGTCTCCTCCAAATCCTGGATAAGGGTTGATCTTTCCTTGGTCTTGACCACAATATCATCAATATAAGCCTCAATGTTTCTGTGCAACTGTGGTTCAAAACCAATCTAGACTGCTCTTGCAAAAGTGGACGCGACACTCTTTAACTCGAAAGGCATGCACACAAAATAGTATGTACCACATGGGGTGATGAACGAAGCCTTCTCTTCGTCTTCCTTGCACATGAAGATCTGATGATACCCAGAGTATGCATCCAGAAAGGAGAGCAAATCACAACCTGAAGTGGAGTCCACAGTCTGGTCGATGCGCGGCAAGGGAAATGGGTCCTTCGGGCAAGCCTTGTTGAGATCTATGAAATCTACGCAAAGCCTCCATTTCCCGTTAGCCTTGCGTACGACTACTGGGTTTGCTAATCATGTCCAATGCAGTACTCCTCTGACCAGACCAGCTGCCTCAAGCTTCTTAATCTCCTCTGCAATGAACTGCTGCCTCTCTGAGGCCTGCTTTCGAACCTTCTGCTTGACGGGTCGGGCATGGGGGCAGACAACAAGGTGATGCTTGATTACCTCCCTGGGAACCCCAGGGATATTAGATGGTTGACAGGCAAACACATCGATATTCGCCCGCAGGAAGGCAATGAGCACGCTTTCCTGTTTGTCATGAAGGGAGGCGTTGATAGTGAAGGTACCATCAACGCCAGCCAGCCCTGCCGGGACCTTTTTCACATGTGGTGCAGCTACCTTGGATCTCTTGCTGTTGGAACTCTTCGGCAAGTCATCAATAGGCGCAGCAAACTCCGAAGAGGTACGCTTCCTGGATTCCTTGCTGGTGTCCCTGCAATCCTTCTTCTTTCCTTTGTTCTCCTTGGTGGGAACTACCGCTGCCGCGACTGCGTCCTGGTGCATCTTATCCACGCAAATTATTGCATCTTTCTCATCTGACGGGATGGAAATGACTCCTATCGGCCCTGGCATCTTCAAAGTGTTGTAGGCATAGTGATATGCCGCCATGAATTTTGCCAGCGATGGGCGTCCTAGGATCCCATTGTACGGCAGGGGGAGATCGACCACGTCAAACACAACCTTCTCAGCCCGATAGTTCAATTCTCCCCCAAATGTCACTGGCAACGTGATCTTTCCCTTAGGATGGCTCCTGCCGGGATTGACTCCTTGAAACGTGCCCATGACCTTTAGTTCTTCCTCTGCTATCTGAAGCTTGCTGATAACCTTTGGGGAAATCAGATTCAACCCAGCTCTGTCGTCAACCAACATCTTTGTGACCTTGAGGTTGCGAATTGTTGGAGAGCCAACAACGGCAAACACCCTACCGCGGTGGTGCGGTCTGGATGGTCCTCTTCGTCAAAGATGATGGGCGTGTGAACCATTTGAGTGGCTTCCGAGACTCTGCTGCTGGCTCCACGACATTGACCTCACGCGCCCAGCGTTTAAGTTGGCGGTGAGAGGAGTGCAAAGATGCACCCCCATCAATGCACTGGGCGTCAGTGGCCTTCTAGAATTCCTGCTCGTTGGTTTCCTCTTCATGCCCTCCATCAGTCTCATCATTGCAAACTTCCTTCTCTCGGCCCCAGCGGGTTTTCCTTGGTTCCGAAAAGCATTGTCGGGGCGGTTTGCTTCACCGCCTCGGCCCTTCACGCCAGTGCCATTTTGACCTTTTTCCATATCACGCTTCTCATATTCAGCCCTCTGCCTCTTGACGAGTTGCTCAACCTGATGACACTCTTGGAGATCGTGGCCTTTGGTCTGATGAATCTTGTAGTACGGCCCATCGCTTTTCCCAGCCCTCTCGGCAGTCGCAGCCTCCTAGTTGTCAGTGCATGCGGCAGCTTCCTTGCTGGGGGCCTCGGCCTTAGTGTTCTTGCCGGTACTAGGCGTGCCTGATCCTTCGATGGTCATCACTGCCTTATCCTTGCGCCTCTAGCTGCACTTCTTGTTCTTCTTCTTTTGGCTGGTGGACTCGTCGTCATCTTCTGAGTCAATCTTGACGCAATCTTCCTCTCCAGGGAGTTTCCTTCCCTCCTCCACCCGAGTGCATTTGTCCACCAAGGTGTAAAGCTCCTTCACAGTCTTGGGCAACCGCACATTCATCTTGGAACGTATCCTGCGGTTGCGCACATTGGACTGGAAGGCAGCTATCACGGCCGCCGGGTGGATATTTGGGATATTCCTGTGGACTTTGCTGAATCTCTGCAAATACTTGCGGAGAGTCTCTCCTTCTTTCTGTTGGAGGAGCTGCAAGTCAATGGGTCGTCCTGGTTCTTGATGGTCGCCCGTGAAGGCACCAATGAACTCATGGCACAGGTCATCCCATGACGAAATGGAGTTCTCCGGCAGGTGCATCAGCCAAGACCTCGCATTGGACTTGAGTGCCAAAGGGAAGTAGTTGGCAAACACCTTCTCATCTCTTCCTCCGACAGCTTGAACAATGATGGTGTAGATGCTCAAGAACTCCACTGGGTTCAGCCTCCCATCAAACTTCTCGGGTTTCTCTGGCTTGAACGTGCGAGCGGATGGCCAACGGACTTGCCGCAGCTCACGAGTAAAGGTAGGGCACCCAACCTTGAAAGGCAGGCACCGGCCATTCTCGAGCGCAGGCTCGTCGACGTCGGGGTCATTGCACCCATTGGTCCGACGGTGGTCGTCGCGGCGTCGTCGATGACGACGCGCGCGACTCCCCTCTGCCTGTCCTCCGGGGCTCGCTGTTGGTCTGGACATGCTCGAGGGTCGGAAGAGGTCATCGAGACGTTGTCGGTTCTTGATTCCGCAGCTCCCGCGCTGGTTGCCGTGGTAGGGACTGCACAGTGGGGTGGCCCCTTCCTACAGCCAGCAGCGCAAGCCGTTGTCGTCGCTTGGGGAGGCCGCGGCGGACAAGCTCGCTGCAAGCCCCCAGCCTCGGCGAAGCCAATCAAACTTTGAATGATGGCTCTCCATTCATCCATCGGATCGGCCACCGGCGGGGACCTCAACAACATCTGGGCCCGTGCCATGGCCTCCGTAGCAGTGCTTGGCCTTGGCAAGCATGATGTAGATCGTACCGTCGCCCGACTTCTGACGGTGCTGGCGGCGACTGCGGTGCGCCCTCGCTGTTGCGAACCAGCCACTTGGATGGCATGGTGACGCGGTGAAGGCGCTTGAGGGCCAGTGGCTCCTTTGGGCACAGTGGTTGGGTCAACCCGCTCCGGGGGAGGCACGCGTCCTGCGGTTGCACCCATGGCGGGGGCGGCCGGAGGGTGGCGATTCGCCCCAGACCGGGTGCCATCACTGTGGGTGTGCCCTTCGGTGAGGGGAAGAGGTACAGACGGAATAACCCTTTCGTTCATACCTCGTGGAGCATGACCACTTGGATGTTGTTGATGCTGCTCTCCTCCGGTGCCTCCCACTCCTGCTTCGGCTGCGGGGGAGGTGGTTACGATGCCGCCTGCGCCGATCGTGTCCCCCAGCACCCACATCCTCGTGCGCCTCTGCGTTCCTCGTGCATCGGTGGCCGCAGGCGGCGGAGCCTTCGAGGTGGACGGGTGAGCTGCAGCATCGGGTTTCCTCTTGGGCGCCATGGTCGATGTAGCCGTCGATGATGAAAATGGCGATGAAGATGACGCGCTGCTCATGCTTTCAGGTTCGCGCAAGTGATCCCCCTACCTGACACGCTAAAGATGTCGCGCGAAACCACAGCCACCTATGGGACCAAGAGCCCCTTTCTCGTTCGGCGGGGGATGGAACGTTGCACAAAGAGCAGAGGAGCATGGAAGTGCATGACAGAGATCATGCGGGCAGTCTTTACCTATGTTCGGGCCGCCGTGAGGCATAAAACCCTACTCCTGCTTTGGTGGATTGATGGTGGAAAATGGAGGTGAGCGCAGCACGCTTGCCCGGCAGGGTTTGCCTAGGGGCCAGAGCGGTTGTGCGCGTATGAGTGTGTGAGGGTGTGGTTTTGCCAACCAACTCTTCAACCCTTTCTATGGTTGCCTTGGACCTCCTTTTACAGATCAAGGGGTCAACACAGTGGCAAATCAAGCATTATGCACTGATTAGATAGCAAACAGTGCTATCATACCAAACTCTGCAGGCTGACAGAGCGTATTAAGTGCGCCGCTCAACGTCACATCGCAGCTTGCCTGGCAGGTCCTGCCGGGCTGTTTTGGTAGCTTCGCACCTGCTTGCTTGACACATCTCAGGACGGGTGTCATTTGGAGGTGTTTTCTGTAGGAAGTGGCTGCCATGTGGCGAATAGCAGCCACTTAGTCACTTTGGAGCTTGACACCGCACTGATCGACGACGTGCGTCGTGATGAGGTGGTGTCGTGAGGTGGTTCTACCTCCGTAAGCCCCGGCAGGCCTGCCGGGACGATCCAAAGGCTTGCCTCCGGGGGTAGCTTCATCCTTGCCATGCTCGCCTGCCCGACAAGGGAGGTTTTTCCTTACCGATATCTTGCTTCTCTGGCTCTCCTTGGTCTTCCTCATCTGTACTTGAATCCTTCAAAGGACAAGTCCCTTGTGCTCCAATCTGACCTTGGTGTCGTAATCTTGTTCTCGTGCCTATGCACAGTCTGGGCAACGGACCCAGGGTTTGTTGCACTGACACCTTGGCCCAGGGCGTCGCTCCCTACTTCAGTCCAAGAAGGTCCACTTCGCCCAAACCGAGCGTGCTCCGGCGTCGTCAATAACCTCTCGGAGTTGGTTTAGCGATTTCTAAGGCGCGACGTCCTCGCACGTTCGTAGTCAGATCGTCAAAGTCTACTCCTCCGAAACGATAATCACCTTCTCATCGAAAGACGGGACACCTTTACCTCTATCATACTCAGCTGTTCTCAAAGGATATACACGTAAGAGTTTGTGCAATCTTGATAGACATATACCAGTAGCCCCCGAGACTTGAAGCGGTAAAGCCAACCGATTTAAGGATCGATATTTGATACGTCTCCGTCGTATCTACTTTTCCAAACACTTTTGCCCTTGTTTTGGACTCTAACTTGTATGATTTGAATGGAACTAACCCGGACTGACGTTGTTTTCAGCAGAATTACCATGGTGTTGTTTTATGTGCAGAAAACAAAAGTTCTCAGAATGACCTGAAACTCCACAGAATATCTTAGAATAAAAATAAAAATCCTCGCTAAAGATGAAGACCAGGGGCCCACACCTGTCCACGAGGGGGGGGGCGCCTCCTCCCCGGGCGCCCCCCACCTCGTGGGCCCTCGATGCCCTCCGACGCCAACTCCAACTCCATATATTGGCTTTCGGGAGAAAAAACCGAGAGAAAGTTTCATCGCGCTTACAACACGGAGCCGCCGCCAAGCCCTAATCTCTCGGGAGGGCTGATCTCGAGTCCGCTCGGGCTCGGGAGGGGGATCGTCGCCGTCGTCATCATCAACCATCCTCCATCACCAATTTCATGATGCTCACCGCCATGCGTGAGTAATTGCATCGTAGGCTTGCTGGACGGTGATGGGTTGGATGAGATTTATCATGTAATCGAGTTAGTTTTGTTAGGGTTTGATCCTAGTATCCATTATGTTCGAGATTGATGTTGCTATGACTTTGCTATGCTTAATGCTTGTCACTAGGGCCCGAAAGTGCCATGATTTCAGATCTGAACCTATTATGTTTTCATGAATATATGTGTGTTCTTGATCCTATCTTGCAAGTCTATAGTCACCTACTATGTGTTATGACCCGGCAACCCCGAAGTGACAATAATCGGGACCACTCCCGGTGATGACCATAGTTTGAGGAGTTCATGTATTCACTATGTGCTAATGCTTTGTTCCGGTTCTCTATTAAAAGGAGGCCTTAATATCCCTTAGTTTCTAATAGGACCCCACTGCCACGGGAGGGTAGGACAAAATATGTCATGCAAGTTCTTTTCCATAAGCACGTATGACTATATACGGAATACATGCCTACATTACATTGATGAGCTGGAGCTAGTTCTGTGTCACCCTATGTTATGACTGTTACATGATGAACCACATCAGGCATAATTATCCATCACTGATCCGGTTCCTATGAGTTTTCCATATACTGGTTTACGCTTATTTACTTTTCCGTTGCTACTATTACAATCACTACAAAAATACCAAAAACATTACTTTTGATGTCTTTACTTTGTTACCGTTACCACCACTATCATATTACTTTGCTACTAAACACCTTGCTGCAGATATTAAGTTTCCAGGTGTGGTTGAATTGACAACTCAGCTGCTAATACTTGAGAATATTCTTTGGCTCCCCTTGTGTCGAATCAACAAATTTGGGTTGAATACTCTACCCTCGAAAAATGTTGCGATCCCCTATACTTGTGGGTTATCAAGACCTTATTCTGGCGATGTTGCCGGGGAGCATAGCTCTATTCTTTGAGTCACTTGGGATTTATATCTGTTGGACACTATGAAGAACTTGAAAGACGCTAAGACAACAATTTATCCCTCAACTACGAGGGGAGGTAAGGAACTGCCATCTAGCTCTGCACTTGATTCACCTTATGTTATAAGTAAGCTAGCCACACCTAAACATGCTTCTGCTATTCGTTCTGATATGTCGCATGTTATTGATGATGCCACTTCTGCTATGCATGATACTTATAATGAAACTACTTCTATGCTTGATACTACTGTGCCTCTTGGTGAATTTCTAGATGAACAAATTTCTAGGTCTAGAGAAAGAGAAATTATTGAAACTGAACACGATGTTGTTAGTGATGATGAAAATAGGCCTGCTATTCCTGAGGGTTACCTTTTTAATGCTGAATCTACTGAAGCTATTCTTGCTTGCCAGGATAGTCTTGAACGTAATAGGTTGCTAGTTAAATGGAGTAAAGGATCTTTTAGAGGTAGGATGAGATCCGACCCTACTTTTGCTACTTCACCTATCTGTGTTCCTGATCAGGATTATTATGATTTTTCTGTTGATCCAGATATAATTACTTTGGTTGAATCTGATCCTTTTTATGGCTATGAATCTGAAACTATTGTGGCACATCTTCGTAAGTTAGATGATATAGCTGCCCTGTTTACTAATAATGAGAGATCGCGCTACCTTTATTTGCTCAAAATATTTCCGTTCTCATTAAAGGGTGATGCTAAGATATGGTTTAATTCTCTTGATCCTGGTTGTGTGCAAAGTCCCCAGGATATGATTTATTACTTCTCGCTAAATATTTCCTGCTCATAAGAAACAAGCTGCTTTGAGGGATATATATAATTTTGTGCAAATTGAAGAAGAGAGTCTCCCACAAGCTTTGGGGAGGCTTCTCAAGTTACTTAATGCTTTGCCTGATCATCCTCTTAAGAAACCTGAAATATTTGATATCTTTTATAATGGACTAACTGATGCTTCCAGAGATTACCTGGATAGTTGTGTTGGTTCTCTTTTCAGGGAAAGAACACCGGATGATGCTGAAATTTTATTGAATAATATGTTGACAAATGAAAATAATTGGGCACCTCCTGAGCCAACTCCTGAGCCAGCTCCCGAGCCAATTAGTGAGTCTATTCCCAAACCAACTCCGAAGAAGAGAGGTGTTCCATTTCTCAGTCCCGAAGATATGCAAGAGGCAAAGAAATCTATGAAAGAAAAAGGTATTAAAGCTGAAGATGTTAAGAATTTACCTCCTATTGAAGAAATACATGGTCTTAATTCACACTGTTGAAGAAGTATATGATCTCAATTACTTATTTATCAAGAACCCCCGATATCCCGACTACGTAGTAAAGGTAAATTTCTCTATAGATATGATAAAGCTGAAGTCCCTCCTACTATAATTGCTAGTCAGTGCTTGGATGAGTTTGATGACTTTATGTTTAAGCAAGATGACTATAATGCTTATTTTGGTAGACAATTAAAACAGAATACCTTTATGATTAAACGCTTGAGTGATTATATGGCTGATATTAGAGGTGAACTTAAACTTGTTAGCAAACATGCTTCTATGGTTACCACTCAAGTAGAACAAGTACTTAAAGCTCGTAAAGAAGTGCTTGATGAAATGAATAGTAAGAAAATGATTATGTTGTTAGAGTGGTTACTAGAACTGGTAGAATGACTCAGAACCTTTGTATCCTCGAAGGCCACCCTAAGAGAATCGAGCAAGATTCTCGGAGAAATAATATTGATGCACCTAGTTCTTCTAAAAGGAAGAAAAGAAAATGATAGGACTGTGCAAACTTCTAGTGAACCTATTGCTAAACCACCAGATAATCCGAATGATATCTCTATGTCCGATGCTGAAACACAATCTGGTAATGAACATGAGCCTAGTGAAAATGTTAATGATAATGTTCATGATGATGCTCAACCTAGTAATGATAATGCTGTAGAAGTTGAACCTGCTGTTGATCTTGATAACCCACCATCAAAGAATCAACGTTATGATAAAAGACACTTCGTTACTAGGAAACATGGTAAAGAAAGAGAACCATGGGTTCAGAAACCCATGCCTTTTCCTCCGAAACCATCCAAGAAAAAGGATGATGATGATTTTGAGCGCTTTGCTGAAACGACCTATCTTTTTGCGTATGCGATTAACTGATGTGCTGAAAACAAATCCTTATGCTAAGTATATGAAGGATATCATTACTAATAAAAGAAAGATACCTGAAGCTGAAATTTCCACCATGCTTGCTAATTATACTTTTAAGGGTGGAATACCAAAGAAACTTGGAGATCCAGGAGTACCTACTATACCATGCTCCTTTAAAAGAAATTATGTTAAAAGTTCTTTATGTGATCTTGGAGCCGGTGTTAGTGTTATGCCTCTCTCTTTATATCGTAGACTTGACTTGAATAAGTTGACACCTACTGAAATATCTTTGCAAATGGTTGATAAATCAACTGTTATACCTGTCGGTATTTGTGAGGATGTGCCTGTTGTGGTTGCAAACGTTACTATTTTAACGGACTTTGTTATTCTTGATATTCCCGAGGATGATAGTATGTCTATTATTCTTGGAAGACCTTTCCTTTATACTGCAGGGGCTATTATTGATTGCAACAAAGGCAATGTCACTTTTCATGTTAATGGTAATGAGCATACGGTACACTTTCCGGGGAAACAACCTCAAGTTTATAGTATCAACTCTATTGGAAAAATTCCATCGATTATATTTGGAGGTTTTGAATTTCCTCTCCCTACTGTCAAGAAGAAATATGATATGGTTATTATTGGGGATGTCCATATCCCCGTTGAGGTAACATAGTGTTATTCGAAATTTCTCCTGTTCCATGTTAATCGGAATGAGTTTGTTAACAAGACTTGATCAACCTTGTTAGTGGATTCCTTTTGATGAGCATGAGACGGATGAAACTAGAAGCACAACCTTCTGTACCCTCTTTATATTTTCTGTTATTTAGTAAAAATAAAGTAAAATAGTATTTTTCTGTCTGTCTCCCGACTTATCCGTGGAATATAAAAATATCCCAAAAATAAAAGTCCTCAGAATGCCATGCCAATTTAATATGATTTTTTCGGGAATATTTGAGGATTTACTGTGCAAAACTTACCGCGGGGGGAGCTGCCACCTGGCCACGAGGGTGGAGGGCACGCCCTACCCCCCTGGGCACGCCCCCCTGCCTCGTGGGCCCACGGTGACCCTCCTCCACTTATCCCTGCACCCATCTTCTTCCTCTGTCTCACACAAACCCGAAAAACCAACTCAAGCTCGTGTTCCAGCAACTTTTGTTGCGATTTTCGATCTCCTTGCTCAAAGCACCTCTCGCGAAACTGCATGGGGAGATTGTTCCTTGGTATGTGACTCCTCCATTGGTCCAATTATTTTTTGTTCTAGTGCTCTATTCATTGCAAATTTGTGCAGCATAGGTGACCATGTTCTTGAGCTTGCATGTCAAATTTATATGGTTCCAAGTAGTTCGAATGCTTGATATATGCTCTAGGCACTTGTATGAGTTGTTGCTATCAATTTTATTGAAGTTGGTTCACTTTTATTTGAAGTTACTAAAAATTTCAGATTGTTTCAGAAATAATGAAGAGACTTTTGAGGGGCTCGTCGAGCCGAAGCTCTAAGGAAAAACAAAAGGAAGAAGAATAGAAGCCCAAATTTAATTTGCTTCAAGATCATGGAGGTCCGCCGTGTGAATGGCCTTCCGATGACTTCTTGAGGAGAGCTGGGATTTATGAGGATTTCTATCTATTGATTGAAAACATGGCCTCACCAACTTCCTCCATGACCAACGCCATCAAGATTCTTACTCACAAATACTTTTGTGCAGAACTTCTACTTTTTCCCTAAGAAATCACCTCCAACAGTAGAGTTTCATTTATATGACGTTGTTAAGGAAATGCCATTAGCTGAATTTTGCGAGGTTTGCAAAATACCCTTTGAGGGCACCTTAGATGAACCACACCGTAATGAAGTAGAAGCTTTCCTTGACACTATTACTGTGGGAGAAACCAGGAAGGTTTCTGATGCAAGAATCACTAGCATACATTTTCCTGTTTTACGTTATTTTTCCTTATGTGCTAGTCGTTGCTTGATTGGACGCGGGAACTGTGGGAACCTTAGTATTCCTGATATTATTATTTTGTTCCATGGTTTACACCGCAATAACTCTGTTAGTATGGGTGGAATTGTTGCTAGACGGTTAAGTCTGAACCGTACTAAAGGCCCCATCTTTGGAGGTATTTATGCTTCGCGCCTAGCTGAATATTTTGAAATACCTATTAGGCATGAGGAGAAAGAAGAAACAGCGCTGCCCCGTGCTTATTTAGATTATAAGAGTATGCTAGCGCATGATTTTCTTGTTAAGAGTCGCGAAGCGGAGCTCAAATATAAATTGTACTTTGATAAACATCACCCTGAGACTATTACTTTGCCTGCTCCCTCTTCGTTTAACTTGTCTACAGGTCCTTACATTGTTCCGTGGGCGGCTGTTCAAGCCTATCGTAATCCTGCACCAGCCCCGGAACCGGAGCCACAAGATGAGCCTCCACGAATGTCTGTTTATTCTTGGGATCCTGAGGCGGTTGTCAGCCAGTGGCAATTAGAGTCCTCTTCATCACATTATGATCCCAACTATTCTGCATCGCAGTACGACCCCAGCTACACCTACGAGTATCAGCCAGGCTATCCCTGGCAATAGACCAACTTAGGCCAAAAACCCAAGCTTGGGGGGGTACGTATTTCTCACCGACATTACATTTATGTTCACACACACTCATTGCTAGATGTCGGTGCTCATACTCTTTCACTGTAATATCCATGCTAGTTATTTTCTTTTAGCTGCTTTCTTCTTGTGTGTTTAATAAACCATAGAAAAACCAAAAAAATTATTAGTAGTTTATTTCCTGCTGTAGTAATAATTAAAAACAAAACCCAAAAATATTTCCCGTTCTTCTTTTGCTTGTTGGGAGCTTTCCCGTGTAAATAGTTTTTATTTCTTTTCCTTTCTTTGGGGGTCGAGAAGACTATATTGAAAATGCTTAGTGGCTCTTATATGCATCATTGTTTATCTAACTTAAAGCCCATATTACTTGTCTTCTCTCTTGAGTTGAATGTTTGTAGATTCCAGCTTAGTCCAATGCACGTGCACTCTTATTATTATACACACCGTTCGGTCGTGCAAGGGAAAGGCAATAATGATGATATATGATGGACTTATTGAGATGAGAAAAGCTGGTATGAACTCGACCTCTCTTGTTTTTGTAAATATGATGATTCATCGTTCCTGATTCAGCTATTATGAAGTAAACATATTTGCAATGACATTTAGAGATTATAGTTGCTTGTGCCATGCTTGATTAGCTATGAGTTATAATGGTTTACCTTGCGTGCCAACATGCTATTGAGATGATTATGATGTGGTATGATGGGATGGTATCCTCCTTTAAATGAATTGATTGAATCGACTTGGCACATGTTTACGCATGTAGTTGAATCAAATCAACATAGCCTTCACGATATTTATGTTCATGGTGGATTATATCCTACTCATACTTATATTCGGTGTAAATTCATTTTAATGCATGTTTACGACTGTTGTCGCTCTCTCAGTTGGTCGCTTCCCAGTCTTTTGCTAGCCTTCACTGTACTAAGCGGAATACTGCTTGTGCATCCAAACTCCTTAAACCCCAAAGTTGTTCCATATGAGTCCACTATACCTTCCTATATGCGGTATCTACCTGCCGTTCCAAGTAAATTTGTATGTGCCAAATTCCAAACCTTCAAATAAAAATTCTGTTTTGTATGCTCGAGCAGCTCATGTGCAACTAGGGCTGCCTTTATCTTCCATGCTAGGTGGGTTATTCTCAAGAGGAGTGGACTCCGCTCCTCATTCACGAGAAAGGGCCGGTAACCGGGATGCCCAGTCCCATGATCCAAAAAGATCAAAGCAAATCAAAATAATTAAACAAAACTCCCCTTGGGACCCGTTGAATGTTGGAGGCACTCGTTGTTTCAAGCAAGCCATGGATTGATGCTTGTGGAGGAAGGGGAGTGTAAACCTTTACCATTCTGTTTGGGAACTACCTATAATGCATGTAGTATGGAAGATACAGCCATCTCATAGTTGTTGCATTGACAGTGAAAGTATGCCGCTCAAAATATAATTTATCTCTATTTCAAAATCAAGCTCTGGCACCTCTACAAATCCCTGCTTCCCTCTGCGAAGGGCCTATCTATTTACTTTTATGTTGAGTCATCACCCTTCTTATTAAAAAGCACCCACTGGAGAGCACACTGTCATTTGCATTCATTATAATTGGTTTATATTGGGTATGACTTGACTGGATCCCTTTTACCATGAATTACAATGTTTAGTCAGTCCTTGATCTTTAAAGGTGCTCTGCATTTATGTTTTGCGGTCTCAGAAAGGGCTAGCGAGATGCCATTTTGTTATATCATGTTATGATTATTTTGAAAAAGTGTTGTCATCCGAGTTCTATTATTATGGCTCGCTAGCTGATTATGCTATTGATATGAGTAACTGTGAGACCTACGTGTTATTGTGAGTATGGTTAGTTCATAATAATTGCTGAACTTGAATGCTGGCTTTTCATGTTTACAACAACAAGAGCAAACAGAGTTTGTAAAAGTTTTCTTTTTCTCTTTCAGTTTGTCAACTGAATTGCTTGAGGACAAGCAAGGGTTTAAGCTTGGGGAGTTGATACGCTCCGTCAGATCTACTTTTCCAAACACTTTTGCCCTTGTTTTGGACTCTAACTTGTATGGTTTGAATGGAACTAACCGGACCGACGTTGTTTTCAGAGAATTGCCATGGTGTTGTTTTATGTGCGTAAAACAAAAGTTCTCGGAATGACCTGAAACTCCACGGAATATCTTAGAATAAATAATAAATAATCCTCGCTAAAGATGAAGACCAGGGGCCCACCCTGTCCACGAGGGTGGGGCGCCCCCTGGGCGCACCCCCCTACCTCGTGGGCCCCCTGGATGCCCTTAGACGCCAACTCCAACTCCATATATTGGCTTTCAGGGAGAAAAAAACCAGAGAGAAAGTTTCATCGCGTTTTACGATACGGAGCCGCCGCCAAGCCCTAATCTCTCTCGGAGGGCTGATCTCGAGTCCGCTCGGGGCTCCGGAGAGGGGGATTCGTCGCCGTCGTCATCATCAACCATCCTCCACCACCAATTTCATGATGCTCACCATCGTGCGTGAGTAATTGCATCATAGGCTTGCTGGACGGTGATGGGTTGGATGAGATTTATCATGTAATCGAGTTAGTTTTGTTAGGGTTTGATCCCTAGTATCCATTATGTTCGAGATTGATGTTGCTATGACTTTGCTATGCTTAATGCTTGTCACTAGGGCCCGAAAGTGCCATGATTTCAGATCTGAACCTATTATGTTTTCATGAATATATGTGTGTTCTTGATCCTATCTTGCAAGTCTATAGTCACCTACTATGTGTTATGATCCGCAACCCAAGTGACAATAATCGGGACCACTCCGGTGATGACCATAGTTTGAGGAGTTCATGTATTCACTATGTGCTAATGCTTTGTTCGGTTCTCTATTAAAAGGAGGCCTTAATATCCCTTAGTTTCCAATAGGACCCGCTGCCACGGGAGGGTAGGACAAAAGATGGCATGCAAGTTCTTTTCCATAAGCACGTATGACTATATACTGAATACATGCCTACATTACATTCATGAGCTGGAGCTAGTTCATGTCACCCTATGTTATGATGTTACATGATGAACCACATCCGCATAATTATCCATCACCGATCCGGTGCCTATGAGTTTTCCATATACTGGTTTACGCTTATTTACTTTTCCGTTGCTCTGTTATAATCACTACAAAATACCAAAACATTACTTTTGTTGTCTTTACTTTGTTACCGTTACCACCACTATCATATTACTTTGCTACTAAACACCTTGCTGCAGATATTAAGTTTCCAGGTGTGGTTGAATTGACAACTCAGCTGCTAATACTTGAGAATATTCTTTGACTCCCTTGTGTCGAGTCAACAAATTTGGGTTGAATACTCTACCCTCGAAAACTGTTGCGATCCCCTATACTTGTGGGTTATCAATATTACCTGCAGGTTCTCAAGGAGAAGAATACTGCGCTATCCCAGGAGCTGAAAACAACCCAGACACAGCTGAATTTCGTCACCGCTGAACTAGCGGAAATGAAAAAGGCCGCAATGAGCACATCCAAGAAGAAAAAACACGAGGAGTAAAAAGACAAACAATCCGAAGAGATAGAGAGCTTAAAGGCTCAGTTATCGGCCGCTCAAAAAGAAAATGAGAAGTTGAGGGGTGGCATGTTCGGTATGTCTTTTAAAACCACCATAAAGACTCATGTTTAGTCCACATTTCGGAATGTCATAACTCTGTTGCTCCAGGTTTATTAACTAGTCGGCCGGAAGAAGAAGTATCCGGATTTCAAGGCGACATGCTAAAGGAGCTGTCTGTGGTACATGCACGGGCTCGGAAAGCCATGAGGAGTATAGTCAAGGCTTTATGGCCATCCGACACTCCTCCGCAAAGTATGGAGGGTTTGGCAAACCTGTTCAAAGGTGCCCGGCGCCGCTTTGAGCTATGGAAGACATCCGCCTGCCGTGAAGGCGCACATGAAGCCTGGGCGATGGTGAAAACACGCTTCACCAAGCTAGATCCGAATCATATGGCCCGAGTGGGACCGCATGGACCGAATGGGAAAGAAATTCCTTTGAACTTGGTGTATGACCAAGTAATGATAGCTATGAAGTATCCGCAGGAAGACTATAGGTTAGACAGTCTGATAGATGGAATAGATAAGGAATAGGCATTTGATTCAATGTATTAATGTACTTGATGATCAACCTGTATCTTTAGCCGGACATGTGAAAGTTTGTCATCGTAGGCTTTCGGCTTTAACCTCCAAACCAAAATGGTGGAGTTTTCCGGATGCTATTTTGGAATGAAAAGAAGCATTCACTATGTCCGGAAACCAGGTAACCCAGTCATTATGCTTGAACAGGCAAAAAAATAGTTCGGGTGTATGTTATATTACATATGTAAGAAACATCTTCCAAGGAGAATAGTTCCGTTAAGGGTTCCTTTCCTTGGGTTTGGCATTCTTTAATTATGCGTTCCTGGGCTTTGGTCCGTAGTACGGAAAAAATTTGTCCTGTATTTTTGAAGAGTTACAAGAATGTAACAATTTGTCGTTTGATTGCCGACCAATTATTCTCTTAAGAACTCTAGCTTTCGGCTTCACCCGTCTGAGGTACAGGTCCAGATTACCCGGTTGTAAGAATCGCAGAGGTGCTCCCTTTACGCCCTAGCCAAAAAAACGGGAACGTAGGACATAAACACAGGAGCAAGGCAACCCAGCTTGGCAAAAACTTAAGTCATAGAGGTGCATATAATGGCAAAAGGAGTGTATATGAACAAACAACTATACATTGTGAGCTCCAGGCTCTGAATAATAATAAGCTTCGGTTAAAGAAGCCCCCAGGCATCGTGGGGTGTATACATTTTAGGATGTGTACCCCTTAAGTGTTTGGCCTGTCCGAACATATCCTGGGAATCGTATATATACATTTTAGGATGTGTACCCCTTAAGTGTTCGGCCTATCCGAACATATCCTGGGAATCATATAAAAACGAGAAAATAAAAAGAAATGAAGAGAGGAAAAAACGAAAAAGAAACATGGCCGAACTTATGCGTAGAATCTTCGGAGCCGAGCAGCGTTCCATGGATTCGGCTCTAGGCGATTATCCGATGCATTACGAAGGCGATAGGCCCCTCCTGTGAGAATTTCATCTATAATGAAGGGGCCCTCCCATTTTGGTTTGAGCTTTTCCTTCTTCTTCTCTGGGAGGCATAAAACAAGTTCGCCGACATTATAAGTCTTGGCCCGCACTTCTCTGCTTTGGTATCGCCAAGCCTGTTGTTGATAAAATGTCGAATGGGCTTTTGCAATGTCATGCTCCTCCTCCAGGTCGTCTAGGTCGTCCTGCCGATCGAGCTCAGCCTCTCTCTCTTCATACATGCGCACTCGAGGTGAGTCATGAATAATGTCGCAGGGCAAGACAGCCTCTGCGTCGTACACCATAAAAAAGGGTGTGTATCTGGTCGTGCGATTGGGCGTAGTCCGCAATCCCCAGAGTACAAAATTGAGTTCCTCGACCTAGTCTGGGTTTGATGCTGCTCATTATCAGGCCATTAGCCCGTTCTACCTAACCGTTTGTTTGAGGGTGATATACGGAGGCGTAATCGAGCTTAATGCCCAAATTAGCACACCAATTTTTTACCTCATCGGCTGTGAAATTAGAGCCATTGTCAGTAATGATGTGTGCGGGACACCATAATGGTGTACCACGCCGGATATGAAGTCGATCACCGGCCCGACTTCAGCCGTTTTTACTGGTTTGGCCTCTATCCACTTAGTGAATTTATCCACCATAACCAACAAATATTTCTTCTTGTGGCTTCCCCTTTAAGGGGTCTGACCATGTCTAGCCCCCAGACAGCAAAAGGCCAAGTAATGGGGATTGTTCTTAAGGCAGTGGGTGGCATATGACTTTGATTGGTGAAAAGCTGACATCCTACACAGCGCTGTACAAGGGCATGTGCGTCTGCTCAGGCCGTTGGCCAAAAGAAACTTGTACGGAAGGCCTTGCTTACAAGGGCCCGAGCTGCGGCGTGATGGCCACCAAGACCAGCATGTATTTCGGCCAAGAGCTGTCGTCCCTCCTCTTCGGAGATGCATCTTTGAAGAACTCCAGTAGTACTTTTCTTGTAGAGTTCACCTTCATGAACTTTGTAGGCTTTAGAGCGTCGAACTATGTGACGGGCCTCGTTCTGGTCATCACGGAGCTCCTGCCTATTAAGGTAGGCCAGGAAGGGTACGGTCCATGGAGCAATGACGACCATGATTACATGGACAGAAGGTGTCATTTCGGTGCCCGAACCCTCGATGATATCAGAATTGTGTTCGGCGTCTGGGGATATGATCGGCTCCGAACTAGTATTTCCGCTCTCGTCCTGCCATACCATGGATGGCTTGAAGAGCCTTTCCACAAAGGTGTTAGGCGGGACGGGATCGCGCTTAGCGCCCATTCGAGCAAGGACGCCCGCTGCCTGATTACTGTCTCGAGCAACGTGATGGAACTCAAGCCCCTCAAACCGAGCTGATATTTTGAGTATGGCGTTTCGGCATGTCGCCATCTTTGGGTCTTTTGCATTGAATTCTCCATTTATTTGGGATATTGCGAGGTTCGAATCCCCACGCACCTCTAGGCGTTGTATGCCCATAGAGACAGCCATTCAGAGACCATGTAGTAGTGCCTCATATTTGGCCGCGTTGTTGGAGTCTATATACATGATTTGTAACACGTAGCGGACTGTGTCCCTTGTAGGGGATGTTAAGATGACACCAGCCCCCAATTCGGCTAACATTTTAGAGCCGTCGAAGTACATGATCCAGTTGGAATATGTGTTGTACTCTTTAGGGAGTTCGGCTTCCGTCCACTCGGCGACAAAGTCGGCCAACACCTGAGATTTAATAGCTCGACGTGGCTTGTATGTTATTTCAAATGGTAAGAACTCGATGGCCCATTTGGCTATGTGGCCGGTGGCGTCCTGATTATTTATGATGTCATTGAGTGGTAATTCAGATGCCATCGTGATCGAACACTCTTGAAAGTAGTGTCGCAGCTTCCGGGACGCCATGAAGACTGTATATGCTATCTTCTGATAGTGTCGGTATCGAGATTTGCATGGTGTAAGGACCGCCGATACATAGTACACTCGTTTCTGGATTGGTAATTTGTGTCTCTCTTCCTCTCGTTCAATGACGAGTACGGCGCTCACTACCTGGTGAGTCGCAGATATGTAAAGCAGCATAGGCTCGCCAACACTTGGTAAGGCTAGGATTGGGTTGCCTGCTAACAATGTCTTTATTTCTTCCAATCGAGTTGTAGCCGCATCCGTCCATTCGAAGTGGTCGGTGCGCCGGAGCAGTCGATAAAGTCGCAGCGCCTTCTCTCCCAATCGGGAGATAAAGCGGCTTAAGGCTGCCACGCACCCAGCTAGTTTTTGGACCTCCTTTAAGTCTGTTAGCGTTGCCAATTGTGACAGTGCTCAGATTTTAGCTGGGTTCGCTTTGATTCCTCTATTGGAAACAATGAATCCGAGTAGTTTCTTGGCTGGAACGCCGAAGACACATTTTTCCGGATTGAGATGTATGTCATATGTTCGGAGGTTGTCGAATGTGAGGCGTAGATCATCCACCAGTGATTCAACGTGTTTAGTCTTGATGACCACGTCGTCCACATATGCCTCCACTGTTTTGCCTATTTGTTCTTCCAGACATGTTTGAATCATGCGTTGGTAAGTGGCACCAGCGTTTTTGAGTCCGAAGGGCATAGTGTTGAAGCAGAAGGGCCCGTACGGGGTAATAAATGTTGTTGCAGCCTGATCGGACTCCTTCATCTTAATTTGATGGTATCCGGAGTAGGCGCCGAGGAAACACAATGAATCATGATTTGCAGTTGCGTCAATAATTTGGTCAATGCAGGGCAACGGGAAGGGGTCCTTAGGGCAAGCCTTATTGAGGTCTTTGAAATCGACACAAAGGCGCCAGGATTTATCCTTCTTTGGCACCATGACTAGGTTTGCTAGCCAGTCCGGATGCTTGATCTCTCTGATGAACCCAGCCTCAAGTAGTTTGGCTAGCTCCTCCCCCATAGCTTGTCGTTTGGGTTCGAAAAATCGCCGCAGCATTTGCTTGACTGGTTTAAACCCCTTTATTATGTTGAGGCTATGTTAGGCCAGTCTGCGTGGGATTCCAGGCATATCCGAAGGATGCCAGGCGAAGATGTCCCAATTTTTGCGCAAAAACGCTCGTAAGGCGACGTCAACCGTCGGATCCAGCTCCTCTCTAATGGATGTTGTCTTGTTAGGATCCGTCGGGTGTACTTGAAATTTGATTATTTCATCTGCTGGTTTGAAAGAGGTGGATTTGGGCCTCTTATCGAGGATTACATCGTATTTGTCCACTATGGAACGCAGAGTGGTTAACTCTTCGGTCGCGAGGGCTTCGGATAGTGCCTCGAGGGCTAAGGATGCGTTTTTGTTTTCGGCATGGAGTGCTATATTCGAATCGCTGGTGACAGTGATTACTCTGTTGGGCCCTGGCATTTTGAGCTTCATGTACCCGTGATGGGGTATGGCTTGAAAGCGTGCGAAGGCGTCCCGCCCCAAAAGGGTGTGGTATCCACTATTGAAAGGGGCCACGTGGAAGAGTAACTCCTCGGACCTGTAATTATCAGGCGTGCCGAATATTACGTCGAGTTTAATTTTCCCTGAGCATCGCGCTTCTCGACTAGGGATAATACCTCGAAAGGTGGTACTGCTTTGCTTGATGCGACTCTTGTCCATTTGCATTTTGTCGAGCGTGTCTTCATAGATGAGGTTAAGTCTCCCGCCGTCGTCCATGAGCACTTTGGAGAGTCGAAAGCCATCCACAATTGGGTTTAAGACCAAGGCGGCTGGTGCTCGGACTGATCGGGCCCTTGGTTCGTTGTCAGCGGTGAAAGTTATTGTCGTATCGTTCCAAGGGTTCATAGCGGTTACTTGGTTGACTTCGGCGAGGTCGCGGAGCGCCCTTTTGCGCCGATTATTTGAAGAAAAGGTCTCGAAGACTGTAAAGACGTTGAGATCGTCATCCTCCGAAGAGTGCTTCTCTGGGGTAGTATTGGCAAGGATAGCCTCACCGCTCTTAGCCACTTGCTGGAGTACCCAACATGCCCGAAGGCTATGCGTTGGTTCGGTGCTCGGCGTCGTATGTATCTGGCATGGCTTGTCGAGCAGTTCGTCAAGGACGGTTTTATATCCCGTGAAGGGCTTGTTTTTCTTGACAATTGACTTATGATCGGATGCCTCATAAGGGTGCATCCGTTTTTCCCGTCCGGTGAGCTGCTTAAAGGCAGGAGGTTCCCACCGAGCTGTCTGGGCTTTCCCGGTGATGAAGTCATGTACCTAGGGTAGGGTCATGAACCTATCCAAAATACCCTCCCCAAGGACATCTCTTGATCAAAACACCTTTCAGTCGACCAGGAAGGATTCCACTCGATGGACCTGAAGACACTCGACCATCAGCCAACCACTCGACCGCCAGAAGATCTATAGCCAGTCTACACACAAACGGTCGGTCATTAAGTAGCCTTTATGGTCATCATAGCACTTTATGTGGGGCGTTACCAGTAACCCCCAATCTTTATGTACCTTAATCCCTGCATAACTGAGGGCTGGAGGGGTCTGGCGAACTCTATATAAGCCACCCCCCCCCCCTCCTCGGTGTAAAGGGTTCGCACCCCTGTAACTCATACGCACATAATACAGTCGACCGCCTCCGGGCTCCGAGACGTAGGGCTGTTACTTCCTCCGAGAAGGGCCCGAACTCGTAAACATCTTGCGTATACAACTACTCCATAGCTAGGATCTTGCCTCTCCATACCTACCCCCATTCTCTTTGTCGGGCTTAGAACCACGACGCTTGGCGCCCACCGTGGGGCAGGTGTCTTAGCGACTTGTTGGAGAAGTTGCAGTTTTCCGATCCCATTCATCATGGTTTCGGTGGAGTTTTGCTGAGGGCGCGAGATCCATCTCGGCGCCACGTTCATCGCCGGCGACTCCGCTTGGTTGCAGGAGGCTCCACTCGACGTCACGCGACTCCCGTCCGTCGAGGCAGCGCACGACAGCGCGGCGTCGCGGCGTCCTCCTGCGGCAGCCGTCCACCCAGTACCGGTCGGCTCCTCTGTCGTCCTCCCTCCCAGTCTCTCGCTGGCGCAAGTGCTCCGGTCGGTCGAGGTTTCAACGGTGGGTGAGCCACGCGGTGGCCCGCCAGTCGGCCACTCCCCAAGTCGCGGCAATCGAGCCCGACGAATCCCTCTACGGCATGTTCGACCTGTCGACTGGCTCCGCAGAGACTGCATCCGAGTGCGATAGCAGCGATCCAGCGGCGGAGGTTCTGATGGTCGACAGACGACGTAGTCCTCCTGGTTTCCCCCGCGCCGACAGAGGCGTTGGCGGGGGCGAGCCGGCACAGGTTCACGAAGAGTATCAACCCGAGCCCCTCACTTCGCTGCAGAGAGAGGAGCTTCGCCGCCGGAACATGGATGCGCTTCACACTCCTGTCGTTGGAGAAACCCCCGAGGCTCGTGCCTTAGAAGATGCGTGTTTGGCCAACTTGGCTGAGCGCACTCGACTGGAAAATCTCCAGTGATTGCTCGACGAACGACCGCCACAACGGGTCCCGTCGTCCAGTCGACGTCAACTCTTTCCACAACCGACTCAGGTATACCGAACTCCAATTCAGAATCTAGCAGTTGCAGCCCATATAACAGAGTCCATTCAGCCTTCCCAGTCAGAGGCTGGCAGAGGCTTGCTACAAATCAGAGATTTACTCCGGGCAGCAGGAGATCAAAATTCAGTTGTATCGCAGTCGCGGAATAGGATTCACAGCAGATCCGTCGCTGCTAATACAGTCCAGTCGGCTCATAGCCCAAGATCGCCCCCGAGGCGTGAGGAACATGGAGGCCGGCGTGATCAGTATGAGGACCGATTCGATCGTGATGATCAACGTCGAGTGCCCACTCCTCCCCCAAGGGGTGGGTCATATGCGCCTCGATAGCAAGATGACAGACGCCAGCACAGTGTTGGGCGAAGGATTCCAGTCGACCCCAGGGAACCAGGCTTTGATGCGAGATCTATCATCGTTCAAGGCTTGGTCGACAGGAACAGAGCTCACCGAGAAGGCCATGACAGAAATGTGCCCGCCAGCAACAGAGTACACGTCTCAGGACCAGAGTGTTTTAGCAGAGCCATCAGGGCCGCGGTGATTCCTCCCAACTTCAGGTTGGCGACTGGAATCAGTAAGTTCACCGGTGATTCCAAGCCAGATACTTGGCTTGAGGACTACCGAGTGGCTGTTCAGATTGGCGGCGGCAATGATGAAGTGGCCATGAAACACCTGCCTCTTATGTTGGAGGGATCGGCCAGAGCATGGTTGAATCAGTTAGCGCCCAGCAGCATTTACACTTGGGAAGATCTTGCCCGCGTGTTTGTTAGGACATTTGAAGGAACTTGCAAACGGCCAGCAGTGTTGACAAAGTTACAGTCGTGTGTGCAGAAGTAGAATGAAACTCTGAGGGATTACATCCAGAGATGGATCACTTTGCATCACACAGTAGAGAATGTATCTGATCATCAAGCAGTCTGTGCCTTCAAGGAAGGTGTTAAGAACAGAGAATTAAGTTTGAAATTCGGTCGGACCGGAGACATGACCCTGAGTCGAATGATGAAGATCGGCACCAACTACGCCAATGGTGAAGAAGAGGATCGGCTCCGGAGTGGCAAGTACAAGTCAGCCGCTAATGAAACCGGAGGAGGGAACTCGGAAAGCGTATGAAAGTCGAGCCAGCTGCTCCTGGAGAAGCCTTGGCCGTGACTCCAGGAAAGTTCAAGGGGAAATCCAAGGGCCCTTGGAACCCCAAGAAGGTGAAAGACCAAGATGGAAATGATGTATTGGACTTGCCGTGTCACATTCACACGAAGAAAGACGAAGAGGGTAAACTCATTTACCCAAAGAATACCACTCGACAATGTCGGCTCTTGATTCAGCAGTTCCAGGGGAATCAGCCCAAGGATAAGGAGAAGGAGTCGGACAAATTTGAGGACAAGGAAGATAGTGACGGTGGATACCCCCAGGTCAATTCCACCCTGATGATTTTTGCTGACATTGAAAGCAAAAGTATTGAAAGTTATCAACCGGGAAGTGAACATGGTCACTCCGACGACACCCAGTTATCTGAAATGGTCGCAGACCGCCATCACATTCGACTAGTCTGATCACCCGACACACATAGCCACCCCTGGGAGGCAAGCTTTGGTGGTCGACCCAGTCGTCGAAGGCACTCGACTAACTAAAGTTTTGATGGATGCTGGCAGTGGCCTGAACATACTATATGCAGAGACATTGAAAGGGATGGGCATTCCGATGTCCAGACTCAAAGACCGACAACATGAGCTTCCATGGAGTTATTCCCGAAAGAAGGCTGAGTCACTCGGCCAAATTGCTCTCGATGTGGTTTTTTGTGATTACAAGAATTTTCGTAAGGAAAAATTGACCTTCAAGGTCGTGGATTTCTAGAGCGCTTATCACGCTATTCTGGGGAGGCTGGCATATGCGTGTTTCATGGCTCGACCATGTTATGTATACCTCAAACTGAAGATGCCAGGCCCCAAAGGTGTGATCACCATCACGGCAATCGGAAGAAAGCGTAAGAGTGTTTTCGAAAGGCTCTAAGATCGCCGATGCTCGATGGCGTGGTAGAGCTGCAAGAGTACCGTAAAACTGCAGACCTGAAAGTGATTTGTTGCAGCCAAGAAGCCCGCCACGGAGTCAAGATTTGACCGTCCGGTGAGACGAAACCGATTCACATTCACGGACCGATCCCAATGCTGCTCCGACTCACATCTCAACAACACTCGACTCCAAATAGGAAGAAGCGCCATCCGGTTCCTCCGTGAGAATGGGACATCTTCGCATGGAAGCTGGCGACATGCCGGTGTTCCTGTGGGATCGGCTGAGCATCGCTTCACGAGTCGACTCAAAAGTCAAACCTGTCAAAGAACATCTTCGACGGTCCGCCGTCCAGAAGAGAAAGGCCATTGGCGAGGAGGTAGCTCGGCTCTTAGCGGCAGAGTTTATCTGAGAGATTTACCACTCCGAGTGGCTCGCCAATGTCGTCATGGTTCCTAAGAAGGACAAGTCACTTCGCATGTGCATCGACTTCAAACATATCAATCGGGCCTGCCCGAAAGATCATTTTCCCCTCCCCCGCATCGACCAAATAGTCGACTCGACTGCGGGATGTGAGCGGTCTTTCTTAGACGCCTATTCCGGTTACCATCAGATCCGTCTGTATGGACCCGACGAGATCAAAACAGCTTTCATCACTCCATTCGGGTGCTTCTGTTATGTCACCATGCCATTCAGCCTCAAGAATGCCGGAGCCACGTTCATGTGGATGATTCAGAAGTGTTTGCTCACTCAAATCAGTCGGAATGTGGAAGCATACATGGATGATATTGTGGTCAAGTCACGGAAAGGTTCTCGACCTGTTGACCGACCTTGCTGAAACATTTGCCAATCTCGGGAGGTATGATATCGCTTAATCCATCAAAGTGCACATTCGAGTTCTGGCGGAAAGTTACTCGGTTTTCGCTTCCGAACGAGGAATCGACGCCAACCCGAAAAAGTTGGCACTATACACCAATGAAACGCCTGCGTGTGCACGATGTCCGAAGCTTCTTTGGATGCTTGGCCGCTTTAAGTCGATTCATCTCGCCTTGGTGAAAAGGCATTGCCTCTTTACCGACTGATGAAGAAGTCAGGCAAGTTCGAGTGGACTCCCGAAGCTGATGCAGCATTTGTAGAGTTAAAAGCTCTGCTTTCCACCCAGCCGGTGCTTGCTGCCCCAATCAGCAAAGAGCCTTTGCTGCTTTACATCGCAGCCACAGGACAAGTCGTCGGTACAATACTTACGGTCGAGCGGGAAGAAGAAGGAAAAGCCTTCAAAGTTCAATACCAAAGATATTATCTTTTCAAGTATTGACCCCATGAAAGCAAATATACCTCATTATCGAAGCTTGTTTATGGGATTTACATGACCACGAAGAAGGTTGCTCATTACTTCTCGACCATTCCATTACGATCGTCAACGACGCCCATTGTCGAGATTCTGCACAATGTAGATGCAACTGGTCGAGTGGCGAAATGGGCGATTGAACTCCTTCCCCTTGATATCAAGTTTGAGGCAAAGAAAGCCATCAAGTCCCAAGCAATAGCAGATTTCATCACCGAGTGGATTGAACAGAAATTGCCGACTCAAGTTCACTCGGAGCACTGGACCATGTTCTTTGATGGTTCCAAGATGCTGAATGGTTCCGGTGCTGGGGTAGTGTTGGTTTCCCCCCAAGGAGATAAGCTCAGATATGTGCTCCAGATTCACTTTGATTCTTTCAACAATGAAGCAGAATACGAAGCACTGTTGTACAGGTTGCGTATGGCCATTTCACTCGGCGTCTGTCGCCTCATGGTTTATGGCGACTCAGATCTAGTGGTTAATCAGGTGATGAAGGAGTGGGATGTCAGAAGTCCAGCCATGACTGGTTATTGCAACGTAGTAAGGAAGCTAGAGAAGAAGTTTGAGGGGTTAGAGCTTCATCATGTACCCCGACTGAAAAATCAAGCTGTTGATGATTTGGCGAAAATAGGGTCCAAGAGGGAAGCCATTCCCAGTGATGTGTTTTTGGAGCACATCCACACAAATCAATTCAAGAGGATCCTTTCACCGAAGAAGCCCCACAGCCAAAAGTGCCACCGATCCGATCAAGTTGAAGTCCCAGAAGTGGTCGACCTGGTCATGGAAGTCGTGGTCATCACTCCCGACTGGACAGTGACGTACATCACGTATATCCTAAGGAAAGAGCTCCAGGAGAACGAAGAAGAGGCTCAACATATCGTCCGCCGATCCAAGGCCTTTACTGTGATCAAGGGACAGTTGTACAGAGAAAGCGCGACTGGAGTCGGCCAGAAATGCATAACACCAGAAGAAGGTCAGATAGTTCTTGATGATATCCACTCGGGGACCTATGGTCATCATGCGTCCTCTCGGACCATTGTGGCTAAAGCATACAGAGCGGGATTTTACTGGCCAAAAGCAAATGAAATGGCAAAGGAAATAGTCGACAAGTGTGAAGTGTGTCAGTTCTATTCCAATATGTCACACAAACCCGCCTCGGCCTTGAAGACCATTCCACTCGTCTGGCCCTTTGCTTCTTGGGGGTTGGATATGATTGGACCACTGAGAACTGGCAGAAGCGGTTTCACTCACTTGCTAGTGGCAGTCGACAAGTTTACGAAGTGGATCGAAGCTAAATCTATCAAGAACCTCGATGCGTGCACTGCTATCAGTTTCATCAGAGAGTTGACATTCAGATATGGAGTTCCGCATAGCACCATCACTGACAATGGGTCAAACTTCGATTCCAACAAGTTCAAAGCCTTTTGCGCCTCTCAGGGCACGTGAATCGACTATGCTTCAGTTGCTCACCCCCAGTCGAATGGACAAGCAGAACGAGCAAACGGTCTAATTCTCAAAGGACTGAAACCTCGGCTGATGCGCGATCTCAAGCATGTAGCAGGAGCGTGGGTCAACGAACTTCCGTCGGTTCTTTGGGGATTGAGGACCACTCCTAATCGGTCAACTGGGAGAACTCCATTCTTTCTGGTCTATGGAGCTGAAGCAGTTCTGCCGAGTGACCTGCTTCACAATGCACCCCGAGTCGAACTCTACTCTGAAGATGAAGCGGAGCAAGCCCGGCAAGATGCAGTCGACCTCCTTGAAGAGGAGAGAGAGATGGCTCTGATCCGCTCGACCATCTATCAACAGGACTTGCGTTGATTCCATGCTAGAAATGTGAAGAGCCGAACCTTTCAAGAAGGAGACTTGGTCCTCCGAGTGGATCAACAGAAACCACACAAGCTCGCTCCCACTTGGGAAGGTCCCTTCATCGTCACCAGAGTTCTCCACAATGGAGCATGCCATCTTTACAACGGCGATCGCCAGATTGATGAGCCTCGAGCTTGGAATGCGGAGCTGCTCCGCCCCTTTTACACTTAAGTACTCACTCGGGTGAGATGTAATAAAAGTACCTCTGTAGTTTGTTTATCAAAGACAAGAATGTTATAATTTTCCCAGTGATTGTTATTACTTTTCGTTTACATGAGAAATTTCCCCCAATGGGTGGCTTAGCTGCGAACCCGTTTCGCCTAAGTTTGTAAAAAAAATCCCTATCGAGTGGAGAGCCAGCCTCCCACTCGGGGGCTTAGCTGCGAATCCGTTTCGCCTAAGTATCTGAAAATCCTACCGAGTGGTGAGCCAGCCTCCCACTCGGGGGCTTAGCTGCTGATGAGGACATGACTACCTTGGATAAGACCAAAAATATTCCATACATGCATATTTGTCAGGTGATTTCTAGTGCAAACTATTCAATAATCTATTTATGTTATCCAGAACAAAAATACTTCACATACTTTTGTGTTTTGTCTAATTGCAGGTGTATGGGACATTTGTACAATACACATATGAAGATAAGGGAAAAGGAGAAGTTTAGGTGTTGTTCAAAAAGTCCTCTCACGTCACTTTTGGGCCAAGAGAAGATAGAGTCCAAGTCTCTCACGTTCGGATTCAGATTCGTCATCGCATGCATACATACCGACTCAAAACGCCAAAAACTTTTTCATACGGACTCCGAATTGGGTGATTCTTTTTTTGTTGGAAAGTACATTTCGTGCTCTTTCCAAACCAATTGGAATCACCTTAAAATCCATCGGAGCGTTGAGTTATGGACGAAACAATCTGACGCTGCACCAGAATCCGAGTCAAACTACAAATCCAAAGATGTTACGTCACCTCCACTTGGGACCATTGGCCTTGTACGACCTAGGGTTAGTTTTAGGCTGCCTTGGGATGTCCTCCCACCTCCTTGGCCACCACCCCTTGCTCCTATATAAGTAGATCCATCTAGTAGCTTTTCCCTTGGGATTTGTTTAGTTAAAAGTTAGCCATTGCAACTTCGTACTTCGCTTGTGTCCAACGACCAGACCAAGACCGCTACGGATCCCCACCATTATCAATACTTCATATATATTCGCAATATTTAGATTGCTTTATCATATTCTTGCTCGTTCTTGATTGCTTGCAGGAATAGACCTTCGTGGTCGCTGATCGTGCTTCCGCATCGTTAGTAACCTCGTAAGATTGGTTTAGCGATTGCTAAGGCGCAACGTCGCACGCTTGTAGTCGATCGTCAAAGTCGACTCCACCAAATCGATAGTTATCATCTCATCGAAAGATCGACCCTCGCCTATCAAGTGGTATCAGTTTTCAGGTTGCTCGGTGAGAATTTCCAATCATCCCTAGATTAGATTTATTTTCTTACCTATTGACCAAGAAAAGCCACAAAAAGTTAGATCTATTCATCCTTTGTCCAAGCCGCCCGAGCCTTTGCAGTTTTCTTTTCATTGTTTGCATTATTGAATTATCGGTTGCATCGTCGTGTCGAGTTGCTGGTCTTAGTGTCTAGTTCGTTTAGAGTTTCGAGTTCTGTTCACATTAGTCACGCCGCTGCTGCATCGTTATCCCTTCCGTTGACCACCATCCATCCATCAATTTCCACCACATGCTACCCACCATTCATTGTCATAATCATAGTTGAGATCGTTCACATCTTCACTTGATCCAATCTGCATCTTATCTAGTTTGTTTTGAAAGAGGGAGAGAGAAAAAAAGAGAGAAAAAAGTAAAAAAAAAGTTAGAGAAAAAAAAGAAAGAAAGAAAAAGGAAAAAAAGTGTGAGAAAAAAAATAGAGAAGAAAAAAAAACAAAGTTCGGATCTATCTACACTCAATCTCGTAGCTGAATTCGGATTGGAATCTGTTTTTGTGCATTGTTCAGTAAATCAGGCATAACTTCCTCATACAAAGTCCGTTTTGGCTCCGCGAGTACTCAAATTAAAGCTAGAGACGAGCCGCATCAAAATAGTTGCAGAAGCTAGTTCAATATTTGGCACCTCAAAATCGGCTTCTACATAGGTCTTTTTGCCCTCTGAAGTTCGTGAACACAGCTTATTCCAGTTTTTCAAACCAGTTTTAGAATTTTTTGACTCCTCATATCAACTCGGAATTGAGTGATTCTTTTTGCATTGGCAAGCTTGAGTTAGTAGCATTCTTTGAAAAAAGTTATCAGAAAATTGGCTCAAACTTTTCAAGAGGAAAATTGGAGAGAGAGTTGTTGTATATCCTGCTTGGTAGTTGTTTTTCATCATTATCTTCACTGTCGTTGTGATCTTCACTTATATCTTGCTGTCCATAGCTACTTAGTATCCTTCATTGATGCAAGTTGTGCTATGTGGTGACCTCATTAGTGTTCTAGGCTCGCGTCTCTAGTCCGGTCTAGCCTAGGACCAGCACAGTACCGTCGTTGAGCGTTTATTCAACATTGCATCTTTGAATTGATTATTGCTAAAAAAAATTGCTACCATATATAGCCAACCCAGCTCCACATATTTCTACACCGTGTATACGTACGTTCCCCTGGCAATCGCTTTACACAATCTTTGAGTTACTTGACACCGCTGGTTGCCTGTCACCACCGCTGCATGGTAAGAACTTCTAAGATATTGATATTTGCTATCTCTGTGAGCGCTTTTACCACCACATCTTAGTAGTTCATAAGAACATTATTCTCGAATTTTGTTTCTTGTTTCTACTAATCATGACAGGTTCCGGAGATAGAAGTTCTTGGATGACGGACACATCTCCACCATCACGAGAGTTGGGACAACACACAAGCACATGGTCAGGTTATCTCTTTACCGTCATTTGAGGGTAGATTTAATCCTTCTATTTATCTTGCTTGGGAGCTTGAAGTTGAACAAGTTTTTAGTCACCATGAATTTTCTGAACTTGAGCAGTACGAGCTGCTACTAGAGCATTTACTGGTTTTGCTTCTGTTTGGTGGAGTGTGCATTGTAAGAAAAACAATGATAACCAACCCACAACTTGGAAAGATTTGAAAGATGTAATGAGAAAACAATTTTTCCCTCCTTACTATTGTCGTGAATTGCTTCGCAAATTGGAACAATTAAAACAAGGCAGTAACACTGTTCATGCTTACTACCAAGAGTTCAAATCTTATATGCATCATTGTGACATAGAAGAATCTGAGGATGATAAAATAATAGATTTTTTGGTGGTTTGAACCATGATATCCGTGCAAGATTTCACTATATTCCTCGTTGCATTACTGGTATGTATGTTCGCGCTTGTACCTTTGAGAGACAGATACAGGAGGATGCATTGGTTGATTACAACAACTACTATTCCAGTTCATGCTCACCACCGCCGGTTGGTTCCTCCACCGTTGCACCTACTAGAGCAGCCCCACCTCAGATTGTGAGCGCGACATCATCTCAAGTGTATGGTGCATTGTCAACGTCCGTACCTACATCAGCTACGTCTTTGCAACAAGGTAACACTAAAGGTATTAATGATATAACTTCACATGAGAATGATGCATCCCTAGTTAACTTGAGTGCATCATGTGTTGAGTTACATGGTGATTTGAGCACATCACCTATTTTAGAGAATCTTGATACTGTCATGAATGCGTCATGTGATCAAACAACTGAAATACCAACGATTTTGAGTGCACCCGTTGAATTAACTATTGATGCAAAAGAATCAATGTTTAATCATTTTGATATGACCTCTAATCTTGGTGATGATTCTGTGTCGAATGACTTATTGCATGTTTGCTTATTTAAGCATGTTGTAGCATGTAAATTTGATGCAAGTAAGGTTTATTCACCAATGTTGGGATGGTTTAATGATGAACATTGTCAATCTTTTGAAATTAATAAGAGCTTCACTTATATGTGCAAACTGAGTTGCAATATTTTCATGCCTTCTACTTCTTGTGATAATGTTTTGGCTTTAGATTTTATGAACTATGCAAGTTACTCATCTATTCATGTGTCATATGTGCAAAAATCAAGGGAAGTAAAAATGGATGACATATACATATACAACATGTACACCTTGTCTCTTTGTTAGCCACATTTCAGACTAAGCAACGCCGAGGACGGCTTTGTTTTCAAGAAGTGGAGGAAGGGTCCCGATCTTTCGATGAGATGATAACTATCAATTTGGTGGAGTCGACTTTGATGATCCGACTACAAACGTGCACGACGTTGCGCCTTAGCAATCGCTAAACCAATCTCCTGAGGTTACTGACGATGCCGGAAGCACGATCAGCCTGACCATGAAGGTATATTCCTGCAAGCAATCGAAGAACGAGCAAGAATATGATAAAGCAATCTGAATATTGCGAATATATATGAAGTATTGATAATGGTGGGGATCCGTAGCGGTCTTGGTCTGGTCGTTGGACACAAACGAAGTACGAACGGTTGCAATGGCTAACTTTTAACTAAACAAATCCCAAGGAAAGCTACTAGATGGATCTACTTATATAGGAGCAAGGGTGGCGGCCAAGGAGGTGGGAGGACGTCCCAAGGCAGCCTAAAACTAACCCTAGGTCGTACAAGGCCAATGGGCCCAAGTGGAGGTGACGAACATCTTTGGATTTGTAGTTTGACTCGGATTCTGGTGCAGCGTCAGATTGTTTCGTCCATAACTCAACGCTCCGGACGGATTTTAAGGTGATTCAATTGGGTTGGAAAGAGCATGAAATCTACTTTCCAACAAAAAAGAATCACCCAATTCGAGTCCGTATGAAAAAGTTTTGGCGTTTTGAGTCGGGTATGTGTCATGCAGACGAATCTGAATCCGAACGTGAGAGACTTGGACTCTATCTTCTCTTGGCCCAAAAGTGACGTGAGAGGACTTTTGAACAGCACCTAAACTTCTCCTTTTCCCTTATCTTCATATGCGTATTGTACAAATGTCCCATACACCTGCAATTAGACAAAACACAAAAGTATGTGAAGTATTTTTGTTCTGGATAACATAAATAGATTATTGAATAGTTTGCACTAGAAATCACCTAACAAATATGCATGTATGCAATATTTTTGGTCTTATCCAAGGTAGTCATGTCCTCATCAGCTGCAGTCCAAGTACTCGCCTAAGTGTTTAAAATCCTACCGAGTGGTGAGCCAGCCTCCCACTCGGGGGCTTAGCTGCAGTCCAAGTACTCGCCTAAGTGTTGAAAATCCTACCGAGTGAGGAGCCAGCCTCCCACTCGGGGGCTTAGCTGCAGTCCAAGTACTCGCCTAAGTATTTAATACAATGTGCGCTTTGCAAGGACGACGAGGTACAGGTCGACTGTTGCCTTCCCCTTCAGAGCTACGACACAAAAAATCCTCCTCGGAGGCTTAGCTGCAGTCCAGTACTTGCCTAAGTTTGAAAAATCCTACCGAGTGGAGAGCAAACCTCCCACTCGGGGGCTTAGCAGCAGTCCAGTACTCGCCTAAGTTTGAAAAATCCTACCGAGTGGAGAGCAAACCTCCCACTCGGGGCTTAGCAGCAGTCCAGTACTCGCCTAAGTTTGAAAAATCCTACCGAGTGGAGAGCAAACCTCCCACTCGGGGCTTAGCAAAGAGTCCAAGACTACGCCTAAGTTTGAAAATCCCACCGAGTGGAGAAAACCTCCCACTCGAGGGCTTAGCAGCAGTCCAGTACTCGCCTAAGTTTGAAAAATCCTACCGAGTGGAGAGCAAACCTCCCACTCGGGGGCTTAGTAGCAGTCCAGTACTCGCCTAAGTTTGAAAATCCTACCGAGTGGAGAGCGAACCTCCCACTCGGGGGCTTAGCTGCAGTCCAGTACTCGCCACCAGGACGACGAGGTGCAGGTCGACTGTTACCTTCTCCTTCGGAGCTGCACCACAAGTACAACGTGCGCTCCATCCCAATCCGCAAGGACGACAAGGTGCAGGTCGACTGCTACCTTCTCCTTCGGAGCTGCGCCATAAGTACAACGTGCGCTCCATCCCGATCCGCAAGGACAACGAGGTGCACGTTGACTGTCACCTTCTCCTGCGGAGCTGCGCCATAAGTACAATCCGAACTCCATCCCTACCTGCAAGAACAATGAAGTGTAGGTCGACGGATTTTTCACCTCAGAGCTGCATCTCAAGCACTGAAGTATATTCCGAGTGAAGAACAAAGTTCGCTCGAAGGCAAATAAAAGCATATTCGACGATAAGTAAAGTTCGGATAACATCCTACGGATGCAGAAGTACCTAGGCATCAAGCCTGTTAAAGTTTATCGGTTACAAGATCACTCGCCATTCCGAGGCATATTTAAGACGAATCATAGAAGTTTTTTACTCCTTAGGTGGAGGACTGGAAGGCTCGACGAACTGGTCCAGGTCAATCCCGTCAGCGATCCGGGTGGCAGCACCAATGAAAGTCTCCATGAAAGATCGGAAGTCGAACTTCTTGGTATTGGAAACTTTGATGGACGCCAGCTTTTCCTCTCGCGCCTCCTTGCAGTGAACGCGGACCAGGGACAGAGCAACATCGGCACCGCATCTGGCAGAAGACTTTTTCCATTCCTGCACTCGACTTGGAACGTCATTCACTCGAGTCATTAAAGACTCGAGGTCATTTTGAAGTGTTTCGCCGGGCCAGAGTGTCGAGTCAATCCGCGACACCGCAACCTTCAGTCGAGCGAGGTAGTCCACCACAGCAGCGATACGAGACTCCATTCAGAGCACATTCATGGCGGCTTCATCCTTCACGGGGGAGTTAATGGGGTCCAGGCTTGTCTCCACTGACTAGTCTCTTCCTCAAGTTCGACTGAATTCGCAAACACAACTCGAGTTCAAGCTAATGGTTCTATGATGAGTCGGTGATAACAAGTCAATCGGATAAGAGGAATTACCTTCGTGCATGAGGAATAACTTCTTGGCGAGCCCTCCCGGATAAGCCTCCAGATCGTTCCTCTTCCCTTGATTCGCCAAACCTTGTCGCTCGAGCTATCTTGTCGTTCTTCACCGGCTAACCTCCTTGTTGGCCGCGTCGAGAGCAGCTTTCAGATTGGCGTTCTCTTCTTCAAGTTTTCCGACTGAAGACAGCTTTTCTTCCGCGAGCTTGGTTTTGTTCAAAGCTGTTTTCTGCGCCTCGGCAAGGTCATGATCCTTCTTCTTGAGCCTCCTCCATTTTGTCTCGCAAAATGACAAAGGAGATCAGAATTAGGAAGGACGAGAAAGACAAAGACAGTCATCAAGTTCTCACCAGCCATACCTTTTGCTTTGTCTCTCGCCTTCTGCAAGTTCTCCTGAGCAAGCTTCAAGTCAAGGTTGAGCTGGATCTGTTTGTTTTCCAATTCAGTATAGCGAGCCACAAGCTCGCAGGATTTCTGTGAAGAATAAATCGACAGACATCAAAGATAGGTTACTTCCGAGTGACTAAGAAAAATCATTGCGTTTCTAAGACTACAGCCGAATCAAAATATTCGACAGTAGTCTCGGGGACTGCACCCAGTGGGTGCACTTAGCGTGCCCCCACTGGTCCTACCGACTAGGTTCGATCAGTCGACCGAAAGAGATAAAAAGGCTATGACCCTAAACCACAGCTAACTGTCAGCAGTCAGCCTCAGGATCATCAAAAAAAAAGAGTTCTTCAGACTACGGTCGACTGCTAGCAGTCCACCATAGTCTCAGGGACTACACCCAGTGGGTGCACTCAGCGTGCCCCCACCGGTTTCAAGATTCCATTCGACATGGTCCGACCAGACCGAGTGAAGAAGTTGACAAAGAAATTCAAAATATAAAGCTACGGTCGACTGCCAGCAGTCCACCATAGTCTCGGGGACTACACCCAGTGGGTGCACTCAGCGTGCCCCCACCAGTCCAAAAATTCAATCGACACACCCAGTGGGTGTTCGGATATGAAGATCTTCAGAAAGAAGAGTTTTTCAGGTAGCATATCCTAACAGAACAAGTGGTGATGATCAACTAACCTGGACATTGCTCTGAAGAGCTGAGCTGGCATCATAGGCCGCCTGGCTAGCCTCCCGGACCACCTTCACTTGCTCCATCATGATCCTCTTTGGCGTATAGCTTTTTAGCAGCACCCACTTGGTCCTCTGGGACGTGGTGTGTGGCGAAAAGGGAGGGCGGATCAGCAGTCGACGATGAAGGCCGGACACTCGTCAGCGGCACAGCGAAAGACACGGAAGTCCGAGTGATGTTGCCACCCTCGTGAACCAGCGCCTCAGGCACTGATACAACCTGAGCAGTCTTGCCAGCAGGCGCCTTCTTAGTCCTCCTCCGCCTCAACGGCGCCTCATCATCATCATCATCAGGGAGATCAATGACATGAGGAGGGACTACAAGAAAGATTCAAAGTTAAAACGAAATCAATCGACCAAAAGCGAAACTACAGCGATCATACCAAGGTTAGAGGTGTGACATCTTCCATCTCCGGTCTTCGTTCTGGCCGAGGTCTCGGAGGTGGCAGTATTGCAGATTTCATAAATCAGTTGATCATCAACAAGTCGACCAAAAGTATGTCCATCTTGAACAAGAAAACACAAGTTCTTGCACACGGAAATGGTGGGGATGGCCATCTTCATCTTGGGCAAAGCCTTCGCCGGCTTTGATGGCGTCGCTCAGGTTGCTTGGCGCTTTTCGATCGGCGCCGGAGAGGTCGTCCGAGGGCGTTTGTTGATCGCCCGACAGCGCGATAGCCTTGCCACGCCGATCAGCGGGGTCATGGGTGAGCTTGGATCGCCTTTCCATGCGGGAGGGTCGACTTCTTCCTCCCTTCCTCCTCCTCCTCTTCGCGAGCTGTCGTCATCTTCGTCCTCCTCACCATCGATTGCCATTCCTCCCGGCTTCGCCTCCTCCCTTCCTCCTCCTCGACCGGTCTTTGCGCCCGTTGGGCATCGAGTACATCTCGGTGGTGTCCTGGAAGACGACAAACAAGACAAAAGTCAATCGACCGATTTAAGCAAACAAGATGGAGAAAGCGGGATCACAATCAAATATGCAGGAATGGACCTTGTCTACTTCGTGGATCGGTCGAGTGGAGGATCCTCCCGCCCCTCGAGGGTTGTCCTTGTTTCTGTGATGCCCCAAGACATCTTTCCGGCATGGCATCCTCGATCTCCTCCGGGTGGATCCGAGTGGTGTCCTCGCGCCGGAGTACAACCACATCGGATGGTCTCGGCTTGAAGCGGCCGGATCGTCATCGAAGGAAGACCTCCAGAGATCCATGCAGATCACCCGTCTCGGATGAGCTGGACAACTCGTTCGACCAACACCTTCACCTGCGGCCTCTCTTCTGGGATCACCTTCAGAGAAGATGGCTTGCTCACTCGGTCCATGGAAAAACGAGGGAGTCCAGTCGACTGCCCTGGCGTCGGCTGGTCCTTGTAGTAGAACCAAGTCGACTGCCATCCACGGACTGACTCGGGTAAGATCATGGCTGGAAAAGAGCTTTTTCCTCTCATTTGAACCCCAAGACCCCCACACATCTGAATCACTTGAGTTCTCTCGTCACTCGGATTGACCTTTTTCACCGTCTGGGAGCGACAAGTGAAAATGTGCTTGAAAAGACCCCAATGAGGCCGGCAACCCAAGAAATTCTCGCACAAAGACACGAAAGCGGCGAGATACACGATGGAGTTGGGAGTGAAGTGGTGAAGTTGTGCCCCAAAGAAGTTCAGAAATCCCCGAAAGAAAGGGTAAGGCGGCAGAGAAAACCCGCGGTCGACATGGGTGGCCAAGAGAACACACTCACCCTCCAGAGGTTGTGGCTCCCTCCTTCCCCGGAGCGCGCTGATCCATGGGGGATCCGTCCCTCATTGGCCATGTCGTCGAGATCCTTCTGGCTGATCGTCGAGCGGATCCAGTCGCCCTCGATCCTGCCCTGCGGCAAGCCGGCCCTCGACGAGGATCCGTCCCGACTGGTCGCTCTTCCAAAGCCGCCGTCTTGTCCTTCACCATTGTCGCCGGCGAAACGCGCACGGAGCAGCAACGCAGAGGTGGAATCGCATGCGGCGGATGAATCTGGAGAAGGGAGGAGGAAAGGGGAATGCACTGTTCAAAAACCCCCGTCCGAGGCCTTATATGAGGTTGCTTCCGAGTGGATCGACCGGTAGGCCCGGCGATCTGTCAAATCCGCAATAGTTGCCTGTGATGCGTGGCGAAAAAAGGTGGCGCTTGGGATCGGCGCCCTGCCTTATCCCGTCCGATTCTGCGGCTTCCTCCGCCTCGCGTTTCTTCGAAAATTCAAATCCCGCTAAATCCGCGCGCCACAGAGCAAATCATCAGACATAAGATTTCCTCCGTCCTGTCATTCGGAGTTCTCCAAGTACGAAAAACACACTCGACGGATATAAAGAATGGATCAAGGCGACTGAAAAAGAAGTTGAAGCCGTCACCTAAGCTCATTGATCCGAACAGGACGTGCTCATCGCACGAAAAGTGGGTCGGAAGAGTTCTCAACTCCTTCCCTACTCAAACCTCGATCCATTCGGGGGCTACTGATGAAGTCATGTACCTAGGGTAGGGTCATGAACCTGTCCAAAATACCCTCCCCAAGGACATCTCTTGATCAAAACACCTTTCAGTCGACCTGGAAGGATTCCACTCGACGGACCTGAAGACACTCGACCATCAGCCAACCACTCGACCGCCAGAAGATCTAAAGCTAGTCTACACACAAACGGTCGGTCATTAAGTAGCCTTTATGGTCATCATAGCACTTTATGTGGGGCGTTACCAGTAACACCCAATCTTTATGTACCTTAATCCTGCATAAGCGAAATTTGGAGGGTGCAGCGAACTCTATATAAGCCACCCCCCTCCTCGGTGTAAAGGGTTCGCACCCCTGTAACTCATACGCACATAATACAGTCGACCGCCTCCGGGCTCCGAGACGTAGGGCTGTTACTTCCTCCGAGAAGGGCCCGAACTCGTAAACATCTTGCGTATACAACTACTCCATAGCTAGGATCTTGCCTCTCCATACCTACCCCCCATTCTACTGTCAGGCTTAGAACCACGACACCCGGCGCTTTCCATCGCGCAGTACTTCTGTACTATGTGTGCCAAATCTGTGAGATGTAGTATGCGGCGGCAGTTGAGGGTATTGAGGATTCCCTCGTCTGTACAGTTGCGGCAAAAAACTGAAACTGCGTCGTCGTCGCAGCAATCTTTAATCTTGTTTTAACAAGGAGGAACCTGGCCAAGAAGTAATGGACCGTTTCTTGAGGCTGCTGTCGTACGTACATTAGGTCACATATGTCTGGAGGTCCTGAATTACTTGGGGAATATTGATTGTGGTGGGTAGGTGGACTAAAATCTGAATCTCGACCCACAATTGGATCCGAAGCTTGAAGAATCTCCGAGGTCACCAATTCAGGATCAGGAAGGTCCTGATGACTTCCGGGCTCAAAGCCTGGTACTATGTTCGGAGGACATGAAGTATCTTCCCAAGGATGGGTATCCGGCTTGCTGGGCTCGGAAATCCGAACATAGCAGGTTCTTAATTTAGGGGAAGAAACGTCCTCGGCTCGTTCCTCAACGACTGCTACCATATGGGTGATCGATGGGGACTTGATTTCCCTCTGGTCGAGTTTAAGCCCAATCCGATCATAGTCTCTTGCGACCCCCAGGGCGGCGATGCGATCTAGCAGCTCGTTCAAGGACAAGACATATGTCGGATCCATCTTTTCGAAGTGTTCGAGGCTGACGCGGAGATGATGTTTGGTAAGCGTTGGCTTAACGGTCGAGCGAGCGCCCATGGTAAAAATGCCGAGCTGAAGGACTTGACCTGGAGTTAGGGTCCTTCCAGAAGTGATATCGTCATTAATGGCAAGGCGAGCCATCGATCCTTCTATCGGCAACACAAAGGAACTCTCAATGAAAGCACCAAGTCGGTGTCAAAACTGGCCGATCTCGGGTAGGGGGTCCCGAACTGTGCATCTGAGGATCGAAAGTAACAAGGGACAAAGGGGGCGCGATATTTACCCAGGTTCGGGCCCTTTTAATGGAGGTAAAACCCTACGTCCTGCTTGATTGTCTTTGATGAGTATAGGGGTTACAAGAGTTGATCTACCTCGAGATCGTAATGGCTAAACCCTAGCTGTCTAGCCTATATGAATTCTGATAGCCTCTACGGACTAAACCCTTCGGTTTATATACACATCGGAGGGGCCTAGGGTTGTACAGAGTTGGTTCGAAGAAGAAGGAAATTACATATCCAGACATCAATCTTGCTATCCACGCATAGGAGAGTCCTACTCGGACATGAGGGAAAGCCTTCTACTTTATATCTTCACGGCCCATCAGTCTGGCCCACATCCAGTAGCCCGAACACCCGAGCACCCCCTAATCCAGAACTCCCTCAGTCTCCGCCTCCATGCCCCCGCCCTGGATTTTCCCCACCCAGCCGGTCGCCGTCGCGCCAAAGGCGCTTGCAAAGAAGCAGGGGGGCGCCAAGCCGCACGGTGGAGACGTGAAGCGGCCAACAGCGCAGGGCGGCAACCCGATGGGGAACCAACCTCGGCCAGCCAAAATCTCGAAGCCGGGCGCGGCAACGGCGGGTGATTTGCAGCCGCTGCCGACCTTGGCGTCCTCCTCCGGCACGGAACTCCTCATCCACCTCCGTCGACGCTGCCAATGGCAACCACATCCAACGTGTTCGACAATTTGTGGAAAAGGTAAAAAAATCGTCTGTGCATTTGTTTGTTATCGATTCCCATAGAATGTGAAGTTGATTACGTGTACGTCCATTTATAGTCTTGATGATGAATCTTTCATGCGCGCGACAAATGTGACAAATGATGATTATTCACATGATATGCATCACAAGAATATGAAACTCAACAATATTGCGATGAATATCTCAACATGGATGATGAGGGCTTCGTTATAAAGGGAAGAACCACAAATTATACTAACATCGAAGATGTGTTGATTTGCATCGCTTGGAAGAAAGTCTCTCAAGATGCAGCCGTTGGGACCGACCAATCCGCCAACACTTATTGGCAACGCATCAAGGAGTACTTCGATGAGCGCAACACTAGCAGACACTATCACTCAAGTGACTCTTTGTCAACGTTGGGACACCATCGACGCCGAATGTCAAAAGTGGGCTGGTTGCTTGGCAAATGTTGATCGCATGAACCCGAGTGGTTGCGGTGATAGTGACTTGGTAATAATCATTTGCTCTTGTGTGCTTTCTCTACTTTCCGTGTTGAAATGTTGACCAATGATGACATGTTGGTTGTTTTTTTCTAAAAAAATGATTGCGCGAGGATTATTTTGAGATAAGAACAACAAAGGAGAGAAGAGGAAGAAGAAAGGAAGAGCTTTCACTTTTCATCATTGCTACAAAGAGCTCAAGGATGAGGAGAAGTGGAAAACTCGAGAAGTTTTCGATGCTTCGAAGAAGAAAAGTGTGGTGGTGGAGGATGAAGAAGATGGCCCCGGTGATGAGAAAAGGAGCCCCACCCCTCACTTGGCGACTAAAACGGTAGGCCCGATGAAACTAAGAAAGTGAAGGAAACCAAGGCCGGAGACAATGATCTCAAAGAAGGATTTGATGTCATTGTCATGGCGAGGAAAGAGTATGCGGAAGAAAAAAGATTGTTGAAACTCAAAGAACTGGAGGAGAGGAGTGAAGCCGAGCGACAGAGGGCAGTGGCCGAAGAAAGGTTGGCGGCGGACGAGAAGAGAAAGGTTGAGCTTGAGGAGAGAAAGGCGATGGCCGAGGAGATGAAGATGGTGGAGGAGAAAGCACTCAAGTTTATGTTAGTGGATTTATCTACTCTTGATGCAAGGCAAAGGCGTATGTCAAACTTTGTCGTGATGAAATACTCATCAAGAAGCAAATGCTCATGAGAAGCATGATGGGAGGAGGAATGGGAGGTCCCATGGGCGGAGGAATGGGAGGTGGAATGGACGGGTACATGAACATGATGGAAGGTGCCATGAATGGTGCATTTGATGGAAACATGGGGGGTGGCTTTGGTGGCAATATGGATGGTGGCTTTGGCGGCAACATGATGAGTGGCATGGGAGCTGGCTTCGACAGCAACATGATGAGTGGCATGGGAGATGGCTTCGGTGGCAACATCAGCGGCATGAGAGGTGGCAATGAAGGTGCTTTTGGTGGAGTTCGCGGACAAAGCCATTGATGATAATCAAACCACCGTCCATAATGGCACTAGTGACAACGGACAGGACGCAAATTAGGTGATGTCTATGTGCATTTTTATTTGTTGGACCAAGAGCTTCGTTTGAGACAATTGATTTTTGCTCACAGGATTTAAAACTATTGTTGATGATGCACTTTTGTTGGTAGAATTATGAAAATTCAATGTGCAAATGCAGCTGTACCACCGGCCGGTATTACATCTTTAGTTTGCATCTTCTATTGGAGTTGCTCTTTTACTTCTCCGTTTTGCATCACCTGTTGGAGTTGGCACTTTTTTGAAGATGCAAAAAGCACCTTTTGAAGATGTAACTCTCCAAATTTGGGCTCTTATGTCACTGTTAGGCAATCTCAGGTCTGCTATCCAGCTTTTCCAACCCAAATGCGACATGGGCCCACTACAAGAGCATCTCATCCCATCAACCCGTTGTGGGAGAAACTCAACAAATTCCACCGACATGGGCACAAAGTAAAATAACAATGCGCATAAGATAGAGACTGCATTCCTATTTACTATTTCGTCCCCAGATTGAAATGGACGAATAGTAAGTGATCGAAAGAAAGGATCCCTGTATTTGGCTTGCTAACTAACCCCTCTTTTCGTTGCTCACCAGTGGAAAACGAACGAAATAACACACTTTAAGTCTTGGAACCCGAGCCACGCATTTACAACATCACCAAACCTCAAGGAATAAGTGAACTATGTACATCTGTTTATACATTAAGTCAGCTCTTGTAAATCATTTTCCTTCCTGTGCTGAACTGAAGCTTTCGGGGCAGGAGCATTGTGCTCTATATAGTCATCCGAAGCTTCCTCCTCGTCTGAAGATAGAAGCGATGACCCCATCCATGTTTTGAAGCCATCGTTTACACGCCTCTGCGCATCTGAGGTCACCTCAATTGTGGTCTCGAGCATCTCAAGGCCCACAATATGGCTAGCATAATCGCCCTCCGCTGCCGCTTTCCTTCTCAAGAAGGCGGCTGTACCACCGTAAAGGATAACTAAACCCCATGCTGCAATTTCGTAGCACCAGAAGAGAGGAATCGAACAACTACTTCCAAGGGCCAGAAGCATTGATCCAAAGACTATTGCCATGAGACCAAATATGAGGGCGAAAACTGCATTCACTATAGCCAGGCAACGCATACCACCTGCAGTTCAAAGTTGATATTAATTATCTATGATAAGTATGGTTATGTGTGCGTAATAGGTCCTACACAAACTGATATGGAACTAATACTACCAAGCACAGCTATATGAAATTATCAGCCATATGAAATTATGTCAATTTATAACTGATGTGGTGATAAGTCGTTATATTAGATCAGAACAAATCTGCAACATGATCATGGCCATCGGATGATAATAGGTCCTACACAAACTGATATGGAACTAATACTACCAAGCACAGCTATATGAAATTATCAGCCATATGAAATTATGTCAATTTATAACTGATGTGGTGATAAGTCGTTATATTAGATCAGAACAAATCTGCAACATGATCATGGCCATCGGATGATACAAAAGATTCAAGAGACAGAGTCATCAAAAACAGTTCGCTCCCCATTTATTACCCATTTTTACGACATGCCACTGCAATTAGTATAAATATATGAGTATTTCTTCATTCAAGCTCCTCATGATCTTGTGGAATCTCTGCCTTTACAAAGCAATGGAAGTGATGTTCACGAGAGTGAACAATCTCTGAGATTTATCATTGTCAGAGTAACTGTTGCAAACTAATAGCAAAATCTAGTAGGTGCAAATCCAGAGATATAGATTTTCTCCACTTATAACTGTGTTTAATACTCCCTCCGTCCAATAATATAAGAGCGTTTTTATACTAAACTAGTGTCAAAAACACTTATATTATGGGGTGGAGGGTGTCAAAAACGCTCTTATATTATGGGACGGAGGGAGTAGTTACTCCCTCTGTTAAGCAGAGAAGGATTTGTTAACGTAACTCACCTCACGGCTGGAATGACATGGCGATTGTGATGATACCAAAGGTGAACTCCCAGAAAAGGTGACGCAATTCAGGCCGATAAGTCTATGCAACGCTGTTTATAAAGTACTCCCTCTGTAAACTAATATAAGAGCGTTTAGATCACTACTTTAGTATTCTAAACGCTCTTATATTAGTTTACGGAGGGAGTACTTCCTAAGATGGTAGGGGGCAGTTTGAAGCTAATCTTGCCAGAGGTGATCAGTCCGACACAGATCTGCCACAGGTGTTCAGCCCGACACAGATTGCATTCATGCCAGGGCGACTGATTACAGATAACGTCCTGGTGGCCAACAAAAGCTATCACACCATTAAGAATAAGAGGGAAGGGAAAGGATTGTGTGCTTTAAAACTGGATAAGCAAAAAGCCTATGATCGAGTTGAGTAAACATTCTTAAAGGAGATAATGTTGAAACTGGAATTCCATGAGAATTGGGTCAATCTTGTGATGCATTGCGTCTCAACAATGGAGCACCGTGATCGTTTCAATAATGAGACCACGAGTTTTTAACCTACAGGGTACTGAGGCAGGGAGATCCCTCGTCGCCCTACCTCTTCCTGCTATGCACAGAGCACAGAGGGACTGACTGTTATTATCCCACGAAGAAGAAAATGGGAATTTGCATGGTATTAGGGTATGTCAGAATGCTCAGGCTATCAGAAATTTGTTTGCGGATGATTCCGTGATTCTTACGAAAGCCATAACCAGAATGTGGAGTGTTCAAAATCTCTGCTCGAGTCTTATTGCGAGGACAGACAGAGGGTGAGCATTGAAATATCCAGTGTTTTATCTTCAGCCCCAATACTGAAGTGGTGTTAAGGGGCAGATTTGTAGAACCCTGAACGTTACGACTGAGGCACTAAATGACAGATACTTTTTCGAGAAAACGCAAAAAGCCTTTGCGTTTCATTTCATTGAAAAGATGGAAGGCCTCCTAGGAGGTGTGTCGTTACATGTTTTTGTAAATGGTCAGTGTACATCCCAGGTTGTGGGCAGGACAACCCGAAGCCCCTGGGCGCCTGCCTTTGCCCAACACCGGGCCTCCTCTTTGATCCTATCCACTAGTGTTGCGATGGATGGTGTAGCATTGTCGAAGACGCATGCATTCCGGTGCTTCCATATCATCCATGGGACGAGCAAAGTGATAGACTTGAGGGCTTTGCGCTGCGCCGGTGGTGTTCCCTCCCTTGCGCGCCGCCACCACTCCATGACGCTGGGCTCTTGATCAGGCGGCTGGGCCGGCAATTGGAGCCAGTTGAGGATGGTGTGCCATGTCTGGCGTGCAAAAGGGCAGGCCAGGAGCAGGTGCTGTAGCGTTTCGACTGCCTGGTCGCAATGGAGACACCTGGGGTGATGATCCAGCCCACGCCTGACGAGTCTTTCGGCCGTCCAGCAGCGATCTTGGGCTGCCAACCAGTGAAAGAACTTCACCCTTGGTGGTGCCCAGGTTTTCCATACCAGCTGCCATGAGGGGCATCGTGTAGAACCCTGGAAACTTGCCGCATAGCATGATTGTGCCGAGTAGGGAGCCCGGCCGATGAGGCGACCTCCCAGCTTGGATGCCCGGTAGCGCAGCTCCCCATATCTTACCTCGGCATTCCGCTGACGAATGACAGATACTTGCGGTTGCCAGCTACAGTGGGCAAGGACAGAACTGACTGCCTTCCGTACCTAGTTGATCTGAGTGAATAAGAGGATTAAGGAGTAGAATGAGAGGTTTTTATGGGCTGGAGAGTAAGAAGCCCTTCTCAAGTCAGTTGTACAGGGTTCTCAAACAAAATCTTGCACTTCCAGTCCCATGTCGGAGCCGATCCCGGTGCCTGCTGCCACCTCCCTCCACAAACTAACTCGTTCCACTCCACCTTCCCCAAGCCCACTCACACCGACTACCCCCCGTGAGCGTGTCCTTTGACTTTGCCATAGTGCTGCTTGGATCGGCGGGCAAAGACTTGGTGCTTTCTAGCCCGGAGTCGGTTGACTCTAGGAGGCGCTCTAGGCCAAGGTGTATGGCATGGTGTCTGACCTCAAAGGGAAGCAGGTCGTCGCAGATCAAGGTGCTCTATCTTTCAAGGCTATCGTCAATTGTGGTTGCACCAAATCCCATCCTCTCAAATAGCTCACGGAAAGAAGGAGGGATGGATTTAAGGATTGAAGTCAGGAATAAGCAGGGTAGTCGCTCTTCCGAAGAGCCCCCCCCCCAATACACACACACACCCCACCACCACCCACATTACAACTTGATTATGGACCAACACAGAGGACTGGCGTGGGAAGGACGCCAGCAGCGCACAGCACTCAGACGAGCGGCAGTCAAACCAGCAGCACTCGGATGAGCAGCAGCCACACAACCAGGCGTTGACCTGCAGGCAAAGCAGCGGACCAGAGCGAGCATGAGCTGGTTGACCTGAAGGGCAACCTGGTCCAGTGGGAGACCTCCAGCAAGAGACCTGCAGGGCGGAAGACCTGGACACGTGCAGCCGCTCCTGGCCTGGTCAGGAGCATTGACCCTTAGGGGCAACGCAAACACGTGGAACCGGCACAGCTGGATCTGGACGGGAGAGCGCAGAGGCAGTGGGCGTCTGGTGGCACGTCGGGAGCAGCACGCAATGGCAACGGCGGTGGCCAGCGCACAGGTCGTCAAGCTGGAGTAGAGGCGGCCGGATCAGGTCCTAGCGGCCTCCGGGCGGCTGAGGGTGGAATCCGGCGGATGGGGCGAGGATCCGGCGAAGTGAGGCGGCACAGCCTGATCTGGAGGGCGGCGGGACGAGGCGTTGACCAGCGCGAGCGTCATGGCGAGCGAATCGGGTTGGGAGTCTGGAGCGCGGGGCGGGCGACCTGGAGCGGATTAGGTCGGGTCGCTGCACTCGATAAGGTCGGGAAGCTTGGAGGACATGGTTAGGAGTGTACCTATTGGCGAGAAGTTCTTCATAAGAGGAAACCTCAATGGCCATGTGGCTACATCTAACATAGGTTTTGAAGGGACACATGGGGGCATTGGATATGGCAGCGGGAATCAAGGTGAGGATGTATTAAGCTTCGCTTTAGCTTATGACATGATCGTAGCTAACACCCTTTTTAGAAAGAGAGAATCCCATCTAGTGACTTTTAGTAGTGGACAACACTCTAGCCAGATTGATTTCCTCCTCTAGAGAAGAGAGAAGAGAAGACAGGCGTACTTGCCTAGATCGTATGGTGGAACCTGGAGAGAGTGTTGTCCCTCAACATAGACTTTCGCTTTCGAATTTGTTCCAACAGTATAAGCGCACCAAAGTCGCTAGAACGAAGTAGCGGAAGCTCAAGAGGGAGGCAGCTCAGGCTTTGAAGGAGAGGGAGGAAGGAGGTGATGCAAATAATATGCGGATGAAGATGGCGACTTGCATTCGAAAAGTAGCTACAGAGGAGTTTGGGTTGACCAAGGGTAGTAGAAGCGAAGCTAAAGATACCTGGTGGTGGAGCGATGATGTCCAGAAGGCTATTAAGAAGAAAGACTGTTTCAGACACCTACACCTAAATAGGAGTGTAGACAACATAGAGAAGTACAAGGCGGCGAAGAAGACTGCAAAGCGAGTTGAAAGTGAAGCAAGGGGTCGGGCGTACGAGGACCTCCACCAGCGTTTAAACACGAAGGAAGAGGAAATGGACATCTATAAGATGGCCAAAATCTAAGAGAGGAAAACAAGGGTCGTCAACTAAATCAAATGCATCAAAGACGGAGCATGTCGACTTCTGGTGAAGGACAAGGAGATCAAGCATATATGGCGAGAGTACTTCGACAAGTTGTTCAATGGAGAGAATGAGAGCTCTACCATTAAGTTGGACGACTCCTTCGACGATACGAACAGACATTTTGTGCGACAAATCTAGGAGCCCGAGGCTTGGGAGGCTTTAAAAAGGATGAAAGGAGGCAAGGCAATGGGCCCTGATTGTATCCCCATTAAGGTGTGGAGAGGCCTTGGGGGCATAGCGATAGTAGGAAGAGGATTTGGAGCACTCAGGTGCGCTCCAACCCACTATATGAGTATTAAATTAAACAAACATGAGAAATTCAAAAAGAAACTGGAATTTTGGGATATCAAACCTAGGTGCCCAATCTACACCGGTTTGATATCCCAAAACTGCAAGTTTTTTTTTATTTTCTTGGTATTTTTAAATTTTAATAGTTATATAGGGGTGAGGAGCTCCTGTGTATTTCCCAGCGATAGTATGGCTAACTAAACTTTTCAATCTCATTTTTCGGTCAGACAAGATGCTCGAAGAATGGAGGCGGGGTATATTAGTACCAATCTTCAAGAACAAGGGGATGTTCAAGGTTCTACTAATTATTGTGGAATTAAGCTGATGGGCCATACAATGAAGCTATGGGAGGGAGTCATTGAGCATCGCTTAAGAAGAATGACAAGCGTCACCAAAAATCATTTTGGTTTCATGCGTGGGAGGTCAACCATGGAAGCCATGCTCTTGGTACGACAACTTATGGAGAGATAAAGGGAGCAAAAGAAGGACTTTCATATGGTATTCATTAACTTGGAGAAGGCCTACAGTAAGATACCACGGAATGTCATGTGGTGGGCCTTGGAGAAACACAATGTCCCAACAAAGTACATTGCCCTCATCAAGGACATGTACGATAATGTTGCTGGCAACACTGATGACTTCCCAATTGAAATAGGACTACACCAAGAGTTAGCTTTCAGCCCCTATCTTTTTGCATTGGTAATGGGTGAGGTCATAAGGGATATACAAGGAGATATCCCATGGTGCTTTGCGGATGATGTGCTGCTAGTCGACGATAGTCGAACGAGGGTTAATAGAAAGTTAGGGTTGTGGAGACACGACTTTAGAATCAAAAGGTTTTAGCCTTATTAGAACTAAAACTGAGTACATGACGTGTGATTTCAGTACTACTAGGCGCGAGGAGAAGGAAGTTAACCTTGATGTCGGTGGTACCTCAGAAGGACACCTTTCAATATTTGGGATCAATGCTGCAGAAGGATGGTGATATCGATGAAGATGTGAACCATTGAATCAAAGTTGGATGGATGAAGTGGTGCCAAGCTTCTGGTGTTCTTTGTGGTAAGAGAGTGCCACAAAAGCTAAAAGACAGATTCTATAGGACTGCGATTCGACATGCGATGTTGTATGGCGTTGAATGTTGACCAACTAAAATGCGACATATCCAACAGCTAGGTGTAGCAGAGATGTGCATGTTGAGATGGATATGTGGCCACACAAGAAAGGATCGGGTCCAAATTGATGATATATGTGATCGTTGATGTGGCACCGATTGAAAAGAAGCTCGTCCAACATCGTTTGAGATGGTTTGGGCTCACTTGTGCATTTTAAAACCGAACCGAAAAACCATATCAAAAATAAGCGAAACCGAAACAATTTTATGGTTTTTATGGTTTCTGGTTTCAGTATGGTATGAACTTTTCATACGGTTTTGAATTTTGGTTTTTATGGTATATACCAAAAAATCAAACAGTTAACCGAAGTAAAAATATATATTTATATTTCTTGAGGTGAACAACCATACAAGTAGTCATTCTTCTTGTACAGGAGCCAGATTCCCTGCTAAGCAGGTCGATTTTCTTGTAACGTATTCATTTTTCTCTTAAAATAATGGTAACCACATGCATATATACTTATATATAGTTATATATTGTTTGTTTGCATAAAAAGGTATGTGTTTTAAGTCATAAATTTGTATACATTTGTATCTAGACAAATCTAAGACAAGTAATATGGATCGGAGGGAGTATGTCATTTTTAAATTTGCGTCAACTTTGGTTATTATGGTATATACCAAAACCATACCGAAATAATTTGGTACTAATACCGTATCTTAAATTCATACCATACTTATCGAAGTACTAATACCGTACAAAATAAAAACCGTATAAACCAAACCATATAAAACCGAATGCACAGAGTTAGTTTCGGCATATACAGCGCAGGCTTTCTAGAAGTGGATAGCAGACGGTTAACGTGTACTGATAATGTCAAGAAAGGTCAAGGTAAACCAAACTTGACAAGGAAGGAATCAGTAAAGAGAGATCTGAAGGACCGAACTATCATCAAAGATTTCTCTCCTGATCAATGATGTAACAGTTATCACAAGCTAATGTCAAAAAAAGAAAACTCACCTCTTCTAGAAGCGCAGAAGTTATTCTCAACAATGCAAATGAACGGATGCCTCCTTGGAGCAGCATATGCAACAGATATTCCTGAAAATATCTATTAGTTTAATATTAAAGAGCATAAAAGAGCAGGAAAGAAGACTTTGTACCAAAGTACAGAGAAAAATGGATACAGCACAAAGAAAGATATATTGCCTAATGCAAAATATACATAATATTTTGTTTGCGGAGAAAACTGTAGTTACATATAAAACCTGAAAAAAGAAGGAATTCACGGCATAAAATTGATGTGCATCATCTATAGATACTCGAATTATAGTACAACAGAAAATCTAAAAATCGACCACAACCTCTCTAAAAATTATAGCTAAATTTTTTTAAATAATACATTTTTTAATTAATTTACAGAAATAATGCATGGCTCAGATATATTACACAAATAATACGGCGTTGTCTTGGGGCAAGACGACTGGAACTAATCGTCCTCCTGTAAGATGACTAGGTAATTGCCCGTGCGTTGCAACGGGATACATAACTAAAAGACTACTATGTGACGAAACGGGTCTAACGTGGAAGCAACCAATACCATAGCTGCGTCACATATATGATGTTCTAAAGAAGGGAAGATTAACACATGGAACTAAATAAATACGGCTGAGAATTAAAGATTTTCTGCTGCAAATATCTATTGACGCTGCTATGGTAGTCGTTACTTTCAATAGACGCAACATTTTAATTGTGTATCCCCGTTGTAACGCACGGGCCAATACCAACAATATATAAAGTGAATTGCCATATCTATATCAAATGTCCATGCGTACGGCTATAACAACATTCCGAGAAACAATAGTATGTAGATATTACTACAAGGTAAATGTTTGTAGACGGTGCGCCGACTGAAACTTCGGCCGGTCGCACACCTCGCCACGCCCTCCTTTTTTCGTGGGCCCATTTAAACGTCTTCCACCCTCCCCCGATCCAACCTTCACTTTTCCCTTCAATGTCGCGAGCTCTCCCCGCCGTTCCCCGCTGCCAAGCTGCACGCCTCCACCGCCGCCTCTCCGCGCTCAGTGCCCCCCCCCCTCCCGCCCCCGCTCCTCTACCGCTGCCGACGATACTGTTTTGTTGCAACCAGACGACGACGAGTGTGGCCGGCGACGATGACGCCTGACTTTTGCTACAACCAGAGACGTTCAAGCACAAAATGTTGCAACCGGCAAAAACAAAAGCTGGAACGGGCGTTCACGTTTGCTGGAAGCTTTTTTTTTATTTTGTTTCAACGACCACTGGAGCTCTTGACACCCTCGCTGGCGACGCAGTAAAATGCTACAACCGGCAAAACAAATGCTAGAACGGGTGTTACGTTTGTTGGAAGCGTTTTTTTGATTTTGTTTCAACCTACCACCGTAGCTCTGATTTTATTGCAACCGGCAACCTGCAAAGCTTTCACCGGTGACTTATTTTGCTTCGACGGCGACAGATGAAAGTGGTGACCAGGGAGACGACGGCGATGCGAGCAACATGCATCCGGCGGTGAGGGTCGGCGAGGGCGGTCGGGCGCGCACATGGTGTTGCAACCATGGGGCGTCGAGGTGCAACCGCTGCCACCCGGTGCTACATAGGCGTGATGTCGGAGCGGCGACCCGCCATGACGAGGAGCTGCAAAGAACACAACGGGCGGCAATGAGGGATGCATACGGCGACGATGAGGTTGCAAGTGCAGCGCGGGAATGCCGGTGGCGGCTCGCTGTCGGGTGCGGGGGCGGCACTCTCCTTTTTCCCCATGCGTGAGGTTGATGATGGGTGCAGGGAAAAACAGGGAGATATCCATAGGCTGCGCGCGTAGATCGAACGGATCTAGCCAGACCGACCGAAAAATTGGGCCGGCGCGCCGGCGCTTAGTGCTGCCCTTGTTGTGCAAGTATATACATCTAACTTTTCATTGTATACTTCTACTGGGTCAAAAGGGGCAATTTCAATATCTCTCATGGTCACAGTCTTCCACCTCGAATCCTACTGCCTCTCCCGTAAATCTCTCCCTCAATTAATCCGGTGATAACATCTCAAAAATAAAATCCTCCCGTGAAAAACTCTCGCTCTTAATTACTCCCGTTAATCTATCTCTCTCTCTCTCCCGCAAATCTCTCTTTCAATTCCAGCCGTGATAGCATCTAAAAATATTCTGCCGTGAAAATCTCTCGCTCTCAATTACTCGAGTAAAAATCTATCTCCTCTTTCTTTCTCTCTCTCTCCCTAAATTCTTGCCGTGAAAATCTTTCTCCCCTATGGAATCTCTCCCTCTCTCCGTGTTACCCGTGAAAGGTTCTCTCTCCCTAGACCCTTCGTGCTCGACAATCCATCAATCCATGGCAAAACGATCATCCAACTGAATAGCACTAGCAGAACGACATCCCATCAATCTATGGCATGCTTTTTGGCGGGTCCATCCATGTATAGATTGGCCATTGTAAAAGTAGACCACATTTGTGATATGTGTTTGTGTGACATCCAGGTCACGTGTAACTATAACTTGACAAGCAGGATGTGGTAGAACTTCCAGCTTTAAGAGCTGCGATGCGTCTGAATTCTTGCACTGCTCCTGCTGCCCATCTCATTTGCAGCTTTGCTGTCGACGTCTTCCTAGAGACCGCACCTGCGGCTTAGCCTACCAGAACCCAACTCTACTGAGAATTAAAATTGAAAAGTTATGATTTGAACAACAGGAGGTGCTCCAACGCAAAACACGGTGGGCATCTCACCATTAACAACCTCTGACGGCAAGGAGAATAAGCTGGTAACAAGGTAACCATCAGAGGTGAAGGAGAGCATTCGAAAAATCTTCAAACCCTAGTCACAAAAGGAGAGGAACATAAAATATAAGATTCTTACCATGGCCGATAACCCTGGCCACCTCTTGATCTACCGTGCTGCTACAGAAAAGAAGCAATATGGGGAAGAGGTAGGGTTTGGTCAGGGACTCTTGGCCTCACGGGTGAAGACGGGAGAGTGAGGTATAGAGGGGGTGAGAGGGGGCAGGGGCAAGGTAGAAAAAGAATCAAATCTGGTGGGAGGCCAGGTGATTGAATCACGATTTTTCAGGGTGTGTGAGATGGGAAAGAGAGGTAGAGGGAAGGAAAGGGGCAAGGTAAAAAAAAGGGAATCAAATCTGATAGGAGGTGATTGAGTCACGTTTTATCGAGGTAGATTTTTTTCAACCGGTGACCGTGTAAGGTGGGAGAAAAAACGGGAGGTGGAATGAAGCGAGGAAGAGATGGACGAAAATTTTGACGTAAGAGGGGAGAGGAAACCTTACGTTTCTTTTAGGTAGTAGAGATTAGTCCTAGTCATCCTCCCGCAAGATGATTACCACTAGTCGTCCTCCCTCAAGATGATTGGAACTAGTCGTCTTCCCTAAAGATGATTGGAACTAGTCATCCTCCCTCAAGATGATTGGTCCTCACTCCAGTCTGGACTAATTTTCCGCAACACTTTTTCATAATATGTTCCCGCCAACCCTTTCCTGCCATCTTCTTTCCCGCCAACCCTTCCTTTCCTGCCAACTTCGTTCCCGCCATCCCTTTTCCGCCATCTTCTTTCCCGCCAACCCTTCTGTTCCCACCATCTTTCTCTTCTCAGCATATAACCCCCCACAGAAAGGTTGGTAAGCAGTGCATTGTAGTCTCGTCAAAATGTCTGATTATCCTTTTGATCGTAGTTTCCACCTGAGTATGTCAAAATGTCTTCTGAGGTTAGCCATCAATTTCAAGATAGACATAGGTGCGGATGGCCTGCAAGGACCTTTGAGGAGATACGGAAAGACTTCTCAGGTTGCATCGAAGGTGGAAGAAGTAACAGCATAAGAGTGCAACTTTCATAGAACCAATCATCTTGAGGGAGGATGACTAGTTCCAATCATCTTGAGGGAAGACGACTAGTTCCAATCGTCTTGAGGGAGGACGACTAGTGGTAATCATCTTGAGGGAGGACGACTAGGACTAATCATCTTGCAGGAGGACGATTAGTTCCAGTCGTCTTGCCCCAAGACGACGCCATATTATTTGTGTAATATATCTAAACCATGAATTATTTCTGTAAATTAATAAAAAATATTATTTGAAAAAAATAACTAGATCTCTTTCCATTCAGGATATGTTCTATGAACTAGATCTCTTTCCATGGAGGATATGCATCATCTATATTCCCCAAGGGAAAAGCTGCACGAGGTACCGCGCAACCACGCTATCCACATGGCCATAGTTTTTTCTGGCCGTGTGGTGCGTTGAATTTGACCCAAAGTGGCCGGTCTTTCCCAGGACCTGCGCAAGCGGGAGCTACGTGCACCAGGCTGCCCTTTTTTTTTGATGCGTCGAATTTGACCACGGATTGACAGGCTATAGCCCTCCTGCACGAGGCCTCCAAAGCCTCACCAGGACCTTAAAAACTCAGATGATGGAGGTCCCACACAGCTCGGTCCCCCTCCCTCACTCCTCACCCCTTACTGATGTGGAGCATCCTTCCATCATCCCCATGGACTCTACACCGACACATCAAGCCCCACGTGGACCTATGACAAGAGCAAGAGCACGTGCTTTGGAAACCGAGGTGAACTCCTTCCTACTAGATTTGCATATGGACACGGATGGAACATGTGTACTGCCTCACCAAAATATGCTATGCCTCCTTAGGTATGAAGAGGAACATCACCAAGTCACTCAGGAGCATCACCAAGGAGAGGGAGGACCACCCCAAGGCCACGCGAACCAAGAAGAAGATCAACAAGAAGAAGACAGAGGCTCCAGTGACCCTGCAAGACGGGACCCCAAGACCCCGGGCCCACGGGCTATCCAGAGAGTGACGCTGGAGCACCCTGTGCAAGACGGGCTTGTACTGCGACGGGCTCAACTTACCCGTGCACACGGGCTCATCGAGGTGGACGGCTGTGATCGCTGCTCGAGCCCTCTCCACCTCCTTCACCCAAAGCCTATATAAACCGTACCTAGGGCTATTTTTAGGGTTAGCAAAGTATTAGATGAGATATTTGTGAGCTTTGCTCCTTTCTACCTTCCCTTGTGGAATCAAGACCCCCTAGGGAAGAATCCTTGTGGATTTCAAGACCTCCTCAAGGAGTAGACTATCTCCAAGACCCCATCTCCTTTGGATTTGGGAAGAACTTTGCCATTGTATATTTCCTTTGATTGACTTTGTGACTTGTGGATCTTGTGTTGTTATTCTAGTGGATGTGTAATCGGGAATTGTTGGAGTGATTTCCTCTTTGTGTTCTTGTTGTGTTCTTGTTATTCTCTCCTTTTCCCCCTCCAAGTGTGAAAAGATCCCTACTAGGGTTCTACCCTACATCATCTTGGTATCATGAGCCACGTTGATTCACATCTTGGAGTCCCTACCTTCCACTTTCTAGCTTGATTTCGTTGTTTTTCGTCCTAATCCGAAAATCCCCACCAAAAATAGCCCCAAAATTTTTCTTGCAATTTGTTCGATCTTGTGAGATTTGGTTGTTTTGATCCACGAATTTGGTGTTTGGCAAGTGGATCTACCCCCCCCCCCCCCCCCACCACCATCTTCCCCACCCCCAAATACTCGAATTTGTCCTCAACTTTGAAAATCCCATTGGATCCCGAGCTGTTCATCCGCTCTCAGAGGACCCCGTGCACACGGGCCCTCGAGACCCCGTGCACACGGGACCCCGTGCACACGGGCCTCACTTACCCCGTGCGCACGGGCTATCCAGGGAGGTTCGGCCAGTTTCTGTTTTTCATCATTTGTTTCCCCGCCGCCCCTTGTGTTCTTCCGCACTATTTCTCATGGTTGTTTGAGTTTCGGGCCGCGGCTTCTCTTGTGTCCTAAGGTGTTTCGGCTACTTAGGTGCATTTGGGACATCATCATCGCCACCACTCGACCATCAACTCGGACACCACTCCGGCTTCAACAACTCCACTACTACCGTAAGCAAGGACGGTAACCTCGACGACATCTTGTACCCCTTGCCATTAACTTGTAGCTTTGAGCCCTTTTGCGTAGCTTACCCATCGAGACTAGCTTGTTGAGTATTGCCGGGCCACGCCTTAGTGCACCATTTAGTGTTCCGTCCATCCCGTGCATTTACTACTTGTTACCTCATTGTGTGGCTCGCATATCAAGCTTCGTGGCATAGTAAAAAAAAAAAGCTTTTAAGCAAAAGAGAAGAGAAGCAAAGAGCTTATAAGCAATAGCATCGAGCCTCTTAGCATACGTGCATCATCTCGGTCCTCACATACATAAGCATACTTGGGATAGTGAGACGAGCGGTTTCTCTATTAGGTTGGTGCACTAGCGTATCTAGCCCATTAGTGCAATCGAGCTAGCGTCTCTCTAGTATCCGTACGACAAGAGCTTTTCCCGCGGTTCGACATCTTCGAGCTCATCCTTGGTTGTGCGGATCCCATTTATCTTCCGTGCGTGTGTTCCTCGTGTTATCTTTGGAGGTTGATCTATTTGTCCTACTTGCCATTTGTGAATCTTCTCAACCTTTTCGATATCTTGACTAACATTTGCTTGAAATTTTTGCCACCATCCTAACCGAGCTCCTCCATAGACCATTTACTTGTAGGTGTGAGAAACAATTCCTGCACCAATTCCCTATTGTAACATCACGTGGGATCGTACTTGTTGCATCCACAATCTTCGGAAAAGGTAACTTTGGTTTTGTTCTCTCATTTTCCTACTCACCACCACTTTCATATGATGGATAGGCCAAGTACCTCTACAAACCCACTCTTCATCGAGCAAGACGACGACATGTCATCATTCGTCACCAAGAGCCACCTCTTTGGTGCACAAAGAGCGCTACATCAAGAGCAACAAGCAATGAACGACCGCATCGACAACCTCGCCACCGACTTGCGACTCTCCGTGCAACGTACACGGGACTACTTCGACAACAAGCTCGACGCGCACAAGCAAGAGAACGATACAAGAATGGACGAGATCCGTACTTTGTTGGTCAACCGGCCTCCTTCAACTTCTTCCTACTCAAGACGGAGCCACTCAAGTCGACACTCCGACGACACCTTCTCCGGCTCAAGTACACCGTCATCGAACACTCTTCGACGAGCCGCGCGTCAAGACCGTCATGCATCTCGAAACCCGCTACACGTCAAGCATTCACAAGAGCAAGTCGATGAGCAAGTTCCTCGTCCCCCTTCAAACCAAGACGCTTTTGCTCAAGCTCAAGAACGACAACGACTACGGCGCCAAGAGGAAGAACAAGCGCGTCTACGCCAAGAAGAACAAGACGCCGAAGCTCAACGTCTTCAACAACAACAACGAGAAGCGCAAGCTCTTGAGGCGCAATGTGCCCTTCAAGAATCAAGTCGAGCCATCGCCAACCGCAATCGCGAACGACGTAATCAAGAGGAAGCCCTTCGAGAAGAAATCCACGAGAGGAACTATCAACCCCGCGTGCAACGTCAAGCTCCTCAAGCTACTCCACAAGCTCGTCAAGCTCCTCCTCAACCTCAAGTTCAACAAGAGCAAGTGGATCATCGACTTCCTCCACGCCAAGAGCGACGTCCCGAGGAACGAGCATTTGAGGATCTTCCACCACGGCAAGAGCGACATCACAACTACTACTTCGACGAAGAACTTCGCTATGGCAAGCTAAAGTTCACCATGCCCAAGTTCAATGGAAGCAATGACCCCGAAGAGTACCTCTATGGGCATTGAAGGTTGACAAAATCTTCCGGTTGCAAAACTACGATGAAGAGAAGAAAATCGCTATGGCATCACTCGAGCTCCAAGACTACGTTCTCATTTGGTGGGAACAAGTGATTGAGCGACGACGTACAAGAGGCGAACCACCAATCACAACTTGGACGGCGATGAAGGATGTCATGAGAGCTCGTTTCGTGCCCACACACTACAATCATGATCTCTTCAAGAAGTTGCAACTCCTCAAACAAGACACGAAGACGATGGAAGAATACTACCAAGAAATGGAGATTGCCATGATTCGAGCCAATGTCAAGGAAGACGACGAGCAAACAATGGCACGCTTCTTGAACGGCCTCAACCATCCAATCAAGCGGATTGCCAACTTCCAACCATACTCAAACCTCCTCGAGCTAGTTCATCAAGCAACCAAGGCCGAGCGACAAGTCCAAGATGACTTCAAATATGCCAAGTACTCGTCCAAGACCTACGGCTCCTCTTATCAAGCTCCCGCGACTTCAGCAACTCCTACCTCAAATAGAGCATCACCAAGTACCGGCGACAAGTCAAGTTACAAGAAAACTACGACAAGTTCAAGTCGTCCTCCTCCTACTACAAGCAACTTCAAGCCGCGTGCTTCGTCCTCTACTCCGACCAATGAGACCATCAAGACAAGCTCCTTCAAGTGTTTCACTTGCGGCGGCCGAGGCCACAAGTCCTTCGAGTGCACAAACAAGCGCACCATGATCTTCAACGACGACGGCACCTACGACTCCATGAGTGAAGGAGAAATGGAAGCCCTTGAGCAAGTGGCCATGCATAGACAAGTGAACAACGACGACGAAAATGATCAAGTCTTTTGTGATGAAGATTCAAGTCCCGCTCTTGTTGTCTCCAAGGTCTTTGACTCTCCAACATCAACAAGAAGAAGACCAACGATGCCACATTTTCCACACAAAGGCCGGCATCGATGGAGGTAGTTGCCACAACTTGGCAAGTGAAGAACTATGCTCCAAGCTTCAATTGGTCAAGAGGAAGCACCCGCACCCCTACAAGGTTAAATGGCTAGCGACTCAAGACTATCTGAATCGAGCATAAGGTCCAAGTCTCCTTCAAAATTGGTGCATATGAGGACACTTTGGAGTGTGATGTGGTCCCAATGACCGTTTGCCACCTCCTTCTTGGTCGACCATGGCAATTCGACCGTGGAGTCATCCACAATGAGCGTACCAATCACTATAGCCTCAAGATGAAAGGGAAGGAGTATGTGCTCGACCTATGTCTCCTAGTCAAGTGATAGCCGACAAGCAAGCCACCCATCATGGAGAGAAGAGTGAGAAAGTGATCCACCCAAAAGTGAGTGAGAGCCACAAGCCAAACTTGGCGCCTCTTAGCTAGAGAGAAAAACCTCATACTATTTGCCACAAAAGTGAGATGAGAGAAGTGTTGAGAACCCATCAAGTGTGATGCACTTTGTCCTTGTGTGCAAGGATGGAGAACCAAAACTAACACCTCTCACGAGCTACCTTTAGTGTTTCAATCTCTTTGCAGAATTCCAAGATGTTTTCCCCATGAGCTACCTCGGGTCTACCTCCTCTACGAGGCATTGAGCATCGAATCGACCTCATCCCCGGAGCACCACTTCCAAACAAAGCTCCATACCGTGTCAACCCCGAAGAAACTAAGGAGATTCAACGGCAAGTACAGCAACTCATCGACAACGGTCATGTACGTGAAAGCTTAAGCCCTTATGCCGTTCCGGTTATACTTGTGCCTAAATCCGATGGAAGTTTCCGTTTGTGTTCCGATTGTAGATCCATAAACGCTATTACCGTTCGATATAGGCATCCCATTCCTCCCTTAGATGATATGCTTGATGAACTTAGTGGAGCCAACTTTTTCTCAAAAATTGATCTTAAAAGTGGCTATTATCAAATCTGCATTCAAGAGGGTGATGAATGGAAAACCGCTTTCAAAACCAAATTTGGCTTGTATGAATGTTTAGTGATGCCTATGGGTTTATCGGAGGCTCCCGGTACTTTCATGCGCCTTATGCATTATGTGCTTCGACCTTATATTGGAGTCTTTGTTGTGGTCTACTTCGACGATATTCTTGTGTTTAGCAAAACCATGAACGAGCATCTTGATCATGTTAGGGCTGTTTTGCAAACCCTTCGCAAGGAACGTCTTTATGCAAACTTGAAAAAATGCACATTTGGTGTTGACAAAGTGGTTTTCTTGGGTTTTGTTGTATCCTCAAAGGGTGTCCATGTTGATGAAGCTAAAATTGAAGCAATCAAAACTTGGCCCCAACCCACCAATTTGCAACAAGTGCGTAGCTTTCTTGGTCTTGCGGGTTTTTATCGTCGCTTTGTGAAAGATTTTAGCACTATTGCCGCTCCTTTGCATGCTTTGAGTAAGAAGAATACTCCTTTTGTTTGGGGATCTTTGCAATCCACCACTTTTGATGAGCTCAAGTCTTTGCTTACTCATGCTCCGATTCTTGCTTTGCCCAATTTTGACAAAACTTTTTGAGGTTCATTGTGATGCAAGTGGTACCGGAATTGGCGGAGTTTTGATGCAAGAAAAACGAACCATTGCATACTTTAGCGAAAAACTCTCCGGTGCTCAACTTAACTATCCCATCTATGACAAAGAATTGTATGCTTTAGTGCGTGTCCTACATGTTTGGGAACATTATCTTAGACCTCATGAGTTTGTCATACATACCGACCACGAAACGCTTAAGTACTTAAAAGGTCAAACTAAGTTGAACAAGCGTCATGCCAAATGGAGTGAATTTATTGAATCTTTCCCATATGTGATCAAGTACATAAAGGGTAAGGAAAACGTAGTTGCGGATGCACTTTCACGCATATGCACGCTTGTCATTAAACTTGAGTTGAATGTTATTGGTTTTGAGCACATCAAAGACTTGTATGCTAATGATCCATCTTTTGCTATTCCTTATGCTAAGTGTTTGACGCATACTTCTTGGGAACAATATTACATCAAGGATGATTATCTTATGAGAGCTAACAAACTATGCATTCCCGAGTCTTCTCTTCGTTTGCTCCTTTTGCAAGAGGCTCATGGAGGCGGACTCATGGGACACTTTGGACGCGACAAGACATTCGCCACGCTCTCCAAGAACTACTTTTGGCCCAAGATGTTTCGAGACGTCTCACGCTTCACCAACCGATGCTCTACATGTCACAAAGCTAAGTCTAAAGCTCAATCTCATGGTCTTTACATGCCTCTTCCTATTCCATATCAACCTTGGGAAGACATTAGCATGGATTTTGTACTTGGTTTGCCTAGAACTCAAAATGGAAAGGATTCCGTATTTGTTGTTGTGGATAGATTTTCTAAGATGGCACATTTCATTCCTTGCAACAAGATAGACGATGCTTCACATGTTGCAAATCTCTTTTGTAGGGAAATTTTGCGACTCCATGGAGTACCAAAGACAATCGTCTCCGATCGTGACGTCAAGTTCTTGAGTTACTTTTGGAAGACCCTATGCGCCAAGCTCGGAATCAAGCTCTTGTTCTCATCCGCATACCATCCTCAAACCGACGGCCAAACGGAGGTGATGAACCGGACACTCTCCACTCTACTTCGCGTATTGATAAAGAAGAACATCAAGGAGTGGGAGGCGTGTCTACCCATCGCCGAGTACGCTTACAACCGTGCAAGACATTCGACAACCGGCAAGTCCCCCTTCGAGGTCGTCTACGGCTTCAACCCGTTGTCCCCTTTGGACATTCTACCTCTTCCTCTACAAGAGCGCACCAACATGGATGCGAGTGCACGAGCAAGCTACATCAAGAAGATGCATGAGGATACAAGGCGCACCATCGAGCGCCAAGTACAACGACTAACGACCAAGCTCAACGTCGACAAGCAACCCATGGTCTTCAACATTGGTGATCTAGTATGGCTACACCTTCGCAAGGACCGCTTCCCCAACGAACGCAAGTCCAAGCTTCTCCCTCGAGCCGATGGACCTTTCAAGGTGCTAGCACGCTACAACGACAACGCCTACAAGATCGACCTACCACGAGACAAGTACAATGTGAGTGACATCTTTAATGTCAAGGACCTCGCGCCATACCATGGAGATGAAGATTTTGATCCGAGGTCGGATCTCTCCCAAGGGAGGGGAGATGATGCGGAGCATCCTTCCATCATCCCCATGGACTCTACACCGACACATCAAGCCCCACGTGGACCTATGACAAGAGCAAGAGCACGTGCTTTGGAAACCGAGGTGAACTCCTTCCTACTAGATTTGCATATGGACACGGATGGAACATGTGTACTACCTCACCAAAATATGCTATGCCTCCTTAGGTATGAAGAGGAACATCACCAAGTCACTCAGGAGCATCACCAAGGAGAGGGAGGACCACCCCAAGGCCACGCGAACCAAGAAGAAGATCAACAAGAAGAAGACAGAGGCTCAGGTGACCCCGTGCGCACGGGCCCCCAAGACCCCGTGCCCACGGGCTATCCAGAGAGTTGACGTTGGAGCACCCCGTGCGCACGGGCTCATCAGGGTGGACGGTTGTGATCGCTTGTTCGAGCCCCTCTCCACCTCCTTCGACCCAAAGCCTATATAAACCGTACCTAGGGCTATGTTTAGGGTTAGCAAAGTATTAGATGAGATATTTGTGAGCTTTGCTCCTTTCTACCTTCCCTTGTGGAATCAAGACCCCCTAGGGAAGAATCCTTGTGGATTTCAAGACCTCCTCAAGGAGTAGACTATCTCCAAGACCCCATCTCCTTTGGATTTGGGAAGAACTTTACCATTGTATATTTCCTTTGATTGACTTTGTGACTTGTGGATCTTGTGTTGTTACTCTAGTGGATGTGTAATCGGGAATTGTTGGAGTGATTTCCTCTTTGTGTTCTTGTTGTGTTCTTGTTGTTCTCTCCTTTTCCCCCTCCAAGTGTGAAAAGATCCCTACTAGGGTTCTACCCTACATCACTCACCCTCCCTCTATCGCATCGCTCCCCCCCCACACGAGCTCTCTCCCGGTCGACGTCAGCCATATCCCAAGTTCCCAAAGTTGCTCCAGCTCGCGTCCCTGCTAACCCAATCACTATATTTTGATTAGAGAAAATAAATTGTTTGTTGGAGTAAGGCAGACAATATGCCATTGGAAAGATATTGATTAGGCGAAACTTTTTTCGTGTAGAAACCTTTCCGAAATTCCCTACGGGCTAAGAGCAGTTTTGGAAAAACAAACGGCATTGTCAGACCTTTTATGCCTGGAGTGCTACAGGAACATGTTAACTGCTAGGGGATGACTAAGCTAACTGCCGGCATCGAAGATACCAATATTTTGCTTCGTTCACTTTTTATCTGGGTCACGCTTGTTAGCATAATCTAGTCGCCCCGCCCCTTAGCTAAATAAGTGCGTAAGGCACACAGTTGATTTAGCGTGCCATGGCAACGGTTTTCGGCTGCCATGACAGCCGAATTCTTGGCAGCATTTTTTCTGTTGGTTAGCTCTTCTTTCATTTTCTGTTGGACCAACGCCTCAGGACGCTGCAGTCCGCAATCCGCGGTCAAAGACCCAAGGTGAGCAATAACAAGGCAGAGGGCAGCCAGGAGCGCCGCGGCTCGTGAAAGGCGCCACCGGCCCGTGGTGCTCCTACTCGCTGGGTAGCAGGGCGAAGACGGCCAATGGCGGGCGGTGACATGGGGCAACTGGATCCCAGACATCACGGGGAAGTAGTGCTAGAGGCCGAAGGCTGGCCGTCGCGCGCTCACGGGACAATGGTGTCAAGGGAGGGGAGGGCAACCGGATCCGCCAGCATCGCATGGTCTGGGGAGGCGTTGGAGGTGGCGCCCGACCGGTGCGTGGGAGGCACGAGGAGTGGATCTGGAGCACAGGGGGAGTGGGGAGGAAGAAGGAGGGCGGCTAGGGGTTTTTTTTGGCTGGCGTTGGTGATACAGGATAGGGTGTGGTGGTCAAAAACAAGGAAGAAGAAGGATGGGGAGGCGAGGGATGGGGCTGCTCCCCTGGAACCAGGCGGAGGGGAACCGCACGGTCGCTGACGTGGGGAAGGCCGAGCACGGCATCACTGCAGCCGAGAGCAAACCAGAGCTCACTCGCTCCCTTCGGGAAAAGAAACAAGACAGGGGAGGAATTGTTTATTGGGGGTGCAGAATAATTCTGCTGCAACTCTTAAAGGGGGGGGTGCACAATATTCCCGCCCTACAAAGTTTATAGGTTCGTGATTTGGTGGTAACTAAAAACATACAGTTTACGCAACACATTAGATAAGGTCACTGCAAGAGAATTCCGGACTCTGGAGTTTTCTGGTTGTAACAAGTACCGTAGATCCATGCGAATTACTACATTCATTAATAGGCAGAAAACATGTGTAAAGAGGAAAACAATCAGGGTGGTTTATTGATCAGTCAGAGCAGCACAGATCTCATCATTATTTGTCACATTATTCTATTTAAAGGTCGTTGCTCCATCAACATATATTCCCCTGAGCAGCTAAGAATCCTGAAGTAGAGATATAAATGCCACTGTTGTAAAAACAGCCACTTAACATGCATAGGCGCTAAGCACTATCCTCCCACCTCGTCTGAACAGACACTGCATACCACCTGCTACCCGCCTATCATTTATGCATTTTTAGGACACTGGAAAAGGGTTTTGTCCCTTAAAAATAAGGGCATACGAAACCAAGTGATAACCACATTGCGATGTGATGAGATCATGAGAGTAAAAGCAAATACGTGAGACTTGGTATATTGGTATAGTAAGCAGATGTTACCAAAACTTAATCTTCGGAAATTTCTTCTATTAACTAGTTGTCTCTGCTTAATGTATATGTACCTTCTAAATCATAACTAGAAATACAATATAACTGCATCATCAAATTTCATCTTTTTCGGTTAATTCAATCTCAAAGCAGCCAGAATGTTCATCATCAAGAAAAGGAGGTTCAATACTCCTGTAATTGTAATGCTCGTCACTTGAATAAGTTAGAAAGAACGTAGTAGAAGGGTCTTGAACAGATAAGTCACGCAGTGCTAAAAGACCAAGGCAATCATCAAGCAGGAAAGACTCCTTTGGTGTTGCGGTAGTGCTAAAAGTGATTGGTCTGCTTACCTAGATTATCATCTTAATATTATAATCCTACCTGGTTGATTCTTCTTCTTCCATGTCGCCTTAGATCCCCAAAACCTTATGTCTTTCATTTCTCCCTGTCCTAGCCATAATATTTGTTTTGCAAGTGTACTATCCCAAGATTGCACTTCTATTCATAGCTATAGCGCATCACTCAATCATGCAATTCAAAGAAACGGTTTACTAATGTCACCAGCAAAACGTGTTTCATAAACAAAAACAGTCTTCGGGTGCCCATTTATGGTAAAATGCACGTATGACCCAGCATCATAAAGTATTAGCCAAGCTTATAGCGCACTGCAAGATGAAGATTCAACCACTTTGTGCATCCAGACAACGGCGGAGCTACGTAGAACCTTGATGGAGCCGTGGCCCCCCCAGCCCAAATGAGAATTTTTTACTAGGTACTCAGTAGTAATGGCCCATCATGCCTCTACATGCACGCACAAGCCATCTTGGCATCATCACGCACGCAGCCACGCACACTTCCAGGCTCGGCTGCTGCTTCGTCTCTGTTCCCCAACTAGGCAACCACGCTCACGCACATCTGCTCGCCTCCATCCATGAACCAGGCAACCAGCTGCCCTGCCGCCACTCCCTTGATGCCGACGCCGACTAGAAGCTCACCTGATCCGTGCGCCGCCGGCGGCAAACATCCCGACGAAGCATGTTGAGGCCGGCCGCTCCTCTTCGGCTCTTTGCCACTGGCCTGCCCGGTCCAGTGGTCGTCTATGTCAGCTGGCCGGCCAGCTACCCATCGTCACCGGCCGTTCCGCCCCATACAAATTTGTTAGTCCCCTGTACCCACCTTAAACTATTAGAATTTGGATCCCTATCCCTGTGTGTAGTGAATTAGAGTACGACAGTGAAATTGGGAAAAGTGTTTGGGAAACACTAAAATTTAGTACTACCTCGGTAAAGAAATATAAGTTCATTTAGACCACTAAAGAGGGAGTAATTAGAATGCCTATTCATCTGATCTAATTGGGGATTTGTTTTGTTTCTTGCATCGCAGATTTGTTCTCTTGAGTCTTAATTTGGGACTCAAAAGCAACGGCTCAAAAGGATACTGATAAATTTGTCAGGAGGCCACAAGTTCTGTTTTGTTGTGGTTCTTTAATTTTTCCTTTTTGCTATTGGCCCCCCAATAGATTTTTGTCAAGCTCCGCCACTGCATCCAGAGTTCCAGAGATACCTCGTTTTACCACTAAAATCGTTCGCATGCAACAACACAATCTCCAACACGGGAGGTTTTTCATGATTTTTGGAATTCCTAAAGAGCGGTGAAGCAGTGGGATCACTAATCGTCAAATACAGATAACTGCCTAAGAAAACTAACACTGTAACCAGAGAAATCTGAGCATTACGACAAACAGCACGAGCACGGACTCACCTGATACGAGGTAAGCGGCGGATGTGGCGAAGAGGACAGCGGATGGCACCAAGACGACCATCCAGTAGAAGTCGGCGGCCTCGGCCGTGGTCATGTAGAAAGCCCCGCCTCGGTATCGATACGCCTCGGGCTCCTCCTCCCGGCTGCTAGCAGCTGCCGGGAGCGCCTCCAGCATGCGGCGCTCCCGGCAGAAGGGCCGGTCCGCGGGCTCGGCGGGAAACACGATCCCGAGGCTGATCCCCACCGCGGCAACGGTAGCGAAGGCGACGCAGGCGGCAGCCGCCGCTGCTAGCGGCAGCGCGCGCTCCTCGTCCCGCAGCGCCTCGTACGCACCCCGCGGCATGATGGCCTGCCGCAGAGCGTCGCCGAGCAGCGCCGTCGCGGTGGTGCAAGAACGGTTCGGTGCTTCGGTGGGTGGAGGCTACAACCCTAGACCGAGCTGGTGCGGGAATTTTGGTGTTGCGTTGTTCCGCGCATAAGAGCACCTTCAGCCGCGCCCCCAACGGCCCCCATACGATTTTTGAGCGCCATCGCCTAAAAATTGTCCAGTCGTGTTTCAGGAGCTTATTTTTGGCCGGTTTCGACCAAAACTGACACCAGCGGACCCAAACCGAACCCGGCGCGCTGGGGCGCTGGGGCAAGCGATTTTGACGTGAAATAACTACGGGGCCGCTGTTTTAGCGACATTCGCCTCGTCATCCTCACAACGCCTCGGTTTCCTGCGGGGAATCAATGCCAAAGCCGCCACGGCCACCTTTCATCGATTCCTCACGGCGGCGCGGCGCCCCCCCGCCACATCGCGTACACGGCGTCCACCCCGCGGCCGCTATAAAGCAAGGCCTCCCCCTCGCCTGCGACTACACACTGCCCAGAGCCGGCAAGCTTTGTCTCTCTCTCCCCGTGGGCAGCCGCCTCCCACGTTCCTCTCCTCTCTCCTCATGCCCAACCGCGATGATGGGCGAGCGTTTCCCCGGCAATGAGGTGGTGGCCAATGGCTTCGGTCGTCGCTCGTTGCACGAGTGGGAAGCCACTTGCTGTTCGGGGCGAACATCCCAGCACCTTCCGACATGCGCGCGCCGGGGCGGTGGAAGCTTCGGCCTTGATGGCGTCCCCATCCCCTCACGCCCGACGTCCATCAGGCGCCCGACTACTTCGCCGACGAGGTCGACCGCGTGCGGGCGTCGCTGACGGAAGAGCAGCGGGCCCTCCAAGAAGACGCCCACGCAACCACGAGGCGTTAGCGGCGTATTTCCAAAGAACGGCGGTGCGTGGTGGCCTTCATCGACAACGCCGGATGCGGCGTGTAGGATATTGAGAACAGGTGTCTAGAGGGGGGTGATTAGACACTAAGTACCAAAGTTGCAGTTTTTAACTTCTTTTCGGTTTAAGTGAAGTTTAGGTACAAGTTTAACATTCTCAATACTTAACAAGCAAGCATGCAAAGAGTATATAGGCAGCGGAAAATAAAGCATGCAACTTGCAAGAATGTAAAGGGAAGGGTTTGGAGGATTCAAACGCAATTGGAGACACGGATGTTTTTGTCGTGGTTCCAATAGGTGGTGCTATCGTACATCCACGTTGGTGGAGACTTCAACCCACGAGGGTAGCAGTTCTTGTGAGTCCACGGAGGGCTCCACCCACGAAGGGTCCAGGAAGAAGCAACCTTGTCTATCTCTCCATGGCCGTCGCCCACGAAGGATTGCCTCACTAGCGGTAGATCTTCGCGAAGTAGGCGATCTCCTTGCCCTTACAAACTCCTTGGTTCAACTCCACAATCTTGTCGGAGGCTTCCAAGTGACACCTAGCCAATCTAGGAGACACCACTCTCCAAGAAGTAACAAATGGTGTGTTGATGATGAACTCCTTGCTCTTGTGCTTCAAATGATAGTCTCCCCAACACTCAACTCTCTCTCACAGGATATGGATTTTGGTGAAAAGAAGATTTGAGTGGAAAGCAACTTGGGGAAGGCTAGAGATCAAGATTCATATGGTAGGAATGGAATATCTTGGCCTCAACACATGAGTAGGTAGTTCTCTCTCAGAAATAGGATGCTGAAAGTGTAGGCTTGTTCTGATGGCTCTCTCCACGAATGAAGAGGAGGTGGAGGGGTATATATAGCCTCCACACAAAATCTAACCGTTACACACAATTTACCAAACTCGGTGGGACCGAATCATAAAACTCGGTCAGACCGATTTAGTAAACCTAGTGACCGTTAGGGTTTTCGGTGGGACTGAAATGCATCTCGGTAGGACCGATGTGGTTAGGGTTAGGGCATAACGTAATCTCGATGAGACCGATTACACAAACTCGGTGAGACCGATTTTGGTAATTAGCTAACCAGAGAGTTGGTCAGGCAAACTCGGTGAGACCGATTACTCAAACTCGGTGAGACCGATTTGTGTAATAAGTTAACCAGAAAGTTTGCATTGTAATCTCGGTAGTACCGATTGCACAAACTCGGTGAGACCGATTTTGGTAATGGACATACACAGAGAGATTACAATCCCATCTCGGTTAGACCGAGATCCCTATCGGTGAAACCGATTTGCTTAGGGTTTGTGGCAGTGGCTATGACATCTGAACTCGGTGGCGCCGGATAGAAAGAATTGGTAGGGCCGAGTTTGACTTTAGCTTTAGGTCATATGTGGATGTGAGAAAGTAGTGGAGGGTTTTGGAGCATATCACTAAGCACATGAAGCAAAAGGCTCATTAAGCAACACCTCATCCCTTCTTGATAGTATTGGCTTTTCCTATAGACTCAATGTGATCTTGGACCACTAAAATGTAAAATGAAGAGTCTTGAGCTTGAAGCTTGAGCCAATCCTTTGTCCTTAGCATCTTGAATTAGTTCCCACATCCTTTAGTCCATGCCACTCCATTATTGAACTTATCTGAAACATACTAGATAAAAGTGTTAGTCCAACAAGAGATATGTTGACATTAATTACCAAAACCACCTAGGGAGCACTTGTGCTTTCAATCTCCCCCTTTTTGGTAATTGATGGCAACATACATCAAAGCTTTAGATAAAGACATAAAGAATAGCAAGTAAAGCTTCGGAAAGACATGTAACAAGCATATGCTCCCCCTACATGTATGCAATCATGTGATTATGAAATATAGAAGCATGTGAGAGCAAAACCATGATAGAGTAGGCAATGTGTTACATGTATCTTGGCCATATGCATCAGAGCAAAGAATATTAAAGAAAATACCTTCACGCTCATGAGTCCTTCTTGCAAAACAGTATGTACATCAGCAAGAATTCCTCATACACATGAGTATGATGCATATACTTACCTTATAGTCTTGAGTTGGCTTAGGATGAAATGAACCTGCACAAACAAGGTTAGATAATACAGGTACATCTACTAGCCAGAGCAAACAGAAGAAACCACAAGAATACCAAGACTGGGATGACATGTAGAGAGTGAGTACTGAGTACCACATTGGATTAGACATGTCCCCAAGAGTAAAGATGTGCAATGAATTTTAATGATTTCTTTCCCTTAGATGTCTTGCTCCCCCAAAATATAGCATGGGATACTGGGAGAAGGTAGGGAACAGAAAATCAGAGCTGAAAAACAGAGCTGAAAGATATAAAAGAACAGAGCTTAAAGCAAGTAAGCACACATGAACATGTCTTTCCCCCCAAAAAGACATGTGGCATCTCTCCTCTTGAACACCAAGCATCTGGGATCCTTGAGAAATACTTTCTACTTGAGTATTCTCTCCCCCTGGAGATCTCTTTCTCCCCCTTAATACTCTCTCTGATGTGATCTCTCTAAGTGATAAGCTTTGATGTGATCTCTCTCCCCCCCTTTGACATCAATTTCCAAGAAGGGTCTTCTGGAATTTGTTGTGTATGGGTTTGGTCCTTGAGTCACAGCACAAAGCCCTGGATAAAATTTGTGATGCTTGTAGAGGACAAGATTCATTGAGTAGAGCTGGATTAAAAGAAACACAAAATAAGTGGCAAATAGTTTTTCCTGTTGGGAAATCGGTGGCACCGAGTGGTATGCTTCGGTTGTACCGAAAAGATTCGGTTGGACCGAAAACATCAAATCGGTGAAACCGAGTTCATTGCAGAGAAAACATTTGTCACCTCAGCTCACTAGACTTGAAAGGTCTCACAAAGATTTGCAAGGAATTAACTGAATGGTTTGTAATGAATTAGATGCTGAAAATGCAGAGCAAATATAAAGAAAAGAATGATATCTAGATGAAGTTTTTTTTTAAAGGTGAAAGTGCAACTATGCCTAGGTGGTTTTGGTAATTCATAACAACATATAGCTCATTGAGCTAATGCTATTCCAAGATGAACATTTCAGGAAAGCTCAATGAATGGCATGGCATGGATGATGAAAGTGGATCCCTCAAAATGCTATTGACAAAGGATTGGCTCAAGCCCAAAAACTCAAGACTCTTCATTTTATATTTTAGTGATTCAAGATCACATTGAGTCTATAGGAAAAGCCAATACTATCAAGGAGGGATGAGGTGTTGCTTAATGAGCCTCTTACTTCATGTGCTTAGTGATATGCTCCAAAACCCTCAGATACTTTCTCACATCCACATATGACCTGAACCTAAAGCCAAAATCGGTCTCACCGATTCTTCCTATCCGGCGCCACCGATTTCATATGTCATAGCCACTGCCACAAACCCTAGGCAAATCGGTTCTACCGATAGGGATCTCAGTCTCACCGAGATGGGATTGTAATCTCTCTGTTTTCTTTTCGTAACTTTTCGGTCTCACCGAAAGAGCGGATCGGTCCCACTGAGATTGCAATGTAAACTCTCTGTTTGCCTTTTGTAACATTTCGGTCTCACCGAAAAGAGCAAATCGGTCCCACTGAGTTTACCTGACCAACTCTCTGGTTAGCTAATTACCAAAATCGGTCTCACCGAGTTTGTGTAATCGGTCTCACCGAGATTACGTTATGCCCTAACCCTAACCATATCGGTCCTACCGAGATGCATGTCAGTCCCACCGAAAACCCTAACGGTCACTAGGTTTACTAAAATTGGTTTGACCGAGTTTGTTGATTCGGTCCCACCGAGATTGGTAAATTATGTGTAACAGTTAGATTTTGTGTGGAGGCTATATATACCCCTCCACCTCCTCTTCATTCGTGGAGAGAGCCATCAGACTAAACCTACACTTCCAACTTACCATTTCTGAGAGAGAACCACCTACTCATGTGTTGAGGCCAAGATATTCCATTCCTACCATATGAATCTTGATCTCTAGCCTTCCCCAAGTTGCTTTCCACTCAAATCTTCTTTCCACCAGATTCAAATCCTATGAGAGAGAGTTGAGTGTTGGGGAGACTATAATTTGAAGCACAAGAGCAAGGAGTTCATCATCAACACACCATTTGTTACTTCTTGGAGAGTGGTGTCTCCTAGATTGGCTAGGTGTCACTTGGGAGCCTCCGACAAGATTGTGGAGTTGAACCAAGGAGTTTGTAAGGGCAAGGAGATCGCCTACTTCGTGAAGATCTACTGTAACACCCCGGAAGTAACTTTCCATATTTGTAACTCCAACTCTTGCCATTTTCGGCATTGTGATATGTTATTCCCTCCGTGGTTGGGTTTTTCTTCTTTTTGCATTTTGTCCATGTCATGCATTTTATATCATGTCATCATGTGCATCGCATTTGCATACGTGTTCGTCTCATGATTAGAGCATTTTTCCGTTGTCCGTTTTGCAATCAAGCACTCCTATGTCCCCGGCGTCCCCTTTTACGTTTTTCCGTGGCGGGTACTAAACTTTCTCGGAATGGACCGAGGTTTGTCAAGTGGCCTTGGTATACCACCGTAGACCACATCAAGTTTCGGGTCATTTGGAGCTCGTTTGGTACTCCAACGGTTAACCGCACTCTCGCAAAGGCCTTTTTTAAGTTGCAGCCGAACACCCTTTCAAAATAGTCCAATAACCCATCTAAGTCACTTCCATGCTCTCGGCCGTTCGATCACGATCGTGTGGGCGAAAACCGCACCTCATTTGGACTCTCCTAGCTCCCTCTATGCCTATATATACACCCCCCCATTCCAAATCACGATACAAACCCTAGCCTTCCCCTACCTCGCGCCCCCGGACACGTCCGGCCCGGCCGGACGAAATCCACCGCCGCGCCCGGCCAATCGGGCCGCGCCACGCCTTTACGCCCGACCAGCGAGGTCCGGATCGGGCCCCCGAGCCCATCTCCTCCCTCCGCGCCTCCACCCGGCCCGGCCCGCTTCAGCGCCGCGCCGGCCGCCCCGGCCTCCGCCGGCCGCCCGCCCGCCCGCCCGCAAGACCGGCCGGCAGTCCCCGCCGCGCAGCGCCGCCTCCGGCCGCGCCTCCCGGCCCGCCTCCTTCCTCCGAGCTCCGGCGAGCCTCGAGCCAGCAGCGTCGGCCAGATCCGATCGGGAACGCGATCGGTTGACTTCCTCCCCCCCAAATTTTCGTCTAAGTTTTATTTCGGCGATTAATTTGTGGCATTTTCAACGCATCATAACTTTGCACTTGTAGCTCCGTTTCGTGCGTGTAGTATGTCAAAATGTTCGTCTCGAAGAGTAGATCATTTCATCTCATTGCATCATTTTCATTTGAGCTCATCTTGATGCCCGAAATGCTGTTGGAAGTAGGCTATGTGATGTTAGTTTACATTTCTTAATGAACTTGCACTTTGTTATTTTGCTATGATTGATGTGTGCACCCTATGAATTTGAGTCCTACATGTGTTTTGTTATATGCCATGCCATCTTTCCAGGGGTATATGCCATGTATTTTTGTGATCTATGTGGTGACTAGCACAAGCATGCAAACTAGGTGTCATGATGTTGCTGATTTCAGCCCCTGTTTAGCTGATATTTTTATGCCATGTTTACTTGAGGCTACCGAGAGATCCATGCATATTTTGAGATACTTCAGTAAGGATGTTTTGAACATATGGTTATGCTCTATCCATCCATGCCTTTGTTTGCAATTATGCAGTGCCATAGCTTAAGTCAATCGAGCTCTACTTTTGCTATAAAATGTTTCCTGGCAGATTGTTTACATGTTATTCAATTTTGCCAAGGTTGTTGTAGTTGATCCGTGTATGCTATGATGTTGTTCTTGCCATGTATGTCTTCTATGCCATTTCTTCTTGATGTATGTATGCTTAGTTTATCATGAAAGGCTCTGTAGTGAGTGCTTTGAGCTCTTAAACATGCCTACTTGTTATCTGTTTTTGACATGCCATGTTCTTTGAATCATAACTAAACTTGCTATATTGACATGGGTGTTACTATATTTTCTCGATCCTTTTGGCTTATGGTCAGTAAGGGACTTTTGTTCTATGCTTTGAGTAGATTCATGCCATGCCTTGTTTTGCTATTATAAGTTCCTGTAGCATGCTGTTTTCTTGCTCTGAACATTGCTACCTGATGCTGTTTTTGCCATGTTCAGTAATTTCACTAAGTCTGTGAAGCTGATATGTTTTGCACTTTTGCCATGCTTGTTTGGACCTGTTATGTTGTGATTTAGCCGTATCTTAGTGTTCATCTTTTGTCAAGCATCTTGAGTAGATCACTGTCATATGCTTTGTTGATACGTTTGGGTGCAGTAGCTTAATTTCTTGTTGCTTGCTAAGTGGTATCATGCTGTTAATGGCAGATTTGTGCCATTCTTGTTTTGCTTGTCATTTGCAAACCGTGCATCCGATTCTGGTGATCTTTATATCGATTTCAACCGAAATCATCTCATCTTTCCAGCGGCATACTTGGTTTGCCAAGTTGATGCCTGGTTCATCATTTTCCTTCCGGAGCGCGCATACGCATTGCATATCACATCTCGCATATCATGTCATGTTTTGCATCATGTTGCTTGTGCATTGCACCGTGATTTAGTGTGGTTCCTTTGTTTGTGTTCTTGCTTTGGGTAGAGCTGGGAGACGAGTACGTGAACGAGGAACCTGTTGAGAACGCTTACGAGGATCAAGCTTTCGACAACTCTGAGAACTTTGCAGGCAAGATGACCATACCCTCGAAATCACTTCTATCTTTCTTTGTGCTAGATGCTCGCTCTTTTGCTATGCCTATGCTACGATGCCTATCACTTGCTTATCATGCCACCCATATTGCCATGTCAGCCCCTAACCATCCTTTCCTAGCAAACCGTTGATTGGCTATGTTACCGCTTTGCTCAGCCCTCTTATAGCGTTGCTAGTTGCGTGTCAAGTTGAAGTTTGTTCCTTGTTGGAACATGGAGATGTTGTTCCTTGTTGGAACATGTTTACTTGTTGGGGATATCACAATATATATCTGCTATAATTAATGCATCTATATACTTGGTAAAGGGTGGAAGGCTCGGCCTTATGCCCGGTGTTTTGTTCCACTCTTGCCACCCTAGTTTCCGTCATACCGGTGTTATGTTCCTTGATTTCGCATTCCTTACGGTTGGGTGATTTATGGGACCCCTTGACAGTTCGCTTTGAATAAGACTCGCCAAAGAAGGCCCAACATTGGTTTTACCATTTGCCACCTAAGCCTTTTCCCGGGTTCGAGCCCGAGGGTCATCTTTATTTAACCCCGGACGGTGCTCCTTCTTGGCCCAAACGAGTAGACTGCAGGCCACCACGGGAAACTCGAGGCTTGGTTTTACTCAGAGGATGTCTCATCCGGATGTGTCCGAGAACGAGATATGTGCAGCTCCTATCGGGATTTGTCGGCAATCGGGCGGCTTTGCTGGTCTTGTTTTATTCTTTGTCGAAATGTCTTGTAGTCCGGATTCCGAGATTGATCGAGTCTTCCGTAGAAGGAATATCCTTCATTGACCGTGAGAGCTTATAATGGGCTAAGTTGGGACACCCTGCAGGTATTATCTTTCAAAGTCGTGCCCGCGGTTATGAGGCAGATGGGAATTTGTTAATGTCCGGTTGTAGAAAACCGAAGTTGACCTCAATTAAAATAAACATCAACCGCGTGTGTAACGTGATGGTCTCTTCTCGTGAGTCCGGAAGTGAACACGATGTTGGAGTTATGTTTGACGTAAGTAGTTCAGGATCACTTCTTGATCGCTACTAGCTTCACGACCGTGCTTTGCTTCTCTTCTCGCTCTCTTTTGCGAATGTAGCCACCATATATGCTAGTCGCTTGCTGTAGCTCCACCTCACAACTCTGTCCTTCCTATAAGCTTAAATAGTCTTGATCTCGCGGGTGTGAGATTCTTTGAGTCCCCGCGACTCACGATTCTACCAAAACAGTTGCAGGTGCCGACGATGCAAAGCAGGTGACGAACCGAGCTCAAGTGGGAGTTCGACGAGGAACGTGGTCGTTACTATGTGTCTTTTCCCGATGATCATGAGTGGAGCCAGTTGGGACGATCGGGATCCGTGTAGCATTTGGGGTATCTTCTTTTATTTTGGTTCCGTAGTCGGACCTTGAGTGTAACCTGAATGATGGATGTTTATTTATGTATTGTGTGAAGTGGCGACTGTAAGCCAACTATGTATCTCTTTCCCTTATGTATTACATGGGTTGTGTGAAGATTACCTCACTTGCGACATTGCTTTCAATGCGGTTATGCCTCTAAGTCGTGCTTCGACACGTGGGAGATATAGCCGCATCGAGGGCGTTACATCTACCGCTAGTGAGGCAAGTCCTTCGTGGGCGACGGCCATGGTGGGATAGACAAGGTTGCTACTTCATGGACCCTTCGTGGGTGGAGCCCTCCGTGGACTCGTGCAATCGTTACCCTTCGTGGCTTGAAGTCTCCATCAACGTGGAGGTACGATAGCACCACCTATAGGAACCACGCCAAAAACATCTGTGTCTCCAATTGCGTTTGAATCTTCCAAACCCTTCCCTTTACTTTCTTGCAAGTTGCATGCTTTATTTTCCGATGCCAATATACTCTTTGCATGCTTGCTTGAATTGTGTGATGATTGCTTGACCTGCCCTAAGATAGCTAAAATCTGTCAAACTCTAAAACTGGGAAAAGGCTAAGTTTTTAATTGGTCAAGTAGTCTAATCACCCCCCTCTAGACATACTTCAAGGTCCTACAAGTGGTATCAGAGCTTTGGTCTCCATTTGCTTTGATTTCCATAGATTTTGGTGGTCATAGCCTTGGTTTCACAACCTAGAAGAGTATGGCGTCTAGCGAGGGAAATTATCACCGTAGAGGTCCTTACTTTGATGGTACTAATTTTGCTAGTTGGAAGCATAAGATGAAAATGCATATTCTCGGACATAACCCCGCCATTTGGGCAATTATTTATATTGGCTTGCAAGGTGAATTCTTTGATGGGAGAGAGCCGAACCGTGAAGCTAATGCGGAAGAATTGAAGATGTTGCAATACAACGCTCAAGCTTGTGATATCATCTTCAACGGATTGTGCCCCGAAGAATTCAACAAAATCAGCCGTCTTGAGAATGCAAAGGAAATTTGGGATACTTTGATTGATATGCATGAAGGTACCGAATCCGTCAAGGAATCCAAGTTGGATGTGCTCCAAAGTCAGCTTGACAAGTTCAAAATGAAGGATGGTGAAGGTGTCACTGAAATGTACTCTAGGCTTGCACTTATCACAAATGAAATTGCCGACTTAGGAGTGAAGAGATGACTGACAGATTCATCATCAAGAAGATCCTAAGAGCATTGGATGGAAAGTATGATACCGTGTGCACATTGATTCAAATGATGCCAAACTACAAAGATCTCAAGCCAACGGAAGTCATTGGAAGAATTGTTGCTCATGAGATGTCACTCAAGGATAAGGAGGAACTTCACAACAAGTCAAGTGGTGCTTACAAAGCCTCAAGTGAAGCCCCCACATCATCGAGTGAGAAACAAACCTTCAATGAAGAATTGAGCTTAATGGTGAAGAACTTCAACAAATTCTACAAGAGTAGAAGCAAAGAAAGTAGCTCCAAGTCTAGGTCTTACAATGACAAAAGATCTTCTAGTCGAGAGCGAAATTGCTACAATTGTGGGAGACCCGGACACTATTCCAATGAGTGTACGGCACCCTACAAAAGAAGAGAAGACTCTCCAAAAAGAAGAAGTAGAAGAGAAGAATCACCACCAAGAGAGAGGAGGAGTAGAGATGATCGTTATGAACGAAGATCCTCACGGAAAAGCAAGGATTCGGAAAGAAAGGACAAGTCATCAAAGAGCTACACAAAACGAAGACATCAAGCTCATGTTGGTGAATGGGTATCCGGCTCCGACTCCGACCATCACTCCGAGAGAAGCTATCACTCCGACTTCGAATATACTCAAGATGAAGGTGTTATCGGTCTATCACTTGTGACAACCAACTCCTACGACATATTTGAATCACCAAATGAAGGAATTGGTAGATGCTTCATGGCCAAAGGTCCTAAGGTAACACACCCCGAGTATATTGATTTTGATGTTGATGAAGATGACTTGCTAGGTGATGATGATTTACTTGTTGACAACTCTAGTGATGAATACTATGATGAAATGTCAATTAATCATGCTAATCAAGATGAAACGAATGACAATGATAAGGAGAAAATTGAGCGTCTAACTAAAGAACTAAACACTCTTAAGTTAGCTCATGAAACTATCTTTGAAGATCATCGAGAACTTTTAAGGGCTCATGAGAAGTTACGCTTTGAAAAGCTCAATCTTGAGCAAGAGCATGAGTTCTTAAAAGCTATCAATGATGATCTCCGTAAGAAAAGTTCTTCTTACATTGCCAAGCGTTTACTATTATCTACTTACATGCCTCAAGTCAAGTCTAGTAACAAGAACAAGAAAGATTCTTCTTCTAGTAGTAACAATAACAATGCTAAATCCAATATTGTTGCTTCTAGTAGTTCTCTTGATTCCACTAATGATTCTCTTAGCCAAGTTACACTTGAGAAAGAAAATAGCTTATTGAAGGGAATTATAGAGAAAGGTGTATACAAGAGCCTTGCCGGGAGTAAGCAATTCGAGGAAATTGTACGCAAGCAAGGAAGGCACCGGAAGAATCAAGGTGTTGGTTTTGAGCGAAAGTTCGATGCCAATGGAGTTGAGTGGGAAGAAGATCAATACCCCAAGACGAAGTTTGTTCCTCAACAAGAGAAGTATGATCCTACTTCCTTCAAGGTAACACAAGCACAAGATGATCTTCCACCACAAGACCACAAGAACAAGGGCAAGGACAAGCTTCAAGAAGAGATTGATGCATTTGAAGAAGCACCTAAGGTCTCGGTCAAGTGGATTCCCAAGACTACGTTAAGTTCTACCTCATCAAGTACAACTACAACTCCAAGGATTCCCATCAAGATGATGTGGATCCAGAAGAAGAAGAACTAGAGAGTTCTTGAGGGTGACTCCGCCAACATATTTCACTCATATCATTATGGCAAGGACAAGTGCAATCAACTTCCATATATTGCACTAGTTCAAGGAGTCACAAACCCTCATGTTGGTAAGGCAAGGGACAAGGTAACCTAATGATTTCATGGACATCATTTTGTGTGTGCATCACTCTATGTCTATGGATATACTTGTTTGTTCCTTGTGGGACTAACCCATGTAGGTATTGAAAGTGCAACTCACTCCAAAGGATTGCTTCAAAAAGATCTATATCAACATTGAGCATCCACATCTTCAACACCTACATGAAGTCATCATCGACAAAACCCAAGGTTAGTTCATCCCTCTAAGGGGGGATCTCACATCTAGGGGGAGCTTAACTCTAAGAATTGATTCAAAGCAACTCTAATGATGTGAACACATAAATGCTTTATGTAAAAGTGGTAACCCCACTTGAGCTTAAATGATGAGTATGACCTATGATCAAATGTCTATCATTTAACTCCTAAGTCAATATACTCATATATAGATGACCTAGTCATCGCCAATTGCTTGATAGATGCTAGAATTGGTTGTGCATGCTTTGTCACATATTTCATTTGCCATCTTATTGCGTGAGCATGTTGGTTGCATACTTTACTCATTCGAGGACATCCACTTGTTGTTTTGATTGATTGGCTTCTTTTTCTTTGGCCAAGTGGATGGACAAGAATGCCTAAGAACCTTCTCTAGCTATCTATGCTTTTCTCGTCTCAAACTCTATTCATGCTACATCACAAAATTTGATCAAGTCGATTCGAACCACTACGTGTGATGAGCACTTGAGTCCCCGATTCGTCATAGACTTAAACTTCCAAAACTTCTTTGTGATTTTCGATTCCGACGGATTCCTCCATTTCGGTCTTACCGAGATCACTTAGTCGATCTAGGTTTTCAATCTCGGTGCAACCGATTTGAACTCTTCGCTCACACCGAGTTGCAATAACTATACAGTTTTGCATCTCGGTGCCACGAGTTGTTCCACTTTCGGTCACACCGGCTGTGGTCGGGCTATATATAGTCAAGGGAAAAAATTTGGAAATTTCTCCGAACCTCTTCGCCCGCGCAATAGCTCGCTCTGCCTCCGTGGTCTCCGGATCGTCTCCTCATCGCCAGCCGCCCCCTGTCGCTAGTATCCGTCGTCGTCAACAGAATTCAACCCCGCCGTTGTCACCGTAGCAAGTCTTCGCCGAACTAGGGTATGGACTCGATCACTGTGCTTTCCTCGTCCGATTCTAAGCACATTGTGTTCTTATTGATTCTTGCCACGATTGAAACACTCCTATCCAATCAATGCAATCCTTAGAATAGTTTTGATTTGAAAATTTAGGGTTAGGTTTCCGCCGAAACCATCTCGGACCCACCGAGTTGAAAAACTCGGTCCCACCGATTTGGCTTATGCCATTGCACTAGTGAGACTCGGTCTGACCGAGAATTGATAATCGGTGAGACCGATTTTAGGACTTTGTGAAACCCTAGCAGTCTCGGTGCCACCGAACTGTGACTCGGTCCAACCGAGTGCATCAGTTTAGGTTCCAAATCTGCTTCGGTATCACCGAGTTTGAAAGTCGGTTGATCCAAAATGCTTTCTGTGGAAAACTAAAACTGAATTTTTGAGTCATTCTTTTGCAAAAATCTCTGCATTTTGTGATGCTCATCCACTCTATCTCATCTATAACCCTTCATGTGGTCGTGATCGAGATGTCGCACAGTGACAATCGAACAGGTCGAGGAACAGGTGAACATGAGTGAGGGCACTAGTCCCTCCAGCTCTTCAGATGAAGGCAGCAGGAGCACCGCAAGCAATCTGCCTAAATCTGCCACCAGGCAAAGGAAGAAGAAAACCTCAGATTCTGAAGATGAGGATTATAGGTGAAACGCCCTCGATGCGGCTATATCTCCCACGTGTCGAAGCACGACTTAGAGGCATAACCGCATTGAAAGCAATGTCGCAAGTGAGGTAATCTTCACACAACCCATGTAATACATAAGGGAAAAGAGATATATAGTTGGCTTACAATCGCCACTTCACACAATACATGAGTAAAACATTACATCATACAGATACAATCAAGGTCCGACTACGGAACCAAAATAAAAGAAGACTACCCCAAATGCTACACAGATCCCCGATCGTTCCGATTGGGCTCCACTCATCGATCAAGCTCAAACGAAACAACACAATGAACAAGATCTTCATCGAGCTCCTCCTTGAGCTCGGGTGCATCACCTTTCGGTTTCATCGGCACTGCAAACTGGTTTTGGGAAGTATCCGTGAGTCACGGGACTCAGCAATCTCACACCCGAGATCAAGACTATTTAAGCTTAAAGGTAGGACAGGGTAGTGAGGTGGAGCTGCAGCAGCGACTAGCATATATGGTGGCTAACATACGCAAAAGAGAGCGAGAAGAGAAGGCAAAAGCACGGTCGAACAACTATGATCAAGAAGTGATCCGAACTCCTACTTACGCCAAACATAACCCGAAACCGTGTTCTCCTTCGATCAACCCGAAAAGAGACACTCACGATTCGCTTACGGTTGGTGTATTTTAATTAAGATCAACTTGGGTTTTCTACAACGGACATTAACAAATTCCCATCGCCACATAACCGCGGGCACGGCTTTGAAAGTTCAAACCCTGCGGGGTGTCCCAACTTAGCCCATGATAAGCTCTCGCGATCAACGAAGAATAGACCTTCTCCCGGAAGACCGATCAGTCTCGGAATCCGGCTACAAGACATTTCACAGCAATAAAACAAGTCCAAAGAAGACCTCCCGTGCCGACACCTCGATAGTAGCAGCACAGATCTCGCCTCAAAGCCACGACCGGATGAGCGATGCGACGACGGCAACCGACGATACCCCAAGTTGCCTCGGGCGGCACCGCAAGTGGTTCTAGTTTGGACCAACACTTAGACAAGCATTGGCCCGGGGTTAAATAAAGATGACCCTTGAGCGCGACTCCCAAGGGAAAAAAAAAGCTAGGAGAGGCAAATGTAAAACCAATGTTGGGCCTTTGCCGAAAAGTCTTATTCAAAGCGAACCGTCAAGGGGTCCCATAAATCACCCGACCGCGTTAGGGACGCAAAAATCCGGGAACATAACACCGATATGACGGAAACTAGGGCGGCAAGAGTGGAACAAAACACCAGGCATAAGGCCGAGCCTTCCACCCTTTACCAAGTATATAGATGCATTAATTAAATAAGATATATTGTGATATCCCAACAAGTAAACATGTTCCAACGAGGAACAACATCTCCATGTTCCAACGAGGAACAAACTTCATCTTCACCTGCAACTAACAACGCTATAAGAGGGGCTGAGCAAAGCGGTAAACATAGCCAATCAACGGTTTGCTAGGAAAGGATGGTTAGAGGTTTGACATGGCAATGTGGGTGGCATGATATAGCAAGTGGTAGGTATCGTAGCATAGGCATAGCAAAAGAGCGAGCATCTAGCAAGCAAAGATAGAAGTGATTTCGAGGGTATGGTCATCTTGCCTGAAATCCCGCAAGGAAGAAGAACGAGTCCATGAAGAAGAACGAACGGAGGAAGTCGAACGAATCCTCACAACTCCGGAACGAACCCGAAGCTCACGAGAGAAGCAAACCGGAAAGAAGCACACAACATAGTAAACACACAATCATAAACATGGCATGATGCACAATCAAGTATGATGCATGTCCGGTTTAAATATGCATGGCATGGCAAAATGCACAAACAACACTACAAATTAAGTGGAGCTCAATATGCAACGAGGTGCATATTGACGGAACACCACAACACTTATTTAGTTCTCTCCCGATTAGGTACACAACAATATTAAATGTTGTTAAACATGGCAAGAGGTGGAGCATAATTAAACTAGCTATTTAGGCAAGTTTAAATGAGGCCGGAAATAAGAAACAACAATTAGGAAAATCCCCATGAGCAATATTTTAGATTTGGTCCTGTTCTGCCCTAAACACAATTTTAGAGTTGTTAAACAGCAACATAAAGTGGACCATGTTAATCTAGGCATTTTTCCACCCCATTTACATATAAAGAACATTTAAAACGGAGTTACGGTTATTTAGTTATGAATTAAAGCATTTTAACATGGCATAATAGCAAATTAAAGCAAACATCAATTTAAACATCTTAAACATGGATGAAATTGGCAAATTATTAACCTACACAATTTTCTCGAGCATATTACATATATAAAACATTTTAATCCGATGCACCAATTGTGAGTTATTAAATGCATGAAGTTTAGGGTCCAATCAGAAATCAGTAATTCTGGATAATTAGACAAATTCGCAGACGGTAAAAAAAAAAAAAAACGAAAGCGGGCGAATCTGGCTAGCCCAATGAGAGGGGCTGGGAGGCGCCACCAGGCCTCATGGGCGGTCGGTGAGGGAGGAGGCCAGGCAGGCGGGCGAGGGGAGCGGCTTGGGCCGAGGGAGGCTGGTGGGCTGGCGGCTGTTGGGCGAAGGGACGCAGTGGCGGAGCGGTCAACGGGGCGCTGGGCGAGCTGGATCGGCTCCTCCCGATCCGCATGGTGGTGGCGCGATCTCCGGCGAGGCAACGGGTCCGTGGTGGCGAGGCCGGAACGGGTCATGGGACCCAGATCGGGCGATTCTTGACGGCTCTGATCGGAGGAGGCCGGCAGCGAGGTCCAAGGGCGTGGCGGCGGCTCCTGCAAGGGGAGAGAGCGACCTTAGAGGAGGAGAGAGAGAGGAAGAAGGAGGGAGGAACGGGCGCGGGAGGTGGCTGGCAGAGCGCCGGGCGGGGGTTGCGGAGGACGCCGGACGGCGACGGGTCGGGCGGACGCGGCGCCGGCGACGAAGCGATGAGGAGGTGCAGGTCGAGGCGAGGGAGCAGGACGGGCGCGGCGAAGGCCGGAGGGCGGCGGGGCGGCAGGCTCCTCCGGGCCCAGATCTGCCCGGGCGGGCTGTGCTGGGTCATGTGAAGTGGAAGCGCGGGGAGGCAGTGGAGGGCTGGTTGGTGGAGGCGGTGTGGGCGGCGTGGCGGCGCCTCATTGGCCCAGCGATGATGTGGCGGCGCCAAGTGGCGGCAGTAGGGCTGGGGCCACGGAAATTGAGGAGGGGCGGCGCTGATGATTGGGGGAAGCGGATTTGAGGGAAGGAAGGAGGAGACCCAAAATGGAAGGGGGGCTTCCTTTATAGGCGTAATTAGGGTTTGGGGGTTAGGAGGGTTTTGAGCCTCCGATCGCGATCCGATGATCGAAAAAGAGGGGTTTTAGGTGAGCTGCGGGTGGGCTGTGTAGAATGCCTCGGGCTGAGAAGAGAGAGGAACAGAGCGACCGGCATCTGCTTCCGGAGACCGAAAACGTCGATTTAATATACCGCTATATCGCGGTAGTAGGTTTAACGGTTGGGCTATCAAACGGACTCCGAATGCGACGAAACTTGGCAGGCGGCCTGTCTACACTATAATAAGACCGCATGACAAGTTGCAACCCATTCCGAGAACATTTTTATGCCACTTATAAAGTAATATCCCGGAGGTGCCGCGGGCGCGTGCGAGTGTAACCGGACTCGGAACGGACAACGGAGAGAACCGGCGGAACCCGAACGGATGCAAGTTTTGAAAAACATGCGGATGAAATGCAGATGATGCCAAGAGATGAGATGCAGAACAAGAACAAAATGCAAAACAACAGGCAAAACCCAACCACGAAGGAAATAATAAATCACATCTCCGGAAAGGGCAAGAGTCGGAGTTACGAATATGGAAAGTTGTATCCGGGGTGTTACAACACTCCACCACTACGAGAGGATCTCGTCCCGAGATCTAGGATGGCACCGGGGGGAAAAGGACTAGGAAGATGAGAGGTAAAACTAAGTTGCTTCTTTGACAAACGAGTGAAACCAAAGAACCTTGAGAGGTTGAGCAAAATGAAAGAAAGAACACAACGAAGATGAACAAGGTTGCAAACAATCCGTTAGAAAAGAGGAACAAGGAACATTACGTTAACTTGAAGGTTGAAAAGGCATGAATCAAGAGTTTAATGGACAAGATAGAGTTCGAAACCACTCCGTTGAAACGAGACACGAATGAACAAGAACGATATAATTTTGGCAGCACTCCGATTGTAAATGGAAGGAATTGAACAAGAACTTGACAAGATGGGATGATAGTTGATGAAATCAACAACACACTGCCTCCGGAACTATTGAAAGAATGGCCCAAGGGGTAAGAAAGATTTCAGACAGCTCTCCGGTTGAGGGAGGAGGCAAAACTTGATAAGATTAAAGAACTCGAATGAAAACATGACACTCCGGTTAAATGGATAAGCCAGAAAAAAGAACATGATCTTGACAAAACGAGGTGATGGGTCGATGAGTGCAACATCACGATGCCTCCGGAAGAAAAAATTGAAGGTAGGTCATTGGAATAAAGGAATGGAGAAGAAAATGCCAACTTCTACCACAAATGAACTTGGAAAAGCACCCTTGCGAAGAAGAATTGAACGGAGTTGTTGGAAAACCAACAACGAAATGAATAAGCTTGTAGTGGGCTTATGGAAACATCTCCACATTATGAGGTGAGCTTCTGTCACCAAGGGAAACAAACGATTGGATTGATATCGACAAGGAGACGAGAAACTTATTTCACCGGGAGGACAAATGAAGAACTTGGGTCCTTTATAAGCACCATAATAGAAAATTCCCTTAGGGAAAGCTTTAGGTGAAATATAGCCCAAGACAACTCCAATGAAGAGATTGATGGATTTAAAATACCTCATTCTTGACAACATGTGAATCACGAAACACGAACTCAAATTGTCGAGAATGACATAACACCACCTCAAATGATAAGGTAGAACAAATTGCACTTCGAAATGCAAGAAGAAGAATACTTGAACTCCTCAAAACAAAACATGTGTTGAGCACCATGTTCAATTTTGAGTATAGCTTGGCGGATCATAATTCCGAGAGAAATCTTGAAGACCAATTGACGAATGAAAGGAATCCTTGACGAACCACCATGTAGAGCCTCCATGAAGAACTCCGGTAAACGAAAGGATGATAAAAGAAAGAGAAGTTGAAAACACAAGGTGAAGCCTTGCAGTGATAAGATGAAGCTTTGAAATGATATAACCGAGAAAACTTGGAACTCCGGAAAGAAAAGATGAAGCATCTCGTACCGAAATTGAGATATGATGAACAAACTCCGGAAGAAAAGAATTAAACAACTCGAGGAAATAAGAATAAGATTTATTGTATGCTTATCCTTCAACAAAATAAATTGATGACAAGCAATGGATTTGGCATACTACTTATTCTTCTTGCAAAAGAATTGAGAAATGGCATAACGCAAACTTGAGAAGGTCTTCATGAACCACCGGTAGGATTCGAAAGAACGAATGAATCTATATGATAGCGACGGAAGAGAACTCTTGAACAAACCACCATAATAATTGAGAGTGAACGTAGCAAAGGCACAATTCACCGGGAAGACTTGGAAAACGAATAAAGATGCTTGACAAAATTTAGATACATTAGAACGAAGAGATCATGAACTGATTAGAGGATATTTCGACGATGCACCGGTGAGATTTGGAAAACCAGAGTTGAACGCTTGAAGAGAAAGAAGCGAGATTTAAGAGAAACTCTTCTTCGGTCTTCAAAATTCGAGAATGACGACGAGAACATCACCATGAATTGTTGAGGTACTCCGGAATGAAAATTAGAAAGGTTGAACCAACAATGAAAAGAATGTGAAAGATCTTGGAGAAAGACATTTGACTGATGACAATTCATTCTTACGTCAAACTTCGAAAAGAATTTGGGAATAGCTCCGGGAAAATAAAAGAGTCAGGTAAGATCCTGGGAAAAGACCTGTGGGTTAGGGCCCACTCAAAAGAACCACCGTTGAACAATTGTTTGAAAAGAGGGATTGCACCGGTTGAATTAATTGGCTTGAATGAGATAGCATCCTCAAAAGAACTTGAGTGAATTGAGAATGAAAACTAGACTCTTCTGAGATATCTTCAACACTCCGGAACAATTGAATAGCGAGAAGTGGATGATTAAGAGATGCACCGACATGAGAAAGCATTTGAAATGATGACAAGAATACGATCAACACTGAAAACTTGAATTGAGTCCGCCGGAGAAGAAAATTAGAATGGAACAATGATAAGGTTACAGCTTCCTTAGCGTCTTCATGAGAAATCACCGGATAAAACATTGAGGAAAAGAATGAAGAAACTTCACTCAATAAAATGGATACTTGATTAAGAAATCTGAGTCCTTGAAGAAAAGGGTGGGAGGGCGGGAAATCAAAACAACTATGGTCGGATGAAACGAACACCGTTGAGAAAAAGCTTAGAATTGATCTTGCGAATGTTGGAATGATCGGATTCACTTGAAGAGAAGCACGCCGGTTGGGAAAAGAATTAACATGACGACCTCGATGATCAAGAGGGATTAGTATTCCCATAGCAATATGAGAACACCATTTAGGAAAAATATGGAATCAACACTTGACTTCGAAGCAACTCGAATACCACAAAACAAAACAAAAACAAAGGATTTGGCTTCAAGAATGAGCCGGAACAAACACATGATAGAGATTTCGCCCAAAGTGTTCGTGGTGGGGCCCACACGGACACGACGTATAGCGGACGTCACGAATGACAAACAAGATGTCCCCGAATCAGCATAGCCAAGGATTCTTTAAGACGTCTCGCGACCATCAGAATCGACCGTGAATGGGCGGACCACTAGACGTTGAACCCCAATCTCAAATCATACATCCATCGAAAGATATCCCGCAAGCTACTAGAATTCCCACCTATAAACTCCCGAAACTTTACGGTTATGTAATCGGTGTTGGGGATACAGGGACACACAATATATCACCCAAACTAACAATACCTAGATCCAATTGTATCCATCCGTCAACACATAACCAAGAAATCCTCGGAAATCGTGGTACCTCGACCTTGAAAAACATCCGTTATACAAGTCATGGCAATACTCCAAGACTCGCCACAAGATCTTTGGGCTATCAGGTTATCTCACCAACAAGCGCACAAAAGAGATTTCGATGTCGGCAAAACTCGGTATTCCGAATCATGACGATAAAATTGTGACGACAACACCTCGGAGCTCAACTCCCGGACACCGCCACAACCCCTAAATGACAGGAGGCACCAAGAACAATGTTCTCGTCACAAAACCATCGAACGATTCCAAGATACCCACGTGATCCTAAAAAAATTTTAGTGAAATTTGAGGAGAGAAAAGTCAAAACTCTACGTCGGGATACCTCACCGAGCGACGAAGGGACCGAGGAGTAAAAGAATCCTACTCTCCGATATATATAATCCTAAGACTCAAAACATTTTCCATTCTAGACTCAACAACGCCAACAAACAATCAAGTAGGGGCTCCTAAGTCGGGAAGGCTCGATACCAACTTGAACGCCTCGATGCGGCTATATCTCCCACGTGTCGAAGCACGACTTAGAGGCATAACCGCATTGAAAGCAATGTCGCAAGTGAGGTAATCTTCACACAACCCATGTAATACATAAGGGAAAAGAGATATATAGTTGGCTTACAATCGCCACTTCACACAATACATGAGTAAAACATTACATCATACAGATACAATCAAGGTCCGACTACGGAACCAAAATAAAAGAAGACTACCCCAAATGCTACACAGATCCCGATCGTCCGACTGGCTCCACTCTTGATCAACTGAAACGAAACAACACAATGAACAAGATCTTCATCGAGCTCCTCCTTGAGCTCGGGTGCATCACCTGTTCGGTTTCATCGGCACCTGCAAACTGGTTTTGGGAAGTATCTGTGAGTCACGGGACTCAACAATCTCACACCCCCGAGATCAAGACTATTTAAGCTTAAAGGTAGGACAGGGTAGTGAGGTGGAGCTGCAGCAAGCGACTAGCATATATGGTGGCTAACATACGCAAAAGAGAGCGAGAAGAGAAGGCAAAAGCACGGTCGAACAACTATGATCAAGAAGTGATCCGAACTCCTACTTACGCCAAACATAACCCGAAACCGTGTTCTCCTTCGATCAACCCCGAAAAGAGACACTCACGATTTACATTACGGTTGGTGTATTTTAATTAAGATCAACTTCGGGTTTTCTACAACCGGACATTAACAAATTCCCATCCGCCACATAACCGCAGGCACGGCTTTGAAAGTTCAAACCTGCAGGGTGTCCCAACTTAGCCCATGATAAGCTCTCGCGATCAACGAAGGAATAGACCTTCTCCCGGAAGACCGATCAGTCTCGGAATCCGGCTACAAGACATTTCACAGCAATAAAACAAGTCCAAGAAGACCTCCGGCGTGCCGACACCTCGATAGTAGCCGCACAGATCTCGTCTCGAGCCACGACCGGATGAAGCGATCGACGACGGCAACCGACGATACCCCAAGTTGCCTCGGGCGGCACCGCAAGTGGCTCTAGTTTGGACCAACACTTAGACAAGCATTGGCCCGGGGTTAAATAAAGATGACCCTTGAGAGCGCGACTCCCAAGGGAAAAAAAAGCTAGGAGAGGCAAATGTAAAACCAATGTTGGGCCTTCTTTGGAAAAGTCTTATTCAAAGCGAACCGTCAAGGGGTCCCATAAATCACCCGACCGCGTTAGGGACGCAAAAATCCGGGAACATAACACCGATATGACGGAAACTAGGCGGCAAGAGTGGAACAAAACACCTGCATAAGGCCGAGCCTTCCACCCTTTACCAAGTATATAGATGCATTAATTAAATAAGATATATTGTGATATCCCAACAAGTAAACATGTTCCAACGAGGAACAACATCTCCATGTTCCAACGAGGAACAAACTTCATCTTCACCTGCAACTAACAACGCTATAAGAGGGGCTGAGCAAAGCGGTAAACATAGCCAATCAACGGTTTGCTAGGAAAGGATGGTTAGAGGTTTGACATGGCAATGTGGGTGGCATGATATAGCAAGTGGTAGGTATCGTAGCATAGGCATAGCAAAAGAGCGAGCATCTAGCAAGCAAAGATAGTAGTGATTTCGAGGGTATGGTCATCTTGCCTGAAATCCCGCAAGGAAGAAGAACGAGTCCATGAAGAAGAACGAACGGAGGAAGTCGAACGAATCCTCACAACTCCGGAACGAACCCGAAGCTCACGAGAGAAGCAAACCGGAAAGAAGCACACAACATAGTAAACACACAATCATAAACATGGCATGATGCACAATCAAGTATGATGCATGTCCGGTTTAAATATGCATGGCATGGCAAAATGCACAAACAACACTACAAATTAAGTGGAGCTCAATATGCAACGAGGTGCATATTGACGGAACACCACAACACTTATTTAGTTCTCTCCCGATTAGGTACACAACAATATTAAATGTTGTTAAACATGGCAAGAGGTGGAGCATAATTAAACTAGCTATTTAGGCAAGTTTAAATGAGGCCGGAAATAAGAAACAACAATTCCGGAAAATCCCCATGAGCAATATTTTAGATTTGGTCCTGTTCTGCCCTAAACACAATTTTAGAGTTGTTAAACAGCAACATAAAGTGGACCATGTTAATCTAGGCATTTTTCCACCCCATTTACATATAAAGAACATTTAAAACGGAGTTACGGTTATTTAGTTATGAATTAAAGCATTTTAACATGGCATAATAGCAAATTAAAGCAAACATCAATTTAAACATCTTAAACATGGATGAAATTGGCAAATTATTAACCTACACAATTTTCTGAGCATATTACATATATAAAACATTTTAATCCGATGCACCAATTGTGAGTTATTAAATGCATGAAGTTTAGGGTCCAATCTGTAAAACTGTAATTCCTGGATAATTAGACAAATTCGCAGACGGTAAAAAAAAAAAAAAACGAAGCGGGCGAATCTGGCTAGCCCAACAGAGAGGGCTGGGGAGGCGCCACCAGAGCCTCATGGGCGGTCGGTGAGGGAGGAGGCAGCAGCCGGGCGAGGGGAGCGGCTTGGCCGAGGGAGGCCGTGGCTGGCTCTGGGCAGGCTTGGGCGAAGGGACGCGTGATGGCGGAGCGGTCAACGGGGCGTGGGCGAGCTGGATCGGCTCCTCCCGATCCGCGGGCGGTGGCGGCGCGATCTCCCGCGAGGCAACGGGTCCGCGGTGGCGAGGCCTGAACGGGTCATGGGACCCCAGATCGGGCGATTCCGGACGGCTCTGATCGGAGGAGGCCAGCAGCGAGGTCCAGGCGCGGCGGGCGGCGGCTCCTGCAAGGGAGAGAGCGACCTTAGAGGAGGAGAGAGAGAGGGAAGAAGGAGGAGGAACGGGCGCGGGAGGTGGCTGGCAGAGCGCCGGCGGCGGGTTGCTTGGGAGGACGCCGGACGGCGACGGGTCGGGCGGACGCGGGCGCCGGCGACAGCGATGAGGAGGTGCAGGGGTCAGGCGAGGGAGCAGGGACGGGCGGGCAGGTGGCGCCGGAGGGCGGCGCTGGGCTCCCTCCGGCCCAGATCTGCCCGGGCGGGCTGTTGGGCCATGTGAAGGGGGTGGGGGAGGCAGTGGAGGCGCTGGTTGGCTGGAGGCGGTCTTTGGGCGACGTGGCGCCTCATTGGCCCAGCGATGTGGTGGCGCCAAGTGGCGAGCAGGGCTGGGGGCGCGAAATTGAGGAGGGGGGCGGCTGATGATTGGGGGAAGCGGATTTGAGGGAAGGAAGGAGGAGACCCAAAATGGAAGGGGGCTTCCTTTATAGGCGTAATTAGGGTTTGGGGGTTAGGAGGGTTTGAACCTCCGATCGCGATCCGATGATCGAAAAAGAGGGGTTTAGGTGAGCTGCGGGTGGGCTGTGTAGAATGCCTCGGGCTGAGAAGAGAGAGGAACAGAGCGACCCGGCATCTGCTTCCGGAGACCAAAACGTCGATTTAATATACCGGCTATATCGCGGTAGTAGGTTTAACGGTTGGGCTATCAAACGGACTCGAATGCGATTTAAACTTGGCGGCGGCCTGTCTACACTATAATAAGACCGCATGACAAGTTGCAACCCATTCCGAGAACATTTTATGCCACTTATAAAGTAATATCCGGAGGTGCAGCGAAGCGTCTGCGAAAGTGTAACCGACTCGGAACGGACAACGGAGAGAACCGCGGAACCGAACGGATGCAAGTTTTGAAAACATGCGGATGAAATGCGATGATGCCAAGAGATGAGATGCGAACAAGAACAAAATGCAAAACAACAGGCAAAACCCAACCACGAAGGAAATAATAAATCACATCTCCGGAAAGGGCAAGAGTCGGAGTTACGAATATGGAAAGTTGTATCCGGGGTGTTACAATAGGGTAGAAGAGGAAGAAGCAACCTCCAAGAAGGTTGTGCTCAAAAAGGAGTATGGCTCAGCACATAGCTCAAAGCCTGGACTCAATAAGAAGGTTCCTGCCAAGAGGACACCAATGCCAAAAGTCGAGCATCAACTCAAATTCTGATAAGCCTGATCCCAAAGAGCCATTTCTTCAAGAAGGAAGAAAAGGAAAGAGAGGGTCAAGAAGACCACAGTCGAGTTATTGGAAGCCTTCCATGATGGAAGAGGAAGAAGAGATTGCTGCACCAGCACCAAAGGCACCCAAGCTTATGGGTGATGCTATAAGATCGTGGACCGCCACATCTAAGCCAAGGAAGCACCCAAAGCTGCCCCAAGGCCAAGTCTGCACCAAAGAGGAATACCGGAGTATTCCACCATTGAGAAGAACAAGGCCCCAAGTGCTCGAGGTTGTCAAGAAGAAGATGAAGAATGACAAGTTTTGAGGAAGCTCAAGCCAAAGATACAGACCACAATGATGCCCATCCTGTGGCTGAGGATATGAAGAGCAGAAGAGACAATGGGTTGAGACTATGGAGGATGACAGATCCATATGCCTCAAGGAGAAGAATTGTTGTGGACTACAGATTCCACACCAAGGAACAACATGACTTTTATGAGACTATTCTGCTGGACAAGAAGCTCATAGTGTGTGATATGAGGTGGGTCGACTGGACCTACATGAAGGAAAATGTAGAGCACTATCCTGGAGTGCAAGACAGTTTTGTTGCTGTTGGAGTTGCAGACTTTGTTGGGCAAAAGCTCACCAACTGGAACGATGAACTTATCATGCAGTTCTACTCCACAACACACTTTTATCCAGATGGCAGGATCGTGTGGATGTCTGAAGGTACAAGGTACCAGTCAACTGTTGAAGAGTGGGCAAAGCTGATAAATGCCCCAAAGGAGAATGAAGATGATCTTGATGTATATGCAAAGAAGAAAATGGGACACAATACCATGACACACATGTACAAGGAGATCCCAGACGAAGCCCTAGAGACTTTCTCTTTTGGATCAGTCCACTTTCTTCTGTCAGGGATGCCTACTATCAATACCATCTTAAGGTGACATTGAGAGCATTTCCTATGAGAGGATGAGTATGACCACCACTAGCCCCACACTTGAGAGCATGCCACACATCCTATGTGAGGTTGAGAGCCATTTGAGTGAGTCAACCAACCATACGAGTGAGAGCATCCAAGAGGGAGTGAGTGAACCATAACACTTAGTGAGTGAGGTAGTTGACACGGCATGTGAGGCCACTATGATTTCTAACGACTTAACCTCTACTCCGAGTGTGATTTCTTGTTTGGTGCTAGGTCTCCTACATGACGACATGCCTATCCTCAACGAATCCATACCTCCAATGGAGACGACGATGGCCATGGTGGAAGATGATACACCCCCCCACATGGTTCCATCAAGATGAAGATGACAACAAGTGGATCTTCGACACCTCACCAACAACACATGAGCGACGCTCCAACGGTAACATAGGTGATGGTGCTTCTCTTGTCCCACTAGTGGACTATCTTACCAATGATTGCTTGCATGATGTTGACACACCTATTACCATGCTTCATGCTAGTGCGGATTCCTCATGTCATGACTTACCCATTTATGATGAATATGATGATGATCATGTTGAGTTGCCTAGTTGTGATGCCATGCTCCATAGGATATCATGTGAAAATTCTTTTGGTCACATCATGTTCGATAACCCATTAAACTTGTCATATGCTATGAGTGAGATCTCCCATATTGCATCATTTCAATCTCAACATAGTAACTATGCATGCCCCATTAAAATAAATCCCATTTGCACTTATGGCATAGATGATGAGATGATGGTCATTGGCTTTTGTTTCTCATGTGATGATATTGCCATGCTTCCTTTACATGATTTGCGCAATTCATCTACTATGCCATGCCATGATCACATTGTTCCAAATATGCATTGTTTTGGATGTTTTCAATATTCTCCATGCGATGTTTCCACTAATGATCATGAGGAGACCCCCATAGTTTCCTCATACATATTAAGAGATCTTGATGCATTCCATACTATGCATGATTCCCATAATTGCTTGCACCATATGCATACCATTCATAACAATGCTCTAGATATCACTAGTGATGCATTACACAATTTGAGTCTCCATTATGCTATACATAATAACAAACCTCTCATGATGGATGACATGTTTCTATATCACATATCTCATTTATTTGAGCATTGGATATTTTGTGCAAACCAACACATGCACGTGCACATCATGATGGATGATGTGTATATATACCACGCACACACAATTTTTCCTTTGTCTTTGTTTTGTGTAGGTACTCACATATACTCGTCAACCTCTCAATTCGAAGAGTTGATGAAACGAGCTCTTGAGAGCAACGATAATTTGGGATCCCGTGGATTATCCTTACCACCATTCCCTTTGCGCAAGGACTACGCGCATCTCTTTTACTTGAATCTCACACGGCTATATACCACTTGTTAATTTATACCCATCGTACCCTGTTCACTTTGCATGTTCGGCCTATTTCTATGTCTAGGCCATGCAATTGTGACCCTTGTTTGCATTTACCCATGAGCCACCATTTTACTACTATGTGTATTTTCATGCATGATGGAGATACTTGTTGCTATTGCCATGTTTACCATGTGCCACATGCTATTATTGATTCTTGTGTTGGGAGAGTCATATTGTTCAATTGCTATTTACATCGGACTTCTTGCCAATACATTGATGATATTTTACTCATATCTTGCTTTCATGCTTGTGATATGTCATGTACATTATTCATGACCACTATTTTCACACATGACATGCTTGCCATGATTCTTTCTAGTACGTTCCATCTTCCTACTACTAGCTTGCTTGACTTGATCACTATGATTGCTTGCTTTGTCGCATCACTCATGTTCCATTCTTACTCGCTTTCTTGGGTTGATGACATATATGTTCATGCCTCTCACTCGATTTGTCTTGACCATTGTCTCTTGTCTCCATTAGTTGCATCTCTCATATAACCTTGTATTGAGTGCCAACTTGCTATGCTTACTGATCTTGGAGACTTGGACATATTACTTGTGATGCATGCTAGTTTGATTGAGCTTCTTGTCTTTGGTTGTAGTCGCATCATATGCTTTCATAACATGCCACATCTTGTCCTTTCTTATGATAAGCATGATGAAAACACTTGTTCGGTATCTCATCCCACAGATGATAGGTTTTGCATTTCCGCTAACCTCATTTGTTTTTCCGAGTGTTTGTCATGTTCTTTCATTTTGAAGGATTCACAAGGCGGTACCGTCATGAAACACCTTGGTCATGTGAAGGCATACATGATGTACAAATCCAACATCCTCGAGAAACTCCTAAAGGTGAACTCATTCCCTTTGAGCCATCCTCAAATACGCATATTGGATGGGTCATTCTTTCATTGTTGTTTCCTTCTTGTTGTCTACATGATACATCTTGCGAACGGAGGAGCGACATTGGAGATGAACCCTTTGGACCTTCAAGTTGAGGAGCGCTCAGACTTATTGGATGCACCTTCGGACTTCCACTCATGCCACGACACCAAAAATTGGTACATCAACACTCCTTTGACACATTGCACCAACACATATATATTTTTCGATTGTGCTCCCACATGTCATGCTCGATGGACATTTCATACTCACTGCAAGTTTGCACCCTATACATGGTTTGACTCACATTATGATTGCCTTGTTGCATCTTGTATTACCTTGTCTTCCATGATGTATGAGCTTGTGCACTTCCTTAGCAAATTTGTTGTGATCTTTCTTGATGGCATATTCATACATCATGATTATATTTCCTACCATCAATTGCATGATAACTTATTCATATTGAGCATCCATTGCCATATTCATGCTATTGATAAACTGTCTCACTATGACATCATTTTGCACTGTGGTTGCATTGACCATATTCACAACACATTTGTGTGCTCTTGCTCCCATGAACGCTTTGCATATCATTCTATATCATCTTACTAAGCTTCGTGCGCTTTGTCACAAACAATCTTGCCGAACGGACTCATGTTTACTTGATGGACACCTTGTGTGAGCTAACCATTGTATTTCCAAGTGTCGTTTGTGTTTGCTCTTTTTTCATGTGTACCACTCCAGAGATACCTTGGAGTACTTGGATTGCGCCATGTCTTCCATTTCATCCGACAACAAGTCCGTCCATGACAACCATTTCCATGGTGATGAGGTTTTCGATCAGAGGTCGGATCTTTCCCAAGGGAGGGGAGATGATGCGGAGCATCCTACGATCATCCCCATGTACACTTTGACTACTCTCCAAGACCCAAGAGGACATAAGACGAGACCTCAAACATACGCCATTGGACACAAGGTGAACCCGCTCCTAAATGCTTCTCCTTTCCATTCATGCGAGACATGGTTGCTACCTAATGCAAGGACACTACACATGCCTAGGTACCAAGGAGACCCTCTCAGAGATGCTGGGAATGATGGACAAGTCCCCAAGTACAAGGATGAAGGAGCACGACGAGAGGAATAGGAGAAACGCTACAGGACCCGGACATCCGGCCCTGGCCCGGACATCCACCCCCTGAATATGTCAACAACAACGGCAGCCGAGCAACCGAAGTGCTACAGGGCCCGGACATCCGGCCAGGCCCCGGACATCCTGCTCCTCCCGCAAGCTCGGACATCCGGCCCCAGCCAGGACATCCGGCACTCGTCACAAAACGCATCCACGCCAGCCCAGACATCCGGCCTCCCAGCCCGGACGTCGGCCCGTCGCGAAGCCCCGGACATCCAGCCCGACGCCCGGACATCCGGCCCCTCCTGCCTGCGTGCATTGTATCCGGGCCGAAAGCCCATGTACCCCTTCGCCCCTTAGACTATATATACTCCCCCTCCACCTACATTTTAGTGTTAGCGTTGTGATAGCTCATATGTGAGATAGAACCTGGCTCATCCATCCGGATCTACTCCACCGCGAGGGACCGACACCTCTTCAGAGAAGATCCACTTGGATTCAAGACCCCTAACGGGAAGACCTCAAGACCTCCTCATGAAGAAGAACCTGTTACCCTTTGTATCGTCCCTTGTTGGATTTGGACCGTGTGATCTCTATGTGTACTCGGATCTAGCATATGTGTGACCTAATCTCGTTGGTTTGAGTGTTTCTCTTGTGTTTCCTTTCGTGATTTCCCCTTGTGTTCTTCGTGTTCATCGCGGGATCTACTCCTTTTGTGAAAGATCAGCCATCTAGGGTTCCACCCTACATCATGACGTGCAGACGCGGTGATCAACCGAGGTGACGATGGTAGTTCTAACGGCGAAGGAGGGAAACATGAGAGGGGAAACATGAGGTGCTGGTACCCACGATGGCGACAAAATTCACCGCGAATGCTTCTGTCAGCGGCGCGAGTTCAGCGATATCGGGATGGAGGTGTAGGGCACGGAATCTTTTGATTTTTCCAAAAATCGGATGAGGAGGAGGTGGGGATTACTTATAAGGAGGTGGAGGTGAGAAACATCGAAGGATCGAGGTGATTCGGTGTGGATTTGGATCGCGACAAGTTGTCCAGGAAGAACACGGGAAAGGAGACGGATGACAGGTGGGTCAGGGTGGTCAGCTGAAGAGAGAAGAAAACCAAAAAGAACCAGCGGGGTGGGCTGCTCGCTGCTGTTACTAGGCCGCTCTGCTGGCTGAGCGCGCGCGGGGGCGAAGTAAGGGATTTGGGCTGTGGCAGTGCTGCCCGACTACACAAAGTGCGCGCGTTTAAAAAAACCTTACTACAGAAGTAAAATATATCTAAATAAAATCTGAAAACAAAATACTAGAACACCTAGTAAAACATTACTGCTAATTTATAAAACAGTGAGCATTTTTACAACACAAATGCATTTTCAGAAAGTTATTTTATACAATACAAGCACATAAAGAGCATTAAAAAATCCCAATATAATCCAAATAATATTCTAAACCTTTTCCAACTATATTTAACAGGGAAGAAGCCATGTTATCTCCACTCCAAATATTTTGCCTTGAGTTGGAAAACTCTTTGAATGTTCAGAAAATTAAAAAATGCATAGAAATCATGATGAAAAATAATGATCCAATTAACATTCCAAATCTGAAAATTTGGGATGTTACATCATGAGACGCAATACATGGCTGCTGAAGATGCCGACAGGTATGAATGTTTAGTTGCTGAACGTGTTTAGAGTGTTCAGGTTACACAAGCTGGGCAAAATCCGAGACATAATTTGTTCCATACAAAGGGAGTTTTGAAGGAACGTTCTATTCGCGTCATCATAGATGCAGGGAGCTGTAACAACTTGGCTAGCATGGAGATGGTGGAGAAGTTATCTCTCACCACAAGACCACATCCATATCCTTACCACATCCAATGGTTCAACAACAGCGGCAAGGTTAAGGTAATACGTATTGTTCATGTGCATTTTAGTATCTCTACATATGCTGATTATGTTGATTGTGATGTGGTACCCATGCAAGCGTGTTCCTTATTACTTGGTAGACCATGGCAATTTGATAAAAATTCTGTACACCATGGTACAAACAGTCAGTATACTCTTGTTCATAAGGATAAACATATTACTTTGCTTCCTATGTCTCCTGATTCCATTTTGAAAGATGGTATTAATAAAGCTAATAAATCAAAACAGGAGAAAAATAAGAGTGAAAATCAGATTGCGGCAAAAGAATTTGATCAACAAATGAAGCCTAATATTAAACCATCTAGTGTTGCTTCTGAAATTAAATTGAAAAGTGCATGTTTACTTGCCACCAAATCTAATATTGATGAGCTAGATTTTAGCAAATCTGTTTGCTATGCTTTTGTGTGAAAAGAGGCATTAGTTTCATTCAAGGACGTGCCTTCCTCTTTGCCTCCTCCTGTTACTAACATTTTGCAGGAGTTCGCTGATGTCTTTCCACAAGACGTGCCCCCGGGATTACCACCTATTCGAGGGATTGAGCATCAGATTGACTTAATTCCAGGTGCATCGCTACCCAACCGTGCACCATACAGTACCAATCCAGAGGAGACGAAGGAGATTATGCGTCAAGTACAAGAGGTGCTCGACAAAGGTTATATACGCGAATCTCTTAGTCCTTGTGCTGTTCCTATCATACTAGTGCCAAAAAAGGATGGTACGTCGCATATGTGTGTTGATTGTAGAGGCATTAATAATATTACTATCCGTTATCGTCATCCTGTTCCTAGGCTAGATGATATGCGTGATGAATTGAGTGGCTTTACAATATTCTCCAAAGTTGATTTGCGTAGTGGATACCATCAAATTCGTATGAAATTGGGAGATGAATGGAAAATAACATTAAAAACTAAGTTTGGATTATATGAGTGGTTAGTCATGCCTTTTGGGTTAACAATGCACCTAGTACTTTCATGAGATTAATGAATGAAGTTTTACGTGCTTTCATTGGACGATTTGTGGTAGTCTATTTTGATGATATACTGATTTATAGCAGATCTTTGGAGGAACATTTGGAACATTTATGTGTTGTTTTTATTGCTCTATGTGAGGCACATTTGTTTGGTAACCTTGGGAAGTGCACCTTTTGCACCGACCGTGTGTCTTTTCTTGGCTATGTTGTTACTCCATAGGGAATTGAAGTTGATAAGGCCAAGATTGAAGCTATTCAGAGTTGGCCGCAGCCCAAAACGGTCACACAAGCGAGGAGTTTTCTTGGACTCGTTGATTTCTATAGGCATTTTATGAGAGATTTTAGCACCATTGCTGCACCTCTCAATGATCTTACAAAGAAGGATGTGCCTTCTGTTTGGGGTACCGCACAGGAAGAAGCCTTCATGGTATTGAAAGATAAGTTGACACATGATCCTTTACTCGAACTTCCTGATTTTAATAAGACTTTTGAGCTTGAATGTGATGCTAGTGGAATTGGATTAGGAGGTGTGTTATTACAAGATGGCAAACCTGTAGCATAATTTTTTGAAAAATTGAGTGGGCCTAGTCTGAACTATTCTACTTATGATAAAGAATTATATGCTCTTGTTCAGACCTTAGAAACATGGCAACAATATTTGTGGCCCAAAGAATTTGTTATACATTCTGATCATGAATCTTTGAAACACATTAAAAGTCAAGCAAATTGAACCGTAGATATGCTAAATGGGTTGAATTCATTGAGACTTTCCCTTATGTAATTAAACACAAGAAGGGTAAAGAAAATGTTATTGCTGATGGATTGTCTCGTCATTATACTATGCTTTCACAACTTGACTTTAAAATATTTGGTTTGGAGACCATCAAAGATCAATATGTGCATGATGCTAAATTTAAAGATGTATTGCAGAATTGTAAAGAAGGGAGAACATGGAACTAGTTCGTCGTTAACAATGGATTTGTGTTTCGTGCTAACAAGCTATGCATTCCAGCTAGCTCTGTTCGTCTTTTGTTGTTGTAGGAGGTGCATGGAGGAGGATTAATGGGACACTTTGGCATGAAGAAGACATAGGATATACTTGCTAAACTTTTCTTTTGGCCAAAGATGAGACAGGATGTTGAGCATTTTGTTGCTCAGTGCACTACATGTCAAAAAGCTAAGTCACGAATCAACCCTCATGGTTTATATATGCCTTTGCCTGTACCTAGTGTTCCTTGGGAGGATATATCTATGGACTTTGTTTTAGGTTTACCTCGAATAAAGAAGGGGAGGGATAGCATATTTGTTGTTGTAGGTAGTTTCTCGAAAATGGCACACTTTATACTATGTTGCTCATTTGTTCTTTCGTGAAATTATTCGCTTGCATGGGGTGCCAAATACTATTGTTTCACATCGTGATACTAAATTTCTTAGCCACTTTTGGAGATGTTTACGGGCTAAGTTGGGGACTAAACTGCTTTTTAGTACTACTTGTCACCCCCAAATTGATGGACAAACTAAAGTAGTAAATAGAACATTGTCTACTATTCTTAGGGTTGTTTTGAAGAATAATAAGAAAATGTGGAAGAATGCTTGCCTCATATTGAATTTTCTTATAATAGTTCATTGCATTGTACTACAAAGATGTGCCCTTTTGAAATTGTGTATGGTTTCCTACCTCGTGCACCTATTGATTTGTTGCCTCTTCCATCTTCGAAGAAGGTTAATTCTGATGCTAAACAACATGCAGAATTGATCTTAAAAATGCATGAGTTAACTAAGGAAAACATTGAGCGTATGAATGCTAAATATAAACTTGCTGGACATAAGGGTAGAAAACATATTTTGTTAGCACCTGGAGATCTTGTTTGGTTACATTTGCGTAAGGATAGATTTCCTGATTTGCGCAAATCAAATCTAATGGCATGTGCTGATGGTCCTTTTAAGGTGTTAGAGAAAATAAATGATAATGCATATAAACTTGAGCTACCTATAGATTTTGGGGTTAGTCCCACTTTCAACATTGCAGATTTGAAGCCTTATTTGGGTCAGGAAGATGAGCTTCCATCGAGGACGACTTCATTTCAAGAAGGGGAGGATATGAGGACATCAATACCATTGTTACACCCACATCCTCTGCTACTATACATACTGGACCGATTACTAGAGCTCGTGCACGCCAATTAAATTACCAGGTACTTTCGTTTCTTGGTAATGATTCTAATGTTCATGAGAATATGATGCTGCCTAAATTGGATACATTTGTTTTGCTTACAAATGAAGGGCCTAGCTTGGACAAGAAAGATGAACCTTGGAGCAAGTTCAAGCATGAAGATGATGGCATGCGCAAGGGCAAAAAGAACGGAGTTACAAGTGATGATTCGAGGACTTTGAAGCCACCATAATGAGTGCATGAGGCCTTGGACGAAATATACAAGATGCCACTTCATAAGTTTCGTCTAGGGGCTATTCTAGGTGCTGCGTCACCTTATTACTGGGCCAGGCCCATGTAATTTGAAAATATGAATATAGGCTGTTTTTAGAGTCTGTATGTGTAGGGAAACAAGGGTTAGGGTTGGTTTTAGACCCCTCCTCCAAGGGCCACGAAATTCCCCCCTCTTCCTCCATATATACAGCCCTTAGGGCATCATTTAGACTTTGGGTTTTGTTTAGATTAAAAGTTCGCCATAGGTGCAACTTCACGTACTTCGTTTGTGTTCACCGACCAGACAAAGGCATCATAGAACCCGACCTTCATTAATAAAGATTCCTCTTATATTTGCAATATCCTGATTGCAATCTCAGTTTCTTGCTTGTTCTTCGTTTGCTCGCAGGAAACAGACCCTCGTGGTCAGGTTGATCGTGCTCCGGCGTGGTCAATAACCCCTCGGAAGTTGGTTTAGCACTTGCTAAGCGCGACTTATCGCACGTTCGTAGTCGGAATGTCAAGGTCGACTCCCACAGAAAATGATAGCCACCATCTCATCGAAACATCAGGACACCTTCGCCTCTATCAAGAAGGAGGCTCTTCGTCACATCGAAACCCAAGAATTCATGATTTACATGGTCTACCGCCCGCCCTGCTACCACCCTCACTTTTTCACCAGCAGATACATTATGCTTTAATGATAAAGTACATAACATCTCTTCCTCATTATGTTTGTGCACACGAAAAATTATAGGGCACCCCGAATGGTGCAAGATGGCTTGTCGGTGCGATCAACTAACCCTGAAAGTTGAATTCACAGGCTATCCCCCGATGTTGTATCCACAAAAGGACCACAATTTGGCCATGCGAACTCCATTTGAGCTCCATCAGCCGCAAAAACAATCACAACTAAACGTAGTATGCATCCATCACCCTCTTTATCGGTGTCGACAACATTTCGGGGGCTGGATCCAGGTTGAAAAACCAAGTTTCGGATTAATTTATCTTTGACGTGTACTCTACCACCCTTCTGTGAACTCGCCCACGGACAGATATATGGACAATACCATATAGAGCAATGCACCATCCTTCCATTTTCAAATCGGAAATACTATAGGTTCAGTCAGGACAGAAGGGGGAGACTCTTCGTCGCATCGAAACCAAAGAATTCATGCTTTACATGGTCTATCGCCTGCCCCGCTACCACCCTCATTTTTCACCAGTAGATGTATTATTCTTAAATGATAAAGTACATAACGGCTCTTCCTCATTATGTTTGTGCACACGGAAAATTATAGGGCATCCCGAATGGTGCAAGATGGCTCGTCGGCGCGATCAACTTACCCTGAAAGTTGAATACACGGGCCATCCCCCGATGTTCTATCCATAAAAGGACCACAATTTGGCCATGCGAACTCCATTTGAGCTCCATCACCCGCCAAAACGATCACAACTAAACGTGGTACGCGGCCATCACCCTATTCATCGGCGTCGACAACTTTTCGGGGCCGGATCCAGGTTGAATAACCGATTTTCGGATGATTTTATCTTTGACATGTACTCTACCACCCTTCTGTGAGCTGATGAGGACATCAATACCATTGTTACACCCACAGCCCCTCCTGCTATACATACTGGACCAATTACTAGAGCTCGTGCACGCTAATTGAATTACCAGGTACTTTCGTTTCTTGGTACAGATTCTAAAGTTCATGAGAATATGATGCTGCCTAAATTGGACACATTTGTTTTGCTTAAAAATGAAGGGCCTAGCTTGGACAAGAAAGATGAACCTTGGAGAAAGTTCAAGCCTGAAGATGATGGCATGCGCAAGGGCAAAAAGAACGGAGTTACAAGTGATGATTCTAGGACTTTGAAGCCACCATAATGAGTGCATGAGGCCTTGGACGAAATATACAAGATGCCACTTCATAAATTTCACGCAGAGGCAATTCTAGGTGCTGCGTCACCTTATTTTTGGGCCAGACCCATGTGATTTCAAAATACTTGATTATATGTTGTTTTTAGAGTCCGTATGCGTGGGGAAACAAGAGTTAGGGTTGGTTTCAGATCCCTCCTCCACGGGCCGCGAAATTCCCCCCTCTTTCCTCCATATATATAGCCCTTAGGGCATCGTTTAGACTTTGGGTTTTGTTTAGATTAAAAGTTTGCCATAGCTGCAACTTCTCGTACTTCGTTTGTGTTCAACGACCAGACCAAGGCGTCACATAACCAGATTGCAATCTCAGTTTCTTGCTTGTTCTTCGTTTTCTTATAGGAAATAGACCTTCGTGGTCAGGTTGATTGTGCTCCGACGTGGTCAATAACCTCTCGGAGTTGGTTTAGCGATTGCTAAGGCGCGACGTCCTCGCATGTTTGTAGTCGGATCATCAAAGTCGACTTCCACCAAAGCGATAACCATCATCTCATCGAAAGACGGGACACCTTTGTCTCTATCAAAGCATCTACGTCAATGTCATAGCAATCATTCACAAATTGCTCAATCAAAGGTCTATGGTAGGCATAAGAATCATTCACAACACCAAATAAAATGAAGTGTCTAGACACATGGGTCAAGTGCAAGACAAGCCAAGCATAACGTGCATATGGTGTGGTGAAGAAAGTGAGGCACTCAACACAAAGAAAAGAGCAATTGTTCACCATGTGTGAGGCAATCAAGTCAAACAAGTGACAATCAAAGGGACATGGTAATGCGGAGCATCCTACAGACATCACAATGTCAAGAGTCCATTTGGCGAGTGACACGTGCGACATCCACTTCACATACACAATGGTGAATCATCTCCTTTACACGTGTTCACTTGACCCCGTCGAGGATGGTATACTACTTGACACTCCTCTCATGTGCATTCATAGGTATCATTGGAGCACCATGGATGATGAGGAGTGCAACCACAAGTGTACGCCTACACCATCCGCGAGGGAAGCTTGGAAGCAACGACGGAAGAAGACGGTGCAAAATTTGCACTATCGGACTGTCCGGTCGCCAAACCGGACTGTCTGGTCCATCTAGAGAGCAGTTTTGGTTTGTGCAGAAATTGCACCACCAGACAGTCCATTAGTAGAATTTCCGGACGCCCAAAAGTTTCTTTTTCCACCAAACTGTTCGGTCCCCCGTACCGGACTATCCAGTAGTGCATCTGCGGGCCGAATTTGGGCAAGGCCCATGTAACTTTACCCTTTCGCCCTCACTTGCCCGTTCCTTGCCTTGGACCTATATGCATCCCTCCTTCTCCTCCATTTTAGGTTAGCTAAGATTATAAGTAGACATTAGAGCTTAGCTCATGTATCTCCCCTTGTGGGATTCCTCTTGAGGGAGAAGACTCCATTGGATTTCAAGGCCTCCGTTGGAGAAGATCCTTAGGGATTCAAGACCCCCCTGTGGGAAGGATCTATCTAGATCATCAAGACCTCATCTCCTTCATAGGATTTGGGATGAACTTTACCATGTATCTTGTTTCCCTTTGATTGCTCTTGTACCTTGTGAATCTCATGTGTTTGTGAGTCTAGTGGATGTGTGATTGGACTTGTTCTTGAGTGTTCCTCTTGTGATTTACCCTCTTGTTCTTCGCGTTCTTCGTGGATTCCCCTCCAATTCGTGAAAGATCTCCACTTAGGGTCTCCACCCTACAACATCTTGGTATCATGAGCCACGTTGATCACGAATTTGGAGTCTCCCCCTCTATTTTCTAGCCTTGTTTTGCTTGATTTCGTCCTAAAATTCAAAAATCCCCACCAAAAATATCCCTAATTTTTTTTTGTGATTTTTTGATTTGATGATGTTTTGTTGATTTTGATCCATGGATTCGTTGTGTTTTAGTGGATCTAGCTTCCCCACAAGTTTCCCCACCTTCCATCCATGAAATCTCCTCAATTTTGACCCAAAAATTATCAATTTCCGCCCAAAAAAATCAATTTCGTGCCTTCCCAACCCGCACCGGACTGTCCGGACCCCCGTACTGGACTGTCCGCTCGCATCAGGAGCAAATCGCTCATAGACTGGACTGTCCGCTCCGCCATACCAGACTGTCCGCTCGAGTCAGAAGGTTTTCAGACAAGGACTAGACTGTCCGCTACCCAGGACCGGACTGTCCGCTAGTTCAAAAACTGCTTCGGCAGATTTTTTTGTTTCGGTCATATCTTCCACATCCAGAGTCCGATTTTGACGTTATTTAGCTCGTTGAGTAGCTATTGACATTCCCCATCCATCTAGATATGTTGCAACATAATTTGACTCCATCAAAATTTTGACATTTTGACATCTTTGCCTAGGCCCTCCACCATATCATCCGCAAAACCACCATAGCTTTCCGCAACCTAACCCATTTTGACCCATATAGCATTTGTGGTTGCTTGAGTGGTGACTTGAGTCTCTTAAGGTGTTCAGCTACTTAGGGACGGTTGCTTCTTCATCAACCGCCATTGCCACTTCCTCATTGTCAACTCCGGAACCACCAACTCATTCCGCTACCACCATTTGACATTTTCCGTTTGAGATTTTGAGTTTGCGGTTTTTTCCGTTTCCTAGGGTGTTTCGGCTAACTAGGAACGGTTCGGCATCAACAACACCGCTGCTCAACATCGGCCACATTCACCTTTTTGATAACCTAACCATAAGCAAGAATGGTAACCTCTATATCATCTTGGTATCGTGGTATCCCATCATTGTACATTCATTCTTGCCATTGCTTTGTTAACCCCTAGCCATTTTGCATCACTTGCCTATCGAGACTAGCCATTTGAGTATTGCCGGCAACTTTACTTGTGCACATTAGGGATCCACACCTCCCATTGCGTACATACCATATCATCTTGGTATCCTCATATTGGTATCATCATATCATCTCTTGTGTCACAAGATTGTTCCCGCATATACACAATTGCTATCTTGGTTTGTGCATTTTGCATAGTGGCCATACAAAAAAAGAATAAGCTTTTAAGCAAAGAGAAAACAAAGAGCTTGTAAGCAATAGCCATAGCATCGCCACACTGCATATCATACTACCATATTGATCATCTTGGATCATAGTGTGCGAAACACTGGGAATCATACATAATAGCATACTTGGGATAGAAAGCTTATCCATTTTGCATCTTTTTTAGGTTGTGCACAAGTGTCGTATCCGCCTATTGAGCAATCATGCTAGCATCTCTCTTGACTTGTGCAAAACGAGCGTTTTCCGTGGATTCCACATTTTGTGCTCACTCCTTGGTTGCACGACCCCATTTATCTATCCGTGTGTGCGTCTCCGTGTGCCATTCATTGCTATTGGTCTACTTGTTTCACTTGCAAATTTATGAATCTCTTTCAACATTATTGACTCTTGCTAACATTTTGCATCCAAATTTTGTGCCACTTGTCCAAACCAAGCCACTCGATAAGCTTTACTTTGTAGGTGTTGGTGAGCAAGTCCGGTACCAATTCCACTATTCTTTCATTTCACATTGACTGAAATGGGATACATCCTCAACTTTGGGAAAAGGTAGATTGGTACTGTTTATCTCATTTCCTACTCACCTTTGCTCGAGTCTTGTGATGGATAGGCAAAGTACACCTCCTTCGGTATAGAACAACAACGACGAGTTCGATGCCATGAAAAAATTCATCGACGCCAAGATGCAAGCTCAAATGGAGGAGATCAAAGCCCTCATCAAGTCCTACAAGAGTTCTTCCTCATCTTTGAGAAGACGCTCAAGTGCACATGCTTCCGAGCTACCATCTCCGGCAAGGTCACATCGGCATCGACACCATCAACGACAAGTACATGAAGGTCAAGAGATCAAAACCAACAACCTCTCAACGACTTCACCATCTACCTTGGCATCTTCGCCAACCGACTTCAAGGCATCTTCGCCTTTGGACATGCGGCATCTTCGCCAACAAGCACCTCAAGACTACGCTCAAGAGAAGCTCCCCAAGCTCAAGTACACGACTTCCATGAGCTACTACGACCTCGACACCAACCACGAGCTTCCTTTCTATAGGACTCAAGACCCCGAGGAGTATCTCGAGTGGGAGCGCAAGATGGACGACTACCTCAAGCTACATCAAGTCTCTTCCAAAGATCAAGTGAAGTGCGCTACAAGTAACTTCCATCACTATGCGTCGACATGGTGGCTTCACACACCTTCGAAGAACTTCGACATGAGTTGGACCAAGACAAATAAAGCTATGCGGCGAGAGTATTTGCCTTCCACCTACACGGAACAACTTCAACGCCAATTTGAGAACACCATCCAAGGATCCAAGTCCATCGACGAGTACATCAAGACGACCCCATTTGGATGAAGTTCCACTTGACGATGGGATTGAACAACGACAACTCCAAGATTATATTCCACGAGAACTTCAAGTTCCTCGACGACAACTACATTGGTGCTCTCAAGGTGGAACAAGAACTCATGAAGGCCAAGGCTTCTCCACCCCAAGCACACTTCTCGACGACCAAGCTCCATGACAACGAGCATGAGGATAGTACCACCAAGATGTCCAAGCCCGAGGAGCTCCAAGATGATGCTCGCAAGTTCGACTTCACTGACATCCCTCTTTGTGGCATTTATGATGCCGAGTCTCCCACGACTCTTTCTGAAGACGGTGCGGCGACGACTACGACTACAGAGACTCTCAAGGACCAAGTTTTAGAGGCAAGCGACAAGGTGGCAAGAGTAATGATGTGCCATCTTCGGCCTTCATCCCCGGCGACGGTGATGAGATGGTTGAGCATGGGATTTTTGCTTCGACCACGACGACGTATGATGACTTGAGTGACTTTTGCCACCATATTGAGAGTGAGAGTGTCTTCACCACTAGCCCCATATTTGATGAGTTGCCCCAATTCCCATGTGAGAAGAGCCTCAACCCCCACCACTTGAGGGAGATGAGTGGCTCCGCCATATGTGACTTTGAGTGCACCAATTTTGAGGGAGTGAACGAGCCACCACATAGAGAGAGTGAGATAGTTGATAGGTCATGTGAGGCCACCTTCACCACTAATGACTTAACCTCTACCTCTATCATGTCTTCTCATTTGGTGCTAGGTCCCATCTATGATGACGCGCCGATACTCGACAACTTCGTCATCCGTTTGTACAAGATGATGGCCATGGTGGAATATGATGCACACACCACATGGTTCCATCAAGATGAAGAAGATGACCACAATTCGGTCTTTACCACCTCACCTACACCACTTGAGTGGAATGACAAAGGTAATATAAGTGAAGGTGATGCTCTAGTCCCACCAGTGGACATTCTTGACATTGATTGCTTGCATGATGTTGATCCACCTATTTCCATGCTTCATGCTAGTGCGACTTTCCCATGCGATGATTTACCCATTTATGATGAGTTCGATTATTGCCATGTGGAGTCTATTAGTAGTGTTGCCATGTTGCATAGGATTTCTTGTGATAATTCTCTTGGTCACATCATGTTTGACAATTCGCTTGACTTGTCATATGCTATGCAGGAGATCAACCATATGTCATGTTTGCAATCTCTTCGTAGTAACTATGCATATGCCATTAAAATGAACCCAATTTGCACTTATGGCATAGAGGACAAGCCCATGGTTATTGGGATTTGTTTTTCTTGTGATGATATTGACATGCTACCTTTGCATCATTTATCTCATATGCCATGCCATGACCACCTAGCTTCGAATATGCATTGTTTTGGTTGTTGTCCATTTTCTCCATATGATGTTTTCGATATTGCTCATGAGGAGACCCCCATAGTTTCCTCATACATGTTAGGAGATTTTGATCACTCCCATCCATTGCATAATCCCAATTATTATGTGCACAATATGCTCCCCATGAATAAAAATGCTATTGATGTGCCATATAATTGCATGCTCAATTTGAGTCCCCATCGTATTATACACAATAACTATTCTTTCATGATGGATGACATGTTCTTATACCATGCATCAAATTTCTTTGAGCGACACTTATCTTGTGATAACTCACATGTGCACATACACATCATGATGGGTGATGTGTACATTTACCACGCACAAACTTTCTTTGGTTTGTGTCTCTTTTGTGTAGGTACCCAAGAATACTTGTCAACCTCACAATCCCAAGAGTTGACAAAACGAGAGCAATGATGACTTGGGATCCGATGGATTGTCTTTCCCACCGCTCTCTTCGCGCAAAGACTTCGCGCAATTCATCTACATGGTCCTCACATGGTTATGGGTTATTAGCTATTACATATTCTATGCCCATCTTTCCATGTTCACTTTGCATGATATGCTCATTACTATGCCTTTGACATGCATTTGTGACCCATGCTTTGCATTACACATGATGATTGATTCTCATACTTGTATGTGTATTTGCAAGCTTGGTGGAGATATCACTTGTTATTGCCATGTTTTCTTTGTGCCCCATTCCTATGATGATACTATGATCTTGCTTTGTGTTCGTGCTTGCGATATGTCATGTGCATTTCCTATATCCATTATTTGCCCACATGACATGATTGCCTTGTTTACCCCTAGTGTGTCGCATCTTCGCTCCACTAGTTTTCACGACTTGATTTCTATGCTTTCTTATGTTGCATCACTCATGATTCATACTTGCTCGTTTCATACGGTTGATGACAACCATCTACATTCTTTGCATATGATTGCTATCGCTTCTTGTCACATGTCTCCATATGTTGCCTCTCTCATGCTAGATGATTTGCCATGCATTGAGTGCAACGATACTTTTAGTCTTGCTTATGAGACTGCCCCCATAGCATTCTCGCATATATTTGGATATTTTGACATATTTCTTGTGAAGCGTGCTTGTCTTACTTCTTTGCACCATACACCTAGTGCCATGAATATCGTCACTGTTGCATCATATTATTCGTGCACTTGTGCTTCTAATGGTTATGTGCAAAAGAAGAGAACCATCATGATGGATGATGTGTTTATCTACCATGCACATACGTTGTTTGCTTTCTTTTGTGCATGTGTAGGATACTCCGACTTGGTGTCAACTTCCACTTCCCGTGAGTTGACCATTCGAGCTCTTGAGAGCGAACCACTTGCGACCGACTCGCTTCTACATCGCACTTGCTTGGGCTTCAGCATTGTGAAGGATGCACAAGGACATGCTTTCAAGGTGATATCCTTCTCTTTTGAGAACCCCCAAACTATGAGCATGAATATTGTGGAAACTACTTCATGTGTTGCTTGCACCTTGACATATTGCACACATACTAGAGATCTTGCTTCGACTTATCAATGCCACATTGCCATGCCTCATGACATATATACCTTGTGTGTTGCATCCAATTCTTGGATTACTTGCTCCTATAATATGCTTGGTTGCAACAATGTCACCACTTCACATATGCCATGCCCCATTGATCGCCACATGCTTGACTTGATTGCCTCACACATGATGAACAATTACCCTTTCTATTGTGTTGAGTGCCACACTGTCTTCACTACACCCTATGCATGTTTTGCTTGGTTTGTCTTGCACTTGACCATGTGTTTAGACACTTCATTTATGTTTATGTTGTGAATGATTCTTATGCCTACCATCGACCATATGTCGAGCGCTTTATGCATGATTGCTATGACCATGAGCTAGATGCTTATTCTCTTGTCCCAAGTATTTGCATCACTACCTCACATTTACATGCTTGTTTCCATGATGACCTTGATTATGCTCAATTCATATTCTTACATGCCATGTCACAATCCTTTGTCACGCCTTATGCTATGCATGATGATGACACTTGTTCGGTGAATCACCACTTGAATGCTTGGTTTTGCACTAATGCTAACCACATTTATTTTTCCAAGTGTTTGTTGTCCTTACTCCTTTCGAAGGAACCACACGATGGTGCGACATTGGAGAGTGACCACTATGAGTTTCAAGATGATGACTACTTGGTGAACGTCCACTTCTACACGACGAGGCCATCTCTTTCCCATGGTGATTTGGTTTTTGATCCGAGGTCGGATCTTTCCCAAGTGGGAGAGGATAATGCGGAGCATCCTACAGACATGACAATGTCAAGAGTCCGTTTGGCGAGTGACACGTGCGACATCCACTTCACATACACAGAAGGTGAATCATCTCCTTTACACGTGTTCACTTGACCCCATCGAGGATGGTATACTACTTGACACTCCTCTCGTGTGCATTCATAGGTATCATCGGAGGACCATAAATGATAAGGAGTGCAAGCGCAAGTGTACGCCTACACCGTCCGCGAGGGAGGCTTGAAAGCGACGACGGAAGAAGATGGTACAAAATTTGCACTACAAGACTGTCCGGTCGCCCAACCGGACTGTCCGGTCCATCCAGAGAGTAGTTTTGCTCTGTGCAGAAATTGCACTACCGGACAGACCGGTCCCCCAAGCGGTCAGTCCGGTAGTTCAATTTTTGGACGCCCAAAAGTTTCTGTTTCCACCGGACTGTCCGGTCCCCCGTACCGGACTGTGCGGTAGTGCATCTGCGGGCCGAATTTGGGCAAGGCCCATGTAACTTTGCCCTTTCACCCTCACTTACCCCTTCCTTGCCTTTGTAACATCCCAAATTTTCAATTTGGAATGTTATACATAGGTCATCCATGCATATCATATTTTATCGCATCTTCGTTCCGCAATCCTCGAAACCCTAAGCAACTCAAGGACCCTCGCAGAGAGTTGGGGATTTTCCGGTTTTCATATTTGATTTCTGTCAAGTACTGAGAACGAGAATTTTTTATTTTAATTATTTTTCTCTCTGAAAAATATTTCATATTAAAATATATGAGAGGAGATAATATGACTTCTCCAAAATAATTGAAATATTGAAGGAAAAATATTAAAATCATTTATTTGAGTTTTATTTGCGTTAGAAAATTGCACGTTTTAAAAATTGCATTTTAGGGCCAAGAAAATGTTCATCTCGTTCTAAATATTTCATTTAGACGGTGAAAATTTATTTTGGCATTTTAGATTTTTATTTTATTTTATAGGAATTTTTCTGTCATGGAACTATTATAAAAAAACCTTCCATACTCGACCGGGCCAAGCTCACCGAGCCAGCCGGCCCAACCCGCCGCCGCCTTCCTCTCAAGGTCGCCTTGGTCGACTCGGAGGAGTCCGAGCCGGACTCCACCGCCGCCCCGCCTTGGCCCCTCCTCCAAGCCGAGCCCCCCCTCTCATAAATACCGCCGCCTCGCCGCCACCACCACCCACCACCACCACCGCCGGAGCCCGACCCGAGCCGAGCCCCCGCCGCCGCCGCCTCCGTCGCCGAGCCCCGCCGCCCCACGCCACCCTGCCTCACGGAGCCCCACCTCGTCGGACCTCTCGCCGGAGGTATGCGTCGGATCCGAGACCGTCGGTTTTTTTTAAATCGTTCGGTTTATTTTCCGAAACCCTAGTTTCCGTTTTTTTAAATAGATCGGTTTTTCTCCAGTTTATTTATTTAGCGAGTGTTCGTTCGTTCGTTCGTTTTAACGAACGCGTTTTTCGTTTAGGTTCAGATAACGAACGTTCGTTCGTTAAGCTGTTCGTCACTTTACTTTTTATCGGATTTATTCCGAGATTTTTCTAATCGCAATTTCTGATCCGATGTTCCATCTAGTATAACTTTTCGCTCGTTTATCGGAATCAGGCGATTCAAGCGCCTAGAGTTTCGTCTCGAAACCCTCTTTCCGAATAACCAACTCAAACAAGTTTTTGCCTCTGTAAAATTTGACCCTAGTTCAGATTAGTAAATGGATCTTATTTCTTTCGCTGTTTGAGTTTTGTTGCTTCGTTTGGTTTGATTCTTTTTGCAAACCGGAGTTCTTAAGTTGAACTTTCTGGTCAACCTCTTTTAGTTGAGTTTTACATGTGCATCTTTGCTTGTTGCTTATGTATGTTATTGTTTGCTTGGGATAGAATTCCCGGAGTGCGAAGCGTGTTACTACGAGTCTCTAGGATTCATGGATCGTCAGCAAGGCAAGTAACACATTGATCATACTCTTTTCATACCCAGTTTTTATGCATTAGCTCAATCCTCAAACATTGCATGATTAGGATATCATTAATTTGTGGGTTGGGAAGTAGTAGTTGAGGTAGAACCTATTGCCCTGTTACTATCAAACCCTTGGGAGTTACTTCTACGTTTGCTTATATTGCCATGCTATGCTCGTAGACATGGTTTGGGTTTGAGTAAATCCATGACAGATGTGAGATTGTTAATTAATGGTTTACTTTAAGGTGGCAACTTTAATACACATCTTGGTGGATTGAGGTACCTGGGTATTCCAGGATTGCCTGTTTTTTATGGACCGCCACCCAGGCTCAAAGGGAACTGAGATTATTCATGCTAGAAACTTCCGTGTGCAGCCACAAGCTATTATGGGCTCTAGCATAGTTGAGTAAGTTACGTGAAGCTCTTGAAGAGGTAGATCAGTAGGTAGTGGGTTTTGTAGGTTTGGTATGGTCTACCCGGAGTAGAGAGTTAATGTTTCTGAAAGACTGTGTCTCGGTCATCCGTTTCTCAAACACCATGCAGTGCGAGAAATCAACAGAGGCGATCGAGTCTTGTGGGGAAAAGTGCGCAAACCTCTACAGAGTGTACAATCTAATCATGGTTAGCCGTGTCCCCGGTTATGGACAATTTTGAGTATCTAGTACTTGAGTATAACATGTATCTCATCACTCTTAAATTAATATTGTTGGGATGTTAACTACTTTAATATGGATTGAGAATGTTGTCAACCATTCTCAATGATGTTTCAAACACCATGATAGTTAAATTAAAATCTATTCCTTTGTTGTAGGGAAAAATTGGCTTTTCGCAAAACTATAACCATAGAGCTTTCCACCAGCCAAATATGCATGTAGTGATAACATTATTTTGTTCTTTCTCTACTGTGTTATATTGCCAGCATATTCCATGTGCTGACCCGTTCTCGGGCTGCAACATATTATGTTGCAGACTTTTCAGACGAGGAGTAAGGTTCGATAGGTCGTTGCCGTGCAGCTCAGCCATGTCGTTGGAGTTGATGGACTCACTTTATCTTCCAAGCCTTCCGCTGTTATCACATTAGATGGCCTTAAGCCATATTATTGTAATAAGTTCTCTTTTTAGACATCGATGTAATAATTGTGTGATTGCTACTCTGTTATAAATCCTTCGAGTACTGTGTGTGTCAGCATTACCGATCCAGGGATGACACTGAAACACAGGGACTTGACCATCTGAGGTCGGGTCGCTACAGCCTTGGACCTATATATATATCCCTTCTTCTCCTCCATTTCAGGGTTAGGTAAGATTAGAATTAGACATTAGAGCTTAGCTCATGTATCTCCCCTTGTGGGATTCCTCTTGAGGGAGAAGACTCCATTCGAGTTCAAGGCCTCCATTGGAGAAGATCCTTAGGGATTCAAGACCCCCTTGTGGGAAGGATCTATCTAGATCATCAAGACCTCATCTCCTTCATAGGATTTGGGATGAACTTTACCATGTATCTTGTTTCCCTTTGATTGTTCTTGTACCTTGTGAATATCATGTGTTTGTGAGTCTAGTGGATGTGTGATTGGACTTGTTCTTGAGTGTTCCTCTTGTGATTTACCCTCTTGCTCTTCGCGTTCTTTGTGGAATCCCCTCCAATTCGTGAAAGATCTCCACTTAGGGTATCCACCCTACAACACATGGAATATGTAAAGTGATGACAATGGTGCAACCAAACATGTGATATGAGCAAGTATGAATCATGGGTGGTGCACTACACAAAGCAAGCATAGAAATCATGTCACACAAACTAGTGGAGCGAAGATGCGACCCACTAGAGGAAATCATGCCAATCATGTCTGAGCAAATAATAGGCATAGACAATGCACAAGACTTATCACAAGCATGAACACAAAGCAAGATCAATGTATCATCATAGGCATGGGGCACATAGCAAACATGGCGATAACAAGCAATATCTCCACCAAGCTTGCAAATACACATAAAAGTAGTAGAATCAATCATCATATGTAATGCAAAGCATGGCTCACAAATGCATGGCAAATATATAGAAATGAGCCTATCATGCACAGTGAACATGGCAATATGGGCATAAAGTGAGAAGTGGTATATAACCCATAACCAAGTGAGGGCCATGTAGAAGAAATGCGCGAAGTCTTTGCGCGAAGAGAGCGGTGGGAAAGACAATCCATGGGATCCCAAGTCATCATTGCTCTCTAGAGCTCATTTTGTCAACTCGTGGGATTGCGAGGTTGACAAGTATTCATGGGTACCTACACAAAAGAGACACAAACAAACGAAATTGTGTGCGTGATAAATGTACACATCATCCATCATGATGTGTACGTGCATGTGTGAGTTAGCACAAGATAAGCATCGCTCAAAGAAACTTAATGCATGGTATAAGAACATGTCATCCATCATGAAAGAATAGTTTTTATGTATGGCACGACGGGGACACAAATTGAGATTGCAAGTATATGGAGCATCACTAGCATGTTTATTCATGGGGAGCATATGGTGCACACAAGTAGTGGGATCATGCAACGGATAGGATGAATCAAAATCTCCTAAAATGTATGAGGAAACTATGGGGGTCTCCTCATGAGCAATAGTGGAAACATCATATGGAGAATATGAACAACATCCAAAACAATGCATATCAGAAGCTAGGTGGTCATTGCATGGCATATGAGATAAATGATGCAAAGGGAGCATATCAATATCATCACAACAAAAACAAATGCCAATAACCATGGGCTTGTCATCTATGCCATATGTGCAAATTGGGTTTATGTTGATGGCATATTGCTACCTCTTGAGCACTGCGTTGGTTTTCCCTTGAAGAGGAAAGGGTGATGCAGCAAAGTAGCAAAAGTATTTCCCTCAGTTTTTGAGAACCAAGGTATCAATCCAGTAGGAGGCTACGCGCGAGTCCCTCGCACCTACACAAAACAAATAAATCCTCGCAACCAACGCGATAAGGGGTTGTTAATCCCTACATGGTCACTTACAAGAGTGAGATCTGATATATAAGATAGGATAATATTTTTGGTATTTTTATGATAAAGATGCAAAGTTAAATAAAACCAAGTAAAAAGCAACGGAAATAACTAAGTGTTGGAAGATTAATATGATGAAGATAGACCCGGGGGCCATAGGTTTCACTAGTGGCTTCTCTCAAGAGCATAAGTATTTTACGGTGAGTGAACAAATTATTGTTGAGCAATTGACAGAATTGAGCATAGTTATGAGAATATCTAGGTATGATCATGTATATAGGCATCACGTCCGAGACAAGTAGACCGACTGCTGCCTGCATCTACTACTATTACTCCACACATCGACCGCTATCTAGCATGCATCTAGAGTATTAAGTTCATAAGAATAGAGTAACGCCTTAAGCAAGATGACATGATGTAGAGGGATAAATTCATGCAATATGATAAAAAAAACCATCTTGTTATCCTCGATGGCAACAATACAATACATGCCTTGCTGCCCCTACTGTCACTGGGAAAGGACACCGCAAGATTGAATCCAAAGCTAAGCACTTCTCCCATTGCAAGAAAGATCAATCTAGTAAGCCAAACCAAACTGATAATTCGAAGAGACTTGCAAAGATAACCAATCATACATAAAAGAATTCAGAAGATTCAAATATTGTTCATAGATAAACTTGATCATAAACCCACAATTCATCAGTCTCAACAAACACACCGCAAAAGAAGATTACGTCAAATAGATCTCCACGAGAGAGGGGGAGAACATTGTATTGAGATCCAAAAAGAGAGAAGAAGCCATCTAGCTAATAACTATGGACCCGAAGGTCTGAGGTAAACTACTCACACATCATCGGAGAGGCTATGGTGTTGATGTAGAAGCCCTCTGTGATCGATGCCCCTACTGGCGGAGCTCCAGAACAGGCCCCAAGATGGGATCTCGTGGGTACAGAAGTTTGCGGTGGTGGAATTAGGTTTTTGGCTCCGTATCTGATCGTTTGGGGGTACGTAGGTATATATAGGAGGAAGGAGTACGTCTGTGGAGCAACAGGGGGCCCACGAGGGTGGAGGGCGCGCCTGGGGGGGTAGGCGCGCCCCCTACCTCGTGGCTTCCTCGAAGCTTCCTTGACTTAGGGTCCAAGTCTCCTAGATCATGTTCGTTCTAAAAATCACGTTCCCGAAGGTTTCATTCCATTTGGACTCTGTTTGATATTCTTTTTCTGCGAAACTCTGAAATAGGCAAAAAAACAGCAATTCTGGGCTGGGCCTCCGGTTAATAGGTTAGTCCCAAAAATTATATAAAAGTGAATAATAAAGCCCAATAATGTCCAAAAAAAAAGATAATATAGCATGGAGCAATCAAAAATTATAGATACGTTGGAGACGTATCACATATGCATAGTCACTACGATGAGATTGCAAATATGACATATTGTTGATCTCATGCATAGCATTTGACAAGTCAAGCGGATTGTCAAACATGATGTGACCGAGAGAATTATCACAAGAAATTCTATGTAACATGGCATCATGACTAATAGACTCCAAATGGCAATCATCAAACTCATCATAAATTGTTAAATCATCGCATGGGGAAGTTGAACTAGCATGAAGCATGACAATAGGTGGATCAACATCATGCAAGCAATCAATGTCGAGAATGTCCACTAGTGGGACTAGAGCATCACCTTCACCTATATTACCTTGTTCATTCCACTCAAGTGGTGTAGATGAGGTGGAAAAGACCAAATGGTGGTCATCATCTTCATCTTGATGGAACCATGTGGGGGGTGCATCATATTCTACCATGGCCATCGTCTTGTCCAAGGGAAGTATGAAGTCGTCATGAATCAGTGCGTCATCATAAATGGGACCTAGCACCAAATGAGAAGACAAAATAGAGGTAGAGGTTAAGTTGTTAGAAATCAAGATGGCCTCACATGCCCTATCAACTACCTCACTCTCTCTATGTGGTGGTGGCTCACTCACTCCCTCAAGGTAGGTGCACTCAGTGTCACATATGGTGGAGTCACTCATCTCAATCAAGTGGTGGGGGTTGTGGCTCGCCTCACATGGGAATTGTGGCAACTCATCATATATGGGACTAGTGGTGAAGTCACTCTCACTCTCAATATGGTGGCACAAGTCACTCAAGTCATCATCATACGTCACCGTGGTCGAAGGGAAAATCCCATGCTCAACCATCTCGTCGTCGTCGCCGCGGATGAAGGCCGAAGATGGCACATCATCGCTCTGCTCATGATCGAAGGGAAAATCCCATGCTCGATCGTCTCGTCACCGTCGCCGTGGATGAAGGCCAATGTAGGCGTGCTCGTCAGAGGTAGGCGAAGATGTCGTACGTCCAAAGGCGAAGATGCCTTGATAACACTTGGCAAAGATGTCGAAGTGGTGGTAGTAGTTGTAGCTCCATCTTGTTAGTGCTCGTCTCGCGGTCTTCTTTGTGCTCATGAAGGTTTGCTTGACGGTGTCGCATGGTACTTGCATCTTGTGGCCACTCCGAAGGTGCGCGACTTGAGAGTATCCGCCATGAAAATGATGAAGGGGAAGAAGACTTGTATTTGGCCATCAAGTCTCGTACTTGATCCAGTTGTTCGTCCAACTTGGTGTCGATGTAGTCCCTTTGCCTTGCTTCGTTTTGGCGAATGTCGATGGTGAGTCGCTCAATGCCTTGCATTGCTCGTTGTAGTCCGAAGATGGACGTTTTGGTGATGTAGTTGTTCGCGTCATCGTTGTTGTAGAAGACCGGAGATGAAATGCCTTGCCTATTGAGGGAGTCCTGGACTAGGGGGTGTCCGGATAGCCGAACTATCATCTTTGGCCGGACTCCTAGACTATGAAGATACAAGATTGAAGACTTCGTCCCGTGTCCGGATGGGACTTTCCTTGGTGTGGAAGGCAAGCTTGGCGATACGGATATGTAGATCTCCTACCATTGTAACCAATTTTGTGTAACCCTAACCCTATCCGGTGTCTATATAAACCGGAGGGTTTTAGTCCGTAGGACGAACAACAATCATACCATAGGCTAGCTTCTAGGGTTTAGCCTCTCTGATCTCGTGGTAGATCTACTCTTGTACTACCCATATCATCAATATTAATCAAGCAGGAGTAGGGTATTACCTCCATCGAGAGGGCCCGAACACTCGGGTAAAAACATCGTGTCCCTTGTCTCCTGTTACCATCCGCCTAGACGCACAGTTCGGGACCCCCTACCCGAGATCCGCGGTTTTGACACCGACATTGGTGCTTTCATTGAGAGTTCCTCGTGTCGTCACCTATAGGCCCGATGGCTCCTTCGATCATCAACAACGACGCGGTCCGTGGTGAGACTTTTCTCCCGGACAGATCTTCAGATTCGGCGGCTTTGCATCTGCGGGCCAATTCACTTGGCCATCTGGAGCAGATCGAAGCTACGCCCCGCCATCAGTCAGATTTGGAAGCTTGAACTATACGGCCAATGTCGCGGAGACTTGATCTTCGACGGATTCGAGCCACGACCAAGCGTGCCGCCTTTGTCTCGATGGGTACAATCTAGCTCGCCGCCAACGGTGCCACGGAGGCCGCACCGATGCCTGCTCCGACCCTTAATCCGGAGCTGGTTTCGCCGATCAAGGACGGTTGGTTGGACACCGCCTCGGGGCTACGATCTCAACGGCGATTGAGCGAACTCCATCCCCGTCGCTGCGAAGACCTTGACTGTGGTGCCGGACTCCTCTCCGGACTCTGAACCCTCCGCGCCCCTGCCAATCGAATCCGATTGGGCGCCGGTCATGGAGTTCACTGCCGCGGACATCTTTTAGCACTCGCCCTTTGGCGACATCTTGAATTCACTAAAGTCTCTCTCTTTATCAGGAGAGCCCTGGCCGGACTACGGTCAGGAAGGTTGGGATGCATACAACGAAGAAATTCAACGCCCACCCACCACCCACTTTGTAGCCACTGTCAATGATTTAACCGACATGCTCAACTTCGACTCCGAAGACATTGACGGTATGGACGACGATGCCGGAGACGACCAAGAACCAGCGCCTACAGGGCACTGGAAGGCCACCTCGTCATATGACATATACATGGTGGACATCCCAAAAGATGGGAACGGCGATGGAAAAGCGGAGGATGACCCCTCCAAGAAACAGCCCAAGCGTCGGCGTCAGCGGCGCCGCTCTAAATCCCGCCACAACAAAAACGGTAATTCCAGCACGGAGATAATAACACCGGACAGGTCGAAGACAACCCTCCAGAGGATTCAGCACGGGAGGAGGGAGAAGCAAGTCCGCACGACGGGCGCGTAAAGAGAGGTAGAGGGCGATAATTATCGCCCCCTCGAAGGCGAGGCAAGCCTCAACGACGATTTAATTTGTCGTGCACGAGGATCCCGCCGAACAGGAGCGTTTCAAACACGGGCTTATGGCCACGGCAAGCAGCCTCAAGAAAAAGCAGCAGCAGCTTAGAGCTGACCAAGACTTGCTAGCTGACAGATGGACTGAAGTCCTTGCAGCCGATGAGTATGAACTCGAACGCCCCTCCAAGAGATACCCCAAATGCAGGCTGCTACCCCAATTAGAGGAAGCAGCACCCAAACCTACATCACCAGCGCATGAAGCGGCCGACCGGCCACCCCGTGGTCGCGACAAAGAGGCCTCTAGACCCTCCATTCAAGCCGCACTCTGGCGTCGCTCGAAAAGTACCAAGGCACGGGGAAACGCGCCAGACCTGCGAGACATATTGGAGGACAAGGCAAGGCAAACAAGATCGATCTACGAATCGCGTGGGCGCCCCATGACACATGATGATAACCGTCACGCTGGATACAGCAACTCCGGCCGGGCCGAACATAGTAGACAAAGCTCATATGAGCTACGTCGTAATATAGCCCAATACAGAGGCACCGCACACCCACTATGCTTCACAGATGAAGTAATGTATCATCAAATCCCCGAGGGCTTCAAACCCGTAAACATTGAATCATACGATGGTACCACAGATCCTGCGGTCTGGATCGAGGACTATCTCCTCCATATCCACATGGCCCATGGCGATGATCGCATGCCATCAAATACCTCCCACTCAAGCTTAAAGGACCAGCTCGACATTGGCTCAACAGCTTGCGGCCAGAATCAATTGGTTGTTGGGAGGACACGGAAGCCGCATTCCTTGATAACTTCCATGGCACATACGATGCGACCACCGACGCCGATGACCTCAGCCACATAATTCAGCAGCCGTAAGAATCGGCCGACAATTCGGACACGGTTCCTAACCAAGAAAAATCAAATCGTTGATCGTCCGGATGCAGAGGCCCTTGCAGCCTTCAAACATAACATCCATGACGAGTGGCTAGCCCGGCACCTAGGACAGGAAAAGCCGAAATCCATGGCAGCCCTCACCACACTCATGACCCGCTTATGCGCGGAGAGGGCAGCTGGCTAGCTCGTAGTAACAACTTGACCAAAAACCCCGTAGTTCGGATACCAAGGACAGCAATGGCAGGTCGCGTCGCAACAAGAACAAGCGCCGCATTAACGGCGATAATGATGAAGATACGGCGGTCAATGCCGGATTTAGAGGCTCTAAACCGGTCGTGAAGAAGCCATTCAAAAGAAATACCGGGCCCGCCCAACTTGGACCGAATACTCGATCGCTTGTGCGGATACATGGCACCCCAAAACCAGCCAATCACACCAACAGGGATTGTTGGGTGTTCAAGCAAGCAGAGCAAGCTAAGTGCGAACTCAATGACAAGGGCTGCATAGCGATGACGAGGAAGAGCCCCGGCCACCGAACAATAGAGGACAGAAGGGCTTTCCCACACAAGTGCGGACGGTGAACATGATATACGCAACCAATATACCCAAATGGGAGCGGAAGCGTGCACTAAGGGACGTATATGCGATGGAGCCAGTCGCCCCGAAGTTCAACCCATGGTCCTCCTGCCCGATCACATTTGATCGAAGGGACCACCCCACAAGCATCCGTCACGGCGGATTCGCCGCATTGGTTCTTGACCCAATCATCAGGATAGAGTGCGCAAAATGGGCATAGACCCCTCAAGGATTAAATCCACAAAGACGACCTTTAAAGGCGTCATACCAGGTGTAGAGGCCAATTGTACAGGCTTAGTTACACTCGAAGTGGTCTTCGGATCCCCGGATAACTTCCGAAGCTTAGAGTTAATCTTCGACATAGTACCGTTCCGCAGCGGCTGTCACGCACTGCTCGGACGAACCACATTCGCAAAATTCAATGCGGTGCCGCACTACGCGTACCTCAAGCTCAAGATGCCAGGCCCTCGAGGAGTAATCACGGTCAATGGAAACACCGAACGCTCTCTCCGAATGGAGGAGCACACGGCGGCCCTCGCGGCGGAGGTGCAAAGCAGCCTCTGACAGCAATTCTCGAGTCCGCCACTAAACGTCCGGACACCATCAAGCGCCGCCGAGTAACCTACAACAAGACCGCTGGCACGATCCAAGCACGCGTAGTAATCCGCCCCAACCCCAGCCCTCGCGAAATTGCGAAGCCGATTACGCGCACATAACTACGCTCTGGAGATACCATGGGCATAAGGGGACGGGCCACGACCACGGCACGCCCAGAATGCGGCTAAACCGCGCCAGGGGCTCCCGATTGTGTCATTCTTTTTCTTTTCTTATTTTTTCTTACTTTCAGGACTCCGTTTTCCAGAAGTCCTGTCCGGCACTAGAATTGCCGAACTCACGATGCAACAGCCGTGGAAGCGTAGTTACGCCGAATGTCGGTGGTCTCTACTACGAGCATTATACCTGTTTTACATACCATCCCGCAGCTTACCCCTGGAGGGGGACATGTCAAATAGTCCCATCCCTTGCTTATCGCACTATTTGTATCGTTCTGCTTTCATTGCAGTACCTTTTTGAATAAACAATACATAGCTTTTGCCTATTATTGCACTCCTTTCTTTATCTATATATATATGTTCATTTCATGACATGTTGCACCCGTACACTTTGGTACGGCCAATACACCAGGGGCTTAAGTACCCCAAAATTATGGTGTGATAAGTCCGAACACTTTCACAAGTGCGGCACCCCGAACTTATAGCATTATATGCATCGGCTCGAATCATGTCTTGGGTCAATAGTTGGGTTTGCCGCCTCCCATGTTTTGGTACCTTACGCTCGTTATATCGGCTAAGGTAGCTTTGGGAGAACCACCGTGATTGTGCCCGGTTGAGCTGGGTTGAGCACCTCGGTGGAAAGCTAAAACTGACCATCATGATAAGGCGAGAGCCGGTCGCTGTTCGAGAGGTTTCTTCGAGTCCCTAAAGACTTATGCCGCTTAGAGCGAGGAACCGGCATTGTCCGACCATGGCGTGGATAGCGCCCTGAACTCGGTCTTCCGAATACTAGGGGCTTCGCCGAAATTTAAAATTATAGAATTCTATGGCTAAGTGAGAGTGTTCAAGCACTATAAGTTCGGTTGCCTTGTTCGGTGCATTGAGCGCCTCCCTCGACGGACCCAAGAATGGGAACAAGAGCGCTCAAGTTTATCCCGAACACCCCAACACTCGTGGCATGGGGGCTGAAACCAACGACTTGCCATCTCTCAAATTTGATAAACGGCCACACAGAAGGTAGTATTTAAATTAACAAGCATTGCTTAGCGCATATGAACAAGTTTTCAGCGTACAGGATAACAAATGCGTGTCTATTCAAAAATTACATCTTTGGAGCACTCATCCGCTATACGGCGGGCACCCTTTAGGACGCCCTCATAGTACATTTCGGGCTTGCGATGATCCTTGCCCTTCGGTGGCCCGTCCGTCACAAGCTTCTCCAAGATCCAGCTTGCCCCAAAGTGCACTTTAGCACGGCAAGGGCCCGACGGGCACCTTCAATGCAGACGGAGTGCTTGATGACTTCAATCCATGGACAGCATCCACCGGCCGCTGCACTAACCCAAGTAGCTCCTGTGCATGGCTTCCAATGGCCACACCGAACTATGAGGCCCTTCATGGCCTATTCGGCGACCTTGTGGAGCTCGACCGGCTGCTTCACTGGTCGCTCAGGGCACGGATGTTTGGCCTCAAAGATATCGAGACCGAACACCTTCTCCGTCGAGCTCCCCTCCTTGGCGCGGTAGAACGCGCAAAGATCGCACACACTACAGGGCAGATCTGCGAATGCTCCTGGAGAGCTCCGAATCCGGGTAAGTAATAGGTAATTCACTTTCACATGCTTGCTATGCATAAAGAATGCCTTACCCGCCGCTATCTTCTTTAATGATTCAATTTCTTGGAGGGATTTTTGGGCTTCGGCCTTAGCGGCTTTGGCACTCTCAAGAGCCGAGGCAAGCTCGGACTCTCGAGTCTTCGAGTCACGCTGCAAACTCTCATGTCTTTCCGCGAGAGTCTGGAGCTCTTGCCGCACCTCCGCCACCCGCTCCTCCTGCTTCTCTCGCTCGGTGCGCTCCGCGGCCGCTTTGTTTTCGGCCGCAGACACCGCCTCCTTCAGGGTCGCCACCTCGTCGTGGCCCCTACAATACCCACATTATTCCTGTCATTTTTTTGCAACCAAATCCTTTCTATAAGGTATTACTTTAACAAGGTATTACTCACCTTCCTTGTCCTCGAGCTGCTTCTTGGCAAGGCCGAGCTCGTTCTCAGACCGCTCGAGGCTCTGCTTCAATGCATCGACCTCCACGGTCAAGGGCAGAGGTCAAGAAGACACTGCATTCGCATATTGACATACTTATGTTAAACTCCTGCGTATATCTTTTTAGATCCTTAGTCCGGCTTTTCTTTCCAAACACCGAACTAAGCATCAGGGGCTACTGTCTATGCGGTAATATTTTTACATATTCTAAACTTACCTCAAAGCCCGTTAGAAGGCTGGTGCAAGCAGTCGGCCCGCTCTTGGCGGATCGAACTTTCTCGGATCACCACACTCATAACAAAGGCGGTGCTCCTCCTCGATGGAGGCGTTAAGCGCCTCCAAGAAGCTATCTGGTGCCTCCGGTTGGATGGAGGACACCGGCGTCTTACCCTTCCTACGAAGGGACCGCTTGCCGGACTTCGGAACCGCTTAAGGTTCCGGTATGGAGTCCGGACAAGGGTCGGGCTTAGAGCCCCTAGGGGTCTCACTCCCCTCGCGCCTGGAGTCCGGGAGGCTGCCTTGCGGTGCCTCCTGCGCCACCTCCTCTTGACCAGGCCCCCTGCAGGGCCCCACCTCGGCGTCGTCCGCAGCGTGAGGTGAGGAGGCGGCCGGAAGTGAAGTACTCTCCACTTCCGACGATTGAGGACCCGCTGACGAGCGGCGAGCTCGCCTTAGGCGGGCTGCATGCTTGTTCAAAGCATTAGAGAACACTATCACGATGAAAAAAAGCCATGGGTATCCGGACACTTACGATCTCGCCAGGCTTGGCTCTTGTTGGCCTCCTCCTCGTCGTTTGTCGGCGTTGGTGGAGAAGTCCGGAGGAAGGGTCCTTCCTTCTTGACCCTCCGGCCTCCCCAGGTTGGGGCGGCCTTCCTTTATTTTCTCCCCGCTAGGGAGAGGCTTTTTCCTCCTCCTCTTCCTCAGAGGAGGATTCCGCTCAGGTTGTCGGGCGATGAGTCCGACAAAGACTGGCGCCGGAGCTCCTTCGAGTACCGTGGCCTCCTTCTTGGCCTTCTTCTCCGGCACCACATGAGGTGCCGGAGCCAGCAGCCAAATCAATCGGGCGTCCACTGGTCTTCGGCAAAGGGTCGGACAGTTAATCTGTCCGGACGTCTTCAACCGATCTGTCAAAGGTTAGGAGTTTTAGATCCCACATAGAGTCAATCTATGAAAAACAAGAGCCCCATAAAGGGTAAAATAACTTACCTCGCTGGCTTGACGCTGCGAGCTGAATCCGCGATCTTCGGTATGTGATGTGGAAGCCTCTGCGCCCTTGAACAACACCTTCCAGGCATCTTCGTACGCAGTGTCGAAGAGCCTTTTCAGAGTTGGGTGCTGTGCCGGATCGAACTCCCACAATTTGAAGGCCCGTTGTTGGCATGGGTGAATCCGGTGGATGAGCATCACCTGGATACGTTGACAAGCCTGACATTCTTGTCCACTAGGTTTCGGACGCAGGTTTGGAGTCCGGGCAGCTCGTCTGAATCCCTCCACGTCAGGCCCGTCTCTTTCCATGATGTGAGCTGTGTGGGGAAGCCAGATCGGAATTTGGGGGCCGCCGCCCATTGAGAGTCGCGCGGCTCGGTGATGTAGAACCACCCCAATTGCCACCCCTTTATGGTCTCCACAAAGGAGCCCTCAAGCCATAGGACTTTGGCCATCTTGCCAACCATGGCGCCTCCGCACTCCGCTTGGCGGCCGCCCACTACCTTCGGCCTGCCATTGAAGATCTTCAGCCATAAGCCGAAGTGGGGATGGATGCAGAGGAAGGCCTCGCACACGAGATGAACGCCGAGATGTTGAGGATGAAATTCGGGGCCAGATCGTGGAAGTCCAGGCCGTAGTAGAACATGATCCCCCGGACAAATGGGTGAAGTGGAAAACCTAGTCCGTGGAGGAAGTGGGGGAGAAACACCACCCTCTCATGGGGCCTGGGGTTGGAATGAGCTGCCTCGTCGGGTAGCCGGGCTGCGATGTTTTTGGACAAGTATCCGGCCTCCGCAGCTTTTGATATGCCCCTCCGTGACGGAGGAGGCCATCCAACTGCCTCCCGCTCCGGACATAGTTGGAGAAGGTTGAGGTGGGATGTGCGGACTTGGGCGCTGGAGCTCGTCTTGTGAAATGGATGAGCAAAGGAGGAAGAAGGTGTAGGTGAAAAGGTGGATCCTTATCCCCTTATATGGACGGACGAAGTTATGCGTCCCCCGCCAGCCTGGTAAAACTTGCTTATCTCCCAAGCACCATAATCAATGGCGCGGATGGGTTACCCACGTCCGTATTGATGGGAATCCCGGAATAAGGGGCACGATCTCCGCTTTGATAAGACTTGTTATGAAACCGCCCGCTAAACGCTACCGAGGCGGGACAATAAAAACGATTCAGATAAAGCTTGGCCGTGGCGTGATATCACGCCGCGGAATACGTCAGCAGATCCGTGCAAAAATTATTCTTTCTACGGTGGTATGTGGAACTTGTTTTGCAGAGCCGGACACTATCCTTGTGTTCTAAACCTTCTATGAAGTATTCGGAGGAGGAACCCGCCTTGCAATGCCGAAGACAATATGCGCACGGACTCGTCGTCATTGAAGCCTGGTTCAGGGCTACCGAGGAGTCTGGACTAGGGGGTGTCCGGATAGCCGAACTATCATCTTTGGCCGGACTCCTAGACTATGAAGATACAAGATTGAAGACTTCGTCCCGTGTCCGGATGGGACTTTCCTTGGCGTGGAAGCCAAGCTTGGTGATGCGGATATGTAGATCTCCTACCATTGTAACCGACTCTGTGTAACCCTAACCCTATCCGATGTCTATATAAACCGGAGGGTTTTAGTCCGTAGGACGAACAACAATCATACCATAGGCTAGCTTCTAGGGTTTTAGCCTCTCTGATCTCGTGGTAGATCTACTCTTGTACTACCCATATCATCAATATTAATCAAGCAGGAGTAGGGTATTACCTCCATCGAGAGGGCCCGGACCTGGGTAAAAACATCGTGTCCCTTGTCTCCTGTTACCATCCACCTAGACGCACAGTTCGGGACCCCCTACCCGAGATCCGCCGGTTTTGACACCGACACCTATCCATCACAAGACTCGAGCAAATGGAAGTGGAAGAAAGGAACAACTAGACCAAATGTACCCTTCCAATGTTGCAGATGGATCAATGATCACTCAATAATGTAACAAGGAAATAGCACAACTGGTACCGGAATTTTCAAATCTCACACCTACACAAGTAAGGCTTATGGTGGAGCTCGGTGAGGATAGTGGCACAAAAATTTGATGCAAAATGTTAGCAAGAGTCAATAATGTTGGAAAAGATTCACAAATTCGCACGTGAAACAAGTAGACCAATAGCAATGGGTGGCTGTAACATCCCAAAATTCAAATTTTGGAATGTTATATTAAATAAATACTTTTGATTGTTTGTTTGATTGTGGTGTGGTTGCTTGTGTGACATTGAGTGATATTTGAAACTTTTGAAAGTTAAATGAGAGGGAATAAAAGGACTTTCCCAAATTTTCATCTTGCATTCCTGATCTCCATGAATTCAAATTCTTTTCAAATACAAAACCCTAGAGTGAAGATGATATGACTTCTTCCGTTTAAATAAATGAAAAAGGGTTTTTGAAGAGGTTTGAATTCCATTTGAAAAAAATTTCAAATTCAGAAACTTTATGCAACTCAATGAGTTTCACGAGAGAAGATAACATGACTTCTTAAAATGCTAAGAAAGAGAGTTGGAAGTTTCAAAGAATCAAATTTAAAGTCCCTTTGAAGGTATTTTGAAAACCATTTTCAATTTGGAGTTATTTGGTTTTCATTCAAATTATTTTTCTCCAAAAATAAAATATATGGAAAATAGGGTAAAATGATTCCCTGCAGTAGAAAAGTGGAGAAAATGAGTTTGAAATAATTTTGGTTTTTAAAATATTTTTATTTTGTTTTTAAATGAACTAGTAGCACTATTTGCTTTATTTAACCTTTTGTGGAATTTATTTGCTACTGAAAATATGTCATGTTTTAGGAAATATTTTTATGAAAATTTCGATATATAATATGCCTATATAAAATTTTGTTTTATTTTCGTTATTCAGTTTTCCTTACTGTTTCTATTTTAAAAAGCTGTACGTGCGGCTCGTAAGTATTTGTCTCCCACATGCGCAGCATCGTAGACAGGCCGACCTGTATTTTTTTTCTCTTTTTATTTTTGTTAAGGTTTACAATTTTATTTTATTTATTTATTTCCGAAAAATAAAAAATTTAGGAAAGAAAAAAAACCGGTCACGCAGTGTACGCGCGGCCGGGCCGAACTCTTAGCCCATGTGCATGATCTTTTTCAATTTCATCTGTGTATGTATATGTTTAGTCCCACATTGCCTAGCCTTTGACCCCTAAATCTCTTTTTCATCTATAAATATAGACCCATAGAGCCTCCAAAAATCATCCGGTTCGGGTTAAATCAATATTTGGTTTGGCTAGATTCACTAAAGAAAAATATATTTCTCCTCTCCGGCAGGACTTGTGAAAGTTGTCTCCTCTCTCCGAAGTCGTCTTTTCTCTACCTTATAAAGGTATCTTTCTTCATATTTTTTTATACTTCCATAGATTACTATTTTTAGACTAGTGTACGATAAAATAATTAGATTATCAATTAGACTTTTTATTCATACATTAGACCTAGAATTATTTTACCCGTAACTATTTTTCTTTCGTAAAACAGCTTGGCCCTGATTTTTCAAATAACCATAAATTTTTACTCATTCATTCAAATTAGATAAAACCAATGCCTGCATTTTCGTCTTGATTTCACCTATCTAGTGAATCTATCAAATAAACTTTTTGCAACTTTCAAATTTCAAAATTTGATCAGATTCATATTCAAACTTCTTTTGATCATATCTTGTAAACGGTAGCGCATTTTTAATTGATTCCTTATTGCAATTAAATCCCTAGGCTTAATCTAACATCTTGAGCCATCACCACACTTTTTCACCAAAATTAGGATATGATCTTGCAAAATAATTTGATTTGGTTCTTTTGGATTTTTCGCAATGTTTCTTTGCCTTTTGTTTTGGATATTTGAGTGATTGCTTATGTGTGGTTATAATTGCTTGCTTACGATAGATTGATCGGAGTGTGACGAGTAGAACTGTCAGGAATTGTGAGTGCGAAGAATCTTCATCAACAGTACAAGGCAAGTTCACACTTTGATCATACTCTTCCTATGCCCAGTTTTACTTGCATTAGTTTCACCCTTACAAATTTGCATGAGTAGGATTGGGAATTGGGTTTGCTATGTAGTTCATGAGGTAGGAACCTATGATCCTTGAAACACCCCGGGATATTCTTGTGTTACATATTGCTTAGTCATGCTTGTAGACGTGGATTGGTATGTGATATTCATGAAAGTTGCGAGAGTTACAATAATTAAGGGTTAACTTAAGGTGGCTACTTTAATACACATCTGGATGGATTGGTTGCGGGCACCTGGGGAATCCAGTGTTGTCCTAGGAGATCCCGGGGTACCCGTGTGATCATCCTATGGAATGCCACCCAGGCTCAAAGGGATCATAAGATTATTCATGCTAGAAACTTCCGTGTGCAGCCACAAGCCATTATGGGCTCTGGCATAGTTGAGTAAGTTGTGGGAAACCTTTCCATGATGGGTAGCAGATGTAGAGGAATTGTAGGTGTACCGGCCTATCTATCGGTTAAGGGGACCTCTTCGGAAAGACTATGTCTTGATCATCCATTTCTCAAACATCATGCAGCGTGAGAAATTCAATGGAGGAGATCGAGTCTTATGGGGAAAATTGCGTAAACCTCTGCAGAGTGTACAAACTAATCATGATTAGCCGTGTCCCTGGTTATGGACATCTTGAGTATCTGGTACTTGAATTATTGATTTGATCTCATCACTCTATTTTAATGATATTGTTGGGTTATTAATGATTTGGGATTGAGTTGGGGTTACCTTCTCAATATGGGTAATTTAAACTTGGTAGTTAAATAAAATATATTCCTTTGTTGTAGGGGTAAATGGGCTTTATGCAAAAATAAACTTAGAGCCTCCACCAACCAAATATGAATATAGAGATAGATATTCTCATTATTATTCTATGGTGTGAAATTGCCAATACATTAAATGTACTGACCTACATGGCTGCAACATCTCATGTTGCAGGAATCATACGACAAGTAAGTGATACGTTAGGGTTACGATGTCTACACTCAACTTTGCCGTTGGTGTTACTTGGACTTCACAGCTTTGTTGTTACTTTCGCTATATGGATTGAGGTAATAGTATTTACGTTACTTTATACATGTGATTTACCTCTGTTATAAATCCTCGAGTACTGTGTGTCAGCATACCGATCCAGGGATGACACTTAAGCACATAGACTTGATCCATCTGGGTCAGGTCGCTACAAGATGGTATCAGAGCACATGTTGACTATAGGACGTGGCCCTAGAAACTGGCAAGCCCATAAGAAAGATTTTCTCTAAAACTTTATTTTTCAAAAGATCTTTTACCTCTCTTTTTTTCTGAGCTTTATCAAATATTCCCTTTTTGTTAGACTATACCCTTTCCCCTTTTGACCACACGAAGATTCGACTAATGATACAACTCCAAGAAGTACAAGATATCGGACAACTAAGACCACTTCAGAATGAAGAGGATTTTACCATGCATTATAATAATGGAAACTACAACGGTTGAAGACTCCGAAGACTAGGAGAATTTGAAGGCTCTATAGAATTTCCAGATTAGTATGACCTAGGAAGGCTACCCTTATGAATTTTTCAGACTATGGAAGCTCTCAACACTCAAGAGAAAGGTCTGTCAGAGAAAGACAGGAACATGGAGCGTTAAAACTCAAAGTTTTTGTCAAGAAAACCCTAAGGCAGGAGATATCAACTATGGAATGATAGCTCATGGCAATGACAAGGGCAGAAACACGGCTATCCATGTTTTCAGGACTTTGAATCCACCATAAGGAGTGCATGAATCCTTGGACGAAATATACAAGATGCCACTTCATAAATTTCGTCCAGAGGCTATAATAGGTTCTGCGTCACCTTATTATTGGGCCAGGCCCATGTAATTTCGAAATAGTTAAGTATAGGCTGCTTTTAGAGTCCGTTTGTGTGGGGAAACAAGAGTTAGGGTTGGTTTCAGACCCCTCCCTCAAGGGCCACGAAATTCCCCCCACTTCCTCCATATATACAGCCCTTAGGGCGTCGTTTAGACTTTGGGTTTTGTTTAGATTAAAGTTCGCCATAGCTGCAACTTCGCGCACTTCATTTGTGTTCAACGACCAGACAAAGGCGTCACAGAACCCCACCTTGATCAAAAAAGCTTTCCTCTTATATTCGTAATATCCAGATTGCAATCTTAATTTGTTGCTTGTTCTTCGTTTGCCTGCAGGAAACAGACCTTCGTGGTCAGGTTGATCGTGCTCCGGCGTGGTCAATAACCTCTTGGAGTTGGTTTAGCGATTGTTAAGGCTCGACGTCCTCGCACGTTCGTAGTCGGATCGTCAAAGTCGACTTCCTCCAAAATGATAGCCACCATCTAATCGAAAGACGAGACACCTTTGCCTCTATCAAGTGGTATCAGATTTCCAGGTTGCTCGGTGAGATTTTACAGTTTTTCATAGTTTAGATTGAGTCTGTTCTTCATACCTACAGTCCATGAAAAAGCCAAAAAAATTAGGGTTAGTTCATCATATCGGAACCAGTCTGAGCCTTTGCATAGTTTTTTCAGTATTTTGCTTTTTTGTATTTGCGGTTGCATCACCGTGTCAAGTTGCTGGTCTTAGCGTCTAGTTTCCCTTAGAGTTTCGAGTTCCGTTCACAAGTTGTCACGCCGCTGCCGCACCATCGTCATCGCTCCTGCCATATACCACCACCACCAACATATTCCTTACCACTGCCATGTACATCCGCCTGTCCACCACCAATTCGAGTCCACATATACATCTTCCTATCCACCACCAATCCGGGTCCACTTATACATCCCCCTGTCCACCACCAATCCGAGTTCACATATACATCCACCTGTCCACCACCAATCCGAGTCCACATATACATCTGCCTGTCCACCACCAATCCGAGTTCTTTCCATATTAGGTTTGTTTTCGAGATACTTTTTTTTCGTTTCGTGTTTCCTTGCCTGAGTAGGTTTTGGAAAAAAAAGAGTCCGGAGACCCCCGAGCAGTTTTTAGGCCAAATTATCGGCGACCCAAAATATTTTTTCCCTATCCTATTTTTAGGTCCCACGGAGCGTTTTGAGACACTCACCATCATAGTGATTTTTTGTCGCACTTTTTCGTCGTCGCTGCCCTGATTTTTGAAAAAAATTGTCAAAAAAGTTTCGTGCCTATCCTGTTAGTTTGACTTGGGAAGAGTTTTGGGATACTCGCCATTATAGTGACTTTTCGCAAAAAAAAGAGGAGCGCAAAAAAAAAGAGTGCAAAAAAAGAGCAAAAAAAATTGAGAGTGTGCTTTTCCCTTGTTTACGTGTCGCGTCATGATTTTGTTCGGGTTCTAGGCTCGCGTCTCTAGTATGGTCTAGCCTAGGACCATCACAGTACCGTCGTTGAGCGTTTATTCAACTTTGCATCTCTGAATTGATTATTGCTGACCCTTTTTGCTACCATATTATAAGCCTTCCCAGCTCCACATAGATCTACGTCGTGCGTTTGACTCTCCCTAGTAATCGCTCTATCCAATCTTTGAGAGTTTTGACTACAACGGTTGCCGATCACCACCCACTGCTTGGTAAGAACTGGTAAGAATTTGAGATTTGCTTAACGGATTTGTGACGCTCCACCACCACCATTTTCTAGTAGTCTGTAGGATCATATTCTTGTGTGTTTCTATTGCTGCTAACCATGGCAGGATCACAAGTCATTGAGACTGACTGGGAGAACATGACGAATAAGGAGTTGCATGATAAATTTCAACAAATGATGACTGAAGAGGTGTAAGATGTGTTGAACAATTTTGAAGAGGCCATGGATAAGATAACTGGCTTTGAGAAGACGTTCGAAACAAAGCTCGATAACAAATTTAATGAAGTGCTTGCGCGTCTTCCACAACCACCACCGGCTGCACCTGCCGCATCTCTGCCACAACAACAACAACAATGACTACCTCCACGTCGCGAAACAGCCCTCCGCCGAGCGAGCCGTGTCCCTCTTGAGCCTGGCCAAACTGTTGGTGCTGCTGTTGATATTTCAGTGGCTCCTTCTGCTGATGAGGAGGAGGAGGATTATGCGGGAGATTACGAGGATGAGGTTGATCAAAATCAGAACTACGTGCAACCACCAGCACCACAACCACCGGGCCGTCCAAATGCAAATAATCGCAATGGTTGGGCTGCACCACCCCCTCAGCTACGAGATCATGACCATCTCCCTAAATTGAAATTGAATATTCCACCATTTGAGTAGATACGTTCCTGATATATATCTTACTTGGGAGTTAGAAACCGAACAACATTTTACATATTTAGAATATCCCGAGGAGAGACGTGTTGCTGCTACACTTTGTGCTTTCACTAGTTTTGCTTATGTGTGGTCGTCTGAACATCGTAGATTATATCCGAATAATATTCCAACTACTTGGGATGCTATGAAAACTGCTATGCGTACTCGTTGGGTTCCACCATATTATCAACGTGAATTACTTCAAAAATTGCAGCGTTTAAGACAAGGAAAAAATTATGTAGAGGAATATTATCAGGAATTACAAACTGGCATGATTAGATGTGGTATTGTTGAGGATAATGAAGCTATGCTTGCACGTTTTATGGGTGGATTAAATAGAGAGATTCGACCATTCTAGAGTATAAGGAGTATAATAATATCACTCGTTTATTTCCTCTTGCTTGTAAAGCTGAACGTGAAGTGCAGGATCGATAGGCATTGGCACGAACTAACTTTTCTGCAGGTCGACCTTCTTCATGGACACCGTGTGCATCCTCTACTTCCACACATTCTACTACATCGGCACCTCCATCAGCTGCCACCTCCAGTCGTGATACAAGAAAACAGGTACAACCACTACTATCTACCAAGAGCACACCTGTCGGGCCTGTACAGAGCTCTTCTTCTTCCATGGCATCAACAGGGCACACAAGTGATATTATTTGTCATCGTTGTAAGGGAAGAGGTCATTATGCGAGAGAATGCAAATCTCAGCGTGTGATGATTGCTACTGAGGATGGTGGGTATGAGTCCGCTAGTGACTATGATGAGGAGACTTTGGCTCTTATTACACGTGAAGAACACGGTGGAGATGATTCTGAACATGAAACGCAATACATGGCTCCTAAAGATGCTGACAGGTATGAATGTTTAGTTGCTCATCGTGTTTTGAGTGTGCGGGTTACACAAGCTGAGCAAAATCAGAGGCATAATTTGTTCCATACAAAGGGAGTTGTGAAGGAACGTTCTGTTTGCGTCATCATAGATGGAGGGAGCTGCAACAACTTGGCTAGCATAGAGATGGTGGAGAAGCTATCCTCACCACAAGACCACATCCACATCCTTATTACATCCAATGGTTCAACAACAGCGGCAAGGTTAAGGTAACACGTACTGTTCATGTGCATTTTAGTGTAGCGACCCGACCTCAGACGGTCAAGTCTCTGTGCTTAAGTGTCATCCCTGGATCGGTATGCTGACACACACAGTACTCGAGGATTTATAACAGAGGTAAATCACATGTATAAATAACGTAAATACCATTACCTCAATCCAAATAGCGGAAGTAACAAGGTTGTGGATTCCCATCAACACCAACGACAAATTTGAGTGTAGAAATCGGAACCCTAACGTATCACTTACTCATCGTAAGATATCCTGCAACATGAGACGTTGCAGCCACAAAGGGTCAGTACATTGAATGTACTGGCAAATTCACACCATAGAGCAATGATGAATAATGGCTATCTCTACATGCATATTTGGCTGGTGGAAAAGCTCTATGGTTAAAAGGTTTTGCGAAAAGCCAATTTTTCCCTATATCAAAGGAATATATTTTAATTTAACTATCATGATGGTTGAAACATCATTGAGAAGGTACCCCCAACTCAATGATCCCAATTAAAAGTAATCATTAACCCAACAAATTAATTTAAGTAACATGATGAGATACTTAAGATACTCCAAGTACTAGATACTCAAGATTGTCCATAACCGGGGACACGGCTAACCATGATTAGATTGTACACTCTGCAGAGGTTTGCGCACTTTTCCCCACAAGACTCGATCGCCTCCGTTGGATTTCTCGCACTACATGATGTTTGAGAAACGGATGACCGAGACATAATCTTTCAGAAAAATTAACTCTTTACTCCGGGCAGACCATACCAAACCTACAAACCCACTACCTGCTGATCTACCTCTTCAAGAGCTTCACGTAACTTACTCAACTATGCTAGAGCCCATAATAGCTTGTGGCTGCACACGGAAGTTTCTAGCATGAAAATATCTCAGATCCCTTTGAGCCTGGGTAGCGAACCATAGGATGATCACACGGTATAACCCCGGGATCTCCTAGGACAACACTGGTATAACCCTGTGTCCGGGCAAGTCCACTGGTATATCCCGTGGTGCCCCAACCAATCCACCCAGATGTGTATTAAAGTAGCCACCTTAAGTTAAACCTTAGTTAACAATAATCTCTCACATCTTTCATGAATTCTCTCAAACCAAACCACGTCACTGAGCATAGCATGGCAATATAAGCAACGCGTAGAAGTAACTCCCAAGGGTTTGATAGTAACAGGGCAATAGGTTCTACCTCAACAACTACTTCCCAATACCCACATGTTATCAATCCTACTCATGCAATGTTTGAGGGTGAAACTAATGCATAAAAACTAGGTATAAAAAGGATATGATCAAAGTGTGAACTTGCCTGCAATGTTGATGAAGATGATTCACACTCAAAACTCTTGATAGTTCTACTCGTCACACTCTGGTGAATCTATCGTAAGCAAACAATAGTAACCACCCATAAGCAATCACTCAAAAGATCGAAAAGAACGAAGAAAACAAATTCGGAAAACATCAAAACCAAGCAAATAACTCTTGCAACATAAAACAATTTCTAACAGTACCAAAATTGTGTGAATTTGGCCTTATCAGAAAGTTTAGGTCAAGAGCTTCGATTTGCAAAAAGAATCAACTAAATCGGAGTTACGAAACTCAAGTTATGATCAAAACAAAGTTCAAATTCAAATCTGATCTAATTCAAATTTTAAACTTTCAAAAACATGTTTGAGTTGGATTACTAGATAGAGGAGATAGTAACGAAGAAGTGGGCGTTGGTTTCATCTAATTTGGATGAACGAGTAAAAAGTTATGGCTATTTGAAAAATCAGGGCCAAGCTGTTTTACGAAAGAAAAATAGCTACGGCTAAGGTCTAATGTATAAATACGTAGACTAATTGATAATCTAATCTATCGTCTTAGTCTAAAAATAATAAACTACGGAAGTATAAGAAGAAGAAAAAATAAAGAAAGATACCTTTATAAGGCAGATAAAAGACGACTTTGGAGAGAGAAGACAATTTCCAGAAGTCGCGCCGGAGAGGAGAAAAAATATTTTTCTTAAATGAATCTAGTCAAATCAAAATATTTATTTAATCCGAATCGGATGATTTTTAGAGGCTCTATGGGTCTATATTTATTGGTGGAAAAGAGACTTAAAGGTCAAAGGCTAGGCAATGTGGGACTAAACGTATACTTACGCAGATGAAATTTGAAAAGGATTATGGGCTAAAAGTTCGGCCCGGCCGCGCGCGTACACTCGCTGCATTTTTTTTCTTCCAAAGTCTATTTTTTTTCTGAAATTTGTTTCAAAAAAAAACTAAACATTAACGAAAATAAAATAAAATAAAAGACAAAAGAAAACAAAAGAAAAACGGGTCGGCCTGCTGCTATGCTACGCATGTGGGCGACAGTTGGTTTCAGGCGCGCGCGCAGTTTTTGTTATTTGTTTTTTTAAAACAGCAAGCGATAAACTAAAAAACAAAAATAAAACTAAAACTTTATATAGGCATATTATATATCAAAATTTTCAGAAAAAGAATTCCTACAAGCTGAACATTTCTCTAGAGTCAAATAAAATACACACAAATTCAAATAAAACAAAGAGTGCTTCTGGTCTAATAAAATCCAATAAAAATCATTTTAAAAATACCAAAATTAATTCAAATTGATTTCTCTCCAATTTTCTGATGTAGGGAATCATGTTACCCTATTTTCCATATAGTTTATTTTTGGAGGAAAGTAATTTGAATAAAACTCAAATAACTCCAAATTGAAAATAAATTCAAAAGAGCTTTGAATGTAATTCTTTTAAACTCCCAACTCATATTTCATATGTTTTGAAGAAGTCATTTTATCTTCTCTCATGAAAATCATTGAGTTGCTTGAAGTTTATGAATTGGAAAATAATTTCAAATGAACTTCAAATATTTTCAACACCCCTTGTCATTTAAATAAATGGAAGAAATCATGTCATCTTCTCTCCAGGGTTTTGTGGTGAAAAGAATTTGAATTCACGGAGATCACAAATGCAAAATGAAAGTTTGGGAAAGTCCTTTTATTCCCTCTCATTTAACTTTCAAAAAGTTTCGAATTTCACTCAGTTTCACACAATCAAGCAACCAATCAATCAAATCTATCTATTTATTATAACATTTCAAAATTTAGAATTTTGGGATGTTACATTTAGTATCTCTACATATGCTGCTACCATGTTGGCTTGCTGGACGGTGATGGGTTGGATGAGATTTATCATGTAATCGAGTTAGTTTTGTTAGGGTTTGATCCCTAGTATCCACTATGTTCTGAGATTGATGTTGCTATGACTTTGCTATGCTTAATGCTTGTCACTAGGGCCCGAGTTCCATGATTTCAGATCTGAACCTATTATGTTTTCATGAATATATGTGAGTTCTTGATCCTATCTTGCAAGTCTATAGTCACCTACTATGTGTTATGATCCGCAACCTCAAGTGACAATAATCGGGACCACTCCGGTGATGACCATAGTTTGAGGAGTTCATGTATTCACTATGTGCTAATGCTTTGTTCCGGTTCTCTATTAAAAGGAGGCCTTAATATCCCTTAGTTTCCAATAGGACCCGCTGCCACGGAGGGTAGGACAAAAGATGTCATGCAAGTTCTTTTCCATAAGCACGTATGACTATATTCGAATACATGCCTACATTACATTGATGAATTGGAGCTAGTTCTGTGTCACCCTATGTTATAATCTGTCACATGACGAACCACATCCGCATAATTATCCATCACGATCCGGTGCCTCGAGCTTTCCATATCTTGGTTTACGCTTATTTACTTTCCGTTGCTCTTTGTTACAATCACTACAAAATACCAAAAACATTACTTTTGTTGTCTTTACTTTTGTTACCGTCACCACCACTATCATATTACTTTGCTACTAAACACTTTGCTGCAGATACTAAGTTTCCGGTGTGGTTGAATTGACAACTTAGCTGCTAATACTTGAGAATATTCTTTGGCTCCCCTTGTGTCGAATCAATAAATTTGGGTTGAATACTCTACCCTCGAAAACTGTTGCGATCCCCTATACTTGTGGGTTATCAAGACCTTTTTCGGCGCCGTTGTCGGGAGCATAGCTCTATTCTTTGAGTCATTTGGGATTTATATCTGCTGGACACTATGAAGAACTTGAAAGACGCTAAGACAACAATTTATCCCTCAACTACGAGGGGAGGTAAGGAACTGCCATCTAGCTCTGCACTTGATTCACCTTCTGTTATGACTAAGCTAGCGACACCTAAACCTGCTTCTGCTATTCATTCCGATATGTCGCATGTTATTGATGATGCCACTTCTGCTATCCATGATACTTATGATGAAACTACTTCTATGCTTGATACTACTGTGCCCCTTGGTGAATTTCTAGATGAACAAATTTCTAGGTCTAGAGAAAGAGAATTTATTGAAACTGAATACAATGATGAAAATATGCGTGCTATTCCTGAGGGTTATCTTTTTGATGCGGAATCTTCTGCGGCTATTTTTGCCTGCCAGGATAGATATGAACTTAAGAGGCTGCTAGTTAAATGGAGTAAAGAATCTCTTAGAGATAGGATGAGACCTGACCTGCTTTTGCTACTTCACCTATCGTGTTCTCGATAAGGATTATGAATTCTCTGTTGATCCTGATATAATTACTTTGGTTGAATCTGATCCTTTTTATGGCTATGAATCTGAAACTATTGTGGCACATCTTACTAAGTTAAATGATATAGCTGCCCTGTTTACTAATGATGAGAGATCACGCTACTTTTATATACTCAAAATATTTCCTTTCTCATTAAAGGGTGATGCTAAGATATGGTTTAATTCTCTTGATCCTGGTTGTGTGCGTAGTCCCCAGGATATGATTTATTACTTCTCTGCTAAATATTTCCCTGCTCATAAGAAACAAGCTGCTTTGAGGGATATATATAATTTTGTGCAAATTGAAGAAGAGAGTCTCCCACAAGCTTGGGGGACGCTTCTCAAGTTACTTAATGCTTTGCCTGATCATCCTCTTAAGAAACCTGAAATACTTGATATCTTTTATAATGGACTAACGAATGCTTCCAGAGATTCCCTGGATAGTTGTGCTGGTTCTCTTTTCAGGGAAAGAACACCGGATGAAGCTGAAATTATATTGAATAATATGTTGACAAATGAAAATAATTGGGCACCTCCTGAGCCAACTCCCGAGCTAGCTCCTGAGCTAATTACTGAGCCTATTCCTAAACCAACCCCGAAGAAAAGAGGTGTTCTATTTCTCAGTCCCAAAGATATGCAAGAGGCAAAGAAATCTATGAAAGAAAAAGGTATTAAAGCTGAAGATGTTAAGAATTTACCTCCTATTGAAGAAATACATGGTCCTAATCTACCGCATGTTGAAGAAGTGTATGATCTCAATTCCTTATTCACTGAAGAACCTCCTGATCCCGATATCCCGACACAGGTAGTAAAGGTAAATTCTCTCTATAGATATGATAAAGTTGAAGTCCCTCCTACTAAAATTGCTAGTCAGTGCTTGGATGAGTTTGATAACTTTATGTTTAAGCAAGATGACTTTAATGCTTATTTTGGTAGACAATTAAAACAAAATACCTTTATGATTAAACGCTTGAGTGATTATATGGCCAATATTAGAGGTGAACTTAAACTTTTTAGCAAACATGCTTCTATGGTTACCACTCAAGTAGAGCAAGTACTTAAAGCTCAGAAAGAAGTGCTTGATGAAATGAATAGTAAGAAAAATGATTATGTTGTTAGAGTGGCTACTAGAACTGGTAGAATGACTCAGGAACCTTTGTATCCTGAAGGCTACCTTAAGAGAATCGAGCAAGATTCTCAGAGAAATAATATTGATATACCTAGTTCTTCTAAAAGGAAGAAAAAGAAAAATGATAGAACTATGCAAACTTCTAGTGAACCTGTTGCTGAACCACCTGATAATCCAAATGATATCTCTATGTCTGATGCTGAAACACAATCTGGTAATGAACATGAACCTAGTGAAAATGTTAATGATGATGTTCATGATGATGCTCAACCTAGTAATGATAATGATGTAGAAGTTGAACCTGCTGTTGATCTTGATAACCCACAATCAAAGAATCAACGTTATGATAAAAGAGACTTTGTTGCTAGGAAACATGGTAAAGAAAGAGACCCATGGGTTCAGAAACCCATGCCTTTTCCTCCCAAACCATCCAAGAAAAAGGATGATGAGGATTTTGAGCGCTTTGCTGAAATGATTAGACCCATCTTTTTGCGTATGCGATTGACTGATATGCTTAAAATGAATCCTTATGCTAAATATATGATAGATATTGTTACCAATAAAAGAAAGATACCGGAAGCTGAAATTTCCACCATGCTTGCTAATTATACTTTTAAGGGTGGAATACCAAAGAAACTTGGAGATCCAGGAGTACCTACTATACCATGCTCCATTAAGAGAAATTATGTTAAAACTGCTTTATGTGATCTTGGAGCCGGTGTTAGTGTTATGCCTCTCTCTTTATATCGTAGACTTGACTTGAATAAGTTGACACCTACTCAAATATCTTTGCAAATGGCTGATAAATCAACTGCTATACCTGTCGGTATTTGTGAGGATGTGCCTGTTGTGGTTGCAAACGTTGCTATTTTAACGGACTTTGTTATTCTTGATATTCCCGAGGATGATAGTATGTCTATTATTCTTGGAAGACCTTTCCTTAATACTGCAGGGGTTGTTATTGATTGCAACAAAGGCAATGTCACTTCTCATGTTAATGGTAATGAGCATACAGTGCACTTTCCAAGGAAACAACCTCAAGTTCATAGTATCAACTCTATTGGAAAAATTCCATCGATTATATTTGGAGGTTTTGAATTTCCTCTCCCTACTGTCAAGAAGAAATATGATATACTTATTATTGGGGATGTCCATATCCCGCTGAGGTAACATAGTGTTATTCAAATTTCTCCGGTTCCATGTTAATCGAATGGGTTTGTTAACAAGACTTGATCAACCTTGTTAGTGGATTCTTTTTGTGAGCATGAGATGGATGAAACTAGAAGCACAACCTTCTGTACCCTCTTTATACTTTTCATTACTTAGTAGAAATAAAGTAAAATAGTATTTTCTGTCATTTCCTGATTTATCCGTGCAATATAAAAATATCCCGAAAATAAAAGTCCTCGGAATGCCATGCCAATTTAATATGTATTTTTCGGGAATATTTGAGAATTTACTGTGCAAAAATTACCGCGGGGGGAGATGCCACCTGGCCACGAGGGTGGAGGGCGCGCCCTACCCCCTGGGCGAGCCCCCTGCCTCGTGGGCCCACGGTGGCCCTCCTCCACTTATCCCTGCACCCATCTTCTTCCTCTGCCTCGCACAAACCCGAAAAACCAACTCAAGCTCGTGTTCCAGCCACTTTTGCTGTGATTTTCGATCTCCTTGCTCAAAGCACCTCTTGCAAAACTGCTTTGGGAGATTATTCCTTGAAATAATGAAGAGATTTTTGAGGGGCTCGTCGAGCCGAAGCTCGAAGGAAAAACAAAAGGAAGAAGAGCAGAAGCCCAAATTTAATTTGCCTCGCACCGCGGAGGTCCAGCCGTATGAAATGCCTTCCGATGACTTCTTGAGGAGAGCCGGGATTTATGAGGATTTCTATCTATTAATTGATAACGCCGGCCTCACCGACTTCCTCTGCGACCAACGTCATCAGTATCTCTTACTCACAAATACTTTTGTGCAGAACTTCTACTTTTTCCCTAAGAAATCACCTCCAACAGTAGAGTTTCATTTATATGACGTTGTTAAGGAGATGACATTAGCTGAATTTTGCGAGGTTTGCAAAATACCCATTGAGGGCACCTTAGATGAACCACACCGTAATGAAGTGGAAGCTTTTATTAACACTATCACTGTGGGATAAACCAGGAAGGTTTCTGATGCAAGAATTACTAGCATACATTTTCCAGTTTTGCGCTACTTTGCCTTATTTGCTAGTCGTTGCTTGATTGGTCGCGGGAACTGTGGAAACCTTAGTGTTCCTGATATTATTATTTTGTTCCATGGTTTATACCGCAATAACTCTGTTAGTATGGGTGGAATTGTTGCTAGACGGTTAAGTCTGAACCATACTAAGGGCCCCATCTTTGGAGGCATTTATGCTTCATGCCTAGCTGAATATTTTGAAATACCTATTAGGCATGAGGAGAAAGAAGAAACAACGTTGCTCCGTGCTTATTTAGATTATAAGAGTATGCTAGCGCATGATTTTCTTGTTAAGAGTCGCGAAGGGGAGCTCAAATATAAATTGTACTTTGATAAACATCACCCAGAGACTATTACTTTGCCTGCTCCCTCTTTGTTTAACTTGTCTACAGGTCCTTACATTGTTCCGTGAGCGGCTGTTCAAGCCTATCGGAATCCTGCCCCAGCCCCGGAACTGGAGCCACAAGATGAGCCTCCACGACAGTCTGTTTATTCTTGGGATCCTGAGGCGGTTGCCAGCCAGTGGCAGTCAGAGTCCTCTTCATCACATTATGACCCCAGCTATTCTTCATCGCAGTATGACCCCAACTACACCTACGGGTATAGCCAGGCTATCCCTGGAAATAGACCAACTTAGGCCAAAAGCCTAAGCTTGGGGGAGTACGTATTTCCCACCGACATTACATTTATGTTCATACACACTCATTGCTAGATGTCGGTGCTCATACTCTTTCATTGTAATATCCATGCTAGTTTATTTTCTTTTTCCTGCTTTCTTCTTGTGTGTTTATTAAACCTTAAGAAAAAACAAAAAAAAATTAGTAGTAGTTTATTTTTCCTGCTGTAGTAGTAATAATTAAAAAGAAAACCCAAAAATATTTCCCGTTCTTCTTTTGCTTGTTGGGAGCTTTCCCGTGTAAATAGTTTTTATTTCTTTTCTTTGGGGGTCAGTAGGAGAAGACCATGATTAAATTGCTGAAGTGGCTCTTATATGCATTATTGTTGATTTAACCAAGAGCCCATATTGACTTGTCTTCTCCTGTTTATTGAATGCTTGCAGATTCCAGCTTAGTCCAATGCACGTGCACTCTTATTATTATTCACATTGTTCGGTCGTGCAAGTGAAAGGCAATTATGATGATATATGATGGACTGACTGAGATGGAAAAACTGGTATGAACTCGACCTCTTTTGTTTTTGTAAATATGACGAGTCCATCGTTCTTGATTCAGCTGATTATGAATAAACATGTTTGCAATGACAATTAGAGATCATAGTTGCTTGTGCCATGCTTGATTAGCTATGTGTTATAATGGTTTACCTTGCGTGCCAACATGCTATTGAGATGATTATGATGTGGTATGATAGGGTGGTATCCTCCTTTGAATGATTTAAGTGACTTGACTTGGCACATGTTCACACATGTAGTTGAAACAAATCAACATAGCCTTCACGATATTTATGTTCATGGTGGATTATATCCTACTCATGCTTGTATTCAATGTTTATTAATTTTAATGCATGTTCATGACTGTTGTCGCTCTCTAGTTGGTCACTTCCCAGTCGTTTGCTAGCCTTCACTTGTACTAAGCGGGAATAGTGCTTGTGCATCCAATCCCTTAAACCCCAAAGTTATTCCATATGAGTCCACCATACCTTCCTATATGCGGTATCTACCTGCCGTTCCAAGTAAATTTGTATGTGCCAAACTCTAAACCTTCAAATAAACATTCTGTTTTGCATGCTCTAATAGCTCATATATCAACTAGTGCTGCCTTTATCTTCTGTGTTAGGCGGGTTATTCTCAAGAGGAGTGGACTCCGCTCCTCACTCACGAGAAAATGGCTGGTCACCGGGATGCCCAGTCCTATGCTTTATGCAAACTAAATCAAAATAATTGCAAAAAAAACTCCCCCTGGGACCCATTGAATTTTGGAGACACTTGCAAGCCATGGATTGATGCTTGTGGAGGAGGGGGAGTATAAACTTTACCATTCTGTTTGGGAACCGCCTATAATTTGTTTAGCATGGAAGATATCGTCATCTCTTAGTTGTTATGTTGACAATGAAAGTATGCCGCTCAAAATATAACTTATCTCTATTTCAAAACCGAGCTCTGGCACCTCTACAAATCCCTGCTTCCCTCTGCGAAGGGCCTATCTATTTACTTTCATGTTGAGTCATCACCCTCTTATTAAAAGCACTAGCTGGAGAGCACAACTGTCATTTGCATTCATTACTATTAATTTATATCGGGTATGATTGTGATTGGATCTCTTTTACCATGAATTACAATGTCTAGTCAGTCCTTGATCTTTAAAGGTGCTCTGCATTTATGTTTTGCGGTCTCAGAAAGGGCTAGCGAGATACCATCTTGTTATATCATATTATGATTGTTTTGAGAAAGTGTTGTCATCCGAGATTCATTATTATGGCTTGCTAGCTGATTATGTTATTGATATGAGTAAACATGAGATCTAGGAGTTATTGCAAATGTGGTTAGTTATGATATTTGCTGAAAACCTGAATGTTGGCTTGACATAGGTACCACAACAAGAGCAAACAGAGTTTGTAGAAGTTTTTCTTTTTCTCTTTCAGTTTGTCAACTGAATTGCTTGAGGACAAGCAAGGGTTTAAGCTTGGGGGAGTTGATACGTCTCCGTCGCATCTACTTTTCCAAACACTTTTGCCCTTGTTTTGGACTCTAACTTGTATGATTTGAATGGAACTAACCCGGACTGACGCTGTTTTCAGCAGAATTGCCATGATGTTGTTTAATGTGCGAAAACAAAAGTTCTCGAATGACCTGAAACTCCACGGATGTCTTATAAAAATAATAAAAATCCTCGCCAATGATGAAGACCAGGGGCCCACACCTGTCCACGAGGGTGGGGCGCCCCCCAGGCGCGCCTCTACCTCGTGGGCCCCCTGGAGACCCTCCGACGCCAACTCCAACTCCATATATTGGCTTTCGGGGAGAAAAAAATCAGAGAGAAAGTTTCATCGCGTTTTACGATATGGAGCTGCCGCCAAGCCCTAATCTCTCTCGGGAGGGCTGATCTGAAGTCCGTTCGGCGCTCCGGAGAGGGGGATTCATCGCCGTCGTCATCATCAACCATCCTCCATCACCAATTTCATGATGCTCACCGCCGTGCGTGAGTAATTCCATCGTAGGCTTGCTGGACGGTGATGGGTTGGATGAGATTTATCATGTAATCGAGTTAGTTTTGTTAGGGTATGATTCCTAGTATCCACTATGTTCTGAGATTGATGTTGCTATGACTTTGCTATGCTTAATGCTTGTCACTAGGGCCCGAGTGCCATGATTTCAGATCTGAACCTATTATGTTTTCATGAATATATGTGAGTTCTTGATCCTATCTTGCAAGTCTATAGTCACCTACTATGTGTTATGATCCGGCAACCCCGAAGTGACAATAATCGGGACCACTCCTGGTGATGACCATAGTTTGAGGAGTTCATGTATTCACTATGTGCTAATGCTTTGTTCCGGTTCTCTATTAAAAGGAGGCCTTAATATCCCTTAGTTTCCAATAGGACCCCGCTGCCACGGGAGGGTAGGACAAAATATGTCATGCAAGTTCTTTTCCATAAGCACGTATGACTATATTCGGAATACATGCCTACATTACATTGATGAATTGGAGCTAGTTCTGTGTCACCCTATGTTATAACTGTTACATGACGAACCACATCCAGCATAATTATCCATCACTGATCCGGTGCCTACGAGCTTTCCATATACTGGTTTACGCTTATTTACTTTCCCGTTGCTACTGTTACAATCACTACAAAAATACCAAAAACATTACTTTTGTTGTCTTTACTTTTGTTACCGTTACCACCACTATCATATTACTTTGCTACTAAACACTTTGCTGCAGATACTAAGTTTCCAGGTGTGGTTGAATTGACAACTCAGCTACTAATACTTGAGAATATTCTTTGGCTCCCCTTGTGTCGAATCAATAAATTTGGGTTGAATACTCTACCCTCGAAAACTGTTGTGATCCCCTATACTTGTGGGTTATCAATATACTTGCTACACATTTCTTTTGGCCAAATATGAGACGGGATGTTGAGCGTTTTGCTGCTCGCTGCACCACATGTCAAAAAGCTAAGTCACGACTCAATCCCCATGATTTATATATGCCTTTGCCTGTACCTCGTGTTCCATGGGAGGATATATCTATGGACTTTGTTTTAGGTTTACTTCGAACAAAGAAGGGGAGGGATAGCATATTTGTTGTCGTGGATAGGTTCTTGAAAATGGCACACTTTATACCATGTCATAAAAGCGATGATGTTGTTAATGTTGCTGATTTGTTCTTTCATGAAATTATTCGCTTGCATGGTGTGCCAAATACTATTGTTTCAGATCGTGATACTAAATTTCTTAGCCACTTTTGGAGATGTTTATGGGCTAAGTTGGGGACTAAACTTATTTTTAGTACTACATGTCATCCCCAAACTGATGGACAAACTGAAGTAGTCAATAGAACATTGTCTACTATGCTTAGGGCTGTTTTGAAGAATAATAAGAAAATGTGGGAAGAATGCTTGCCTCATATTGAATTTGCTTATAATCATTCATTGCATTCTACTACTAAGATGTGCCCTTTTGAAATTGTGTACGGTTTCCTCCCTCGTGAACCTATTGATTTGTTGCCTCTTCCATCTTCGGAGAAGGTTAATTTTGATGCTAAACAACGTGCTGAATTGATTTTAAAAATGCATGAGTTAACTAAGGAAAACATTGAGCGTATGAATGCTAAATATAAACTTGCTGGTGATAAGGGTAGAAAACATGTTGTGTTCGCACCTGGAGATCTTGTTTGGTTACATTTACGTAAGGATAGATTTCCTGATTTGCGCTAATCAAAGCTAATACCACGTGCTGATGGTCCTTTTAAGGTGTTAGAGAAAATAAATGATAATGCATATAAACTTGAGTTGCCTGCAGATTTTGGGGTTAGTCCCACTTTTACCATTTTAGATTTGAAGCCTTATTTGGGTGAGGAAGATGAGCTTTCGTCGAGGACGACTTCATTTCAAGAAGAGGAGGATGATGAGGACATCAATACCATTGTTACACCCAAAGCCCCTACAGCTACATATACTGGACCAATTACTAGAGCTCGCGCACGCCAATTAAATTATCAGGTACTTTCATTTCTTGGTAATGATTGTAATGTTCATGAGAATATGATGCTGCCTAAATTGGATACATTTGTTTTGCTTACAAATGAAGGGCCTGGAATGGATAAGAGGGATGAACACTGGGGCAAGACCAAGCCTGGAGATGATGGCATGCGCAAGCGGAACAAGAACGGAGTTACAAGTGATGATTTCAGGACTTTGAATCCACCATAAGGAGTGCATGAAGCCTTGGACGAAATATACAAGATAACACTTCATAAAATTTGTCCAGAGGCTACTATAGGTGCTGCGTCACCTTATTATTGGGCCAGGCCCATGTAATTTCAAAATACTTAAGTATAGGTTGTTTTTAGAGTCCGTATGTGTGGGGAAACAAGATTTAGGGTTGGTTTCGGACCCCTCCCTCAAGGGCCACGAAATTCCCCCCTCTTCCTCCATATATACAGCCCTTAGGGCGTCATTTAGACTTTGGGTTTTGTTTAGATTAAAGTTTTTCATAGCTGCAACTTCGCGCTCTTCGTTTGTGTTGAACGACCAGACAAAGGCGTCACAGAACCCCACCTTGATCAATAAAGCTTTCCTCTTATATTCCCAATATCCAGATTGCAATCTTAGTTTCTTGCTTGTTCTCTGTTTGCCTGCAGGAAACAGACCTTCGTGGTCAGGTTGATCGTGCTCCGGCATGGTCAATAATCTCTTGGAGTTGGTTTAGCGATTGCTAAGGCGCGACGTCCTCGCACGTTCGTAGTCGGATCATCAAAGTCGACTTCCTCCAAAACGATAGCCACCATCTCATCGAAAGACGGGACACCTTTGCCTCTATCATTTTCGGCAGGACTTCTGGAAGTTGTCTCCTCTCTCCAAAGTCGTATTTTCTCTACCTTATAAATGTATCTTTCTTCGTATTTATTTGTACTTCCATAGCTTATTATTTTTAGACTAATGTACGGTAGAATAATTAGATTATCAATTAGTCTCTGTATTTATACATTAGACCTAGAATTCTTTTACCTGTAACTATTTTTCTTCTGTAAAACAGCTTGGCCCTGATTTTTCAAATGGCCATAACTTTTACTCATTCATCCAAATTAGATAAACCAACGCCTAAATTTTCGTCTTGATTCCACCTATCTAGTGAATCTATCAAATAAACTTTTTTGCAACTTCCAAATTTTGAAATTTGATCAGATTCATATTCAAACTTCTTTTGATCATATCTTGTAAATGGTAGCGCGTTTTCAATTGATTCCTTATTGTAATTGAATCCCTAGGCATAATCTAACATCTAGAGCCATCACCACACTTTTTCACCGAAATTAGGATCTGATCTTGCAAAATAATTTGATTTGGTTCTTTTGGAATTTTTGCAATATTACTTTGCCTTTTCTTTTGGATATTTGAGTGATTGCTTATGCGTGGTTATAATTGCTTACTTACGATAGATTGATCGGAGTGTGACGAGTAGAACTGTCAGGAATTATGAGTGCGGAGAATCTTCATCAATAGTATAAGGCAAGTTCACACTTTGATCATACTCTTCATATACCCAGTTTTACTTGCATTAGTTTCACCCTTACAAATTTGCATGAGTAGGATTGGGAATTGGGTTTGCTATGTAGTTCATGAGGTAGGAAACTATGATCCTTGAAACACCCCGAGATATTCGTTGTGTTAGATATTGCTTAGTCATCCTTGTAGACGTGGATTGGTATCTGAGATTTCATGAAAGTTTCGAGAGTTATAATAATTAAGGGTTAGCCTAAGGTGGCTACTTTAATACACATCTGGGTGGATTGGTTGCGGGCACGTGGGGAATCCAGTGTTCTCCTAGGAGATCTCAGGGTACCCGTGTGATCATCCTATGGAATGCCACCCAGGCTCAAAGGATCATAAGATTATTCATGCTAGAAACTTCCGTGTGCAGCCACAAGCCATTATGGGCTCTGGCATAGTTGAGTAAGTTGTGGGAAAACTTTCCGTGATGGGCTAGCAGATGTAGGGGAATTGTAGGTGTACCGGCCTATCTATCGGTTAAGGGGACCTCTTCGGAAAGACAGTGTCTCGATCATCCGTTTCTCAAACATCATGCAGTGCGAGAAATTCAACGGAGGAGATCGAGTATTGTGGGGAAAAGTGCGCAAACCTCTGCAGAGTGTACAAACTAATCATGATTAGCCGTGTCCCTAGTTATGGACATCTTGAGTATCTGGTACTTGAATTATTGATTTCATCTCATCACTCTATTCTAATGATATTGTTGGGTTATTAATGATTTGGGATTGAGTTGGGGTTACCTTCTCAATATGGGTAATTTAAACTTGGTAGTTAAATAAAATCTATTCCTTTGTTGTAGGGGAAAATTGGCTTTATGCAAAAATAAACTTAGTGCCTCCACCAGCCAAATATGCATATAGAGATAGATATTCTCATTATTATTTTATGGTGTGAAATTGCCAGTACATTCAATGTACTGACCTACATGGCTGAAACGTCTCATGTTGAAGGAATCATACGACGAGTAAGTGATACGTTAGGCTTACAATGTCTACACTCAACTTTGCCGTTGGTGTTATTGGGACTCCACAGCTTTGTTGTTACTTTCGCTATATGGATTGAGGTAATGGTATTTATGTTACTTTATACATGTGATTTACCTCTGTTATAAATCCTTGAGTACTGTGTGTGTCAGCATACCGATCCAGGGATGACACTTAAGCACAGAGACTTGATCCATTTGGGTCGGGTCGCTACAGTGGCACACGGAAACACACAAACGGATAGATAAATGGGGTCGTGCGACCAAGGAATAAGCACAAAATGTGGAAACCACGGAAAACGCTCGTGTTGCACAACTCAAGAGAGACGCTAGCACGATTGCTCAATTGGCGGATACGACACTTGTGCACAACCTATAAGATGCAAAATATATGAGCTTTCTATCCCAAGTATGCTATTTGTATGATGTTCCCGGTGTTCTTCTCAATATGATCCAAGGTGATCGGATATGACAATCTTATGTGTAATGTGGTATGATGCTATGGCTATTGCTTACAAGCTCTTTGCTCTCTTTTTCTTTTGCTTAAAATCTTATTCCTTTTTTTGTATGGCCACTTATGCGAAATGCACAAACCAAGATAGCAATTGTGTATATGCGGGAACAATCTTGTGACACAAGGGATGATATGATAATACTAAGATGATACCGATATGATATGGTATGTATGCAATGGAAGGTACGGATCACTAATGTGCACAAGTAACGTTGCCAGCAATACCCAAAGGCTAGTCTCGATAGGCAAGTGACGCAAAATGGGCTAAGGGGTTAACGATGTAATGGCAAGAATGTACAATGATGGGATACCACGATACCAAGATGATATAGAGGTTACCGTTCTTGCTTACGGTTAGGTTTTCAAAATGGTGAAGTGGTCGATGTCGAATCCTTGTCAAAGGTGAGCGGCGGTGTTGTTGATGTCGAACCGTTCCTAGTTAGCCGAAACACCCTAGGAAATGGGAAAAACGGCAAACTCAAAATTTCAAAGGAAAATGTCAAATGGTGGTAGCGGAATGCGTAGGTGGTTCCGGAGTTAGCAATGAGGAAGTGGTGGTGGTGGTGGATGAAGAAGCAACTGTCCCTAAGTAGCCGAAACACCTTAGGAGACTCAAGTCACCACTCAAGCAACCACAAATGCTATATGGATTAAAATGGGTTAGGTTGCGGAATGCTATGGTGGTTTTGCGGATGATATGTTGGATGGCCTAGGCAAAGATGCTAAAATACCAATATTTTGATGGAGTGAAATTATGTTGGAACCTATCTAGATGGATGGGGGATGTCAATAGCTACTCAACGAGCTAAAGAACGTCAAAATCGGACTTCGGGAGTGAAAGTTATGGCCGAAATGTTTTTTGTTGGTGAGCTGAAACTGGGAGGTGCGGGTGCCCGGGGGTTGGAGGTGTGGGCACCCGGGGTGGTCAGCGGGGTTGGGCGGAGAAGATGGCCTGGGGGTCCGGGTGCCCGGGGGTAAGAGGTGCAGGCACCCGGGGTGGTCAGCGGGGATGGGCGGGGGGACCGGGTGCCCGGGGTTTGAGGTCCGGGTGCCCGCGGGTCGCGGATTTGGGTGGAAATTTGTGGTAAAATGGAAGAAATTGGTGGATTTCATGGAGGATGAGGGAGTCCTGGACTAGGGGGTGTCCGGATAGCCGAACTATCATCTTTGGCCGGACTCCAAGACTATGAAGATACAAGAATGAAGACTTCGTCCCGTGTCCGGATGAGACTTTCCTTGGCGTGGAAGGCAAGCTTGGCGATACGGATATGTAAATCTTCTACCATTGCAACCAACTCTGTGTAACCCTAACCTATTCGATGTCTAAATAAACCGGAGGGTTTTAGTTCGTAGGACGAACAACAATCATACCATAGGCTAGCTTCTAGGGTTTAGCCTCCTTGATCTCGTGGTAGATCTACTCTTGTACTACCCATGTCATCAATATTAATCAAGGTGAGTAGGGTATTACCTCCATCGAGAGGGCCCAACCTGGGTAAAACATCGTGTCCCTTGTCTCCTCGTTACCATCCGCCTAGACGCATAGATTCGGGACCCCTACCGAGATCCGCCGGTTTTGACACCGACATTGGTGCTTTCATTGAGAGTTCCTCTGTGTCGTCACCTATAGGCCCGATGGCTCCTTCAATCATCAGCAACGACGCAGTCCAGGGTGAGACTTTTCTCCCCGGACAGATCTTCATATTCGGCGGCTTTGCACTGCGGGCCAATTCGCTAGGCCATCTGGAGCAGATCGAAAGCTACGCCCCTGGCCATCAAATCAGATTTGGAAGTTTAAACTACACGGTCGACATCCGCGGAGACTTGATCTTCGACGAATTCGAGCCGCAGCCAAGCGCGCCGCACTGTCTCGATGGGCATGATCTAGCTCTTCCGCCAAACAGTGCCCTGGAGGCCGCATCAGCATCCGCTCCGACCCTTAATCCGGAGCCGGATTCCCCGATCGAGGACAAGTGGTTGGACACCGCCTCGGGGGCTAGGATCTCAACGGCGATTGAGCCAAACTCCATCCCTGTCCTCTGCGAAGACCGTGACTCCAAGGTGTCGGACTCCTTTCCGGACCAACCTCCAGCGCCCGCCAAATCGAATCCGACTGGACGCCGGTTATGGAGTTCACCGCTGCGGACATCTTTCAGCACTCGCCCTTTGGCGATATCCTGAACTCAATAAAGTCTCTCTCTTTATCCGGAGAGCCCTGGCCGAACTACAGACAGGAAGGTTGGGATGCGGACGACGAAGAAATTCAACGCCCACCCACCACCCACTTTGTAGCCACTGTCGACGATTTAACCGACATGCTCGACTTCGACTCCGAAGACATCGACGGTATGGACGATGATGCCGGAGACGACCAAGACCCAGCGCCTATAGGGCACTGGAAGGCCACCTCGTCATACGACATATACATGGTGGACATTCCAAAAGATGGGAACGGCGATGGAACAACGGAGGATGACCCCTCCAAGAAGCAACCGAAGCGCCGACGTCAGCGGCGTCACTCTAAATCCCGCCACAGCAAAAACGGTGATTCCGCACGGAGATAATAACACCGGACAAGTGCGAAGACAACCCCTCCAGCAGGACTCAAATACTGGAGGAGGGGAGAAGTCCGCACGACAAGTCGGCAGAAAGAGAGGTAGAGGACGATAATTATGCGCCTCCCTCCAAGATGAGGCAAGCCTCAACGACGATTTAATTGCTCGTGCCCGAGGATCCCGCCGAACAGAGCGTTTCAAACGCAGGCTTATAGCCACGGCAAGCAGCCTTAAGAAAAGCAGCAACAGCTTAGAGCTGACCAAGACCTGCTAGGCGACAGATGGATCAAGAGTATAACTCGAACGCCTCCAAAAGCTACCCCAAACGCAGCCGTTGCCTCGATCGAGGAGGAAGCACCCACATCGCCAACAAGATGATGCGGCCGACCGCCACCCCGAGGCCATGACAGAGAGGCCTCTAGACCCTCCATTCAAGCCGCACTCAACGCCGCCAAAGTACCAAGGCACGGAAAACGTATGGACTTGCGAGATATATTGGAGGATAAGGCAAAACATACAAGATCGATCCACGGATCGATTGGGCGCCTAACGACTCGGGATGATTACCGTCGCGCCGGATACAAAGAACTCGCCGGGCGAACACGATGACAAAGCTCATATGAGCTACGCCGTGATATAGCCCAACATGAGGCGCCAAGACACCCACTATGCTTCACAGATGAAGTAATGGATCATCAAACTCGAGGGCTTCAAACCCGTAAACATCGAATCATACGATGGTACCACAGATCCTGCGGTCCGGATCAAGGACTATCTCCTCCATATCCACATGGCCCATGGTGATGATCTCGCATGCCATCAAATACCTCCCACTCAAGCTTAAAGGACCAGCTCGGCATTGGCTCAACAGCTTGCCGGCAGAATCAATTGGTTGTTGGGAGGACCTAGAAGCCGCATTCCTTGATAACTTCCAGGCACATATGTGCGACCACCGACGCCGATGACCTTAGCCATATAATTCAGCAGCCGTAAGAATCGGCCGACAATTCGGACACGGTTCCTAACCAAGAAAAATCAAATCGTTGATCGTCCTGGATGCAGAGGCCCTTGCAGCCTTCAAACATAACATCCATGACGAGTGGCTAGCCCGGCACCTAGGACAGAAAAGCCAAATCCATGGCAGCCCTCACCACACTCATGACCGCTTATGCGGAGAGGACAGCTGGCTAGCTCAAGCAACAACTTGACCAAAAACCCCGTAGTTCGGATACCAAGGACAGCAATGGCAGGTCGCGTCGCAACAAGAACAAGCGCCGCATTAACAGCGATAATGATGAAGATACGGCAGTCAATGCCGGATTCGAGGCTCTAAAACCGGTCAGCGGAAGAAGCCATTCAAAAGAAATACCTGGGCCCGCCCAACTTGGACCAAATACTCGATCGCAGTGCGGATACATGGCACCCCGAAAACCAGCCAATCACACCAACAGGATTGTTGGGTGTTCAAGCAAGCGAGCAAGTTAAGTGCGAACTCAATGACAAGGGGCTGCATAGCGATGATGAGGAAGAGCCCCCGCCCGAACAATAGAGGATGAAGGGCTTTCCCACACAAGTGCGGACGGTGAACATGATATACGCAACCCACATACCCAAAAGGGAGCGGAAGCGCACTAAGGGACGATATGCGATGGAGCCAGTCGCCCCAAAGTTCAACCCATGGTCTTCCTGCCCGATCACCTTCGATCGAAGGGACCACCCCACTAGCATTCGTCATGGCGGCTTCACAGCATTGGTTCTTGACACAATTATTGACGGATTTCACCTCACCGAGTCCCGATGGACGGCGGTAGCAGCCTGAACTCGCTTTATCAAGATACAAGGCGCAAAATGGGCATAGACCCTCAAGGATTAAACCTACAAAGACGACCTTTAAAGGCGCCATACCGTGTAGAGGCCAATTGTACAGGCTCGATTACACTCGAAGCGGTGTCCGGATCCCGGATAACTTCGAAGCTTAAGAGTTAATCTTCGACATAGTCCCGTTCCGCAGCGGCTATCACGCATCGCTTGGACGAACCGCACGGTAAAGTTCAATGCGGTGCCGCACCACGCATACCTCAAGCTCAAGATGCCAGGCCCTCGAGGAGTAATCACGGTCAATGTAAACACCGAACGCCTCTCCAAACGGAGGAGCACACGGCGGCCCTCGTGGCGGAGATGCAAAGCAGCCTCTCACAGCAATTCTCGAGTCCGCCACTAAACGCCCGACACCATCAAACGCTCCCGAGTAACCTACAACAAGACCGCTGGCACGATTCAAGCATCGCCAGAAATCCGCCCGAACCCCAGCCCTCGCAAACAAATAAGCCAAGATTACGCGTACATAACTACGCCCGAGATACCATGGGCATAAGGGAGGGCACGACCACGACGCCTGCACGCGCTCAACCGCACTGGGGCCCCGATTGTGTCATTCTTTTCTTTTTCTTTTCTTACTTTCGGACTCCGCTTTCCAAGTCCCGTCCGCACTAGAATCGCCGAACTCACGATGCAACAGCCAGGAAGCGTAGCTACGCCGAGTGTTCGTGTGGTCTCTAGTACGAGCATTATACCTGTTTTACATACCACCCCGCAGCTTACCCCGGAGGGGGACATGTTAAATAGTCCCATCCCTTGCTTATCGCACTATTTGTATCGCTCGCTTTCATTGCAGTACTTTTTGAATAAACAATACACAGCTTTTGCCTATTATTGCACTCCTTTCTTTATCTATATATATGTTCATTTCATGACATGTTGCACCCAGTACACTTTGGTACGGCCAATACACCAGGCCTTAAGTACCCCAAAATTATGGTGTGATAAGTCCGAACACTTTCACAAGTGCGGCACCCGAACTTATAGCATTATATGCATCGGCTTCAATCATGTCTTGGGTCAATAGTTGGGTTTGCCTGCCCTATGTTTTGGTACCTTACGTTCCGTTATATCGGCTAAGGTAGCACTAGGAGAACCACTCGCGATTGTGCCCGGCTGAGCTGGGTTGAGCACCTCGGTGGAGAAAGCTAAAACTGACCGTCATGATAGGGCGAGAGCCGATCGCTGTTCAAGAGGTTTTTCGGTCCCTAAAGACTTATGCCGCTTAGAGCGAGGAACCGGCATTGTCCGCCAAGGCGTGGATAGCGCCTCAACTCGGTCTTCCGAATACTAGGGGCTTCACGAAATTTAAAATTATAGAATTCTATGGCTAAGTGAGAGTGTTCAAGCATTATAAGTCTGGTTGCCTTGTTTGTTGCGTTGAGCGCCCCTCGATGGACCCAAGAATGGGAACAAGAGCGCCAAGTGTATCCCTAACACCCCAAAGACTCGTGGCATGGGGCTGAAGTCAACGACTTGCCATCCTCAAATTTGATAAACAGCCGCATGTAAGGTAATATTTTAAATTAACAAGCGTTGCTTAGCGATATGAACAAGTTTTCAGCAGACAGATAACAAATGCGAGTCTCTTAAAAATTACATCTTTGGAGCACTCATCCGCTATACGGCGGGCACCCTTCAGAGGCCCTCATAGTACATTTCGGCGCATGATGCTCCTTGCCCTTCGGTGGCCCCTCCACACAAGCTTCTCAAGATCCAGCTTGCCCCAAAGGCACTTTAGCACGGCAAGGGTCCGACAGCACCTTCAATACAGACGGAGCGCTTGATGACTTCAATCCATGGACAGGCGTCCACCAGCCGCCGCACTAGCCCAAAGTAGCTCCCAGTCATGGTTTCCAATGGCCACAACCGAACTATGAGGCCCCTCATGGCCTGTTCGGCGACCTTGTGGAGCTCGACCAGCTGCTTCAGCTGGTTGCTTAGGGGCACCGGATGTCTGGCCTCATCATACTGAGACCAGAACACCTTCTCCGTCGAGCTCCCCCCCTTGGCGCGGTAGAATGCGGCAGCATCAGACACACTACGGGGCAGATCTGCGAACGCTCCTGGAGAGCTCCGGATTCGGGTAAGTACTAGATAATTGACTTTTACATTCTTGCTCTGCATAAAGAACGCCTTACCCGCCGCGATCTTCTTTATTGCCTCAATCTCCGGAGGGCTTTTTGGCTTCGCCTTAGCAGCTTTGGCACTCTCAAGAGCCGATGCAAGCTCGGACTCTCGGGTCTTCGAGTCACGCCCAAACCCTCGTGTTTTTCCATGAGAGTCTAGAGCTCTTGCCGCACTTTCGCCAGCTGCGCCTCCCCTTCTCTCGCTCGCGCGCCCGCAACCGCTTTGTTTTCGTCATGGACACCGCCTCCTTGTGGTCGCCACCTCGCTTGTGGCCCCCGCAGCACTCCATGTTATTCCTGTTATTTTTGCAACCAAATCCTTTCTATAAGGTATTTCTTTAATAAGGTATTACTTACCTTCCTTGTCCTCGAGCTGCTTCTTGGCAAGGCCGAGCTCGTTCTCGGACCGCCGAGGCTCGCTTCAATGCATTGACCTCCGCATCGGGCGGGAGGTCAAACAAGAGCTCTGCATTCGCATATTGACATACTTATATTAGGCTCCTCGTATATCTTTTTAGATCCTTAGTCCGCTTTTCTTTCCAACATCGAACTAAGCATCAGGGCTACCGCCTATGCGGTAATATTTTTACATATTCTAAACTTACCTCAAAGCACGTTAGAAGGCTGGTATAAGCTTCAATCAGCCCGCTCTTGGCGGATCGAACTTTCGGATCACCACACTCATAATAAAGGCGGTGCTCCTCCTCGATGGAAGCGTTGTTAAGCGCCCAATAAGCTATCCGTGCCTCCGGTTGACCGAGGACACGGCGCCTTACCTTCCTATGAAGGGACCGCTTACGGACTTCGAACCATCAAGGTTCCGGATGGAGTCCGGACGAGGGTCGGGCTTAGAGCCCCGGGGTCTCGCCCCACGCTACCGAGTCCGGAGGTTGCCTTGCGGCGCCTCCGCGCCACCTCCTCTTGACCAGGCCCCTTGGGGCCCCACCTCGGCATCGTCCGTAGCGTGAGGCGAGGAAGCGGTCGGAAGTGAAGTACTCTCCATTTTCGACGAACTCAGGGACCCGCTGGACGAAGCGGCGAACTCGTCCTTGGGCGGGCTGCATGATTGGTCAGCATTAGAGAACACTATGCAATGGAAAAAAAACATGGGTATCCAGACACTTACGATCTCGCCAGGGGCTTAGCCCTTGTTGGCCACTCCTCCTCGTCGTTGTCGACGTTGGTGGAGAAGTCCGGATGAAGGGTCCTTCCTTCTTGATTCTCCGCCTCCCGGTTGGGGCGGCCTTCCTTTTCTCTCTTCACTGGGAGAGGCTTTTATTTCTTCCTCCTCTTCCTCGGAGGAGGATTCCATCTCGAGTTGTCAGCGGTGAGTCCGACAAATACCGGTGCTAGGAGCTCTTTCGAGTTCCCATGGCCTCCTTCTTGGCCTTCTTCTCCGCACCACGTGAGGTACCAGAGCCAGCAGCCTCGCAATCGGGCGATCACTGGTCTTCGGCAAAGGGGCCGGACAGTTAACCTGTCCGGATGTCTTCACCAGTCTGTTAAAGGTTAGGGAGTTTTAGATCTCGCATAGAGTCAAACTATGAAAAAAGAGTCCCATAAAGGATACAATAACTTACCTCGCTGGCTTGACGTCATGAGCTGAATCCGCGATCTTGAGTAGCAGATGTGGGAGCCTCGGCGCCCTTGAACAAGACCTTCCGTGCATCTTCGCACGTAGTGTCAAGAGCCTTTTCAGCGTTGAGTGATGTGCCGGATCGAACTCCCACAATTTGAAGGCCCGTTGTTGCCATGGGAGAATCCGCGGATGAGCATCACACGGATTACGCTGACAAGCCTAAGATTCTTGTCCACCAGTGTTTTAACGCAGGTTTTGAGTCCGGACAGCTCGTCCAATTCCCCTGACGCCAGCCCGCTCTTTCCATGATGAGAGCCGTGGGAAGCCAGATCTGAATTCGGGGCCGCCGCCCATTTGAGTCGCTGCTCGGTGATGTAGAACCACCCGATTGCCACCCCTTTATGGTCTCCACAAAGGAGCCCTCGAGCCATAGGACTTTGGCCATCTTGCCAACCATGGCGCCTCCGCACTCCGCTTGGCGCCCGCCCACTACCTTCGGCTTGACATTGAAGATCTTCAGCCATAAGCCGAATTTGGGCTGGATGCAGAGGAAGGCCTCGCACATGACGATGAACACCGAGATGTTGAGGATGAAATTCGGGTCCAGATCATGGAAGTCCAGGCCGTAGTAGAACATGAGCCCCCGGACAAATGGGTGAAGTGGAAAACCTAGTCCGCGGAGGAAGTGGGGAGAAACACCACCTCTCATGGGGCCTGGGGTTGAATGAGCTGCCCCTCGTCGGGCAGCCGGTGCACGATGTTTGCAGACAGGTATCCGCCTCCCGCAGCTTTGTGATGTGCCCTCCGTGACGGAGGAGGCCATCCACCCGCCTCCCGCCTCCGGACATAGTTGGAGAAGGTTGAGGTGGGATGTGCGGACTTGGGCGCTGGAGCTCGAAAAGCGGAAATGGATAAGCAAAGGAGGAAGAAGGTGTAGGTGAAAAGGTGGATCCTTATCCCTTATATGGACGGACGGCTATGCGCCCCCACCACCGGTAAAACTCGCTATCTCCCAAGCGCCGAATCAATGGCGCGGATGGGTTACCCACGTCCGTATTGATGAGAATCCCGGAATAAGGGGGCACAATCTATGCTTTGATAAGACGTGCCAAGGAAACTGCCTCGCTAAACGCGCTGAGGTGGAACAGTAAAAAACGATTCGAATAAAGGCCTGGCCGTGGTGTGATGTCACGCCACGGAATACGTCAGCAGATCTGTGCAAAAATTATTCTCTCTACGGTGGTATGTGGAACTTGTTTTGCAGAGCCGGACACTGTCCTTGTGTTCAAAACCTTCTATGAAGTATTCGGAGGAAGAACCCGCCTTGCAATGCCGAAGACAATATGCGCGCCGGACTCGTCGTCATTGAAGCCTGGTTCAGGGGCTACTGAGGGAGTCCTGGACTAGGGGGTGTCCGGATAGCTGAACTGTCATCTTTGGCCGGACTCCAAGACTATGAAGATACAAGATTGAAGACTCCGTCCCGTGTCCGGATGGGACTTTCCTTGGCGTGGAAGGCAAGCTTGGCGATACTGATATGTAGATCTCCTACCATTGTAACCGACTCTGTGTAACCCTAACCTATCCGGTATCTATATAAACCGGAGGGTTTTAGTCCGTAGGACGAACAACAATCATACCATAGGCTAGCTTCTAGGGTTTAGCCTCCTTGATCTCGTGGTAGATCTACTCTTGTACTACCCATGTCATCAATATTAATCAAGCAGGAGTAGGGTATTACCTCCACCGAGAGGGCCCGAACCTGGGTAAAAACATCGTGTCCCTTGTCTCCTGTTACCATCCGCCTAGACGCACAGTTCGGGGCCCCCTACCCGAGATCCGCCGGTTTTGACACCGACAGAGGGAAAGGTGGAGATGGATGGGGGGAAGGCTAGGTCCACTTGAAACCAAGCAAATACATGGATAAAATCCAACAAAACCTCATCAAACCAACAAATCAAAAAAAATTAAGGCTATTTTTGGTGGGGAATTTTCGAAATTGGGGAAGAACACAATAAAATTAGGCTAGAGAACAAGATGGGGCCCTCCAATTTCGTGAGAAACCATGGCTCATGATACCAAGATGTTGTAGGGTGGAACCCTAGATGGAGATCTTTCATGAATTGGAGGGGAAATCCCCAAGAACACGAAGAACACAAGAGAGGGGAAACACTCAAATTGACTAGATCCAATCACACATATGCTTGATCCAAGAAGACGCAAGAGGTCAAAATGATTCAAGGACAACAAAGGAAAGATACAAGGTACTAGTTCATCCCAATCCTATGAGGAGAGAGGTCTTGATGATCCTATGATGGGGATCCTTCCCTAGATGGGGTCTTGATATCCACAATAGGATCTTCTCCTTTAGGAGGTCATGATCTCCATGAGGAGGAAGATGAGCAAAGCTCTCTCTTTGTCTACCTAATACTTTGCTATCCCCTCTAATGAGCTAGGGAAGGGGTACTTACAGTCTATGGACAAAACATGAGGGAGAGAGGGGTACAAGGGACAATTAGCCCGAAAAGCACGCAGGCACGGAGGAGGGGTCCGGGCACCTGGGGTAAAGGGCCCGGGCACCCAGAGGTGGTGCGGCTGTAGGTGGCCGGGCATCCGGGGGCTGAGGGCCTGGGCACCCGGACCGGTCAGAGGCGCCGTGGCCTTGGTGCTGGGAAGGCCGGGCACCCGGGGGTGATGGCCCTGCACCCGGGTGGAGGCAGGAGGCGGGCCGGCACCCAGGTGCAGCCAGCGGCGGCCGGGCCAAGGGCCGGCACTGGGTGCAGCCAGCGGCGGTGGGCCAAGGGCCGGGCACTGGGGTGGGCGGGCATGGCCTGTGGAGGCAGGCACCGGGGCTTGGGGCTGGGCACTGGTGGCTGGCAGGCTTGGCCAGCCCAGCGGAGGAGGTGGCCGGGCACCCGGGGCCTTTGGTGACCGGGCACCCGGAGTGGTCCGTGACCTCGGTTGCTTCCTTCTCCTCGTTCCCTTGGTGCTCTTCCTTCTCCATGGTTGCTTGAATCTCCATCCTCATTTCCTCCCGATCATCTCCTTGGTATGTAACAAGGCACAACGTTTCTACTTGAGGTAGGACCCGACTCTCATGTGAAACCAAATGAAGTTCGAAGAGGAAAGAGTTAACCTCGTCATAGGTCCTCTCCATGCTTGCGGTGGTGGTGACATTACTTCTTAGTGGCTGATCCCTTCGCACAAATATTGGAATGGAGACACTATTTGCAATATCAATTTGAAACTTTATATGTTCATGATCAGCTGATCAGCCCGGACGTCTACAACTGCATGACAAAGGTTCTCTAGAAGCTAAATTTCATTTCTAATATCAGTTTGAACCTTGTAATCCTTAAATTTGAGCCTTGTAATACTGGAATTTGAACCTTGTAATATTTCTAGTATTTGTGATACAATCATTACAATGGCATTGTGTTTTTTTTCTTTGAAATGTCCTGCTGCAATTTATACATGTGGAGTATTGTCCGACTACGGATGCAAGCGGATGACGTCCACATGACATGGGATTGAGATGATCCAAAAGGCAAAGTTGTTTGTTTGTAGGAAACAAACAACTTTCTTGTTGACCACCTTTTGGCTTGAAGACATTTTAGATTAACTCGTACATAATGCAATATACTTATGTGATCATATTTTCCCGTTCATGCTCTCGTTGTTCACTACAATGATAACACGCACAAAAAAATAGATGGATTTCGATACGAGCATCCGAATCCTAAACCTTGAAAATTTGATTCTAATATGTTATAAACTCTGACATTGTAGAATTTATAAGGTACTATGTTCTGAACACCAACACACTATTCTTTTAATCATTTTAACCCGCTGAACATTTGTGACATGAAACATTGTCCATGACATTAGATGTACATGCCTAGTGACGACCAAATACGTTGCTGAAAGTCAGCCTGGAATGTCATAAAGGTTACCGAGGGTGCTACCCGGGGAGGAAAACACCTCATGTCGGTAGACCGTCACAAAAAATGATTTTAGGTAACATTTCATGTTTCATCACTAGGGTTTTTGTCACAGGATAGAGCATATTTTGTAGTGTGGTAAATTGATAGAATAACACATAGTTATGATGATTCTTCATGGCATGATCAATATATAGGCATTATATCCGAGACAAGTAGATTGAAATTCATCTGCATCTACTTCTATTACTCCACCCCTCGTCCGCTATCCAACATGCATCTTAAGGTATTAAGTTCATAACAAAGAGAGTAATGCTTGAAGGATGATGACATAATGTACACAAAGCAACGCCAAATAAATATGTTTGAGCCCCATTGTTTTACCCTTAGTAGCAACAATACAATTATGTGCCTTGCTACTCCTCCTGTCACAGAGTAAGGACACCGCAAGATTGAACCTACTACCAAGCACCTCTCCCACTTAAGATAAATCAATCTAATTGGCCAAAGAAGATAGATAGATCATAGAGAATTACAAGGCTATAAAATCACACAAATAAATCTCAGAAACAGACTCAAATACTTTCAATGAATAATCTGATCATAAACCAACAATTTATCAGACCCCAACAAACGCACCGCAAGAATTACATCGAATAGATCTCCTAAGAGGCCATTGTATTGAAGATCAAAAACAGAGAGAGGCCCATCTAGCTACTGCTATGGACTTGTAGGTCCTGTGGGAACTGCTCACACATCATTATGGAGGCAACAATGTTGATGAATATTGCCTCCCCAATGGTTTCCCCCTCCGACAGAGTACTGACAGAGGCCTCCAGATGGAACCATGGAAGGACAGAGGCTTGGAGTGGTGGAAGAATTGTTTGAGGTCTTGCTCTGGGTGTTTCTAGATTTTAGGGAATTTACAGTGTTGGAATTAGGTCAAACAGGGCCACGTGGGACCCACAAGCTCACAAGATGCCCCCCCTAGGGGCGCACCCCCTCAGCTTAGGATTCCCTCGATCAATGTCTGGTAACCCCCCAAAGCTTCTAGGGTCACTTCTGGTCCAGAAAAAATCACCATGAAGTTTCATCGTGTTTAGACTCTGCTTGGTATGGTTTTTCCTCGAAACAAAGAAATAGGAAAAAAATTAGGACCCATCACTGGGCACTAAGTTAATAGTTTAGCCCACAAAATGATATAAAATGGCATATAAAGCATACAAGATTGATAATATAATAGCATGAAACAATCAAAAATTATAGATACGTCAAAGACGTATCAACCATCACTCGAAAAAAGTTCTCGTCATAAAAATTAAACCACTTGGGATAGTTGAGATAGGGTGAATTCAGAGCGCTCTCCAGCAGATATATTTGGGCCTTCTTCCAGATCCAAAGCCTGGAATTCACAAGTTTGGATCTTGAGTTGGTAGAAATTTATGATCCTTCAGGACAATGAATGCCTGATATGTCTCCAAAGCATCTACAATTTTTGTTTGTTTAATTCTATTATATTACCACTATTATATGCTTTTTTAAGATTACTTTTCTACACTAACCTATTAATTTAGCGCCTAGTGCAGTTCCTGGAAGGTCCAAATACGATGCCAAATTTTGACAATTTTTCTGGACAATGAACGACCCTAGAAGCTTCGGGAGAGAACAAGGGGACCCACGAGCCAGCCAAGTGGACATGTGGCATGACAAAGGGGTGGCCGCATAACCTGCCCATTTGGGGGGCCTGAGCCTATGTTTGACCTAATTCTTCCGTCTATAAATCCTACAATTCCCGAAACTCTGAGAAGCGAACCCGAAAGAATTTTATCGCTGCCACGAACCTCTGTCTGAAGCGATCCCATCCTGAGGGGGGAGCCACCACGGGAGGCCTCATCATCAACCTTGTCGCCTCCATGATGATGTGGGAGTAGTTCCTTTAGGACCTACGGGCCCATAGTAGTAGCTAGATGGCTTCTTCTCTCTTTCTTTTGGATCTTCAATACAATGATCTCCTGTGGGATCAATTTGATGTAATTCTTGTGGTGCGCTTGTTGGGATCTGCTAATTTGTGGATTAATCAAATTCTTCATTGAATATAATTGAATCTTTTGAAGTTTCTTTGTTGCATAATCAAGTAGCTATGTATGTTTTCCGAGTTATTTGTCTTCTCTGGCCATGATAGATGGGTAATTCTTTAGAGGGAATGGTGCATAGTAGTGGGTTCAAATTCACGGTGATCTATATCCCAGTGACTGAATGGGGAGAAAGCATGTGATGTGTTGTTGTTACTAAGGATAAAATGACGGGGAGTCGGGGATTGATCTTATTGTTAGGTTTATTTCTGTCAACATCATGTCACCTTGCTTATTGCATTACTCTATTTTCAATTAACTTAATACCTCGAGATGCATGCTGGATAGCGGTTTTGGGGTGGAGTAATATTAGTAGATGAAGTTGGATTACGGTCAACTTGTCCCGACGTGATGCCTACACAAGATTATACCGTGAATAGTCATAATTATGAATGTTGTTTATATGTCTATTGCCCAATAGTAATTTGTTTACCATTCCATTACTTGCTTTCGAGAGAGATGCCACTATTTTAACCTTGCAACTAGCAAGATGAGGGGATTGACTACCCCCTTGCCAAGCTGGGTGCAAGCATTTATTCCATTTGTGTGCAGATGCGACTTATCTTGTTAGCTCGTTGACTCCTGCTCGTTCGATTAAACATTGGTTCTAAACTAAGGTAAATACTTTATGTTGTTGTGCTACATCACCCTTCCTCTTCGAGGAAATCCAACAACTCCTATGGGAGTAGCAATGGCATATCCCCGAGAGAATCAATCCATGCCTCAAGACTGCCACTCTGATATTATGATACATCCTTCATTCCGATCACTAATCGGCTTCCTCCGAGAGACGAATGAGTATCACCAAGCTTTTCCTGATAAACTAACTCCCAAGACTCAACCTCTCAAAAGGTTAGCTCTAAGCATTCGGGCGAATTCAATAGTTTGCAAAACCCGCCCCTCAAGATCCTGACGGGTTAGGGGGCTAATGATGGGGATGCCTATTAGGGGTAGGCCCACAATGACCTGAACTACATAGAGCCATGTAAAGCCCAAAACCACAACAAAAAGGTATTAGAGTATCATCCATGGCCCAATAAGGTAAAGTTCAGTTGAATAGTTTCACGATATCACCTCACTCGGATGAGTATCAGATGTTCACTCGGATGGGTATTTACTCGGTCATGAGAAGCGTGACGGCCCGAGGAAATAACTGAAGCGACTCAATCATTATTTAAGGCTAACACGTAGAGTTAAGACGCCGGTTACTTCTTGTAGTGGGCGTGAGTAATAACCATAGTTAACCAAAAACCTTATTCTGATCTCGAGCTCAAATGCACCCAGATGAACAGTAAAATCGAAAAATACTAATTAAAAAAGGTTTTGAATTTTTTTTGTGGCATATACTTTAACAAACTTTTTGTATGCATACCAAATTTAAGCATGAAATGACATTCGTGGAAGTCGTGGCAAAAAAATAGCACTCCAAAATGTTTTAAAACTAGCATCTTTGGAGCATTGATTTTGTTTTTTTTTCACGACTTTCATGAATCTCATTTCGTGCTGAATTTTTGCAAGCACACAAAACATTTATCAAAGTTTACCACAAAAAATATTTTTTAATTTTTTTAATTCCACGAATGTTTACCACATGAGGAGTAATTTTTCCTCGTGTCTACCATGTCACTTAGGCTGCAGGTGGAAGTGGGCATAACTGGGACTAATTAAGCCCATCCCACTTAATCATCTCAGTGGGCACCCGTTGGACAATAGAAAAAAATAAGTGGGCTGTCCCATTTAGCCCGCTCGGAACCTACCACGCCACTAATGCCTTGTACAATGGGAGGTGCTTAGGAGAGGTGCTTAGAGAAATAAACCAGAATTTTCTTAAGCACTGGTGCTTATTTATACAGGATAGACGCTTAACTAAGCGTCTCTCCTATAGAAATAGGCACCGGTGCTTTAGAAAAAACACGGTTTATTTTTCAAAGCATCTCCCATGTATAAGGCCTAACCCACTCTCCTCTGGCCTCCCCTTCCCGCGTACGGTTCGGGTTGAGCCGCCGCCCTTCTGACCTGGCAGCTGGCGAATGCTGCTCCTCCGGCCGCCTATCTTCTCCCTCGCGCTGGAGACCAGCATCTACGCGCTTACGTCCAGGCTTCTCTCAATGGAGAGCACCACCGACGCCTCTCGTGAGATGCGCAGCCGCCTGCTGGAGATGCTGACGTTGCTCCCGGCGATGGCGCCGAACATTGCCGTCCCGGAACTCAACGACGTGCGCACGGACCTCCAATGCTTCCTCGCCTTGACATACGCAATGACACCCTCGGACTCCGCTGCTCCCTCACCCGACCAGTTGTTGGACGTGGTGGTCACCCGGCGGCCTACCCCGACAGCCGATGATGATGAACACTTGGCCTACGCCATGACGGCGGTGCACCTCCTCCTGGACCACCTCGAGTGCTGCCGCAACGACTTGCTGAACTAGAGCTCCATCCCGATCGCCCGCCTAGGATCTTTGACCTTGAGAGCTACCTCCTCGACAGCCGCTATCTAAGTTTGTGTAAATGAATCAGTTATACATTTGTTCGATGGAATCTCACCTATGCCGAGCTAAGCCACCTATTTTTTAGTAGGTTGTTAGTTAACACCCGCCAAACCTTGGCGGGACTAAGTGGGCTGTGGTGGGACTCCCACGTTCAGTCCCACCTACAGCCTAACGTGTCATCATGTGCCCTTGGTGTTGGGGAACGTAGCATGCAATTTCAAAAAAATTCCTACAATCACGCAAGATCGCAACGAGAGGGGGAGGGTGTGTCCACGTACCCTCGTAAACCGAAAGCGGAAGCGTTAGCTTAATGCGGTTGATGTAGTCAAACGTCTTCTCGATTCAACCGATCAAGCACCGAACGTACGACACCTCCGAGTTCTGCACACGTTCAGCTTGATGACGTCCCTCGAACTCTTGATCCAGCAAAGTGTTGAGTGAGATTTTTGTCAGCACGATGGCGTGATGACGGTGATGGTGAAGTGATCCGCACAGGGCTTCGCCTAAGCACTACCACAATATGACCGGAGGAGTAAATGGTTGAAGTGGCACCGCACATGGCTAAAGAATAATTGATGTGCCTTAGAGGTCCCCCCCCCGCCCCCGTATATAAAGGAGGGAGAGGGGAGGAGGCCAGCCTAGGGGCGCGGCAAGTGGGAGGATTCGCACTTGGACTCCTAGTCCAATTCCCCCCCCTTTCCTGTTACCGAAAGGGGAAAGGGGGAAGGAAAGGGAGGAGGAGAAGGAAAGGGGGTCGCGCCCCCTCCCCTACTCCAATTCGGACTCCTTCCCTAGGGGGGGTGCCACCCCTTGTGGGCTGCCTTGCCTCCCTCCATATGGTCCATATCTTCCCCCGGGGGGTTCCGGTAACCCCTCGGTACTCTTATATGTACCCAATACATTCCGAAACACTTCTGGTGTCCGAATACTATCGTCCAATATATCAATCTTTACCTCTCAAACATTTTGCCACTCCTCGTCATGTCCGTGATCTCATCCGGGACCCCGAACAATCTTCGGTCACCAAAACACATAACTCATAATACAAATCGTCATCCAACATTAAGCGTGTGGACCCTATGGGTTCGAGAACTATGTAGACATGACCGAGACACATCTCCGGTGATAGAGGCAAAGGTGTCCCGTCTTTCTATGAGATGGTGGCTATCGTTTTGGAGGAAGTCGACTTTGACGATCCGACTACGAACGTGCGAGGACGTCATGCCTTAGCAATCGCTAAACCAACTCCGAGAGGTTATTGACCACGTCGGAGCACGATCAACCTGACCACGAAGGTATGTTTCCTGCAGGAAAACGAAGAACAAGCAAGAAACTAAGATTGCAATCTGGATATTGCAAATATAAGAGGAAAGCTTTATTGATCAAGGTGGGGTTCTGTGACACCTTTGTCTGGTCGTTGAACACAAACAAAGTACGCAAAGTTGCAGCTATGGCGAACTTTTAATCCAAACAAAACCCAAAGTCTAAACGACGCTCTAAGGGCTGTATATATGGAGGAAGAGGGGGGAATTTCGTGGCCCTTGGAGGAGGGGTCCGAAACCAACCCTAACTCTTGTTTCCCCACACATACGGACTCTAAAAACAGCCTATACTTAAGTATTTCGAAATTACATGGGCCTGGCCCAATAATAAGGTGACGCAGCACCTAGAATAGCCTCTAGACGAAATTTATGAAGTGGCATCTTGTATATTTCGTCCAAGGCTTCATGCACTCCTTATGGTGGCTTCAAAGTCCTGAAATCATCACTTGTAACTCCGTTTTGTTCCCCTATGCATGCCATCAAATCCATGCTTGTTCTTGCTCCAATGTTCATCCTTCTCCAAGCTAGGCCCTTCATTTGTAAGCAAAACAAATGTATCCAATTTAGGCAGCATCATATTCTCATGAACATTAGAATCATTACCAAGAAACGGAAGTACCTGGTAATTTAATTGGCGTGCGCGAGCTCTAGTAATTGGTCCAGTATGTGTAACAGTAGGGGCTGTGGGTGTAACAATGGTATTGATGTCCTCATCATCCGGTCAATAACCAACAGTGGAACCTGGATGCTCATATTGGTTCCTACATATTCTACAAAGATCTTTATTGGTCAAACCGCAATGACAACATGCGTCATTCCCTTTGTCATCGGTATGTTACTTGCCCGAGATTCGATCGTGGATATCTTCATACCTAGTTCAATCTCGTTACTGGCAAGTCCCTTTACTCGTTCCATAATACATTATCCTGCAACTAACTCATTAGTCACATTGCTTGCAAGGCTTATCATGATGTGCATTACCGAGAGAGGTCAGAGATACCTCTCCGATACTCGGAGTGACAAATCCTAATATCGATCTATGCCAACCCAACAAACACCTTCAGAGATACTTGTATTGTATCTTTATGATCACCCAGTTACGTTGTGACGTTTGATAGCACACAAGGTATTCCTCCGGTATCCGGGAGTTGCATAATCTCATAGTCAAAGGAATATGTATAAGTCATGAAGAAAGCAATAGCAATAAAACTTAACGATCATTATGCTAAGCTAACGGATGGGTCTTTTCCATCACATCATTCTCCTAATGATGTGATCCCATTCATCAAATGACAACACATGTCTATGGTTAGGAAACTTAACCATCTTTGATTAATGATCTAGTCTAGTAGAGGCATACTAGGGACACTATGTATTGTCTATGTACTCACACATGTATCAAGTTTCCGGCTAATACAATTCTAGCATGAATAATAAACATTTATCATGATATAAGGAAATATAAATAACAACTTTATTATTGCCTCTAGGGCATATTTCCTTCAATCTCCCACTTTCACTAGAGTCAATAATCTAGATTACATTGTAATGATTCTAACACCCATGGAGTCTTGGTGTTGATCATGTTTTGCCCGTGGAAGAGGCTTAGTCAATAGGTCTGCAACATTCAGATCTGTATGTATTTTTCAAATGTCTATGTCCCCCTCCATGACTTGATCACAGATGGAGTTGAAGCGTCTCTTGATGTGTTTGGTTCTCTTGTGAAATCTGGATTCCTTAGCTGAGGCAATTGCTCCAGTATTGTCACAAAAGATTTTCATTGGACATGATGCACTAGGTATTACACCTAGATCGGATATGAACTCCTTCATCCAGACTCCTTCATTTGCTGCTTCCGAAGCAGCTATGTACTCCGCTAGATCCCGCCACGACGCTTTTCTTGGAACTGCACCAACTGACAGCTCCATGATAACTGATATGTCTCCATCGTATCTACTTTTCCAAACACTTTTGCCCTTGTTTTGAACTCTAACTTGCATGATTTGAATGGAACTAACCCGGACTGACGCTATTTTCAGCAGAATTGCCACGGTGTTATTTTTGTGCAGAAATAAAAGTTCTCGGAATGACCTAAAACTTCACGGAGAATATTTTTGGAATATATAAAAATACTGGCTAAAGAATCTAGACCAGGGGCCCACACCATGTCCACGAGGTGCGGCGCGCCTACCCCAGGCCGCACGCCCGCCTCGTGGGCCTTTGAGCTCCACCGACCTCAACTCCAACTCTATATATTGACGTCGGGAGAAAAAATCAGAGAGAAGGATTCATCGCGTTTTACGATACGGAGCCGCCGCCAAGCCCTAATCTCTCTCGGGAGGGATGATCTGGAGTCCGTTTGAGGCTCCGGAGAGGGGAATCCGTCACCGTCGTCGTCATCAACCTTCCTCCATCACCAATTTCATGATGCCCACCGCCGCGTGTGAGTAATTCCATCATAGGCTTGCTGGACGGTGATGGGTTGGATTAGATTTACCATGTAATTGAGTTAGTTTTGTTAGGGTTTGATCCCTAGTGTCCATTATGTTATGAGATTGATTTTGCTATGACTTTGCTATGCTTAAAGCTTGTCACTAGGGCCCGAGTGCCATGATTTCCGATCTGAACCTATTATGTTTTCATGAATATATGTGAGTTCTTGATCCTATCTTGCAAGTCTATAGTCACCTATTATGTGTTATGATCCGTTAACCCCAAAGTGACAATAATCGGGATACTTACCGGTGATGATCGTAGTTTGAGGAGTTCATGTATTCACTAAGTGTTAATGCTTTGGTCTGGTACTCCATTAAAAGGAGGCCTTAATATCCCTTAGTTTCCAATAGGACCCCGCTACCACGGGAGGGTAGGATAAAGGATGGCATGCAAGTTCAAGCACGTATGACTATATTTGGAATACATGCCTATGTTACATTGATGAACTGGAGCTAGTTCTGTGTCACCCTATGTTATAACTGTTGCATGAGGAATCGCATACGACATAATTATCCATTACTGATCCAATGCCTACGAGCTTTTCACATATTGATCTTTGCTTAGTTACTTTTCCGTTACCACTGTTACAATTACTACAAAACTGCTATTGTTACTTTTGCCACCATTACCGTTACTTCCATATGACTTTGGTACTAAATACTTTCCTGCAGATATTAAGTTTTCCAGGTGTGGTTGAATTGACAACTCAACTGCTAATACTTGAGAATATTCTTTGGCTCCCCTTGTGTCAAATCAATAAATTTGGGTTGAATACTCTACCCTCGGAAACTGTTGCGGTCCCCTATACTTGTGGGTTATCAAGACTATTTTCTGGCGCCGTTGCCAGGAAGCATAGCTCTATTTTTTGACTCACTTGGGATTTATATCTGCTGATCACTATGAGGAACTTGAAAGATGAGAAAACCAAAATTTATCCTCAACTACGAGGGGAGGTAAGGAAGTGCCATCTAGCTCTGCACTTGATTCCCCTTCTGTTTTGAGTAAACTTGCGACACCTAAACATGCTTCTGCTATTAATTCTGATATGTCGCATGTTATTGATGATGCCACTTCTGCTATGCATGATACTTTTGATGAAACTACTTCTATGCTTGATAATATTGTGCCACTAGGTGAATTTCTTGATGAACAACTTGCTAGGGCTAGAGAGAATAAAATAATTGAAACTGATAATATTGATGAAAGTGATGATGAAGATACTCCTCCTAGATATGAATTGCCTATTGTGCCTAAGGGTTATGTTATGGATGAAGAAACTGCTAGAGACTTACTTGCTTGCAATGATAGATATGATCTTAAGAAATTATTAGCTAAGCTTAAAGAAAAATCTTTGAATGCCAGAATGAAATATGACCCTGCTTTTGCTACTTCACCTATCTGTCTTACTGATAAGGATTATTATTTCTCTGTTGATCCTGAGATAATTACTTTGGTTGAATCTGATCCTTTTCATGGTTATGAATCTGAAACTGTTGTGGCACATCTTACTAAATTAAATAATATAGCCACCGTATTCACTAATGATGAGAAAACTCGCTACTACTATATCCTTCAATTATTTTTGTTCTCATTAAAGGGTGATGCTAAAACATGGTTTAATTCTCTTGATCCTGGTTGTGTGCGTAGTCCCCAGGATATGATTTATTACTTCTCGCTAAATATTTCCCGCTCATAAGAAACAAGCTGCCTTAAGGAAATATATAATTTTGTGCAAATTGAAGAAGAGAGTCTCCCACAAGCTTGGGGGAGGCTTCTCCAATTACTTAATGCTTTGCCTGATCATCCTCTCAAGAAAAATGAAATACTTGATATCTTTTATAATGGACTCGATGCTTCCAGAGACCACCTGGATAGTTGTGTTGGTTGTGTTTTCAGGGAAAGAACATTTGATCAAGCCGAATTGCTATTGAATAATATGTTGAGTAATGAAAATAATTGGACACTTCCTGAACCAACTCCTAAGCCAACTCCGAAGAAAAGGGGTATTCTATTTCTCAATCCTGAAGATATGCAAGAGGCAAAGAAATCTATGAAAGAAAGGGTATTAAAGCTGAAGATGTTAAGAATTTACCACGTATTGAAGAAATACATGGTCTTAATAACCCGACACAAATAGTAAAGGTAAATTCTCTCTATAGATTTGATGAAGGTGATATTCCTCGTTATAAGTCTGCTAGCCAATGCTTAGATGAGTTTTATAACTTTATTGTTAAACAAGAAAACTTCAATACTTATGTTGGTAGACAATTGAAACATAATGCTTATATGATTGAACACTTAAGTGATTATATTTATAGAGTTAAAGGTGAAATTAAACTCATTAGTAAACATGCTTCTATGGTTACCACTCAAGTAGAGCTAGTGCTTAAAGCTCAAAATGATTTGCTCAATGAATTAAATAATAAGAAAAATGATAATATTTTTAGAGTTATGACTAGAGGGGGTAAAATGACTCAGGAACCTTTGTATCTGAGGGCCACCCTAAGATAATTGAGCAAGATTCTCAGAGAACTAATGTTGATGCACCTAGTCCTTCTAAGAAGAAGAAAAAGAAAAATGATAGGACTTTGCATGCTTCTAGTGAAACCTGTTGTTGACACACCAAAGAATCCCAATGATATTTCTATTTCTGATGCTGAAACACAATCTGGTAATGAACATGAACCTAGTGATAATATTAATGATGATGTTCATGTTGATGCTCAACCTAGCAATAACAATGATGTAGATATTGAACCTGCTGTTGATCTTCATAACCCACAATCAAAGAATCAAAGTTATGATAAAAGAGACTTCATTGCTAGGAAGCACGGTAAAGAAAGAGAACCATGGGTTCAGAAACCCATGCCTTTTCCTCCTAAACCATCCAAGAAAAGGATGATGAGGATTTTGAGCGCTTTCTTTGAAATGATTAGACCTATCTTTTATGTATGCGTTTGATCGATATGCTTAAAATGAATCCTTATGCTAAGTATATGAAAGAAATTGTTACAAATAAAAGAAAGATACCGGAAGCTGAAATTTCCACCATGCTTGCTAATTATACTTTTAAAGGTGGAATGCCTAAGAAACTTGGAGATCCAGGAGTACCAACTATACCTTGCTCCATTAAAAGAAACTATGTTAAAACTACTTTATGTGATCTTGGAGCCAGTGTTATGCCTCTCTCTTCATATCGTAGACTTGATTTGAATAAGTTGACACCTACTAAAATATCTTTGCAAATGGCCGATAAATCAACCGCTATACCTGTCGGTATTTGTGAGGATGTGCCTGTTGTGGTTGCAAACGTTACTATCTTAACGGACTTTGTTATTCTTGATATTCCCGAGGATGATAGTTGTAACATCCCAAATTTTCAATTTGGAATGTTATACATAAGTCATCCAAGCATATCATATTTTATCGCATCTTTGTTCCGCAATCCTCGAAATCCTAAGCAACTCAAGGACCCTCGGAGAGAGTTGGGGATTTTCCGGTCTTCATATCAAATACTGAGAACGAGGATTTTTTATTTTAATTATTTTTCTCTCCGAAAAAATATTTCATATTAAAAAATAAATGAGGGGGAGATAATATGACTTCTCCAAAACAGTTGAAATATTGGGGGGGGGGGGGAATGTTAAAATCATTATTTGGTTTTTTATTTGATTTTATTTGGAATTTATTTGCGTTAGAAAAATTGCACATTTTAAAAATTGCATTTTTGGGGCCAAGAAAATGTTCATCTCGTTCTAAATATTTCATTTAGACGGTGAAAATTTGTTTTGAAATTTTTAGATTTTTTATTTTATTTTTATAGGAGTTTTTCCGTCAGCGGAACAATTTAAAAAAAAAAACTCCTCGCGCCCGACCGGGCCTAGGGCCCAGTCGAGCCGCCGCCACACGGACCGGAGTCCGAGTTGGACTCCGCCCCCGCCGCCGCCTTGCCCCCTCCTCCAAGCCGAGCCCCCCCCCCTCTCTCTTAAATACCGCACCCCGCCGCCACCACCACCCACCACCACCACCGCCGAGCCCGAGCCCGAGCCCGCTGGCCCGAGTCACCGCCAGATTCCACCGCTGTCGCCGCCTTCCGTCGCCGGAGCCCGAGCCCCGCCACCCCGCGCCCCGCCGGTGCCCCGCCTCACCGGACCTCTCCCCGGAGGTAACCGCCGGATCCGAGACCACCGGTTTTTTTAAACCGTTCGGTTTATTTTTTTTTCCGAAACCCTAGTTCTCGTTTTTTAAATAGATCGGTTTTTCTCCGGTTTATTTATTTAGCGAGCGTTCACTCGTTCGTTCGTTTTAACGAACGCGTTCTTCATTTAGGTTCAGATAACGAACGTTCGTTCGTTAAGCTGTTCGTCGCTTTTCTTTTCTCGGATTTATTCCACGATTTTTCTGATCGCGATTTCTGATCCGATTTTCGTTCTAATATAACTTTTCGCTCGTTTATCGGAATCAGACGATTCAAGCGCCCAGAGTTTTATCTCGAAACCCTCTTTCCGAATAACCAACTCAAACAAGTTTTTGCCTCTGTAAAATTTGACCTTAGTTCAGATTAGTAAACGGATCTTATTACTTTCGCCGTTTGAGTTTTGTTGCTTCGTTTGGTTTGATTCTTTTTGCGAACCGAGTTCTTAAGTTGAACTTTCTGGTCAACCTATTATTTGAGTTTTACCTATGCATCTTTGCTTGTTGCTTATGTATGTTATTGTTTGCTTGCGATAGAATTCTCGGAGTGCGAAGCGTGTTACTACGAGTCTCTAGGATTCACGGATCGTCAGCAAGGCAAGTAACACATTGATCATACTCTTTCCATACCCAGTTTTATGCATTAGTTTAAATCCTCAAACATTGCATGATTAGGATGTCATTAATTTTGTGGGTTGGGAAGTAGTAGTTGAGGTAGAACCTATTGCCCTGTTACTATCAAACCCTTGGGAGTTACTTCTACGTGTTGCTATTATTGCTATGCTATGCTCGTAGACGTGGTTTTGGTTTGAGTGTATCCATGAAAGATGTGAGATTGTTAATTAATGGTTTATTTTAAGGTGGCAACTTTAATACACATCTAGGTGGATTGAGGCATCTGGGGAACCCAGTGTTGTCTGTTTTATTTTTGGAAATCCTGGGGTACCCGTGTGATCTTCCTATGGACCGCCACCCAGGCTCAAAGGGAAATGAGATTATTCATGCTAGAAACTTCCGTGTGCAGCCAGAAGCTACTATGGGCTCTAGCATAGTTGAGTAAGTTACGTGAAGCTCTTGAAGGGGTAGATCAGCAGGTAGTGGGTTTTGTAGGTTTGGTATGGTCTACCCGGAGTAGAGAGTTAATGTTTCTGAAAGACTATGTCTCGGTCATCCGTTTCTCAAACACCATGTAGTGCGAGAAATCAACGGAGGCGATCGAGTCTTGTGGGGAAAAGTGCGCAAACCTCTGCAGAGTGTACAATCTAATCATGGTTAGCCGTGTCCCGGTTATGGACAATTTTGAGTATCTAGTACTTGAGTATTCACATGTATCTCATCACTCTTAATTAATATTGTTGGGTTGTTAACTACTTTAATTGGGATTGAGTTGGGGTTATACCTTCTCAATAATGTTTCAACCACCATGATAGTTAAATAAAATTTATTCCTTTGTTGTAGGGAAAATTGGCTTTTCAGAAAACTATAACCATAGAGCTTGTCCACCAGCCAAATATGCATGTAGTGATAGCATTATTCTGTTCTTGCTTTCATCGTGTTATATTGCCAAGATATTCCATGTCTTGACCGTTCTCGGGCTGCAACGTATTATGTTGCAGACTTTTGAACGAGGAGTAAGGATCGTTAGGTCGTTGCCGTGCAGCTCAGCCATGCCGTTGGAGTTGATGGACTCACTTTATCTTCCAAGCCTTCCGCTGTTATCGCATTAGATGGCCTTAAGCCGTATTATTGTAATAAGTTCTCTTTGAGACTTTCGATGTAATAAGTGTGTGATTGCTACTCGTTATAAATCCTTCGAGTATTGTGTGTGTCAAGATTATCGATCCAGGATGACATCAAACACGAGACTTGACCATCTGAGGTCGGGTCGCTACAAGATGGTATCGGAGCACACGCTGAGTGTAGGACACGACCATTAAGATAAACCATAGGTCACTCTTCTCTACTCATTTCTGACGCCTCTCCGTTTTTCCACTCTTTAGGATGACGGAGATGAAGAACAAGTTTGCACAACCTGATGAAGACACACCTTTTGGACGCCACTTGAAGGAAGTCACTAGGTGCTTGAACATTGGTATACCAAGCTTCACCAGAACGTACAATGCCACCTTACCAGAAGAGGAGCGCTGGATGATTCAAGTACAAGTTCCAGGAAGGACGTTCTCGCCAACTTCTAAGCCCATAGAGTTTTCTTTCGAAGCACCCACCTGGAGTCTAGGAAAGAGTATGGTAGCTCACATTACCATGGGACGTATTGGAGAAGTCTACAACAGGGAGCTTAAAGACACCATATATCAAATATGTGGGCGCCGAGACGAGCAATGGGAAGTAATCAGCACCAAGAAGGATAGATCAATTGCAGCTTTTATCCAGGAGCTAAACCAGCACATTCGACGCCAGGAGAACCAAATGTGCGCAGATATGATGGAATTGAAGAAGGCGAAGACCAGGATCATCGAACTAGAGGAAGAACTCAAGTTTACACGCGACGGATATGAGGAGGAAATCAAGACACTACTAGAGAAGAACGACGACCTAGTCAAGAAGATCGGAGTATTCATGGGAGGATCAGCACCAGAAGAAGAGGAGGAAGATCCCACTTACCCGGACAACTACATCATCATCGACAACACCGATTCCGATCCAAGTGATGATGATTACAAAGACGAAGCTAGAGCAGACATCATGGAGTCTTCCACCGATCAAAATTTTTAGATGACCACCATATAATAGTATTTCCCCCATGTATCTAATAGTAGTTGAACACTTTTGCGATAGTTCTAGACCGTTTGTATGCCCTTTCTTGATTGATTGAGTGAAATGTTTGTGTTTGCCTCATATGCATATGGGTAGTGTTTTCTCATTAGACCTCTTTCTATTCTAATCTCTTCCATCTAAACCCTCAGATGCCTCCAAGACGTGACACCGGTTTTGTTTTCCCATCGGAGCTCACTCAGTTAATCCAGCAGCAGAATGCTTTGATGCAACTGCTAGTTCAGAACTAGGGCAATAACAACAACAACAACCCGCCGCCAGTGGACAATTTAGCCCGTTTTCTGAGGTTACAACCGCCGGTGTTTTCCAGTAGCACCGAGCCAATAGTTGCTGATGATTGTCTACGCCGTATTGGAAGGGAGTTAACCACCGCAGGATGCACGGATGCTGAGAAGGTGCGCTTTGCCGCACATCAATTGGATGGACCAGCAGCCGCATGGTGGGAGAATTACACGGCTACTTTTCCTATAGCCAATGTCACTTGGGACCAGTTTCAGCAAGCTTTTCACACAGCACATGTCTCAATTGGATCCATGCTGATGAAGAAGCGCGAGTTTCGCAACTTACGCCAGGGGAACCGTACTGTAGCTCAGTACGTGGATGATTTTAGCAAGTTATCACGCTATGCTCCTGATGATGTGGCCACAGATGCCGCGAAGCAGGAGAAGTTCATGGAAGGGCTGAACGATGAGATGAGCATGCAGTTGATGGTGGCAACATTCAACAACTACCATGAGTTGGTAGACAAGGCCCTCATGATTGAAGGAAAGCAGCAGCAAATTGAGAGCCGTAAGAGGAAGTATGGACAAGGGAAGTATAATTCAGGAGCTCAACAGAAGCCCCGCTTAACCCCAAACTCGGGAGGACTTGTTCATAACCATGGAGGTCACAACCACACTGGAGGAGGATCGCATAACCACAATGGTGCGAATAATGGAAATGGGAATGGAGATAACAACAATCAGAACCGCTCCAACCCATCTACACCCGCCAAAAGGGACCTAAGTCAAGTTACTTGCTTTAAGTGCGGGAAGACAGGGCACTATGCCAATGATTGCCCTGAAGGAAGGAATGGAAACGGAAATGGGAGCGCTGGGAAGAAGCCCAATCCATTCAACAAAGGACAAGTGAACCATGTTAACGTGGAGGAGGTTGAAGAACAGCCCGACGCGGTAATAGGTAAGTTTTTGGTTAAGTCATTTACCGCTCTTGTTCTTTTCGATACTATGCATCGCATTCATACATATCAAGGGGATTTGTGGATAAGTTTAAGCTACCAACCCAAACCCTTAGGACCCCTCTTTTAGTGAGCTCGCCTGGAGCAGAGTACATGGCTAGCCGATGGTGCACCCAGATACCCCTAACCATTGGCACACATGTTTTTCCGTCCGACCTAATTATCTTGGAGTCACAAGGATTGGATGTGATATTAGGTATGGACTGGATGTCGAAGTATGGAGGAAGCATTGACTGCGTGAGTAAGTCACTTTATCTCACCACCCCGGAGGGAAAAAGGATTAAGTATGTATCTAGGCATGTGCCTAGGAGGAGCCAAGTGAATGCCCTCACGGGAGTTGTACAGGAGGAAGTGCCTGTAGTAAAGGATTTTCCGGATGTTTTCCCACAGGAGTTACCAGGCATGCCACCGGATCGAGACATCGAGTTCCTGATTGAGCTACTGCCAGGTACAGGGCCAATATCCAAGAGACCCTACCGGATGCCCGCAAATGATCTGGAGGAAATTATGAAACAGATCAAGGAGTTATTGGAGAAAGGTTATATTCGCAGGAGTTCATCACCTTGGGGAGCACCAGTACTTTTGGTCGAGAAGAAGGATAAATCCCTGAGGATGGTCGTTGACTACCGAGCCTTGAATGAAGTAACGATAAAGAACAAGTACCCATTACCGATGATCAATGATCTGTTTGATCAGTTGCAAGGAGCTAAGGTGTTTTTGAAGATTGATCTACGGTCAGGATACCATCAGTTGAAGATTCGAGAGAAGGATATACCAAAGACAACGTTCACCACGCGGTATGGATTATACGAGTATACGGTCATGTCGTTTGGACTGACTAACGCCCCTGCCTATTTCATGAGTATGATGAACAAGGTGTTCATGGAGTATTTGGACAAGTTTGTTGTGGTGTTTATTGATGATATTTTGGTATACTCGAAGAACGAAGAGGAGCACAAGGAGCATTTGCGTTTAGTTCTCGAGAAACTCAGGGAACACCAGTTATATGCCAAATTCAGCAAGTGCGAGTTTTGGTTGAAGGAAGTTGAATTTCTTGGGCATGTTATATCATGGGAACGTATAGCAGTGGACCCCAGCAAGGTTCGATCGATCCATTGAATGGTTGGCACCCACTTGCTTGGCGAGATCCATGATTTCCTTGGACTCGCAGGATATTATCGGAGATTCATTGAGAATTTTTCTAAGATTGCTAAGCCAATGACCGAATTGCTGAAGAAGGATACTAAGTTTAAATGGACAGATGATTGCGAGGCAAGTTTTCAGGAGTTGAAGAAACGATTGACTACAGCCCCAGTGCTAACACTGCCAGATATACATAAGGAGTTTCAAGTGTATTGTGACGCCTCACGCTTGGGACTTGGATGTGTGCTTATGCAGGACGGAAAGGTTTTTTCATATGCCTCACGACAAATGAAGCCCCATGAGTTGAACTATGCCACACATGATTTGGAGCTAGCAGCGGTAGTGCATGCATTGAAGACTTGGAGACATTATCTTATTGGAAACCGTTGTGATGTGTACACGGATCATAAGAGTTTGAAGTACATTTTCACATAGAAGGAGTTGAACCTTAGACGGAGGAGATGTCTGGAGCTTATAAAGGATTACGATATGAAGCTGCACTATCATCCAGGAAAGGCCAATGTCGTAGCAGACGCTTTGAGCCAGAATAGTTATGCTAATATCCTTGAAAGTAAGGGATTGCCAAAGGAGTTAGTAGAGGATATCATGGAACTTCGGTTGGAGATTGTTCCAAGAGGTTTCATTGCAACAATGGAGGTTCAGTCTACATTGTTGGACAAGATTCGAGAAGCTCAGAAGGAAGACAAAGAGATTGTTGAGATAAAGGAGAAGATGAGCAAAGGAAGGGCCAAAGGTTTTCGCGAGGATGAGCACGATACCTTATGGTTTGAGGACCGAGTTTATGTGCCCAATAACACTGAGATCAGGAAGTTAATACTTCAGGAGGCCCATGACTCACCGTACTCTATACACCCCGGAAACACCAAGATGTATTTGGATTTGAAAGAGCGTTTTTCATGGACTGGTATGAAGAAGGATATTGCCGAGTATGTAGCCGTGTGTGATGTATGTCAGAGAGTGAAGGCAGAGCATCAGAAGCCAGCAGGACTGTTACAGCCTATGCCGATACCCGAATGGAAGTGGGATAAACTTGGCATGGATTTTATCACCGGATTGCCCAGAATCAAAGCAGGATATGACTCAATATGGGTAGTAGTGGATCGCTTGACCAAAGTGGCTCACTTCATCCCAGTTAAAACAACCTATACAAGTGTGAAGTTGGCCAAGATATATATGTCCAGGATCGTATGTTTGCATGGAGTTCCGAGGACCATCGTATCAGATAGAGGAACACAGTTTACTTCAAAGTTTTGGCATCAGCTACACTAGACTTTGGGAACAAGATTGGAGTTCAATCTGACATTCCACCCGCAGCATGATGGATGAGATGAGAGAGTCAACCAGATTTTGGAGGACATGTTGAGAGTCTGCGCTAGACTATGGGTCTAGTTGGGATGACAATTTGCCTTACGTGAGTTCTCATACAACAATAGCTACGGGCCGGTTTGAAGATGGCACCGTTCAAGCTCTGATGGACGCAGATGTAGAACACCTACGATGTGGGATGAGGTAGGAGACCGTCAGTTGTTTGGACCAGATTTGATCAAAGAGTCGGAGGATAAGGTTAAACTAATCCGTGACAGATAGAAGATTGCTCAGTCCAGGCAGAAGAGTTATGCAGACTCAAATTGCAAGGAAGTAACCTATGAAATTGGAGACAGAGCCTATCTGCGAGTATCACCCTTGTGAGGAGTGAAACGTTTTGGAGTTAAAGGAAAATTAGCTCCGAGATTTGTAGGACCGTATCGTGTTTTGGAACGGATGGGAGAAGTTTCCTACAAGCTGGAGTTACCTGAAGGATTGTCAGGAGTTCACGATGTGTTCCACGTATCACAGTTGAAGAAGTGTCATGTTGAGACGGCAGATATACCGTTAAGAGATATAGTGCCCCTGGAGGCGATTCAGTTGGACAGTAATTTGACCTATGAAGAGAAGCCAGTAAAGATTCTTGACTTTGACAGCCGAGTCACGCGCAGCAAGGTTATCAAGTTTTGCAAGGTTCAGTGGAGCCACCATACCGAGGAGGAAGCCACCTGGGAACGAGAAGAGGATATTCGCAAGGACCACCCGCACCTATTTTCTAGCCAACCCGAATCTTGAGGACAAGACTCATCTTAAGGGGGTAGGTTTGTAACATCCCAAATTTTTAATTTGGAATGTTATACATAGGTCATCCATGCATATCATATTTTATCGCATCTTCGTTCCGCAATCCTCGAAATCCTATGCAACTCAAGGACACTCGGAGAGAGTTGGGGATTTTCTGGTTTTCATATTTGATTTTTATCAAATCGAGAACGAGGATTTTTTATTTTAATTATTTTCTCTCAGGAAAAATATTTCATATTAAAAATAAATGAGGGAGATAATATGACTTCTCCAAATCAGTTGAAATATTGTGGGGGAGGATGTTAAAATCATTATTTGGTTTTTATTTGATTTTATTTGGATTTTATTTGCGTTAGAATAATTGCAAGTTTTAAAATTCCATTTTAGGGCCAAGAAAATGTTCATCTCCTTCTAAATATTTCATTTAGACGGTGAAAATTTGTTTTGGCATTTTAGATTTTTATTTTATTTTTATAGGAGTTTTCCTTCAATGGAACAATTTTTTAAAAAACTCCTCATACCGACCGGGCCTAGGGCTCACCGAGCAGGCCGGCCCAGCCGAGCCACCGCTGAGCCTCCTCAGCCCGCCTGCCGCCGCCGCCACTCGGACCGAGTCCGAGTTGGACTCGCCCCGCCGCCGCCTTGCCCCTCCTCCAAGCCGAGCCCCCTCCTCTCTAAATACCGCACCCGCCGCCACCACCACCCACCACGACCACCGCTGGAGCCCGAGCCCGAGCCCCCCGCCGCCGCCGAGTCGCCGCCGCCGCCTTCCGTCGCCGAGCTCGAGCCCAGCCACCCACGCGCGCACGAGAGCCCGCCTCACCGGACCTCTCGCCGGAGGTATCCGCCGGATCCGAGACCGCCGGTTTTTTTTTAAACCGTTCGGTTTATTTTTTTTTCCGAAACCCTAGTTCTCATTTTTTTAAATAGATCGGTTTTTTCCGGTTTATTTATTTAGCGAGCGTTCACTCGTTCGTTCGTTTTAACGAACGCGTTCTTCGTTTAGGTTCAGATAACGAACGTTCGTTCGTTAAGCTGTTCGTCGCTTTTCTTTTCTCGGATTTATTCCGCGATTTTTCTGATCGCGATTTCTGATCCGATTTTTGTTCTAGTATAACTTTTCGCTCGTTTATCGGAATCAGGCGATTCAAGCGCCTAGAGTTTCTCTCGAAACCCTCTCTCCAAATAACCAACTCAAACAAGTTTTTGCCTCTGTAAAATTTGACCTTAGTTCAGATTAGTAAACGGATCTTATATCTTTCGTCGTTTGAGTTTTGTTGCTTCGTTTGGTTTGATTCTTTTTGCGAACTGGAGTTCTTAAGTTGAACTTTCTGGTCAACCTCTTATTTGAGTTTTACCTATGCATCTTTGCTTGTTGCTTATGTATGTTATCGTTTGCTTGTGATAGAATTCCCGGAGTGCGAAGCGTGTTACTACGAGTCTCTAGGATTCACGGATCGTCAGCAAGGCAAGTAACACATTGATCATACTCTTTCCATACCCAGTTTTATGCATTAGTTTCAATCCTCAAACATTGCATGATTAGGATGTCATTAATTTTGTGGTTGGGAAGTAGTAGTTGAGGTAGAACCTATTGCCCTGTTACTATCAAACCCTTGGGAGTTACTTTTACGTGTTGCTATTATTGCTATGCTATGCTTTTAGATGTGGTTTGGGTTTGAGTGTATCCATGACAGATGTGAGATTGTTAATTAATGGTTTATTTTAAGGTGGCAACTTTAATACACATCTGGGTGGATTGAGGCACCTGGGGAACCCAGTGTTGTCTGTTTTATTTTGGAAATCCCGGGTACCGTGTGATCTTCCTATGGACCGCCACCAGTGCTCAAAGGAAACTGAGATTATTCATGCTAGAAACTTCCGTGTGCAGCCACAAGCTACTATGGGCTCTAGCATAGTTGAGTAAGTTACGTGAAGCTCTTGAAGAGGTAGATCAGCAGGTAGTGGGTTTTGTAGGTTTGGTATGGTCTACCCGGAGTAGAGAGTTAATGTTTCTGAAAGACTATGTCTCGGTCATCCGTTTCTCAAACACCATGTAGTGCGAGAAATCAACGGAGGCGATCGAGTCTTGTGGGGAAAAGTGCGCAAACCTCTGCAGAGTGTACAATCTAATCATGGTTAGCCGTGTCCTCGGTTATGGACAATTTTGAGTATCTAGTACTTGAGTATTCACATGTATCTCATCACTCTTAATTAATATTGTTGGGTTGTTAACTACTTTAATTGGGATTGAGTTGGGGTTATACCTTCTCAATGATGTTTCAACCACCATGATAGTTAAATAAAATTTATTCCTTTGTTGTAGGGAAAAATTGGCTTTTCACAAAAATATAACCATAGAGCTTGTCCACCAGCCAAATATGCATGTAGTGATAGCATTATTCTGTTCTTGCTCTACTGTGTTATATTGCCAGCATATTCCATGTGCTGACCCGTTCTCGGGCTGCAACGTATTATGGTTCAGACTTTTCAGACGAAGAGTAACGATCGTTAGGTCGTTGCCGTGCAGCTCAGCTATGCCGTTGGAGTTGATGGACTCACTTTATCTTCCAAGCCTTCTGTTGTTATCGCATTAGATGGCCTTAATCCATATTATTGTAATAAGTTCTCTTTTGAGACTTTCGATGTAATAAGTGTGTGATTGCTACTCTGTTATAAATCCTTGAGTATCGTGTGTGTCAAGATTATCGATCCAGGATGACTTTGAAACACAGAGACTTGACCATCTGAGGTCGGGTTGCTTCAATAGTATGTCGATTATCCTTGGTAGACCCTTTCTGAATGCTGCAGGGGCTGTTATTGATTGCAATAAAGGCAATGTCACTTCTCATGTTAATGGTAATTAGCATATGGTACACTTCCCGAGGAAACAACCTCAAGTCCACAGTATCAATTCTATTGAAAAAATTCCAATGATTACTATTGGAAGTTTTGAATTTCCTCTTCCTACTGTCAAAAAGAAATATGATATTCTGATTGTCGGGGACGCGCATATCCCTGTTGAGGTAACCTAGTGCTATTCGAAAATTCTTCGGTTGCATGCGATTCGGAATGAATTTGTTAACAAGACTTGATCAACCTTGTTAATGGATTCCTTTTGATGAACATGAGATGGATGAAGTTAGACAGCACAACTCTTTGTACCCTCCTTTTACTTTCTGTTATTTAGAATAAATAAAGCAAAAATAGTATTTTCTGTCTGTTTTCTTAATTATCCTTGCAATAAAAAATACCCTGAAAATAAAAGTTCTCCAAATGTCCCGAAAATGAAATATGAATTTTTGTAGAATATTTAAGTATATTTGGCACTAAGAACACACCAGAGGGGGCAACCACCTAGCCACGAGGGTGCAAGGCGCGCCCACCCCCCTAGGCGCGCCCACCTGCCTCGTGGGCCCCATGTGGCCCCCCTCCACTTATTCCTGTACCCACACACTTCGTCTTCCTGCAAAAAAAATCACCACCTAGCTCAAACCCGTGTTCTATCTCATCTTGCTGTGATTTTCGATCTCCTTGCTCAAAGCTCCACTCCCAAAACTGCTTTGGGGGATTGTTCTTCGGTATGTGACTCCTCCAATGGTCCAATTAGTTTTTGTTCTAGTGTTTTATTTATTGCAAATTTTTGCTGCTTAGGTGACCCTGTTCTTGAGCTTGCATGTCAAATTTATTTGGTCCCAAGTAGTTTTAATGCATGATATAGTCTCTAGGCACTTGTGGGAGTAGTTGCTATCAATCTTGTTGAGTTTGGTTCACTTTTATTTTGAGTCACTAAAAATTTCAGAAATTTTTCAGAGGAAGAAATATGTTTAGGAAAATGTACCAAGGTGGTTCTTCAAGGAAGCAAGGACCCAGGCCCGCAATACGTGAACCGGACTATGAACTACCAAGAGAAGCTCAAGTGCATCCTTGTGAATGGCCGTCAGAAAATTTCATGGTCCAAGCAGGAATTAAGGAGGAATTTGGAGCATATGTGCGTAACGCTAAAATTGAGGGCTTCATGTCAGATAAGTGCCCCCAATACCACTACCTAACTGATTCCTTTGTGAGAAGGTCTAGATTTACATCATCACGCAATTCTCACACTGTCCTATTTGATCTTTATGATAAATCTTATACCATGGACTTAGAAGATTTTAATACTGCTTGTAAACTCCCGCAATGGGGTAGTGCTAGTGAACCTCGCAAATCTGAGTTTAAAGATTTTCTTGCTAGTATCACTGCGGGGAATCTAGAGAAATAACACAAGCTACCATAGGGAGCATCTATTTTCCTGCTATACATTATTTTGCTCTCTTTATAGGAAGATGCGTAAACGGTAAGGATGAGGCATGTCACATATATGTTCCAGATCTTAGTGTTCTCAAGAGTGATGTGTTAGGAGATAAACAATATAACTTGGGCGCTATTGTTGCACGAAGGTTGCATCATGACAGTATTAGTGGAGATTTATTTGGTGGAATTTATGCAACCCGTGTAGCTAATTATCTTGAGATACCCATACATGAAAATGATATGGAATTGTCTCCTGCTTATTTAGATTATGATGCTATGGTTTGTCATCAATTTATTGAGAGGAATAAACAGTTCCTCCAATACCGACTAATCTTTGACAGACGTTGCACTGTCCATGTTGCTCTCCCTGCTCCTGGTTTCTCTGACTTTCATGCAAAAGGGAGATATATTATAACCAGGGAGGAGGTGAACGAGCATGAGAGGAGGACGGAGGCAGCTTGCCTCCAAGCTGCAGCTCATGAGGTAATAGCTGCTGCATCTCAGTACGACCCCAGCTACTACTTTGATCCATGGGCATAGACCAACTTACGACAAAAGCCTAAGCTTGCGGGAGTACGTATTCTCACCGACATTAAATTCATGTACACACACTCATTCTAGTTGTCGGTGCTCATACTTTTTCTTTGTACTATCCATGTTAGTTTATTTTCTTTTTCTCGCTTTCTTCTTGTGTGTTTGAATAACCTTGAGAAAAACCAAAAATATTAGTTGTAGCTTTTAGCTAGTTTACTTTCCATGCCTGTAGTAGTAATAATTAAAAGAAAACCCAAAAAGATTTCTCGATCTTCTTTTGCTTGTTGGGAGTTTTCTCGTGTAAATAGTTTTATTTCTTTTCTTTTCTTTGGGGGTCGAGATGAGAAGACCATAATTAAAATGTTGAAGTGGCTCTTATATGCATTATTGTTTATTTAGCCAAGAGCCCATATTACCTTGTCTTCTCATGTGTATTAAAATGCCTGCAGATTTCAGTTTAGTCCAATGCACGTGCACTATTATTATTATCCACACTGTTCGGTCGTGCAAGTGAAAGGCAATAATGACGATATATGATGGACTGGTTAAGATGAGAAAAGCTAGTATGAACTCGACCTCTCTTGTTTTTGTAAATATGATTAGTTCATCGTTCCTGATTTAGCCTATTATGAATGAAACATGTTTGCAATGACAATTAGAGATTATAGTTGATTATGCCATGCTTAATTAGCTAGGAGTTTATAATGGTTTACCTTGCGTGCCAACATGCTATTAAAATGGTTGTGATGTGGTATGATAGGGTGGTATCCTCCTTTGAATGATTCAAGTGGCTTGATGCTACCTCTTGAGCACTGCGTTGGTTTTCCCTTGAATAGGAAAGGGTGATGCAGCAAAGTAGCGTAAGTATTTCCCTCAGTTTTTGAGAACCAAGGTATCAATCCAGTAGGAGGCTACGCGCGAGTCCCTCTTACCTACACAAAACAAATAAATCCTCGCAACCAACGTGATAAGGGGTTGTCAATCCCTTCACGGTCACTTACGAGATAGATATGATAGGATAATATTTTTGGTATTTTTGTGATAAAGATGCAAAGTAAAGTAAAATAAAAGCAAAGTAAAAAAGCAAAGGAAATAACTAAGTGTTGGAAGATTAATATGATGAAGATAGACCCAGGGGCCATAGGTTTCACTAGTGGCTTCTCTCAAGAGCATAAATATTCTACGGTGGGTGAACGAATTACTGTTGAGCAATTGACAGAATTGAGCATAGTTATGAGAATATCTAGGTATGATCATGTATATAGGCATCACGTCCGAGACAAGTAGACCGACTCCTGCCTGCATCTACTACTATTACTCCACTCATCGACCGCTATCCAGCATGCATCTAGAGTATTAAGTTCATGAAAACAGAGTAACGCCTTAAGCAAGATGACATGATGTAGAGGGATAAATTCATGCAATGTGATAGAAACCCCATCTTGTTATCCTCGATGGCAACAATACAATATGTGCCTTGCTGCCCCTACTGTCACTAGGAAAGGACACCGCAAGATTGAACCCAAAGCTAAGCACTTCTCCCATTGCAAGAAAGATCAATCTAGTAGGCCAAACCAAACTGATAATTCGAAGAGACTTGCAAAGATAACCAATCATACATAAAATAATTCAGAGAAGATTCAAATATTGTTCATAGATAATCTTGATCGTAAACCCACAATTCATCGGTCTCAACAAACACACCGCAAAAAGAAGATTACATCGAATAGATCTCCACGAGAGAGGGGGAGAACATTGTATTGAGATCCAAAAAGAGAGAAGAATCCATCTAGCTACTAACTATGGACCCGAAGGTCTGAGGTAAACTACTCACACTTCATCGGAGAGGCTATGGTGATGATGTAGAAGCCCTCCGTGATGGATGCCCCCTCCGGTGGAGCTCCGGAACAGGCCCCAAGATGGGATCTCGTGGGTACAGAAGGTTGCGGCGGTGGAATTAGGTTTTTGGCTCCGTATCTGATCGTTTGGGGGTACGTAGGTATATATAGGAGGAAGGAGTACGTTGGTGGAGCAACAGGGGGCCCACAAGGGTGGAGGGCGCGCCCTGGCGGGTGGGCGCGCCCCCCTACCTTGTGGCCTCCTCTTTTGTTTCTTGACGTAGGGTCCAAGTCTCCTTGATCATATTCTTCCTAAAAATCACGTTCCCGAAGGTTCCATTCCGTTTGGACTCCGTTTGATATTCCTTTTCTGCGAAACTCTGGAATAGGCAAAAAACAGCAATTCTTGGTCGGGCCTCCGGTTAATAGGTTAGTCCCAAAAATAATATAAAAGTGAATAATAAAGCCCAATAATGTCCAAAACAGTAGATAATATAGCATGGAGCAATCAAAAATTATAGATACGTTGGAGACGTATCAGGCATCCCCGAGCTTAATTCCTGCTCGTCCTCGAGTAGGTAAATGATAAAAATAGAATTTTTGATGTGGAGTGCTACTTGGCATAATTTCAATGTAATTCTTCTTAATTGTGGTATGAATATTCAGATCCGAAAGATTCAAGACAAAAGTTTAGTATTGACATAAAAATATTAATACTTCAAGCATACTAACAAAGCAATCATGTCTTCTCAAAATAACTTGGCCAAAGAAAGTTATCCCTACAAAATCATATAGTCTGGCTATGCTCTATCTTCACCACACAAAGTATTTAAATCATGCACAACCCCGATGACAAGCCAAGCGATTGTTTCATACTTTTGACATTCTCAAACTTTTTCAATCTTCACGCAATACATGAGCGTAAGCCATGGATATAGCACTATATGTGGAATAGAATGGTGGTTGTGGAGAAGACAAAAAGGGAGAAGATAGTCTCACATCAACTAGGCATATCAACAGGCTATGGAGATGCCCATCAATAGATATCAATGCTAGTGAGTAGGGATTGCCATGCAACGGATGCACTAGAGCTATAAGTATATGAAAACTCAACAAAAGAAACTAAGTAGGTGTGCATCCAACTCGCTTGCTCACGAAGACCTAGGGCATTTTGAGGAAGCCCATCATTGGAATATACAAGCCAACTTCTATAATGAAAATTTCCCACTAGTATATGCAAGTGACAAAATGAGAGACTCACTATCATGAAGATCATGGTGCTACTTTGAAGCACAAGTGTGGTAAAAGGATAATAACATTGTCCCTTCTCTCTTTATCTCTCTCTCTTTGGCCTTTTTCTATTTTTATGGCCTCTTTTCTTTTTTTTTCGTCCGGAGTCTCATCCCGACTTGTGGGGGAATCATAGTCTCCATCATCCTTTTCCTCACTTGGGACAATGCTCCAAAAAATGAAGATCATCACACTTTTATTTTCTTACAACTCAACAATTACTACTCGATACTTAGAACAAAATATGACTCTATATGAATGCCTCCGGCGGTGTACCAGGATATGCAATGAATCAAGAGTGACATCTATGAAAGAATTATGAACGGTGGCTTTGCCACAAATACAACGTCAACTACATGATCATGCTAAGCAATATGACAATGATGGAGCGTGTCATAATAAACGAAACAGTGGAAAGTTGCATGGAAATATATCTCGGAATGGGTATGGAAATGCCATGATAGGTAGGTGTCACGCCCAATATGCGACCCTATCCAAAAGGAACTCGAAGGTCCCACCAAGGATAGACCCGCATATTGAAACGCTTTTGCAAGGTGGATATCATTACATCAACATTACATAATAGATGGGGATACATACATAAGGCACGAATGCCACAAGAATACATCAACATTACATACAAGATCAACATCCGACTACGGATGAAACATAAACAGAAGCTCAAACGACATCCAACCTGCTAGCCCAGGCTGCCGACCTGGAACCTATCCTCTGATCGAAGAAGAAGCAGAAGAAGAACTCCAATACAAGCAAACATTGCTCTCACGTCATGATCATCGCAAACCTGTACCTGCAACTGGTGGTGTAGTAATCTGTGAGCCACGAGGACTCAGCAATCCCATTACCATGGGTATCAAGACTAGCAAAGCTTAACGGGAAAGGAAGGGGTAAAGTGGTGAGGTTGCAGCAGCGGCTAAGCATATATGGTGGCTAACATACGCAAATGAGAGCGAGAAGAGAAACAAAGGAACGGTCGTCAACTAGTAATGATCAAGAAGTGATCCTGAACTCCTACTTACGCCGACATAACCCAAGAAACCGTGTTCTCCTCTCGATCAACCCGAAAAGAGACACTCACGGTTACGCACACGGTTGGTGTATTTTAATTAAGATCAACCGGGTTTTCTACAACCGGACATTAACAAATTCCCATCTGCCACATAACCGCTGGCACGGCTTTGAAAGTTCAACCCTGCAGGGTGTCCCAACTTAGCCCATGATAAGCTCTCGCGATCAACGAAGGATATTCCTTCTCCCGGGAAGACCCGATCAGTCTCGAATCCGGCTACAAGACATTTCGACAAGAATAAAACAAGACCAGCAAAGCAGCCCGATGCGTCGACAATCCCGATAGGAGCTGCACATATCTCGTTCTCAGGGCAGCACCGGATGAGACTAGCTACGAGTAAAACCAAACCTCGGGTTGCTCCGAGGGGCCCCTGCAGAAGCTCGGTTCAGGCCAGCACTTAGAGAAGCAATCGCCCGGGGGCTAAAATAAAGATGACCCTTGGGCTCGAAACCCAAGGAAAAAGGGCTAGGTGAGGCAAATAGTAAAACCAATGTTGGGCCTTCTTTGGAGGAGTCTTATTCAAAGTGAACTGTCAAGGGGTCCCATAAATCACCCGACCGCGTTAGGGACGCAAAATCCGGGAACATAACACCGATATGAAGGAAACTAGGCGGCAAGAGTGGAACAAAACACGGGCATAAGGCCGAGCCTTCCACCCTTTACCAAGTATATAGATGCATTAATAATATAAGATATATTGTGATATCCCAACAAGTAAACATGTTCCAACAAGGAACAACATCTCCATGTTCCAACAAGGAACAAACTTCATCTTCACCTGCAACTAACAACGCTATAAGAGGGGCTGAGCAAAGTGGTAACATAGCCAAACAACGGTTTGCTAGGAAAGGGAAAAAGGTTAGAGGCTGACATGGCAATTTGGGATGGCTTGATAAACAGGTAATAGGTACCGCAGCATAGCGAAAGAACGAAGCAACTAGCATAGCAATGATAGTAGTGAGATCCAGGGTAGCGGTCATCTTGCCTGAAATCCCGCAAGGAAGAAGAACGAGTCCATGAAGAAGATGAACAGATGAAGCCGAACCAAGCGTAGACGAACGAATCCTCACGATCGCAACGAAACAGGAACTAACAAGAAGAAGCACACAACATAGTAAACACACCACACATGAACAAGACATGATGCACAACAAGCATGATGCATGACAAGGCTACATGAAGCTACTCATGGCAAAATATGATGCGAACAAGAGCAACACATCAAGGCAAGTTTAAATGAGGCCGGAAACAACATATAACAATTCCGGTAAGTCCTCATATGCAAATTTCGAAATTGGTCCAGATCTGTCAAGTTGTTAAACAGCAAGTTAAGATGCACCACGATGATCTACACGAAATTCTAGTCAAGTTACATATAAAGTTCATTTAATTCGGAGCTACGGCCTAGAAGATATGAGCAAAACAAGTTAAACATGGCATTGATGCAAAAATGCATACACACATCAAGAAAACACCTCAAAACAAGGATGCAACATGATAATATTAAGCTACATGCAATTCTAAGAAGGTTTCATATAGAGCACACTCAAAACGGAGCAACGGTTCAACACATACACCCTATACAAGTTATAGCAACAATCTGTCCAAAACAGCAACTAGGCATATTGCAAGCGTCAAAACACTATGCTACAGCATCTCAACATAATAACAAAAGGCATGGGCATGATGTACAGGTAAAGCACGACAAAACATGAACACTGACCTATCTCCAGAAAACACCAGAACATGCTCAAAATGACATGGCAAGATTGCAAATAATAACAGTTTCAGACTTTGCAGAAATAACATCAGGTTGCAATGTTTAGAGCTATCAAACAACATGTTACAGGAACTTATCATGGCAAACAAATGCATGGCATGAAACTACTCAAAGCATAGATCAAAAGTCCCTTACTGACCATAAGCCAAAAAGGATCAGAAGATATGATGGCACCCATGTAAACATGGCAAGTTATATTACAGATTCATACATGGCAGGAACAACGATAAGTAGGCATGTTGGTGAGCTTGAACCACTCACCACAGAGCAATACATGGCATGTCAAGGCAACCAACAGTAAGAAGACATGGCATAGAAGCTATACATGGCAAGAACAACATCATAGGGTGCATGGACAACTACAACAACCTTGGCAAAATTGAATAACATGTGAACAATCTGCCAGGAAACATTTTATAGCAAAAGTAGAGCTCGATTGACTCAAGCTACGGCACTCCATAATTGCAAACAAGGGCAAGGGTGGATAGAGCAAGACATGTAGAACAAAACATCCTTACTGAAGTATCTCAAAATAAGCATGGATCTCTCGGTAGCATCAAGTTAACATCGCATAAAAATATCAGCAGAACAGGGGCTGAAATCAGCAACATCATGAAGCCTAGTTTGCATGCTTGTGCTAGTCACCACAGAGATCACAAAAATACATGGCATACACCCCTGTAAATATGGCATGGCATATTACAAAACACATGTTGGACTCAAGTTCATAGGGTGCACACAACAATCATGGAAAAAATGACAAAAGTGCATGTTCTGATAAGAATCTGAAGCTAACATCACATAGCCCTCTTCTAACAACATTTCGGGCATCAAGATGAGCTCAAATGAAAATGATGCAATGGAATGAAATGATCTACTCGTCGAGGCGAACAATTCGACATATTACACGCGCAAAACGGAGCTACGGATGCGGTGTTATGGCATAATGAAAATGCATGAAAATAATCACAGATTCGGGACTTAAGAGGATTTCGGAGGGGGGGGAAGAAGTCAACCGAGGGCACGGACGACGAGGACGCCGGGATCTCGCCGGAGATGGAGGGAGAGGTCACCGGAGACCTCAGGAAGGCGCGGGGAGGCGGCCCCGGACCGGATCCGGCCGGATCCGGCCGGCGGCGGCGACGAGGAGGCGCCCGGCGAGGAGCTTCGGGCCGAGGCAGGCGCGGCTCGGCGGCGGGGCACGGCGGCGGGCGGCCGGCGACGGCGCGGGCGGGCGGAGGGCGCAGTGGCGAGGTGGCGGGCGGAGGCGGCGGCGGCGGGCGGAGCAGCAGCGCCCGCGGGCGAGGCGACGCTGGCGGAGCCGGGCCGCGACAGGGCGGGGGGGTTTCTGACGGCGACGCGGATGGGCGGCGGGCGAGGCGCGGGCAGGTGGGTCTGCTGGTCATGGGCGGGCGGCGGCTTGGGCCACGCGGCAGGCCGCAGTTGGTCGGGGAGGCGGCGGCTGGACATGTCCGGCGCGGTGCGGAGGGGAAAACTAGGGTTTCGGGGGGGATGGACTGCGGAATTTCGGGGAGAACACATATTTATAGGTAGAGGGAGCTAGGAGAGTCCAAATGAGGAGCGGTTTTCGGCCACGCGATCTTGATCGAATGACCGAGAGCATGGAGGGGAGTTAGGTGGGTTTTGGGCCAGTTTGGGAGGGGTGTTGGGCTGCAAGGAGAAGAGGGCTTTACGGTTACCCGGTTAACCATTGGAGTATCAAACGACCTCCAAATGATCCGAAACTTGACAGGCGGTCTACCGGTGCTATACCAAGGCCGCTTGACAAACCTCGGACCATTCCGAGACCGTTCAACACCCGCACACGAAAAGAGGTAAAAGGGGCGCCGGAGACATAGGAGTGCCGGATTGCAAAACGGACAACGGGGAAAATGCTCGGATGCAAGAGACGAACACGTATGCGAAATGAAATGCGCATGATGACATGATAAAAATGCAGATGATGACATGGCAAAGTGCAACACGCAAGCACATGACATGGCAAAGACGGCGAATAACTAGCAGACACCTAGCGCATCGAATCCGGGGCGTTACAACACTCCTCCACTAACAAGAGATCTCGTCCCGAGATCTTAGGACCGAGACGGAAGGGAAAAAAATGAGGTGAAAGAAGAACTCAAGATAAGAAGCAAAGAATCGAGAGCACACAAGAAGAAGAGAGGAACGACGAGAATGACGAGAATCGAAAGCTCACAGAATCAGATAGACTATGAAACAACTAGTTCTAACCGGAGTGGTTAGAATGAGAAAAGAAACGATAAGACTGAAAGGATTTAGGCAGCACTCCGGCTAAAACATGGAAGGAATAGAATACGAACTTCAGAGGATGGAATGATACTTGATGAACTCTTGAAGAATGAATTAAATCATGAAGAACCACCATGAAGAACTCCGGTAACAAAAGGATGACGAGATAAAATGAAGGAAGAAAGAATAAGATTAAAGCTTGCGATGATTTAGATGGAGGTTCCGACGAAATGGCCGAGAAAATTTGAACTCTGGAAAAGAAAGATGATAACACTTGGAACTAGAATTTATTCATCACGAACAAACTCTGAAGTAAGGGATTAATCACTTGGATGAAATAAGAATAAAATTTATTGTATGCTTATCCTTCATCAAATTAAATTGATGACAAGCAATGGATTTGGCATGCAACTTATTATTCTTGAAAAAGAATTGAGAAGTGACATATCGCAAACTTGAGAAGGACTTCATGAACCACCGGTAGGATTCGAAAGAACGAATGGATTAAAATGATAATCAAGGAAAAAGAATCTTGAACGAACCACCTTAAGAAATTCGGAAATGACTGACGAAAGAGAAAGAATCACCGGGAAGAATTAGCAGAACAAATATGTTCGAGGGGATTTAGATGCAAAAGAACAAAGAGATCATGAGCTGATTAAAGAACACTTGAACGAAGCACCGGGATAAATTGAGGCGAACGAAAGGGCACGGATATAGAATAATTGAGAGAACGGATTTGAAAACTTAGAACGAAGAAATCTTCCAAAAAGATGGCCTTCGGATGATTGAGACGGAAAGTAACTCCTGAAATACTCCGGATGGACGAAAAGAATTTGCATGACTGGAAACAATTAGATAGGATAACATCGAGCTAGCACCATGAATCTCCGGGGGAACGGACAAGATTTAGAGGAAAACTCTTCTTCGGTCTTCAAATGATGAGGAGAAACACCACCAAAATTATTGAGATAATCCGGAAGAAAGAAAAAACAGAGAGGTTGAGCCAACAATGAAATGATTTGGAATTGATCTTGGAAAAGGCATGTGACTGATGATATTCATTCTTACGTCACACTTGAAAAGAATTGAGAATAACTCCGGGGAAATTAGAAGAGTCAGGTAAGATCCTGGGAAAAGACCTGTGGGTTAGGGCCCACTAAAAGAAAACACCGTTGAAAAAGGATTGTTGAAGAGATAGATGATGCACCGGAACAATTGAGATATTTGCATCAGGTGACAACCTCGGATTAATTCAAACACAGACGAATCTCCTGAGATGTCTTCAGCACTCCGGAAGGATAAACTGGCGAGAGGCGAACGAGCAAAGGGAAATATTTGAGCTGAGGGAAAAGGATGTGATCAATCCGAAAAACTTGAATTGAATGCACCGGAAAAAGAAAGGTATGAAGAATGACGAACATGGCGAGAATTCACCGGTTGAGATAAATGAGGGAAGACTGAAGAGGCTCCACACGAATGAAATTGATGCCAGAAAACAAACTCAACTCCGGGAAGAAAAGGGTGGGAGGGCGGGAAAACACAGGCAACTTGGAAGGGGAAACAGACGAATAACTTGAAGAGAAAACACCAGTTGAAATCATTGAGGAGAGAAAGCAAAGACTTCGCACGAGTAGAATGGATACTCGATTACGGACTCCAGTTCAGAGAGGAAGAAGGGAGGGTGGGTGGGAAAAACAAAGACAACTTCGGACAGGGAAAAACAACGACGTCGAAGGAAGAACTGAGGATTGAACTTGGCAAAGATGAAGAGACTCGAGTCAACTAGATGAGAAATGCACCGGATAAAAGAGCAGAGGAACAACGATCGGAAAACCAACTGCGTGAACCTAAAGAAAAATTTGAAGGGGAAGAGGAGTAATTCAAAAGACCTACGTCAAGATTCCTCACCAGAGCGACGAAGGGGCTGAGGAGTAAAAAGAATTCCTACTCTCCGATATAACTAGACTCCGAAAACAGTTTTCTTCTAGACTCAACAACGGCCAAACTACACGATCAATCAAGGGGGCTCCTAAGGTCGGTCGAGGCTCTGATACCAACTTGTCACGCCCAATATGCGACCCTATCCAAAAGGAACTCGAAGGTCCCACCAAGGATAGACCCGCATATTGAAACGCTTTTGCAAGGTGGATATCATTACATCAACATTACATAATAGATGGGGATACATACACAAGGCACGAATGCCACAAGAATACATCAACATTACATACAAGATCAACATCCGACTACGGATGAAACATAAACAGAAGCTCAAACGACATCCACCCTGCTAGCCCAGCTGCCGACTCGAACCTATCCCCGATCAAGAAGAAGCGGAAGAAGAACTCCAATACAAGCAAACATCGCTCTCACGCCAAGATCATCGCAAACCTGTACCTGCAACTGGTGGTGTAGTAATCTGTGAGCCACGAGGACTCAGCAATCCCATTACCATGGGTATCAAGACTAGCAAAGCTTAATGGGAAAGGAAGGGGTAAAGTGGTGAGGTTGCAGCAGCGGCTAAGCATATATGGTGGCTAACATACGCAAATGAGAGCGAGAAGAGAAACAAAGGAACGGTCGTCAACTAGTAATGATCAAGAAGTGATCCTGAACTCCTACTTACGTCAGACATAACCCAAGAAACCGTGTTCTCCTCTCGATCAACCCCGAAAAGAGACACTCACGGTTACGCACACGGTTGGTGTATTTTAATTAAGATCAACTTCGGGTTTTCTACAACCGGACATTAACAAATTCCCATCTGCCACATAACCGCGGGCACGGCTTTCGAAAGTTCAAACCCTGCAGGGGTGTCCCAACTTAGCCCATGATAAGCTCTCGCGATCAACGAAGGATATTCCTTCTCCCCGGGAAGACCCGGTCAGTCTCGAATCCGGCTACAAGACATTTCGACAAAGAATAAAACAAGACCAGCAAAGCCGCCCGATGCGCCGACAATCCCGATAGGAGCTACACATATCTCGTTCTCAGGGCAACACCGGATGAGACTAGCTACGAGTAAAACCAAACCTCGGGTTGCTCCGAGGGGGCCCCGCAGGCAGCTCGGTTCAGGCCAGCACTTAGAGAGGCACCGCCCGGGGCTAAATAAAGATGACCCTTGGGCTCCGGAAACCCAAGGGAAAAAGGGCTAGGTGAGGCAAATAGTAAAACCAATGTTGGGCCTTGCTGGAGGAGTCTTATTCAAAGCGAACTGTCAAGGGGGTCCCATAAATCACCCGACCGCGTTAGGGACGCAAAATCCGGGAACATAACACCGATATGACGGAAACTAGGGCGGCAAGAGTGGAACAAAACACCAGGCATAAGGCCGAGCCTTCCACCCTTTACCAAGTATATAGATGCATTAATAATATAATATATATTGTGATATCCCAACAAGTAAACATGTTCCAACAAGGAACAACATCTCCATGTTCCAACAAGGAACAAACTTCATCTTCACCTGCAACTAACAACGCTATAAGAGGGGCTAAGCAAAGCGGTAACATAGCCAAACAACGATTTGCTAGGAAAGGGAAAAAGGTTAGAGGCTGACATGGCAATTTGGGATGGCTTGATAAACAGGTAATAGGTAGCGCAGCATAGCGAAAGAACGAAGCAACTAGCATAGCAATGATAGTAGTGAGATCCAGGGTAGCGGTCATCTTGCCTGAAATCCCGCAAGGAAGAAGAACGAGTCCATGAAGAAGATGAACGGATGAAGCCGAACCAAGCGTAGACGAACGAATCCTCACGATCGCAACGAAACAGGAACTAACAAGAAGAAGCACACAACATAGTAAACACACCACACATGAACAAGACATGATGCACAACAAGCATGATGCATGACAAGGCTACATGAAGCTACTCATGGCAAAATATGATGCGAACAAGAGCAACACATCAAGGCAAGTTTAAATGAGGCCGGAAACAACATATAACAATTCCGGTAAGTCCTCATATGCAAATTTCGAAATTGGTCCAGATATGTCAAGTTGTTAAACAGCAAGTTAAGATGCACCACGATGATCTACACGAAATTCTAGTCAAGTTACATATAAAGTTCATTTAATTCGGAGCTACGGCCTAGAAGATATGAGCAAAACAAGTTAAACATGGCATTGATGCAAAAATGCATACACACATCAAGCAAACACCTCAAAACAAGGATGCAACATGATAATATGAAGCTACATGCAATTCTAAGCAAGTTTCATATAGAGCACACTCAAAACGGAGCAACGGTTCAACACATACACCCTATACAAGTTATAGCAACAATCTGTCCAAAACAGCAACTAGGCACATTGCAAGCATCAAAACACTATGCTACAGCATCTCAACATAATAACAAAACGCATGGGCATGATGTACAGGTAAAGCATGACAAAACATGAACACTGACCTATCTCCAGAAAACACTAGAACATGCTCAAAATGACATGGCAAGATTGCAAATAATAACAGTTTCAGACTTTGCAGAAATAACATCAGGTTGCAATGTTTAGAGCTATCAAACAACATGTTACAGGAACTTATCATGGCAAAAAAAGGCATGGCATGAAACTCCTCAAAGCATAGATCAAAAGTCCCTTACTGACCATAAGCCAAAAAGGATCAGAATATATGATGGCACCCATGTAAACATGGCAAGTTATATTACAGATTCATACATGGCAGGAACAACGATAAGTAGGCATGTTGGTGAGCTTGAACCACTCACACACAGAGCAATACATGGCATGGCAAGGCAACCAACAGTAAGAAGACATGGCATAGAATCTATACATGGCAAGAACAACATCATAGGGTGCATGGATCAACTACAAAAACCTTGGCAAAATTGAATAACATGTGAACAATCTGCCGGGAAACATTTTATAGCAAAAGTAGAGCTCGATTGACTCAAGCTATGGCACTCCATAATTGCAAACAAGGGCATGGGTGGATAGAGCAAGACATGTACAACAAAACATCCTTACTGAAGTATCTCAAAATAAGAATGGATCTCTCGGTAGCATCAAGTTAACATGGCATAAAAATATCAGCAGAACAGGGGCTGAAATCAGCAACATCATGAAGCCTAGTTTGCATGCTTGTGCTAGTCACCACAGAGATCACAAAAATACATGGCATACACCCCTGTAAAGATGGCATGGCATATTACAAAACACATGTAGGACTCAAGTTCATAGGGTGCACACAACAATCATGGCAAAAATGACAAAAGTGCATGTTCTGATAAGAATCTGAAACTAACATCACATAGCCCTCTTATAACAGCATTTCGGGCATCAATATGAGCTCAAATGAAAATGATTCAATGTAATGAAGTGATCTACTCGTCGAGACGAACAATTTGACATATTACACGCGCAAAACGAAGCTACGAATGCAGAGTTATGGCATGATGAAAATGCATGAAAATAATCACAGATTCGGGACTTAGAGGATTTCGGAGGGGGGGAAAGAAGTCAACCGAGGGCACGGACGACGAGGACGCCGGGATCTCGCCGGAGATGGAGGGAGAGGTCACCGGAGACCTCGGGAAGGCGCTGGGAGGCGGCCCGGACCGGATCCGCCGGATCCGCCAGGGCGGCGACGAGGAGGCGCCCGGCGAGAGCTTGGGGCCGAGGCTCGCGCAGCTCGGCGGGCGGGGCGCACGGGCGGGCGGTGGCGAAGGCGGCGGCGCGGCGGAGGGCGGCCGGGCGAGGCGGGGTTGGGGGCAGGCGGCGGCGGGCGGAGCGGGCGAGCCATCAGCGAGGCGCCCGGCGGGCGCCGGCGGGCGCATGGCCATGGCATGGATGGGATGGCGGCGGGCGAGGCGCGGCCCGGGCGGTCCTGCTGCGGAGCCATGGCGCGGCCACGCGGCAGGCCGCGATTGGTCGAGGAGGCAGCGGCTGGACATGTCCGGCCGGGGACGGACATGTCCGGCGTGGTGCGGAAGGGAAAACTAGGGTTTCGGGGGGGGGGGGGGATGGACTGCGGAATTTCGGGGAGAACACATATTTATAGGTAGAGGAAGCTAGGAGAGTCCAAATGAGGAGCGGTTTTCGGCCACGCGATCGTGATCGAACGACCGAGAGCATGGTGGGGAGTTAGGTGGGTTTTGGGCCAGTTTGGGAGGGGTGTTGGGCTGCAAGGAGAAGAGGTCTTTACGGTTACCCGGTTAACCGTTGGAGTATCAAACGACCTCCAAATGATCCGAAACTTGACAGGCGGTCTACCGGTGCTATACCAAGGCCGCTTGACAAACCTCGGACCATTCCGAGACCGTTCAACACCCGCACACGAAAAGAGGTAAAAGGGGGCGCCGAGAGACATAGGAGTGCCGGATTGCAAAACGGACAATGGGGAAAATGCTCGGATGCAAGAGACGAACACGTATGCGAAATGAAATGCGCATGATGACATGATAAAAATGCAGATGATGACATGGCAAAGTGCAACACGCAAGCACATGACATGGCAAAGACGGCGAATAACTAGCAGACACCTGGCGCATCGAATCTGGGGCGTTACAGTAGGTATGGTGGCTGTTTTGAGGAAGGTATATGGTGGGTGTATGATACCGGCGAAAAGTGCGCGGTATTAGAGAGGCTAGCAATGGTGGAAGGAAGAAAGTGCGTATAATCCATGGACTCAACATTAGTCATAAAGAACTCATATACTTATTGCAAAAATCTACAAGTTATCAAAGCAAAGTATTACGAGCATGCTCCTAGGGGATAGATTGGTAGGAAAAGACCATCGCTCGTCCCCGACCGCCACTCATAAGGAAGACAATCAATAAATAAATCATGCTCCGACTTCATCACATAACGGTTCACCATACGTGCATGCTATGGGAATCAAAAACTTTAACACAAGTATCTCTCAAATTCACAACTACTCAACTAGCATGACTCTAATATCACCATCTTTATATCTCAAAACAATTATCAAGCATCAAACTTCTCAAAGTATTCAACACACTCATAAGAAAGTTTTTACAAATCTTGAATACCAAGCATATTAGGATTATTTAAGAAAATTACCATGCTATTTAAGACTCTCAAAATAATCTAAGTGAAGCATTAGAGATCAATAGTTTCTATAAAACAAATCCACCACCGTGCTCTAAAAGAAATAAGTGAAGTACTATAGCAAAACTATATAACTCAAAAGATATAAGCGAAGCACATAGAGTATTCTAACAAATTCCAAATCATGTATGGCTCTCTCAAAAGGTTTGTACAGCAAGGATGATTGTGGTAAACTAAAAAGCAAAGACTCAAATCATACAATACCCTCCAAGCAAAACACATATCATGTGGTGAATAAAAATATAGCTCCAAGTAAAGTTACCGATGGAAGTAGACGAAAGAGGGGATGCCTTCCGGGGCATCCCCAAGCTTTGGCTTTATGGTGTCCTTAGATTATCTTGGGGGTGCCATGGGCATCCCCAATCTTAGGTTATTACCACTCCTTGTTCCATAATCCATTAAAAATCTTTCACCCAAAACTTGAAAACTTCACAACACAAAACTTAACAGAAATCTCGTGAGCTCCGTTAGCGAAAGAAAACCAAAGACCACTTCAAGGTACTGTAATGAACTCATTCTTTATTTATATTGGTGTTAAACCTACTGTATTCCAACTTCTATATGGTTTATAAACTATTTTACTAGCCATAGATTCATCAAAATAAGCAAACAACACACGAAAAACTGAATCTGTCAAAAACAGAACAGTCTGTAGTAATCTGTAACTAAGGCAAACTTCCGGAACTCCAAAAAATCAGCCAAAATCGGACGACCGAGACAGTTTGTTTATTGATCAGCAGAAATTGGAATCACTATTTTATCACGTTCTGGTGATTTTTAACAATTATTTTCGTGAACAGAAAGTTTCTGAAAATTACAGCAAGATCAAATAACTATCATCCAAGAAGATCCTATAGGTTTAACTTGGCACAAACACTAATTAAAACATAAAAACACATCCAAACAGAGGCTAGATAAAATATTTATTCCTAAACAGAAGCAAAAAGCAAAAAACTAAAAATAAAATTGGGTTGCCACCCAACAAGCGCTATCGCTTAACGCCCCTAGTTAGCCATAAAAGCAAGGATAGATCTATGTATTGCCATCTTTGGTAGGCAATCCATAAGTGGCTCTCATGATAGATTCATATGGTAATTTTATTTTCTTCCTAGGGAAGTGTTCCATGCCTTTCTTTAATGGAAATTGAAATCTAATATTCCCTTCTTTCATATCAATAAATGCACCAATCGTTCTAAGGAAAGGTCTACCAAGAATAATAGGATATGAAGGATTGCAATCTATATCAAGAACGATAAAATCTACGGGCACATAATTCCTATTTGAAACAATAAGAGCATCATTAAAACTTCCCATAGGTTTCTTAATAGTGGAATCCGCAAGGTGCAAGTTTACAGAGCAATCATCAAAATCACGGAAATCTAGCAAATCGCACAAAGTTTTGGGAATAGTGGAAACACTAGCACCCAAATCACATAAAGCATGGAACTCATGATCTTTAATTTTAATTTTAATAGTAGGTTCCCACTCATCATAAAGTTTTCTAGGGATAGAAACTTCCAACTCAAGTTTTTCTTCATAAGATTGCATCAAAGCATCAACGATATGTTGGGTAAAAGCTTTATTTTGACTATAAGCATGAGGAGACTTTAGCACGGATTACAACAAGGAAATACAATCTATCAAAGAGCAATTTTCATAATTAAATTCTTTGAAATCCAAAATAGTGGGTTTAGCAACATCTAGGGTTTTGATGTCTTAAATCCCACTTTTATCAAATTTAGCATCAAGATCTAAAAACTCCGAATTTTTGGAACGCCTTCTAGGTAAAGGTGGATCATATTCAGTCCCATAATTATCAAGATTCATATTGCAAAACAAAGATTTAATAGGGGACACATCAATAACTTTTAGATCTTCATCTTTATTTTCATAGAAATTGGAAGAACACGCTTTCATAAAGCAATCTTTCTTAGCACGCATCCTAGCGGTTCTTTCTTTGCACTCATCAATGGAAATTCTCATGGCTTTGAGAGACTCATTGATATCATGATTAGGAGGAATAGATCTAAGCTTTAAAGAATCAACATCAAGAGAAATTCTATCAACGTTCCTAGCCAATTCATCAACTTTAAGTAATTTCTCTTCAAGCAAAGCATTGAAATTCTTTTGCGAATTCATAATTTTCTTAACACTAGTCTCAAATTCAGAGGGCATCTTATTAAAATTTCCATAAGATTTGTTGTAGGAATTACCATAATTATTAGAGGAATTACTAGGATAAGGCCTAGGATTAAAGTTTCTTCTGTATGCGTTGTTACCAAAATTATTCCTACCAACAAAATTCACATCCATAGGTTCATTATTATTCTCAATCAAAGTAGACAAAGGCATATCATTAGGATCAGAAGAAACACTCTTACTAGCAAATAATTTCATAAGTTCATCCATCTTTCCACTCAAAACATTGATTTCTTCTATCGCATGCACTTTTTTATTAGTAGATCTTTCAGTGTGCCATTGAGAATAATTAACCATAATATTATCTAGGAGTTTAGTAGCTTCTCCTAAAGTGATTTCCATAAAAGTGCCTCCCGTGGCCGAATCTAAAAGATTTCTAGAAGCAAAATTCAATCTGGCATAATATTTTTGTATAATCATACACAAATTCAAACCATGAGTAGGGCAATTACGTATCATTAATTTCATCCTCTCCCAGCTTGTGCAACATGTTCATGATCAAGTTGCTTAAAATTCATAATATCGTTTCTAAGAGAGATGATCTTAGCGGGAGGAAAATACTTAGAGATAAAAGCATCCTTGCACTTGTTCCAAGAGTCAATACTATTTTTAGGCAAATACGAAAACCAAGCTTTAGCACGATCTCTAAGCGAAAAAGGAAATAGCTTCAACTTAATAATATCATTATCAACATTTTTCTTCTTTTGCATATCACACAAATCAACGAAGCTATTTAGATGAGTAGCGGCATCTTCACTAGGAAGGCCGGCGAATTGATCTTTCATGACAAGATTCAACAAAGCAGCATTGATTTGACAAGATTCAGTATTGGTAACAGGAGCAATCGGAGTGCTAAGGAAATCATTATTGTTGGTATTGGTAAAGTCACATAATTTGGTATTATCTTGAGCCATCGTGACAAACAAGAAATCCAACACACGAGCAAACAAAAAGCAAGCGAAAGAGAGGCGAACGGAAAAGAGAGGGCAAATAAAACGGCAAGGGTGAAGTGGGGGAGAGGAAAATGAGAGGCAAATGGCAAATAATGTAATGCGGGAGATAAGGGATTTGTGATGGGTACTTGGTATGTTGACTTTTGCGTAGACCTCCCCGGCAACGGCGCCAGAAATCCTTCTTGCTACCTCTTGAGCACTGCGTTGGTTTTCCCTTGAAGAGGAAAAGGTGCTGCAGCAAAGTAGCGTAAGTATTTCCCTCAGTTTTTGAGAACCAAGGTATCAATCCAGTAGGAGGCTACGTGCGAGTCCCTCGTACCTACACAAAGCAAATAACTCCTTGCAACCAACGCGATAAGGGGTTGTCAATCCCTTCACGGTCACTTACGAGAGTGAGATCTGATAGATATGATAGGATAATATTTTTGGTATTTTTGTGATAAAGATGCAAAGTAAAATAAAAGCAAAGTAAAAAAGCAAAGGAAATAACTAAGTGTTGGAAGATTAATATGATGAAGATAGACCCGGGGGCCATAGGTTTCACTAGTGGCTTCTCTCAAGAGCATAAATATTCTACGGCGGGTGAACGAATTACTGTTGAGCAATTGACAGAATTGAGCATAGTTATGAGAATATCTAGGTATGATCATGTATATAGGCATCACGTCCGAGACAAGTAGATCGACTCCTGCCTGCATCTACTACTATTACTCCACTCATCGACTTCTATCCAGCATGCATCTAGAGTATTAAGTTCATGAAAACAGAGTAATGCCTTAAGCAAGATGACATGATATAGATGGATAAATTCATGCAATATGATAGAAACCCCATCTTGTTATCCTCGATGGCAACAATACAATACGTGCCTTGCTGCCCCTCATCCTTTGGGAAAGGACACCGCAAGATTGAACCCAAAGCTAAGCACTTCTCCCATTGCAAGAAAGATCAATCTAGTAGGCCAAACCAAACTGATAATTCGAAGAGACTTGCAAAGATAACCAATCATACATAAAAGAATTCAGAGAAGATTATTGTTCATAGATAATCTTGATCATAAACCACAATTCATCGGTCTCAACAAACACACCGCAAAAAGAAGATTACATCGAATAGATCTCCACGAGAGAGGGGGAGAACATTGTATTGAGATCCAAAAAGAGAGAAGAATCCATCTAGCTACTAACTATGGACCCGAAGGTCTGAGGTAAACTACTCACACTTCATCGGAGAGGCTATGGTGATGATGTAGAAGCCCTCCATGATGGATGCCCCCTCCGGCGGAGCTCCGGAACAGGCCCCAAGATGGTATCTCGTGGGTACAGAAGGTTGCGGTGGTGGAATTAGGTTTTTGGCTCCGTATCTGGTCGTTTGGGGGTACGTAGGTATATATAGGAGGAAGGAGTACGTCGGTGGAGCAACAGGGGTCCGCAAGGGTGGAGGGCGCTCCCTGGGGGTGGGCGCGCCCCCCTACCTCGTGGCCTCTTGTTTTGTTTCTTGACGTAGGGTCCAAGTCTGCTGGATCATATTCTTCCTAAAAATCACGTTCCAGAAGGTTTCTTTCTGTTTGGACTCTGTTTGATATTCCTTTTCTATGGAATTCTGAAATAGGCAAAAAACAGCAATTCTGGGCTGGGCCTCCGGTTAATAGGTTAGTCCCAAAAATAATATAAAAGTGAATAATAAAGCCCAATAATGTCCAAAACAGTAGATAATATAGCATGGAGCAATCAAAAATTATAGATACGTTGGAGACGTATCACTTGACTTGGCACATGTTCACACATGAGTTGAAACAAAATCAACATAGCCTCCACGATTTATGTTCATGGTGGATTGTATCCTACTCATGTTTGCCCTCAATGTTTATTAATTTTAATGCATGTTCACGACTATTGTCGCTCTCTAGTTGGTCGCTTCCCAGTCTCTTTCTAGCCTTCACTTGTACTAAGCGGGAATACTGCTTGTGCATCCACTTCCATAAACCCCAAAGTTATTCCATATGAGTCCGCCATACCTTCCTATATGCGGTATCTACCTGCCGTTCCAAGTAAATTTGTATGTGCCAAACTCTAAACCTTCAAATGAAATTTTGTTTTGTATGCTAGAATAGCTCATGTATCAACTAGGGTTGTCTGTATCTCCCATGCTAGGCGGGTTATTCTCAAGAGGAGTGGAGTTCGCTCCTCACTCACGAGAAAATGGCTGGTCACCGGGATGCCCAGTCCCATGCTCAAACCAAATCAAAATAATTGCAAACAAAACTCCCACAGGACTGTTGTTAGTAGGAGGCACCCGTTGTTTCGGGCAAGCCATGGATTTATGCTTGTTGGTGGTGGGGGAGTATAAACTTTACCATTCTGTTTGGGAACCGCCTATAATGTGTGTAGCATGGAAGATATCGAGATCTCTCGGTTGTTATGTTGACAATGAAATTATGCCTTGCTACCTCTTGAGCACTGCGTTGGTTTTCCCTTGAAGAGGAAAGGGTGATGCAGCGAAGTAGCGTAAGTATTTCCCTCAGTTTTTGAGAACCAAGGTATCAATCCAGTAGGAGGCTACGCACGAGTCCCTCGCACCTGCACAAAACAAATAAATCCTTGCAACCAACGCGATAAGGGGTTGTCAATCCCTACACGGTCACTTACAAGAGTGAGATCTGATAGATATGATAGGATAATATTTTTGGTATTTTTATGATAAAGATGCAAGGTAAAATAAAAGCAAAATTAAAAGCAAAGGAAATAACTAAGTGTTGGAAGATTAATATGATGAAGATAGACCCGGGGGCCATAGGTTTCACTAGTGGCTTCTCTCAAGAGCATAAGTATTTTACGGTGGGTGAACAAATTACTGTTGAGCAATTGACAGAATTGAGCATAGTTATGAGAATATCTAGGTATGATCATGTATATAGGCATCACGTCCGAGACAAGTAGACCGACTCCTGCCTGCATCTACTACTATTACTCCACACATCGACCGCTATCCAGCATGCATCTAGAGTATTAAGTTCATAAGAACAGACGCCTTAAGCAAGATGACATGATGTAGAGGGATAAATTCATGCAATATGATAAAAAAAACCATCTTGTTATCCTCGATGGCAACAATACAATACGTGCCTTGCTGCCCCCTAACATCCACCGGGAAAGGACACCGCAAGATTGAACCCAAAGCTAAGCACTTCTCCCATTGCAAGAAAGATCAATCTAGTAGGCCAAACCAAACTGATAATTCGAAGAGACTTGCAAAGATAACCAATCATACATAAAAGAATTCAGAAGATTCAAATATTGTTCATAGATAAACTTGATCATGAACCCACAATTCATCGATCTCAACAAACACACTGCAAAAGAAGATTACATCGAATAGATCTCCACGAGAGAGGGGGAGAACATTGTAATTAGATCCAAAAAGAGAGAAGAAGCCATCTAGCTAATAACTATGGACCCGAAGGTCTGAGGTAAACTACTCACACTTCATCGGAGGGGCTATGCTGTTGATGTAGAAGCCCTCCGTGATCGATGCCCCCTCCGACGGAGCTCCGGAACAGGCCCCAAGATGGGATCTCGTGGGTACAGAAGGTTGCGGCGGTGGAATTAGGTTTTTGGCTCCGTATCTGATCGTTTGGGGGTACGTAGGTATATATAGAAGGAAGGAGTACGTCGGTGGAGCAACAGGGGGCCCACGAGGGTGGAGGGCGCGCCTGGGGGGTAGGCGCGCCCCCTACCTCGTGGCTTCCTCGAAGCTTCCCTGACTTAGGGTCCAAGTCTCCTGGATCATGTTCGTTCCAAAAATGACGTTCCTGAAGGTTCCATTCCGTTTGGACTCCATTTGATATTCTTTTTCTGCGAAACTCTGAAATAGGCAAAAACCAGCAATTCTGGGCTGGGCCCCGGTTAATAGGTTAGTCCCAAAAATAATATAAAAGTGAATAATAAAGCCCAATAATGTCCAAAACAGAAGATAATATAGCATGGAGCAATCAAAAATTATAGATACATTGGAGATGTATCAAGCATCCCCAAGCTTAATTCCTGCTCGTCCTCGAGTAGGTAAATGATAAAAACAGAATTTTTGATGTGGAGTGCTACTAGGCATAATTTCAATGTAATTCTTCTTACTTGTGGTATGAATATTTAGATCCGAAAGATTCAAGACAAAAGTTTAATATTGACATAAAAATAATAATACTTCAAGCATACTAACTAAGCAATTATGTCTTCTCAAAATAACATGGCCAAAGAAAGTTCATCCCTACAAAATCATATAGTTTAGTCATGCTCCATTTTCGTCACACAAGAATGCTCTCATCATGCACAACCCCGATAACAAGCCAAGCAATTGTTTCATACTTTAGTAATCTCAAACTTTATAAACCTTCACGCAATACATGAGCGTGAGCCATGGATATAGCACTATGGGTGGAATAGAGTATAATTAGGGGGGTTATGTAGAGAAGACAAAAAGGAGAAAGTCTCACATCAACGAGGCTAATCAATGAGCTATGGAGATGCCCATCGATTGATGTTAATGCAAGGAGTAGGGATTGCCATGCAACGGATGCACTAGAGCTATAAATGTATGAAAGCTCAACAAAAGAAACTAAGTGGGTGTGCATCCAACTTGCTTGCTCATGAAGACCTAGGGCACTTGAGGAGGCCCATTGTTGGAATATACAAGGCAAGTTCTATAATAAAAAATTCCCACTAGTATATGAAAGTGACAAAACAAGAGACTCTCTATCATGAAGATTATGGTGCTACTTTGAAGCATAAGTGTGGAAAAAAGGATAGTAGCATTGTCCCTTTTTATTTCTCTCTTTTTTTGGGCCTTCTTTTTTTTATTTGGCCTTTTTTTGGGGACAATGCTCTATTAAATGATGATCATCACACTTCTATTTATTTACAACTCAATGATTACAACTCGATACTAGAACAAAGTATGACTCTATATGAATGCCTCTGGCGGTGTACCGGGATATGCAATGAACCAAGAGTGACATGTATGAAATAATTATGAACAGTGGCTTTGCCACAAATACTATGTCAACTACATGATCATGCTAAGCAATATGACAATGATGAACGTGTCATGATAAACGGGATGGTGGAAAGTTGCATGGCAATATATCTCGGAATGGCTATGGAAATGCCATAATAGGTAGGTATGGTGGCTGTTTTGAGGAAGATATAAGGAGGTTTATATGTGAAAGAGCGTATCATATCACAGGGTTTGGATGCACCGGCGAAGTTTGCACCAACTATCAATGTGAGAAAGGGCAATGCACTGCATCAAGAGGCTAGCAATGATGGAAAGGTGAGAGTGCGATAATCCATGGACTCAACATTAGTCATAAAGAACTCACATACTTATTGCAAAAATCTACAAGTCATCAAAAACCAAGCATTACGCGCATGCTCCTAGGGGGATAGATTGGTAGGAAAAGACCATCGCTCGTCCCCGACCGCCACTCATAAGGAGGACAATCAAAGAACACCTCATGCTTCAAATTTGTTACATAACGTTTACCATACGTGCATGCTACGGGACTTGAAAACTTCAACACAAATATTTTCTCAAATTCACAACTACTCAACTAGCACAACTTTAATATTACTACCTCCATATCTCAAAACAATCATCAAGCATCAAACTTCTCTTAGTATTCAACACACTCATAAGGAAGTTTTTACAAATCTTGAATACCTAGCATATTAGGATTATTTAAGAAAATTACCATGCTATTTAAGACTCTCAAAATAATCTAAGTGAAGCATGAGAGATCAATAGTTTCTATAAAACAAATCCACCACCGTGCTCTAAAAGATATAAGTGAAGTACTAGAGCAAAACTATATAACTCAAAAGATATAAGTGAAGCACACAGAGTATTCTAATAATTTCCAAATCATGTGTGTCTCTCCCAAAAGGTGTGTACAGCAAGGATGATTGTGGTAAACTAAAAAGCAAAGACTCAAATCACACAAGACGCTCCAAGCAAAACACATATCATGTGGTGAATAAAAATATAGCTCCAAGTAAAGTTACCGATGGAAATAGACGAAAGAGGGGATTCCTTCCGGGGCATCCCCAAGCTTTGTCTTTTTGGTGTCCTTAGATTATCTTGGGGGTGCCATCGGCATCCCCAAGCTTAGGCTCTTGCCACTCCTTGTTCCATAATCAATCAAATCTTTCACCCAAAACTTGAAAACTTCACAACACAAAACTCAGCAGAAAATCTCGTGAGCTCCGTTAGCAAAAGAAAACAAAAAACTACTTCAAGGTACTGTAATGAACTCATTATTTATTTATATTGGTGTTAAACCTACTGTATTACAACTTCTCTATGGTTTATAAACTATTTTACTAGCCATAGATTCATCAAAATAAGCAAACAACACACGAAAAACAGAACAGTCTGTAGTAATCTGTAACTAACGCAACCTTCTGGAACTCCAAAAACTCAGAAAAAATAGGAAGACCTTGAAACAAAATTTATTGATCAGAAGCAATTGGAATCAGTATTTTATCACGTTCTGGTAATTTTTAAAAATGGTTTGCGTGAACAGAAAGTTTCTGGAAATTTCTGCAAGATCAAATAACTATCATCCAAGAAGATCCTATAGGTTTAACTTGGCACAAACACTAATTAAAACATAAAAACACATCTAACAAGAGGCTAGAACAAATATTTATTCCTAAACAGAAGCAAAAAGCAAAAAACTAAAAATAAAATTGGGTTGCCTCCCAACAAGCGCTATCGTTTAACGCCCCTAGCTAGGCATAAAAGCAAGGATAGATCTAGGTATTGCCATCTTTGGAAGGCAATCCATAAGTGGCACTCATGATAGATTCATATGGTAATTTTATTTTCTTCCTAGGTAAGTGTTCCATGACTTTCTTTGATGGAAATTGGAATCTAATATTCTCTTCCTTCATATCAATAATTGCGCCAATCGTTCTAAGGAAAGGTCTACCAAGAATAATAGGACATGAAGGATTGCAATCTGTATCAAGAACGATAAAATCTACGGGCACATAATTCCTATTTGCAACAATAAGAACATCATTAATTCTTACCATAGGTTTCTTAATAGTGGAATCCGCAAGGTGCAAGTTTAGAGAGCAATCATCAAAATCACGGAAATCTAGCAAATCGCACAAAGTTTTGGGAATAGTGGAAACACTAGCACCCAAATCACATAAAGCATGGAACTCATGATCTTTAATTTAAGTTTAATAGTAGGTTCCCACACATCATAAAGTTTTCTAGGGATAGAAACTTCCAACTCAAGTTTTTCTTCATAAGATTGCATTAAAGCATCAACGATATGTTGGGTAAAAGCTTTATTTTGACTATAAGCATGAGGAGAATTTAGCATTGATTGCAACAAGGAAACACAATCTATCAAAGAGCAATTTTCATAATTAAATTCCTTGAAATCCAAAATAGTGGGTTTAGCAACATCTAGAGTTTTGATTTCTTCAATCCCACTTTTATCAAATTTAGTATCAAGATCTAAAAACTTCGAATTTTTGGAACGCCTTCTAGGTAAATGTGGATCATATTCAGTCCCATCATTATCAAGATTCATATTGCAAAACAAATATTTAATAGGGGACACATCAATAACTTTTAGATCTTCATCTTTATTTTCATAGAAACTGGAAGAACATGCTTTCATAAAGCAATCTTTCTTAGCACGCATCCTAGCGATTCATTCTTTGCACTCATCAATGGAAATTCTCATGGCTTTTAGAGAATAATTGATATTATTCTTAGGAGGAATATATCTAAGCTTTAAAGAATCAACATCAAGAGAAATTCTATCAACGTTCCTAGCCAATTCATCAACTTTAAGCAATTTCTCTTCAAGCAAAGCATTGAAATTCTTTTGCGAAATCATAAATTCCTTAACACTAGTCTCAAATTCAGAGGGCATCTTATTAAAATTTCCATAAGAATTGTTGTAGGAATTACCATAATTATTAGAGGAATTGCTAGGATAAGGCCTAGGATTAAAATTTCCTTTATACTCGTTGTTACCAAAATTATTCCTACCAACAAAATTCACATCCATAGATTGAATATTATTCTCAATCAAAGTAGACAAAGGCGTATCATTAGGATCAGAAGAAACACTCTTACTAGCAAATAATTTCATAAGTTCATCCATCTTTCCACTCAAAACATTAATTTCTTCTATCGCATGCACTTTTTTATTAGTAGATCTTTCAGTGTGCCATTGAGAATAATTAACCATAATATTATCTAGGAGTTTAGTAGCTTCTCCTAAAGTGATTTCCATAAAAGTGCCTCCCGCGGTCGAATCTAAAAGATTTCTAGAAGCAAAATTCAATCCGGCTTAAAAATTTTGTATAATCATCCACAAATTCAAACCATGAGTGGGGCAATTACGTATCATTAATTTCATCCTCTCCCAAGCTTGTGCAGCATGTTCATGATCAAGTTGCTTAAAATTCATAATGTCGTTTCTAAGAGAGATGATCTTAGCGGGAGGAAAATACTTAGAGATAAAAGCATCTTTGCACTTATTCCAAGAATCGATACTATTTTTAGGCAAAGACGAAAACCAAGCCTTAGCACGATCTCTAAGCAAAAAAGGAAATAGCTTCAATTTAACAATATCATTGTCAACATCTTTCTTCTTTTGCATATCACACAAATCAACGAAGCTATTTAGGTGAGTAGCGGCATCTTCACTAGGAAGGCCGGCGAATTGATCTTTCATGACAAGATTCAACAAAGCAGCATTGATTTCACAAGATTCAGTATCGGTAAGAGGAGCAATCGGAGTGCTAAGGAAATCATTATTGTTGGTATTGGTAAAGTCACATAATTTGGTATTATCTTGAGCCATCGTGACAAACAAGCAATCCAACACACGAGCAACGAGAAACAAGCGAAAAAGAAGCGAACGGAAAAGAGAGGGCGAATAAAATGGCAAGGGTGAAGTGGGGGAGAGGAAAACGAGAGGCAAATGGCAAATAATGTAATGTGGGAGATAAGGGTTTGTGATGGGTACTTGGTATGTTCACTTTTGCGTAGACCTCCCCGGCAACGGCGCCAGAAATCCTTCTTGCTACCTCTTGAGCACTGCGTTGGTTTTCCCTTGAAGAGGAAAGGGTGATGCAGCAAAGTAGCATAAGTATTTCCCTCGGTTTTTTAGAACCAAGGTATCAATCCAGTAGGAGGCTACGCGCGAGTCCCTCGCACCTACACAAAACAAATAAATCCTTGCAACCAACGCGATAAGGGGTTGTCAATCCCTACACAGTCACTTACGGGAGTGAGATCTTATAGATATGATAGCTTAATATTTTGGTATTTTTATGATAAAGATGCAAAGTAAAATAAAAGCAAAATAAAAAGCAAAGGACATAACTATGTGTTGGAAGATTAATATGATGAAGATAGACCCGGGGGCCATAGTTTTCACTAGTGGCTTCTCTCAAGAGCATAAGTATTTTACGGTGGGTGAACAAATTACTGTTGAGCAATTGACAGAATTGAGCATAGTTATGAGAATATCTAGGTATGATCATGTATATAGGCATCACGTCTGAGACAAGTAGACCGACTCCTGCCTGCATCTACTACTATTACTCCACACATCGACCGCTATCCAACATGTGTCTAGAGTATTAAGTTCATAAGAACAGAGTAATGCCTTAAGCAAGATGACATGATGTAGAGGGATAAATTCATGCAATATGATAAAAAAACCATCTTGTTATCCTCGATGGCAACAATACAATATGTGCCTTACTGCCCCTACTGTCATTGGGGAAGGACACCGCAAGATTGAACCCAAAGCTAAGCACTTCTCCCATTGCAAGAAAGATCAATTCTAGTAGGCCAAACCAAACTAATAATTCGAAGAGACTTGCAAAGATAACCAATCATACATAAAAGAATTCAGAAGATTCAAATATTGTTCATAGATAAACTTGATCATAAACCCACAATTCATCGGTCTCAACAAACACATCGCAAAAGAAGATTACATCGAATAGATCTCCACGAGAGAGGGGGAGAACATTGTATTGAGATCCAAAAAGAGAGAAGAAGCCATCTAGCTAATAACTATGGACCCGAAGGTCTGAGGTAAACTAATCACACTTCATTGGAGGGGCTATGGTGTTGATGTAGAAGCCATCCGTGATCGATGCCCTTCCCGTGAACTCTCCTAACAGGCCCAAAGATGGGATCTCGTGGGTGCAGAAGGTTGCGGCGGTGGAATTAGGTTTTGGCTCCGTGATCGATCGTTTGGGGAATGCGAGGTATATATAGGAGGAAGGAGTACGTCGGTGGAGCAACAGGGGGCCCACGAGGGTGGAGGGTGCGCCTGGGGGGGGGGGGGTTGGCGTGCCCCCTACCTCTTGGCTTCCTTGAAGCTTCCTTGACTTAGGGTCCAAGTCTCCTCGATCATGTTCGTTCCAAAAATCACGTTCCGAAGGTTTCATTCCGTTTGGACTCTGTTTGATATTCTTTTTTTGCGAAACTCTGAAATAGGCAAAAAACACCAATTCTGGGTTGGGCCTCCGGTTAATAGGTTAGTCCCAAAAATAATATAAAAGTGAATAATAAAGCCCAATAATGTCCACAGAAGATAATATAGCATGGAGCAATCAAAAATTATAGATACGTTGGAGACGTATCACGCCTCTCAAAATATTATTTATCACTGTTTCATAATCAAGCTCTGGCACCTCAACAAATCCCTGCTTCCCTCAACGAAGGGCCTATCTATTTATTTTTATGTTGAGTCATCATCTCTTATTAAAAAGCACCAGTTGGAGAGCACTGTTGTCATTTGCTTGCATTACTATTAGTTTATATTGAGTATGACTATGACTGGATCTCTTTTACCATGTATTACAATGTTTAGTCAGTCCTTGATCTTCAGAGGTGCTCTACATTTATGTTTTGCGGTCTTAGAAAGGGCTAGCGAGATACCATCGTGTTATATAATATTATGATTGTTTTGAGAAAGTTTTGTCATCTGAGATTTAATATTATTGCTTGCTAGTGGATTATGCCATTGATATGAGTAAACATGAGACCTAAGTGTTATTGTGAATATGGTTAGTTCATAATCTTTGTTGAAAACTTGCATGCTGGCTTTACATATTTACAACAACAAGAGCAAACAGAGTTTGTAAAAGTTTTTCTTTATCACATTCAGTTTGTCAACTGAATTGCTTGAGGACAAGCAAAGGTTTAAGCTTGGGGGAGTTGATACGTCTCCATCGTATCTACTTTTCCAAACACTTTTGCCCTTGTTTTGAACTCTAACTTGCATGATTTGAATGGAACTAACCCGGACTGACGTTGTTTTCAGCAGAATTGCCATGGTGTTATTTTTGTGCAGAAATAAAAGTTCTCGGAATGACCTGAAACTTCACGGAGAATATTTTTGGAATATATAAAAATACTCGCGAGAGAATCAAGACCAGGGGGCCAACACCCTGTCCACGAGGGTGGGGGCGCGCCTACCCCCTGGGCACACCCCCTGCCTTGTGGGCCCCCTGGAGCTCTACCGACCACAACTCCAACTCTATATATTCACGTTCGGGGAGAAAAAAACCAAAGAGAAGGATTCATCACGTTTTACGATACGGAGCCGCCGCCAAGCCCTAATCTCTCTCGGGAGGGCTGATCTGGAGTCCGTTCGGGGCTCCCGAGAGGGGAATCCGTCACCGTCGTCATCATCAACCTTCCTCCATCACCAATTTCATGATGCTCACCGCCGTGCGTGAGTAATTCCATCATAGGCTTGCTGGACGGTGATGGGTTGGATGAGATTTACCATGTAATCGAGTTAGTTTTGTTAGGGTTTGATCCCTAGTATCCACTATGTTCTGAGATTGATGTTGCTATGACTTTGTTATGCTTAATGCTTGTCACTAGGGCCCGAGTTCCATGATTTCAGATCTGAACCTATTATGTTTTCATGAATATATGTGAGTTCTTGATCCTATCTTGCAAGTCAATAGTCACCTATTATGTGTTATGATCCGTTAACCCCGAAGTGACAATAATCGGGATACTTACCGGTGATGACCGTAGTTTGAGGAGTTCATGTATTCACTAAGTGTTAATGCTTTGGTCTGGTACTCTATTAAAAGGAGGCCTTAATATCCCTTAGTTTCCAATAGGACCCCGCTGCCACGGGAGGGTAGGACAAAAGATGTCATGCAAGTTCTTTTCCATAAGCACGTATGACTATATTCGGAATACATGCCTATGTTACATTGATGAACTGGAGCTAGTTTTGTGTCACTGATACGTCTCCAACGTATCTATAATTTTTCATTACTCCATGCTATTATATTATCTGTTTTGGATGTTCAATGGGCTTTATTATACACTTTTATATTATTTTTGGGACTAACCTATTAACCGGAGGCCCAGCCCAAATTGTTGTTTTTTTTTGCCTATTTCAGTGTTTTGCAGAAAAGGAATATCAAACGGAGTCCAAACGGAATGAAACCTTCGGGAGAGTTATTTTTGGAACAAACGTGATCCAGAGGACTTGGAGTGGACGTCAAGAAATCACCGAGGAGGCCACGAGGCAGGGGGCGCGCCTACCCCCCTGGGTGCGCCCTGGGGGCACGCCTACCCGGAGGGGGCATTGATCACGGAGGGCTTCTACATCAACACCATAGCATCTCCGAGGATGTGTGAGTAGTTTACCTCAGACCTTCGGGTCCATAGTTATTAGCTAGATGGCTTCTTCTCTATCTTTGGATCTCAATACAAAGCTCCTCGATTCTCTTGGAGATCTATTCGATGTAATCTTCTTTTGCGGTGTGTTTGTCGAGATCCGATGAATTGTGGGTTTATGATCAAGATTATCTATGAACAATATTTGAATCTTCTCTTAATTCTTTTATGTATGATTGGTTATCTTTGCAAGTCTCTTCGAATTATCAGTTTGGTTTGGCCTACTAGATTGATCTTTCTTGCAATGGGAGAAGTGCTTAGCTTTGGGTTCAATCTTGCGGTGCTCGATCCTAGTGACAGTAGGGGAAACGACACGTATTGTATTGTTGCCATCGAGGATAAAAAGATGGGGTTTATATCATATTGCACGAGTTTATCCCTCTACATCATGTCATCTTGCTTAAACCGTTACTCTGTTCTTATGAACTTAATACTCTAGATGCATGCTATATAGCGGTCGATGTGTGGAGTAATAGTAGTAGATGCAGGCAGGAGTCGGTCTACTTGTCATGGACGTGATGCCTATATACATGATCATACCTAGATATTCTCATAACTATGCTCAATTCTATCAGTTGCTCGACAATAATTTGTTCACCCACCGTAATACTTATGCTATCTTGAGAGAAGCCACTAGTGAAACCTATGGCCCCCAGGTCTATTTTCCATCATATTAATCTCCCGTCAACAAGCTATTTATGTCACCGTTTATTTTGGTTTCTTTACTTTTAGTCTTCTATCATAAAAATACCAAAAATGTTATCTTATCATCTCTATCATATCTCACTTTTGCAAGTGGCCGTGAAGGGATTGACAACCCCTTTATCGCATTGGTTGCAAGGTTCTTATTTGTTTGTGTAGGTACGAGGGACTTGCGTGTGGCCCCCTACTGGATTGATACCTTGGTTCTCAAAAACTGAGGGAAATACTTACGCTAATTTGTTGCATCACCCTTTCCTCTTCAAGGGAAAACCAACGCAGTGCTCAAGAGGTAGCAAGAAGGATTTCTGGCGCCGTTGCCGGGGAGTCTACGCACAAGTCAAGACATACCAAGTACCCATCACAAACTCTTATCCCTCGCATTACATTATTTGCCATTTGCCTCTCGTTTTCCTCTCCCCCACTTCACCCTTGCCGTTTTATTCGCCCTCTTTTTTTGCTTGCTTCGTCGTTATGGCTAGTCCTTTATCTACTCCTTTGTCCCCCGAGTTTGAAGTTCTTCACTTCAAACAAAAACAAGGAGAAAATTTAAAAGATGCTTGGTATAGGATGATAGAATCCTATCGTGGTTGCACTATAGAGGGAGATTTCAAGGCTTTACTTTGTAATTTCTATGTTGGGCTAAGCTTATCCCATAGACAACTCCTTGATTTTGCCGCCAAAGGGAATTTTACTGAAACTGACCCTAGTTTTGCTTATGAAATCATAGAAGGGATATTAGGAGTACTTCCCCCACAAAAGGGACTAACTCTTACCCAAGAGCGAACCCAAATCTTAGAAAAATTAGGCGAATTGCAAAAATCTCTTGAACCACTTAAAAATGTTCGAGGAAACCTCAATCGTATGAATACATTGATCACACTTTGCAATAACGGTTGGATCCTCTAGATCTAAGAATCTCTGAGTATGAAGGGAAACGTAAGGAACCTCCCGGATTTGAGCATAACTCCATTTAAAAGATAAATACCAAAGATGGCAATACCTAGATCTATCTTTGCTTCTATGCCTAGCCAGGGGCGTTAAACGATAGCGCTTGTTGGGAGGCAACCCAATTTTATTTTAGTTTTTTTTTCTTTTTGGTTCTGTTTAGGAATAAATGATCCATCTAGCTTCTGTTTAGATGTGTTTTTGTGTTTTAATTAGTGTTTGTGCCAAGTTAAACCTATAGGATCTTCTTGGATGATAGTTATTTGATCTTGCTGAAAATTCCAGAAACTTTCTGTTCACGAAAACAATTGTTAACAATCACCAAAACGTGATAAAATACTGATTCCAATTTAAGTAGATCAATAGACAAATTATCTAGGCCTTCCTATTTTGGTAGAATTTTTGGAGTTCCAGAAGTTTGCGTTAGTTACAGATTACTACAGACTGTTCTGTTTTTGACAGATTCTGTTTTTCGCGTGTTGTTTGCTTATTTTGATGAATCTATGGCTAGCAAAAGAGTTTATAAACCATAGAGAAGTTGTAATACAGTAGTTCTAACACCAATATAAATAAATAATGAGTTCATTACAGTACCTTGAAGTGGTGTTTTGTTTTCTTTCGCTAACGGAGCTCACGAGATTTTCTGTTAAGTTTTGTGTTGTGAAGTTTTCATGTTTTGGGTAAAGATTTGATGGATTATGGAACAAGGATTGGCAAGAGCCTAATCTTGGGGATTCCCAAGGCACCCCAAGGTAAAATTCAAGGACAACCAAAATCCTAAGCTTGGGGATGCCCCGGAAGGCATCCCCTCTTTCGTCTTCATCTATCGGTAACTTTACTTGGGGCTATATTTTTATTCACCACATGATATGTGTTTTGCTTGGAGCGTCTTGTATGATTTGATTATTTGCTTTTTAGTTTATCACAATCATCCTCGCTGTACACACCTTTTTAGAGAGACACACATGATTCAGAATTTGTTAGAATACTCTATGTGCTTCACTTATATCTTTTGAGCTATATAGTTTTTGCTCTAGTGCTTCACTTATATCTTTTAGAGCACGGTGGTGGTTTTATTTTATAGAAATTATTGATCTCTCGTGCTTCACTTATATTATTTTGAGAGTCTTAAACAGCATGGTAATTTGCTTTAATTGTGAAATTAATCTGAATGCGATAGGCATCCAAGATAGCATAATAAAAACTTCCATATTGAGTTCATTGAATATCATGAGAAGTTTGATACTTGATAAGTGTTTTGAGATATAAAGGTGGTAATATTAGAGTGTTCTAGTTGAGTAATTGTGAAATTGAGAAATACTTATGTTAAGGTTGGCAAGTCTCGTAGCATGCACGTATGGTAAAAGTTGTGCGACCATTTTGACACATAAGGTGTTCTTTTATTGCTTTCCTTATGAGTGGCGGTCGGGGACGAGCGATGGTCTTTTCCTACCAATCTATCCCTCTAGGGGCATTCTTAGTAGTACTTTGCTTCGAGGGCTAATAAACTTTTGCAATAAGTACATGATTTCTTTATGACTAATGTGAGTCCATGGATTATACGCACTCTCAACCTTCCACAATTTCCTAGCCTCTACGGTACCGTGCATTGCCCTTTCTCACCTTGAGAGTTGGTGCAAACTTCGCCGATGCATCCCAACCCCGTGATATGAGATGCTCTATCACACATAAACCTCCTTATATCTTCCTCAAAACAGCCACCATACCTACCTATCATGGCATTTCCATAGCCATTCTGAGATATATTGCCATGCAACTTTCCACCGTTCCGTTTATTATGACATGCTCCATCATTGTCATATTCCTTTGCAAGATCATGTAGTTGACCTCGTATTTGTGGCAAAGCCACCATTCATAATTTTTTCATACATGTCACTCTTGATTCATTGCATATCCCGGTACACCGTTGGAGGCATTCACATAGAGTCATATTTTTGTTCTAAGTGTTGAGTTGTAATTCTTGAGTTGTAAGTAATAAAAGCGTGATGATCATCATTATTAGAGCATTGACCCATGTGAGTAAAGGATGATGGAGACTATGATTCCCCCACAAGTCGGGATGAGATTCCGGACTAAATAAAAAAAAGGCCAAAAAAAGAGAAGGCCCAAGAAAAAAAATGAGAGAAAAAGAGAGAAGGGACAATGTTACTATCCTTTTTCCACTGCTTCAAAGTAGCACCGTGATCTTCATGATAGAGAGTCTCCTATGTTATCACTTTCATATACTAGTGGGAATTTTTCATTATAGAACTTGGCTTGTATATTCCAATGATGGGCTTCCTCAAAATGCCCTAGGTCTTCGTGAGCAAGCAAGTTGGATGCACACCCACCTAGTTCCTTTTGTTGAGCTTTCATATATTTATAGCTCTAGTGCATCCATTGCATGGCAATCCCTACTCCATAGCCTATTGGTTAGCCGCGTCAATGTGAGACTTTCTACCTTTTTGTCTTCTCACATAACCCCCATCATTATATTTTATTCCACCCATAGTGCTATATCCATGGCTTACGCTCATGTATTGCGTAAGGGTTGAAAAGGCTGAAGCGCGTTAAAAGGTATGAACCAATTGCTCGGCTTGTCATCGGGGTTATGCATGATGAGAACGTTTTGTGTGACAAAATTGAAGCATGGCCTAACTATATGATTTTGTAGGGATAAGCTTTCTTTGGCTATGTTATTTTGATAAGACATAATTGCTTGGTTAGCATGTTTGAAGTATTATTGTTTTTATGCCAACATTAAACTTTTATCTTGAATCTTTCGGATCTAAATATTCATGCCACAATAAAAATAATTACATTGAAAATTATGCTAAGAAGCATTCCACATCAAAAATTCTGTTTTTATCATTTACCTACTCGAGGACGAGCAGGAATTAAGCTTGGGGATGCTTGATACGTCTCCAATGTATCTATAATTTTTTATTGCTCCATGCTATTATATTATCTGTTTTGGATGTTCAATGGGCTTTATTATACACTTGTATATTATTTTTGGGATTAACCTATTAACCAGAGGCCCATCCCAAATTGTTGTTTTTTTGCCTATTTCAGTGTTTCGCACAAAAGGAATATCAAACGGATTCCAAACGGAATGAAACCTTCGGGAGAGTTATTTTTGGAACAAACGTGATCCAGAGGACTTGGAGTGGATGTCGAGAAATCACTGAGGAGGCCACGAGGCAGGGGGCACGCCTACCCCCTGGGCCCGCCCTCCCCCCTCGTGGGCCCCTCGTGGCTCCACCGACCTACTTCTTCCTCCTATATATACCTACATACCCCAAAACCATCGACGAGCACCACGAAAACCTGATACCACCGCCGCAACCTTCTGTACCCGCGAGATCCCATCTTGGGACCTTTTCCGGCGCTCCGCCGGAGGGGGCATTGATCACGGAGGGCTTCTACATCAACACCATAGCCTCTCCGATGATGTGTGAGTAGTTTACCTCAGACCTTCGGGTCCATAGTTATTAGTTGGATGGCTTCTTCTCTATCTTTGGATCTCAATACAAAGTTCTCCTTGATTCTCTTGGAGATCTATTCGATGTAATCTTCTTTTGCGGTGTGTTTGTCGAGATCCAATGAATTGTGGGTTTATGATCAAGATTATCTATGAACAATATTTGAATATTCTCTGAATTCTTTTATGTATGATTGGTTATCTTTGCAAGTCTCTTCAAATTATCAGGTTGGTTTGGCCTACTAGATTGATCTCTCTTGCAATGGGAAAAGTGCTAAGCTTTGGGTTCAATCTTGCGGTGCTCGATCCCAGTGACAGTAGGGGAAACAACACGTATTGTATTGTTGCCATCGAGGATAAAAATACGGGGTTTATATCATATTGCATGAGTTTATCCCTCTACATCATGTCATCTTGCTTAAAGCGTTACTCTGTTCTTATGAACTTAATACTCTAGATGCATGCTGGATAGCGGTCGATGTGTGGAGAAATAGTAGTAGATGTACGCATGAGTTGGTCTACTTGTCACGGACGTGATGCCTATATACATGATCATACCTAGATATTCTCATAACTATGCTCAATTCTATCAATTGCTCGATAGTAATTTGTTCACCCACCGTAATACTTATGATATCTTCAGAGAAGCCACTAGTGAAACCTATGGCCCCCGGGTCTATTTTCCATCATATTAATCTCCCGTCAACAAGCTATTTCCATCACCATTTATTTTGCTTTCTTTACTTTTAGTCTTTATCATAAAAATACCAAAAATATTATCTTATCATCTCTATCAGATCTCACTTTTGCAAGTGGTCGTGAAGGGATTGACAACCCCTTTACCGCGTTGGTTGCAAGCTTCTTATTTTTTGTGTAGGTACGAGGGACTTATGTGTGGCCTCCTACTGGATTGATACCTTGGTTCTCAAAAACTGAGGGAAATAGTTACGCTACTTTGCTGCATCACCCTTTCCTCTTCAAGGGAAAACCAATGCAGTGCTCAAGAGGTAGCCTTCACTGAGGGAGTCCTGGATTAGGGGGTATCCGGACAGCCGGACTGTGTACTACGTCCGGACTATTGAAGCGTGAAGATACAAGACTCAAGATTTCGGCCCGTGTCCGGATGGGACTTTCCTTGGTGTGGAAGGCAAGCTTGGCGATCCGGATATTATATTTCCTTCCTTGTAACCGACTCCATGTAAACCCTAGCCCTCTCCGGTTTCTATATAAACCGGAGAGGTTGGTCCTTAGAAGGCCGATCACAATTACAATCATACCATCATAGGCTAGCTCTTAGGGTTTAGCCTCTATGATCTCGTGGTAGATCTACTCTTGTACTACCCATATCATCAATATTAATAAAGCAGGAAGTAGGGTTTTACCTCCATCGAGAGGGCGAACACAGGTAAACATCTCGTGTCCCTTGCTTCCTGTTACCATCAGCCTTGACGCTTGATCGGGACCCCCTACCCGAGATCCGCCGGTTTTGACACCGACATTGGTGCTTTCATTGAGAGTTCCTCTGTGTCCTCGCCGCCAGGCTCGATGGCTCCTTCGATCATCATCAATGACGCTGTCCAGGGCGAGACTTTCCTCCCGGGACAGATCTTCGTGTTCGGCGGCTTCGCACTGCGGGCCAACTCGCTTGGCCATCTGGAGCAGATCGACAGCTACGCCCCTGGCCACCAGGTCAGGTTCGGAAACCTGAACTACATGGCAGATATCCGCGAAGACTTGATCTTCGATGGGTTTGGGCCTATGCCAGGAGCACCGGACAGTCTCGACGAACACGGCTTAGACCTGCCATCAGACGAAGCCCGGGGTATCCCCCCCGTAGTATCTCTGGACCTAGATCCGGAGCAGGCTGTGCTACCTAAGGACGGAGGGATGGACCCCGCCCCCAGGTCGCGCACTCATCGGTGGTGGAGCCGAACACGGGCCTTGCCTCTGCGGTGGCCTGTGACTCTCAACCCCCGGATTCGTATCCGGACGTTGGTTCCAGTCCACACGCTCCCGAGCCCGTCGGGCCAGGATGGGCTCCGGTAATGGAGTTCACACTGCGGATATCTTCCAGCACTCGCCCTTTGGAGACATGCTGGACTCATTAAAGTCTCTCTCTTTGTCAGAGGCTCTTGGCGAACTATGTCCGCCGAGTGGGAGGCGACGACGAAGGAATTCGTTGCCCACCCACCACCCACTTCATTTCCATGGTCGATGACTTAACCGAGGTACCGAACTTCGACTCCCGAAGACATCGACGGTATGGACGACGATGCAGGAGAAGAACATGAACCACCGCACACTGGGCGGTGAACAGCCACCTCTTCTTATAATATATATATGGTGGACACTCCAAAGGAAACAAATGGCGATGAGGCAACGGAGGATAAAACCTCTGGGAAAAAAGCAAAGAATGGGCACCGTCGACGCCACTCCAAGCCCCGCCACACCAATACCGGCCCAGGAGATGAAAACAATCCGAATGGTGCCGAAGAAGAATACAACCCTGATCAGCCTGCCTTCGAGTAGGTAGAACAGCAGGATGAGCAGGTCAGCCCAGAAGAACAGGCGACGGACGAATACCCGGAGGAGGACAGCTACATGCCCCCCCCCCCCCGAAGATGAAATTAGCGTCGGCGACGACGAATTCGGCGTGCCTGAGGATCCCGTAGAGCAGGAGCGCTTCAAGCGTTGGCTTATAGCCACTGCGAGGAGCCTGAAAAAGAAGCAGCAGCAACTCCAAGCTCATCAAGACCTGCTCACAAACAGATGGACTGAAGTCCTGGCAGCCGAGGAATACAGACTCCAGCACCACACGGCTGACCGGCCACCTCGTGGCTGAGATAGAACGGCATACCAGTCCGCATACCAGCCAAAACCCCCACGCCAACATACTACGGCCCGGGGCAACAAATCAGGACAGCCAAGATCGATCTACGGATCGCGGGGGCGCGCCTCGGTACGCGACGAGGATCGTCACACCGGACACACCTTCAACAAGTCCGGCCGGGCCGAATATAGCCAACCAGAGCAATTCGACCTGCGTAGCCACATAGCCCGGCACAGAGGCGCCGCGCACCCCCTCTGCTTCACTGACGAAGTAATGGATCATGAATTCCCAGAAGGGTTTAAACCCGTAAACATCGAATCCTATGATGGCACAACAGACCCCGCAGTATGGATCGAAGATTTTCTTCTCCACATTCACATGGCCCGCGGAGATGATCTGCACGCCATCAAATATCTTCCCCTTAAGCTCAAAGGACCGGCACGGCACTGGCTAAACAGCCTGCCAGCAAATTCCATTGGCAGTTGGGAAAACCTGGAATACGCATTCCTCGACAACTTCCAGGGCACATATGTGCGACCACCTGACGCCGATGACTTGAGCCACATCACTCAACAGCCCGGAGAGTCAGCCAGGAAATTCTGGACTCGGTTCCTAACTAAAAAGAACCAAATAGTTGACTGTCCGGACGCCGAAGCCCTAGCGGCTTTCAAGCATAATATCCGTGACGAGTGGCTTGCCCGACACCTCGTCCAGAAAACCCAAGTCCATGGCAGCTCTCACAACACTAATGACCCGCTTATGCTGGCGAGGACAGTTGGTTGGCTCGCAGCAGCACTACGCCACGATCCGCAATTGGATGGCCGTGACAATAACGGCAAGCCACGGTGTAATGTACATAAGCGACGGAACAACAGCGACAAAGATCAAGACACGATACCAACGCCGGATTCAGTGGATCCAAGCCCGGTCAGCGGAAGAAGCCGTTCAAAAGAAATAACCAGGGAGCATCCAGCCTGGACCACATACTGGAGCGCTCGTGCCAAATTCATGGCACCCCGGACAAGCCAGCCAACCACGCCAATAGAGATTGCTGGGTATTCAAACAGGCCGGCAAGATAAACGCCGAAGACAAGGACAAGGGGCTGCACAGCGACGATGACGAGGAGCCCCAACGTCCGAACACGGGGGGACAGAAGAAATCCGCCCCCCCCCCCCAGGTGAAAATGGTCAACATGATCTACGCCACGCATATCCCCAAGCTGGAACGGAAGCGGACACTAAGGGACGTCTATGCGATGGAGCCAGTCGCCCCCAAATTCAACCCATGGTCAGCTTGTCCGATCACCTTCGATCGTAGGGACCACCCTACTAGCATCCGTCACGGCGGCTCGGCCGCATTGGTCCTAGACCCAATCATTGACGGATTCCACCTCACGCACGTCCTTATAGATGGTGGCAACAGCCTGAACCTGCCTTACCAGGACACAGTGCGCAAAATGGGCATTGACCCTTTAAGGATCAAGCCCACTAAAACCACCTTCAAAGGTGTAATTCCTGGAGTAGAGGCTCGTTGTACGGGCTCTATAACATTGGAAGTGGTCTTCGGATCTCCGGATAACTTCCGAAGCGAAGAGTTAATCTTCGATATCGTCCCCTTCCGCAGTGGTTATCATGCACTGCTCGGACGAACCGCATTCGCCAGATTCAATGCGATACCACACTACGCATATCTCAAGCTCAAGATGCCAGACCACGCGGGGTCATAACGGTGAACGGAAATATGGACCGCTCCTCACGAACGAGAAGAACATACTGCAGCCCTTGCGGCGGAAGTACAATGTGGCCTTCTCCAACAAACCAATCCGCGACAACAACTTCGAGCACACGTCAAGCGAGTCCGAGCACCCGCAACAGATCGTCAGGCACGCCAAGAGCACGACTAGCAGTCCGGCCTCCGCTTAAGCCCCATCAAAGCAGCATTCGTGCCACGTGCACACAATTACGCACTTAAAATACCATGGGCATAGGCGGAGGCGCATCAACAACTCAGTCAACAGTGCGGGTAACCGCCAAATGCTTTTATACTCTTTCCCACTTACCTTTCAGGACACCGCGTTGGCGCAGCATCCTCAAAAAGGTCGAATTGCCGGACTTATAGGGAAGAGACATCCAAGGAGGCAACAGACGTTGTGCATGTATGAAACACCTGTGTGGATTCTATTTACGATCATTATACCTGCTTTATCTATCGAACACAGCACGCCTCGGATAGGACATGTCAAATAGTCCTATTTTATCTCTCGCTTAACGATCCATTGTAAATGTACGCTTAAACGTATTTTTCGTCAATGGGAGATTATATATAGCGCCAACTTATTATTCTTATTTGAGCATTTTTCTCTTATAAATGTTTATTTGATATTGCATCCAGACACTTTGGTGCGGACGGTTTGCCGAGGGCTACTCATGGCGCCCATAATATGGCAAATAAAGTCCTAACACTTTCAACAAAGGCGGCACCCGAACTTATAGCACTATATGCATCAGCTCCGAATCATGTCTTGGGTCTACAGTTGGGATAGCCCGGCTCCCTTGTTTTGGTGCCTTACGTTCTGTTATATCGGCTAAGGTAGCGCAGGGAGAACTACTGCGATTTTGTCCCGGTTCATCCGGACGAGCACCTCAGTAGAGAAAGCCGAAAATGACCGGCATGATGTGGCGAGAGCTGGTCGCTGTTTGAGAGGTTTTAAAATCCTTAAAGATTTTCCGCTTTAGGCAATAAATCGGCGTAGTCCGATCTAGGCGTGTATAGCGCCCCAATTCGGCCTTCCGGATTCTCGGGGCTTCGCCGAAATTTAAAATTGTAGACTTCTATGGCTAAGTGAAAGTTATAAAGCCGCATAGTCCGATTGCCTTGTTCGCTGCGCCGGACACCTCCTTAAGGGACCAAACATTTGGGTAAAGAGTGTCCGGGTTTTCCACTAACACCCCAGTGCTAGTCACGTGGGGGCGGAAGCCGACGACTGGTCTACTTTCAGGATTTTATAAACAGCCGCACAGAAGGTAATATTTTAAATAACAAAAGCGCTAAATAGCGCAAGTAACTTCGTCTTTAATTACAAACATGACAGAAGTGAATTCATTCCAATATGGCATCCTTGGTACACTCATTGGCAACGAGACGAGCACCCTTCATCACGCCATCGTAGTACATTTCGGGATGGCGATGCGTTTTACCCTCCGGCGGCCCGTCCTTAACCAGCTTCTCCGCATCCAGCTTGCCCCAATGCACCTTGACGCGGGCAAAAGCTCGGCGGGCACCTTCCATGCAAACATATCGCTTGATCACTTCAAGCCGCGGGCAGGCATCCACCATCCGCTTGATCAGGCCAAAGTAGCTACTGGGCAGGAGCTCACCAGGCCACATCCGGACTATGAAGTCCTTCATAGCCAGTTCGGCCGCTCTGTGGAGTTCGATCAACTGCTTCAGTTGGTCGCTCAGAGGCATCGAATGAGCGGCCCCATCATACTGGGACCAGAACAACTTCTCCATTGAGCTCCCCTCCCGGGCACGGTAGAACTCCGTAGCGTCTGAGACGCTGTGTGGCAGATCTGCAAATGCCCCTGGAGAGCTCCGTATTCGAGTAAGTAAAAGAAACACCTCCTCCACATGTTTGCTTTGCATAAAGAATTTCTTACCCGCTGCTATCTTTTTGGCCTCCTGGATCTCCTGTTGTGCTTTCTTGGCTTCGGCCTTGGCATCTTTCAAATTCACAAGGGCCTTCGCAACCTCGGCCTCCTTCATCTTCAGATTATGCTCCACGGACTCGCACTTCTTGCCGAGGTCCTGGAGCTCCTGCTGTACCTCGACCACTCTAGCACTTTGCTTTTCGCGCTCCTTACACTCCGAGGCCGCCTTGTCTTCGGCCTCGGACAGCGCCTTCTTCAGGGACGCCAATTCGGGGGTGGCCCCTGTCACACGGTCACGACACTTAGGTGTTAGACTCATCAATTCTGCCTATCCTTAAACGCACAAGAGCGGGAATTACTTACCCTTGTTCTCTTCGAGCTGCCTCTTCGTGAGGACGAGCTCTCCCTACGCCTGCTTCAGGTGCCGCTTCAGTTCGGCAACCTCGGCAGTACGGGCAGCAGCAGCAAGCAGCGCAGCCTGCTTATTCACAACAATACTTATTATTAGACTCCTGCAGATTATAGTTGACCCTCCGTTTGGCTTTTCTTTTAGAACACCAACCAGAGTATCAGGGGCTACTACCTATCGGGTGGTAATTTCATACATTTTTACTTACCTCAAAGCCCGTCAGAAGGCTTGTGCAGGCTTCGGTTAGTCCGCTCTTGGCGGACAGAACCTTTTGAATCACCGCACTCATAAGAGTACGGTGCTCTTCTTCCATGGAAGCGCCTCGGAGCGCTTCCACCAGGCTATCCAGCGCCGTTGATGCGTCGGAAGTCCTCGGCACGGGCGACTCGCCCTCCCTAACGAGTGGCTGCCCGCCCAAGTGTTGGGGAACGTAGTAATTTCAAAAAATTTCCTACGATCACGCAAGACCATGGTGATGGCATAGCAACGAGAGGGGAGAGTGTCCGTCCACGTACCCTCGGAGACCGAAAGCGAAGCGTTATAACAACGCTGTTGATGTAGTCGACGCCTTCACGATCCGACCGATCCAAGCACCGAACGACGGCACCTCCGAAGTTCGCACACGCTCAGCTCGATGACGATCCCGGACCGATCCAGCAAAGTGTCGGGATGAGTTCCGTCAACACGACGGCGTGGTGACGATGATGATGCTCCACCGACGCAGGGCTTCGCCTAAGCTCCGCGACGATATGACTTCTCCGGCGCAGGCTTCGCTTAAGCTCGCGACGATATGACCGAAGTGGAATATGGTGGAAGGGGCACCGACACGGCTAAGGAACGATCCGTAGATCAACTTGTGTGTCATGGGGTGCCCCCTGCCCCAGATATAAAGGAGCAAGGGAGGGCCGGCCAAGGAGGAGGAGGCGCGCAGGGGGGAGTCCTACTCCCACCGGGAGTAGGACTCCTCCTTTCCTAGTAGGAGTAGGAGAGAAGGAAGGGAAGGGAGGAAGGGTGCGGCCCTCCCCTAGTCCAATTCGGACTAGGCCTTGGGGCGCGCCTGCCCTAGGCAGCCCTCTCTCTTTCCCGCAGGCCCAATAAGGCCCAATACTTCTCCCGGCGAATTCCGTAACTCTCCGGTACTCGAAAAATACCGAATCATTCGAACCTTTCCGAACTCCGAATATAGTCGTCCAATATATCGATCTTTACGTCTCGACCATTTCGAGACTCCTCGTCATGTCCCCGGTCTCATCCGGGACTCCGAACTCCTTCGGTACATCAAAACTCATAAACTCATAATAAAACTGTCATCGCAACCTTAAGCGTGCGGACCCTACGGGTTCGAGAACTATGTAGACATGACCTAGAACTATTCTTGGTCAATAACCAATAGCGGAACCTGGATGCCCATATTGGCTCCTACATATTCTACGAAGATCTTTATCGGTCAAACCGCATAACAACATACGTTGTTCCCTTTGTCATCGGTATGTTACTTGCCCGAGATTTGATCGTCGGTATCCAATACCTAGTTCAATCTCGTTACTGGCAAGTCTCTTTACTCGTTACGTAATGCATCATTCCGTAACTAACTCATTAGCTACATTGCTTGCAAGGCTTATAGTGATGTGCATTACCGAGAGGGCCAGAGATACCTCTCCGACAATCGGAGTGACCAAACCTAATCTCAAATACGCCAACCCAACATGTACCTTTGGAGACACCTGTAGTACTCCTTTATAATCACCCGATTCGTTGTGACGTTTGGTAGCACCCAAAGTGTTCCTCCGTAAACGGAGTTGCATAATCTCATAGTTACAGGAACATGTATAAGTCATGAAGAAAGCAATAGCAACATACTAAACGATCAAGTGCTAGGCTAACGGAATGGGTCATGTCAATCAGATCATTCTCCTAATGATGTGATCCCGTTAATCAAATGACAACTCATGTCTATGGTTAGGAAACATAACCATCTTTGATTAACGAGCTAGTCAAGTAGAGGCATACTAGTGACACTGCTTGTCTATGTATTCACATATGTATTATGTTTCCGGTTAATACAATTCTAGCATGAATAATAAACATTTATCATGATATAAGGAAATAAATAATAACTTTATTATTGCCTCTAGGGCATATTTCCTTCAGTCTCCCACTTGCACTAGAGTCAATAATCTAGTTCACATCATCATGTGATTCAACACTAATATTCACATCTGTATGTGATTAACACCCATAGTTCACATCGTCATGTGACCAACACCCAAAGGGTTTATTAGAGTCAATAATCTAGTTTCACATCGCTATGTGATTAACACCCAAAGAGTACTAAGGTATGATCATGTTTTGCTTGTGAGAGAAGCTTAGTCAACGGGTCTGTCACATTCAGAGCCGTTTGTATTTTGCAAATATTCTATGTCTACAATGCTCTGCACGGAGCTACTCTAGCTAATTGCTCCCACTTTCAATATGTATCCAGATTGAGACTTTAGAGTCATCTGGATCAGTGTAAAAAGCTTGCATCGATGTAACTCTTTACGACGGGCTCTTTTATCACCTCCATAATCGAGAAATATTTCCTTAGTCCTCACTAAGGATGTTCTTGACCAATGTCCAAAGGATCTACTCCTAGATCACTATTGTACTCCTTGCCAAATTCAGAGCAAGGTATACAATAGGTCCAGTACATAGCATAGCATACTTTATAGAACCTATGGTGAGGCATAGGAAATGACTTTCATTCTCTTTTTCTATTTTCTGCCGTGGTCGGGATTTGAGTCTTACTCAATTTCACACCTTTTGCAACACAGGCAAGAACTTTTCTTTGACTGTTCCATTTTGAACTACTTCAAAATCTTGACAAGGCATGTACTTATTGAAAAACTTATCAAGCGTCTTGATCTATCTCTATAGATCTTGATGCTCAATATGTAAGCAGCTTCATCGAGGTCTTCCTTTGAAAAAACTCCTTTCAAACACTCCTTTATGCTTTGCAGAATAATTCTACATTATTTCCGATCAACAATATGTCATTCACATATACTTATCAGAAAGGCTGTAGTGCTCCCACTCACTTTCTTGTAAATACAGGCCTTTCCAAAAGTCTTTATAAAATCATATGCTTTGATCAACACATCAAAGCGTATATTCCAACTCCGAGATGCTTGCACCAGTCCATTGATGGATCGTTGGAGCTTGCACATTTTGTTAGCTCCTTTAGGATTGACAAAACCTTCTGGTTGCATCATATACAACTCTTCTTTAATAAATCCATTAAAGAATGTAGTTTTGACATCCATTTGCCAGATTTCATAAAATGTGGCAATTGCTAACATGATTCGGACAGACTTTAAGCATCGCTACAGTTGAGAAAATCTCATTGTAGTCAACACCTTGAACTTGTCGAAAACCTTTCTGCGACAAGTCGAGCTTTGTAGATAGTAATACTACTATCAGCATCTGTCTTCCTCTTGAAGATCCATTTATTCTCAATGGCTTGCCGATCATCGGGCAAGTCAACCAAAGTCCATACTTTGTTTTCATACATGGATCCCATCTCAGATTTCATGGCTTCTAGCCATTTTGCGGAATCTGGGCTCACCATCGCTTCCTCATAGTTCGTAGGTTTCATCATGGTCTAGTAACATGACTTCCAGAACATGATTACCGTACCACTCTGGTGCGGATCTTACTCTGGAAGACCTACGAGGTTTGGTAGCAACTTGATCTAAAGTTTCATGATCATCATCATTAACTTCCTCACTAATTGGTGTAGGAATCACCGGAACTGATTTCTGTGATGAACTACTTTCCAATAAGGGAGAAGGTACAATTACCTCATCAAGTTCTACTTTCCTCCCACTCACTTCTTTCGAGAGAAACTCCTTCTCTAGAAAGGATCCATTCTTAGCAACGAATGTTTTGCCTTTGGATCTGTGATAGAAGGAGTACCCAACAGTTTCCTTTGGGTATTCTATGAAGACGCACTTTTCCGATTTGGGTTCGAGCTTATCAGGTGAAAACTTTTTCACATAAGCATCACAACTCCAAACTTTTAAGAAACGACGGCTTAGGTTTACTGCTAAACCATAGTTCATACGGAGTCGTCTCAACGGATTTAATGGTGCCCTATTTAATGTGAATGCAGTTGTCTCTAATGCATAACCCCAAAACGATATTGGTAAATTGGTAAGAGACATCATTGATCGCACCATATCAAATAAAGTGCGGTTATGACGTTCGGACACACCATTACGTTATGGTGTTCCATGTGGTGTGAGCTGTGAAACTATTCCACATTGTTTTATATGAAGGCCAAACTCGTAACTCAAATATTCTCCTCCACGATCAGATCGTAGAAACTTTATTTTCTTATTACGATGATTCTCTACTTCACTCTGAAATTCTTTGAACTTTTCAAATGTTTCAGACTTGTGCTTCATTAAGTAGATATACTCATATCTGCTCAAATCATCTTGTGAAGGTCAGAAAATAACGATATTTGCCGTGAGCTTTAACACTCATCGGACCGCATACATCAAGATGTATTATTTCCAATAAATCATTTGCTCGCTCCATTGTTCCGAGAACGAGTCTTTAGTCATCTTGCCCATAAGGCATGGTTCATAAGCATCAAGTGATTCATAATCAAGTGATTCCAAAATCCCATCAAGATGGAGTTTCTTCATGCGCTTTACACCAATATGACCTAAACGGCAAGTGCCACAAATAAGTTGCACTATCATTATTAACTTTGCATCTTTTGGCATCAATATTATGAATATGTGTATCACTACGATCGAGATTAAACAAACTATTTTATTGGGTGTATGACCATTGAAGGTTTTATTCATTTAAATGAACAACAATTATTCTTTGACTTTAAATGAATAACCGTTTTGAAAACTATTTTCATTGGGTGTATGACTATGAAGGTTTTATTCATTTAAACAGAACAACAATTATTCTTTGACTTTAAATGAATAACCGTTTTGCAATAAACATGATCAAATCATATTCATGCTCAACGCAAACACCAAATAACATTTATTTAGGTTTAACACTAATCCCGAAAGTATAGGGAGTGTGCGATGATGATCATATCAATCTTGGAACTACTTCCAACACTCATCGTCACTTCCCTTCAACTAGTCTCTGCTTATTCAGAACTCCTGTTTCGAAGTTACTAATCTTAGCAACCGAACAAGTATCAAATACTGGGGCTACTATAAACACTAGTAAGGCACACATCAATAACCTGTATATCAAATATACTCTTGTTCAATTTGCCATCCTTCTTATCTGCCAAATACTTGGGGTAGTTCCGCTTCTAGTGACCAGTTCCATTGCAGCAAAAGCACTTAGTCTCAGGCTTAGGTCCAGACTCGGGCTTCTTCACTCGAGCAGCAACTTGCTTGCCGTTCTACTTGAAGTTCCCCTTCTTCCCTTTGCCCTTTTCCTTGAGACTAGTGGTCTTGTCAACCATCAACACTTGATGTTTTTCTTGATTTCTACCTTCGCCGAATTTAGCATCGCGAAGAGCTTGGGAATTGTTTTTCGTCATCCCTTGCATACTATAGTTCATCACGAAGTTCTAGTAACTTAGTGATGGTGACTAGAGAATTCTGTCAATCACTATCTTATCTGGAAGATTAACTCCCACTTGATTCAAGCGATTGAAGTACCTGCATAATCTGAGCACATGCTCACTAGTTGAGCGATTCTCCTCCATCTTTTAGCTATAGAACTTGTTGGAGACTTCATATCTCTCAACTCGGTATTTGCTTGAAATATTAACTTCAACTCCTGGAACATCTCATATGGTCCATGACGCTCAAAACGTCTTTGAAGTCCCGATTCTAAGCCGTTAAGTATGGTGCACTAAACTATCAAGTAGTCATCATTTTGAGCTAGCCAAATGTTCATAACGCCGCATTTGCTCCTGCAATAGGTCTGTCACCTAGCGGTGCATTAAGGACATAATTCTTACGTGCAGCAATGAGGATAAACCTCAGATCACGGATCCAATCCGCATCATTGCTACTAACATTTTCAATACAATTTTCTCTAGGAACACATATAAAAACATAGGGAAGCAACAACGCGAGCTATTGATCTACAACATAATTTGCAAAATACTACGGGACTAAGTTCATGATAAATTAAAGTTCAATTAATCATATTACTTAAGAACTCCCACTTAGATAGACATCTCTCTAGTCATCTAAGTGATTACGTGATCCAAATCAACCAAACCATGTCCGATCATCACGTGAGATGGAGTAGTTTCAATGGTGAACATCACTATGTTGATCATATCTACTATATGATTCACGTTCGACCTTTCGGTCTCCGTGTTCCGAGGCCATATCTGTTATATGCTAGGCTCGTCAAGTTTAACCTGAGTATTCCGCGTGTGCAACTGTTTTGCACCCATTGTAGATGGACGTAGAACTTATCACACCCGATCATCACGTGGTGTCTGGGTACTACGAACTTCGGCAACGGTGCATACTCGGGGAGAACACTTCTTGATAATTTTTAGTGAGAGATCATCTTATAATGCTACCGTCAATCAAAACAAGATAAGATGCATAAAGGATAAACATCACATGCAATCAATATAAGTGATATGATATGGTCATCATCATCTTGTGCTTGTGATCTCCATCGCCGAAGCACCGTCATGATCACCATCATCACCGGCGCGACACCTTGATCTCCATCGTAGCATCGTTGTCGTCTCGCCAACTATTGCTTCTACGACTATCGCTACTGCTTAGTGATAAAGTAAAGCAATTACATGGCGTTTGCATTTCATACAATAAAGCGACAACCATATGGCTCTCGCCGATTGCCGATAACTCGGTTACAAAACATGATCATCTCATACAATAAAATATAGCATCACGTCTTGACCACATCACATCACAACATGCCCTGCAAAAACAAGTTAGACGTCCTCTACTTTGTTGTTGCAAGTTTTACGTGGCTGCTACGGGCTGAGCAAGAACCGTTCTTACCTACGCATCAAAACCACAACGGTAGTTTGTCAAGTTGGTGCTGTTTTAACCTTCGCATGGACCGGGCGTAGCCACACTCGGTTCAACTAAAGTGAGAGAGACAGACACCCGCCGGTCACCTTTAAGCAACTAGTGCTCGGAGCGGTGAAACCAGTCTCGCGTAAGCGTCTGGCGTAATGTCGGTCCGGCCGCTTCATCTCACAATACCGCTGAACCAAAGTATGACATGCTGGTAAGCAGTATGACTTATATCGCCCACAACTCACTTGTGTTCTACTCGTGCATATGACATCAACGCATAAAACCAGGCTCGGATGCCATTGTTGGGGAACGAGTAATTTCAAAAATTTCCTACGATCACGCAAGACCATGGTGATGGCATAGCAACGAGGGGAGAGTGTCCGTCCACGCACTCGTGAGACCGAAAGCGAAGCGTTATAACAACGCGGTTGATGTAGTCGACGCCTTCACGATCCGACCGATCCAAGCACCGAACGACGGCACCTCCGAGTTCTCGCACACGTTCAGCTCGATGACGATCCCGGACTCCGATCCAGCAAAGTGTCGGGATGAGTTCCGTCAAGACGACGGCGTGGTGACAATGATGATGCTCCACCGACGCAGGGCTTCGCTAAGCTCCGCGACGATATGACTTCTCCGGCGCGAGGCTTCGCTTAAGCTCGCGACGATATGACCGAAGTGGAATATGGTGGAAGGGGCACCGCACACGGCTAAGGAACGATCCGTAGATCAACTTGTGTGTCATGGGGTGCCCCCTGCCTCAGATATAAAGGAGCAAGGGAGGGCGGCCAAGGAGGAGGAGGCGCGCTATGGGGGGAGTCCTACTCCCACCGGGAGTAGGACTCCTCCTTTCCTAGTAGGAGTAGGAGAGAAGGAAGGGAAGGGAGGAAGGGTGCGGCCCCTCCCCTAGTCCATTCGGACTAGGCCTTGGGCGCGGCCTGCCCTAGGCAGCCCCTCTCTTTCCGCAGGGCCCAATAAGGCCCAATACTTCTCCCGGCGAATTCCCGTAACTCTCGGTACTCGAAAAATACCGAATCATTCGAACCTTTCCGAACTCGAATATAGTCGTCCAATATATCGATCTTTACGTCTCGACCATTTCGAGACTCCTCGTCATGTCCCCGGTCTCATCCGGGACTCCGAACTCCTTCGGTACATCAAAACTCATAAACTCATAATAAAACTGTCATCGCAACCTTAAGCGTGCGGACCCTACGGGTTCGAGAACTATGTAGACATGACCTAGAACTATTCTTGGTCAATAACCAATAGCGGAACCTGGATGCCCATATTGGCTCCTACATATTCTACGAAGATCTTTATCGGTCAAACCGCATAACAACATACGTTGTTCCCTTTGTCATCGGTATGTTACTTGCCCGAGATTTGATCGTCGGTATCCAATACCTAGTTCAATCTCGTTACTGGCAAGTCTCTTTACTCGTTACGTAATGCATCATTCCGTAACTAACTCATTAGCTACATTGCTTGCAAGGCTTATAGTGATGTGCATTACCGAGAGGGCCAGAGATACCTCTCCGACAATCGGAGTGACCAAACCTAATCTCAAATACGCCAAACCAACATGTACCTTTGGAGACACCTGTAGTACTCCTTTATAATCACCCATTACGTTGTGACGTTTGGTAGCACCAAAGTGTTCCTCCGTAAACGGAGTTGCATAATCTCATAGTTACAGGAACATGTATAAGTCATGAAGAAAGCAATAGCAACATACTAAACGATCAAGTGCTAGGCTAACGGAATGGGTCATGTCAATCAGATCATTCTCCTAATGATGTGATCCCGTTAATCAAATGACAACTCATGTCTATGGTTAGGAAACATAACCATCTTTGATTAACGAGCTAGTCAAGTAGAGGCATACTAGTGACACTCTGTTTGTCTATGTATTCACATATGTATTATGTTTCCGGTTAATACAATTCTAGCATGAATAATAAACATTTATCATGATATAAGGAAATAAATAATAACTTTATTATTGCCTCTAGGGCATATTTCCTTCACCAAGTCCAGAACCGTTGGGGGTTCCGGAGCAGTGTTCGGTCGAGAGACCGCCTTGTTGCGGCTCTCATCAACGCGATCCGCGGGGACCTTGAACCCCGCATGTCCGACATTTGGAAGTCCACCTTGGGGCGTCTCCAGGGTCACCTCCCCCTGCTCGGGGAACCTTCGGGACAACACCTCCGTGTCATCCGCAGGCTGAGGAGTGGTGGCCATCGGGAGCGAGTTCATCTCTGAAGCGCTTAGAGACCCGTCCGAGGACGACTCCTCCGGATGAGCCCTGGCCAGACTGCATATATACTCGGCGTCATTAAAACATCTATGACTTAAAACCATGGTAGAATGCGGGCACTTACGATCGCACCAGGGGCTTCCCCCTGGGCAGCCACTCTTCATCGCTGAAGGCGGCCGTGGTGGAGTAGTTCGGAAGGGATGTTTTCCCCTTCTTGGACGCCCCAGCCTCCCCCTCCGGGGCGGCTTTTCTCTTCTTCTCCCCCCTAGTGCGGGGAGGTGGAATTTATTCTTGATTCCTCCCGCTTCCACGGGAGGAATGTGTCTCGTCGTCATCGGACTACAGAGGAATAACGGCCTTGCGCCGAGGGCCTTTTCCGGCCCCCTGGCCCGCTTCGCCGGGCCCCTCATCCTTCTCGGATGGAGCATCTTCTTATTCTTCCTCCTCCCCTTCGTGGGAGGAGTCCGCCTCGTCATCTTCGGACGAGGCTTCGGATGGAACCTTACGCCGGAGACCCTTCCTGGTCCCCGGGGCCTTCTTTTCGGCCTTCTTCTCTGGCACCTTGTACTGTGCCGGGACTAGCTTCTCCGTCAGGAGAGCATCCGCTAGATCTTCCGGCAACGGAGCTGGACAGTCAATCTGCTCCGCTATCTTCACATAATCATGAGGCAAATATATATAATACTTAAAACTACCCCATGAATGTATTGGGAAAAAACTAAACCTGGTGGTGGTCCCAAAACTCACCGGATTCGGGGTCCGCGCTGCATGAAGTCCGCGGTCCTCGGATGTGGGAGGAGGTACTTCGGAGGCCTTGAACAACACTTTCCATGCGCCTTTGTGCGTCATGCCGAGAAACTTCCGGGCGTCGGTGTTGGCCGGGACGAACTCCCACAGATTTACCGCCCGCCTTTGGCGAGGCAGGATCCGCGAACGAGCATGGCCTGAATCACGTTGACAAGCTTGATGTTCTTGTCCTTCATGCTTTTGATGCATGTCTGGAGTCCGGCCAGCTCCGTGGAATCGCCCCAGGACAGGCCCTTCTTTTTCCAGGAGGTGAGCCGCATAGGGATTCCAGATCGGAACTCGGGGGTCGCCGCCCAGTTGGCGCCGCGCGGCTCGGTGATGTAGAACCACCCCAATTGCCATCCTTTTACGGTCTCCGCAAAGGAGCCGTCCAGCCAGGTGACGTTAGGCATCTTGCCCACCATGGCCCCTCCACACTCCGCTTGTTGGCCGCGTACAATCTTCGGCTTCACGCAGAAGACTTGCAGCCACAGGCCGAAGTGAGGCCGGATGCGGAGGAAAGCCTCGCAAATGATGATGAACGCCGAGATGTTGAGGACGAAATTTGGGGCTATATCATGGAAATCTAGCCCATAGTAGAGCATGAGCCCACGGACGAAGGTGTGGATTGGAAATCCCAGTCCACGGACGAAGTGGGCGACGAACACGACTCTCTCGTGGGGTCCTGGGGTCGGAATGACCTGCCCAACGTCCGGTAGCCGGTGCGCTATGTCTGCGGCCAAGTATCCGGCCACCCGAAGATCTGTGATGTGCTTCTCCTCGACGGTGGAAGCCACCCACTTGCCTCCTGCTCCGGACATGTCTAGCTGTGCAGAGGAGACTTGGGCTTGGGCACTGGAGCTCGAGGGGGCAAGAGTGGGCAGAGAAGGAAGAAGGCGTGGGTAAAAATGAGGAAATCGTATCCCTTTATAGGCGATTTAAAGCGGGCGCCTCCCACTGCCCGCTGAGAATCGCTTTGCTTCCCAAGCGCCACGATTAATGGTGTGGTTGGACTACCCGTACCCGTATTGATGAGAATCCCGTGATAAGGGGCACGATCTCTGCTTTGACAAGACGTGTCAAGGAAACCGCCTCGCAATATGCACTGTGGCTGGTTGTGGGAAGACGGTTCGAATGATGACCCGACCGTAATGACACGTCGCGTTGCTTGAAAAGTTGTCAGCAGATTGCATTTGCGAAACATTATTCTCTCTACAGTGGCATACGAAGATCATCTTGTGGATCCGGACACGGTTTGAGTGTTCGATAATTACCCTGCAATGCCGAAGACAATACTGCGCGCCGGACTCATCGTCATTGAAGCCTGGTTCAGGGGCTACTGAGGGAGTCCTGGATTAGGGGGTATCCGGACAGCCGGACTGTGTACTACGTCCGGACTATTGAAGCGTGAAGATACAAGACTCAAGATTTTGGCCCGTGTCCGGATGGGACTTTCCTTGGCGTGGAAGGCAAGCTTGGCGATCCGGATATTATATTTCCTTCCTTGTAACCGACTCCATGTAAACCCTAGCCCTCTCCGGTGTCTATATAAACCGGAGAGGTTGGTCCTTAGAAGGCCGATCACAATTACAATCATACCATCATAGGCTAGCTCTTAGGGTTTAGCCTCTACGATCTCGTGGTAGGTCTACTCTTGTACTACCCATATCATCAATATTAATCAAGCAGGAAGTAGGGTTTTACCTCCATCGAGAGGGCCCGAACCTGGGTAAACATCTGTGTCCCTTGCTTCCTGTTACCATCAGCCTTGACGCACAGATCGGGACCCCCTACCCGAGATCCGCCGGTTTTGACACCGACAGTGACCCTATGTTATAACTGTTGCATGAGGAATCGCATCTGACATAATTATCCATCACTAATCCAATGCCTACGAGCTTTTCACATATTGATCTTTGCTTAGTTACTATTCCGTTACCACTGTTACAATTACTACAAAACTGCTACTGTTACTTTTGCCACCGTTACGTTACTTCCATATTACTTTTAAGTTTTCCAGGTGCGGTTGAATTGACAACTCAACTGCTAATACTTGAGAATATTCTTTGGCTCCCCTTGTGTCGAATCAATAAATTTGGGTTGAATACTCTACCCTCGAAAACAGAGCCAAAGAATATTCTCCAGTATTAGCAGTTGGGTTGTCAATTCAACCACACCTGGAAACTTAATATCTGCAGCAAAGTATTTAGTAGCAAAGTAGTATGGAAGTAACGGTAACGTGGCAAAAATAACAGTAGCAGTTTTGTAGTAACTGTAACAATGGCAACGGTAAAGTAACTAAGCAAAGATCAATATGTGAAAAGCTCGTAGGCATTGGATCATGGATAATTATGTCGGATGCGATTCCTCATGCAAAAGTTATAACATAGGGTGACACGGAACTAGCTCCAGTTCATCAAAGTAATGTAGGCATGTATTCCGAATGTAGTCATACGTGCTTATGGAAAAGAACTTGCATGACATCTTTTGTCCTACCCTCCCGTGGCAGCGGGGTCCTATAGGAAACTAAGGGATATTAAGGCCTCCTTTTAATAGACTACCGGACCAAAGCATTAATACTTAGTGAATACATGAACTCCTCAAACTACGGTCATCACCGGTAAGTATCCCGATTATCGTCACTTCGGGGTTAACGGATCATAACACATAATAGGTGACTATTGACTTGCAATATAGGATCAAGAACTCGCATATATTCATCAAAACATAATAGGTTCAGAACTGAAATCATGGAACTCGGGCCCTAGTGACAAGCATTAAGCATAACAAAGTCATAGCAACATCAATCTCAGAACATAGTGGAGACTAGGGATCAAACCCTAACAAAACTAACTCGATTACATGGTAAATCTCATCCAACCCATCACCGTCCAGCAAGCCTATGATGGAATTACTCACGCACGGCGGTGAGCATCATGAAATTGGTGATGGAGGAAGGTTGATGATGACGACGGCGACGGATTCCCCTCTCGGGAGCCCCGTACAGACTCCAGATCAGCCCTCCCGAGAGAGATTAGGGCTTGGCGGCGGCTCTGTATCGTAAAACGTGATGAATCCTTCTCTCTGGTTTTTTTCTCCCCGAACGTGAATATATAGAGTTGGAGTTGTGGTCGGTAGAGCTCCAGGGGGCCCACAAGGCAGGGGGTGCGCCCAAGGGGGTAGGCGCGCCCCCACCCTCGTGGACAGGGTGTGGGCCCCCTGGTCTTGATTCTTTTGCCAGTATTTTTTATATATTCCAAAAATATTCTCCGTGAAGTTTCAGGTCATTCCGAGAACTTTTATTTCGCACAAAAATAACACCATGGCAATTCTGCTGAAAACAGCGTCCATCGGGTTAGTTCCATTCAAATCATGCAAGTTAGAGTCCAAAACAAGGGAAAAAGTGTTTGGAAAAGTAGATACAATGGAGACGTATCACTCCACCATTCAATATAAATACGTATCCGGTTTGTGACTTAGAGTCATCCCGATCGGTGTCAAAGCTAGCATCTACGTAACCATTTACGACGAGCTCTTTGTCACCCCCATAAACGAGAAACATATCCTTAGTCCTTTTCAGGCACTTCAGGATGTTCTTGATCGCTGTCCGATGATCCACTCTGGATTACTTTGGTACCTACCGCTAAACTTATAGCAAGGCACACATCAGTGCAGTACACAGCATTGCATACATGATAGAACCTATGGTCGAGGCATAGGGAATGACTTTCATTTTCTCTGTATCTTCTGCGTTGGTCGGGCTTTGAGTCCGACTCAACTTCACACCTTGTAACAGAGGAAAGAACCCTTTCTTTGATCGATCCATTTTGAACTTCTTCAAAACTTTATCAAGGTATGTGCTTTGTGAAAGTCCAATTAAGCGTCTTGATCTATCTCTATAGATCTTGATGCCCAATATATAAGCAGCTTCACCGAGGTCTTTCATTGAAAAACTCTTATTCAAGTATCCTTTTATGCTATCCAGAAATTCTATATCATTTCCAATCAACAATATGTCATCCACATATAATATTAGAAACGCTACAGAGCTCCCACTCACTTTCTTGTAAATACAGGCTTCTCCAAAAGTCTATATAAAACCATATGCTCTGATCACTTCAGCAAAGCGTATATTCCAACTCCGAGATGCTTGCACTAGTCCATAAATGGATCGCTGGAGCTTACACACTTTGTTAGCACCTTTAGGATCGATAAAACCTTCTGGTTGCATCATATACAACTCTTCTTTAAGAAATCCTTTAAGGAATGCAGTTTTGGCGTCCATTGCCAGATTTCATAATCATAAAATGTGGAAATTGCTAACATGATTCGTGCAGACTTAAGCATCGCTACGGGTGAGAAGGTCTCATCGTAGTCAACTCTTGAACTTGTCGAAAACCTTCCGCAGCAAGTCGAGCTTTGTAGACAGTAACATTACCATCAACGTCATTCTTCTTCTTGAAGGTCCATTTATTCTCTATGGCTTGCCGATCATCGGGCAAGTCAACCAAAGTCCATACTTTGTTCTCATACATGGATCCCATCTCAGATTTCATGGCCTCAAGCCATTTCACGGAATCTGGACTCATCATCGCTTCCTCATAGTTCGTAGGTTCGTCATGGTCTAGTAACATGACTTCCAGAACAGGATTACCGTACCACTCTGGTGTGGAACATACTCTGGTTGACCTATGAGGTTCGGTAGTAACTTGATCTGAAGTTTCATGATCATCATCATTAGCTTCCTCACTAATTTGTGTAGGCATCACGGGAACGGTTTTCTGTGATGAGCTACTTCCCAATTCGAGAGAAGGTACAGTTACCTCATCAAGTTCTACTTACCTCCCACTCACTTATTTTGAAAGAAACTCCTTCTCTAGAAAGGACCATTCTTAGAAACAAATATTTTGCCTTCGGATCTGTGATAGAAGGTGTACCCAACAGTTTCTTTTTGGTATCCTATGAAGACGCACTTCTCCGATTTGGGTTCGAGCTTATCAGGCTGAAGCTTTTTCACATAAGCATCGCAACCCCAAACTTTAAGAAACGACAGCTTAAGTTTCTTGCCAAAGCACAGTTCATACGGTGTCATCTCAACGGATTTAGATGGTGCCCTATTTAACGTGAATGCAACTATCTCTAATGCATAACCCCAAAACACTAGTGGTAAATAGGTAAGAGACATCATAGATCGCACCATATCTAATAAAGTACGGTTGTGACGTTCGGACACACAATTACGCTGTGGTGTTCCAGGTAGCGTGACTTGCGAAACTATTCCACATTGTTTTAAATGAAGACCAAACTCGTAACTCAAATATTCGCCTCCACGATTAGGTCGTAGAAACTTTATTTTCTTGTTATGATGATTTTCCACTTCACTCTGAAATTCTTTGAACTTTTCAAATGTTTCAAACTTGTGTTTCACTAAGTAGATATACCCATATCTGCTCAAATCATCTGTGAAGGCCAGAAAATAACGATACCCGCCGCGAGCCTCAACACTCATCGGACCGCATACACCGGTATGTATTATTTCCAATAAGTCAGTGGCTCGCTCCATTGTTCTGGAGAACGGAGTCTTAGTCATCTTGCCCATGAGACATGGTTGGCAAACATCAAATGATTCATAATCAAGTGATTCCAAAAGTCGATCTGCATGGAGTTTCTTCATGCGCTTTACACCAATATGACCTAAACGGCAGTGCCACAAATATGTTGCACTATCATTATCAAATTTGCATCTTTTGGCATCAATATTATGAATATGTGTAGCACCACGATCGAGAATCAACAAAAATAGACCACTCTTCAAGGGTGCATGACCATAGAAGATATTACACATATAAATAGAACAACCATTATCCTATGATTTAAATGAATAACCGTCTTGCATCAAACAAGATCCAGATATAATGTTCATGCTCAATGCTGGCACCAAATAACAATTATTCAGGTCTAAAACTAATCCCGAAGGTAGATGTAGAGGTAGCGTGCCGATGGCGATCACATCGACCTTGGAACCATTTCCGACGCCAAGATCGTCACCTCTTAGCCAATCCTCGTTTAATCCAGAGTCCCTGCTTTGAGTTGCAAATATGAGCAATGTAACCGGTATCAAATACCTGTGCATTACTACGAGCATTAGTAAGGTACACATCAAGAACATGTATATCAAATATACCTTTGTTCACTTTGTCATCCTTCTTATCCGCCAAATACTTGGGGCAGTTCGCTTCAAATGTCCGATCCCTTTGCAAGAGAAGCACTCAGTTTGTGCTTAGGTCCGGACTTGGGTTTCTTCCCGGAGTAGCAACTTGCTTGCCATTCTTCTTGAAGTTCCCCTTCTTTCCTTTGCCCTTTTTCTTGAAACTAGTGGTCTTGTTAACCATCAACACTTGATGCTCCTTCTTGATTTCTACCTTCGCAGCTTTGAGCATTGCGAAGAGCTCGGGAATAGTCTTATCCATCCCTTGCATATTATAGTTCATCACGAAGCCTTTATAGCTTGGTGGCAGTGATTGAAGAACTCTGTCAATAACATTATCATTCGAAAGATTAACTCCCAGCTGAGTCAAGTGGTTATGGTACCTAGGCATTCTGAGTATGTGTTCACTGACAGAATTGTTCTCCTCCATCTTCCAGCTATAGAACTAGTTGGAGACTTCATATCTCTCAACTCGGGCATTCGCTTGAAATATTAACTTCAACTCCTGGAACATCTCATATGGTCCATGACGTTCAAAACATCTTTGAAGTCCTGATTCTAAGCCGTAAAGCATGGCACACTGAACTATTGAGTAGTCATCAACACGCGACTGCCAGGCGTTCACAATGTCTGCAGTTGCTGGAGGGGGTGGCACACCTAGCGGTGCATCAAGGACATAATTCTTCTGTGCAGCAATGAGGATAATCCTCAAGTTATGGACCCAGTCCGTGTAGTTGCTACCATCATCTTTCAACTTAGCTTTCTCTAGGAACGCGTTAAAATTCAAGGGAACAGTAGCACGGGCCATTGATCTACAACATAGATATGCAAAAACTAACAGGACTAAGTTCATGATAAATTAGGTTCAATTAATCATATTACTTAAGAACTCCCACTTAGATAGACATCCCTCGAGTCATCTAAATGATCACGTGATCCATATCAACTAAACCATATCCGATCATCATGTGAGATGGAGTAGTTTTCAATGGTGAACATCTCTATTTTGATCATATCTACTATATGATTCACGTTCGACCTTTCGGTCTCAGTGTTCCGAGGCCATGTCTGTACATGCTAGGCTCATCAAGTTTAACCCGAGTATTCTGCACGTGCAAAACTGTCTTGCAACCATTGTATGTGAACGTAGATCTTATCACACCCGATCATCACGTGGTGTCTCGGCACGACGAACTGTCGCAACGGTGCATACTCAAGGAGAACACTTATACCTTGAAAATTTAGTGAGGGATCATCTTATAATGCTACCATCGTACTAAGCAAAATAAGATGCATAAAAGATAAACATCACATGCAATCAAAATATGTGACATGATATGGCCATCATCATCTTGTGCCTTTGATCTCCATCTCCAAAGCACCGTCATGATCTCCAACATTACCGGCTTGACACCTTGAAATCCATCATAGCATCATTGTCGTCTTGCCAATCTATTGCTCTACAACTATTGCTAATGCATAGTGATAAAGTAAAGCAATTACATGGCGATTGCATTTCATACAATAAAGCGACAACCATAAGGCTCCTGCCAGTTGCCAAGAACTTTTACAAAACATGATCATCTCAAACAATAACGTATATCACATTGATACGTCTCCAACGTATCTATAATTTTTTATTGTTCCATGCTGTTATATTATCAATCTTGGATTTTTACAATCATTTAGTCATTTTATATTATTTTTTGGTACTAACCTATTGACATAGTGCCAAATGCCAGTTGCGGTTTTTTTCCATATTTTTTACATCGCAAAAAATCAATATCAGATGGAGTCCAAATGCCCTGAAACTTTATGGAGAATTTTTATGGGCCAGAAGGAACACAACAGGCCCTGGCTGCGCTTGGGGTGCCCCGAGGGGGGCACAACCCACCAGGGCGCGCCAGGAGGTCCAGGTGCGACCTGGTGGGTTGTGCCCACCTTGGGTGCCCCCCGGACCGCCTCTTAGCTCTATAAATACCCCAATATTCCAGAAACCCTAAAGGCATCGACGAAATATTCATCCAGCCGCCGCACAGTCCAGAACCACCAGATCCAATCTAGACACCATCTTGGATGGGGTTCACCACCTCCATTGGTGCCTCTCCGATGATGCGTGAGTAGTTCTTTGTAGACCTTTGGGTCCGTAGTTAGTAGTTAAATGGCTTTCTCTCACTCACGGGATTCTCAATACAATGGTCTCTTGGAGATCCACATGATGTAACTCTTTTTGTGGTGTGTTTGTTGGGATCTGATGAACTTTGTGTTTATGATCAGTTATATCTTTTTATATCCATGAAAGTTATTTGAGTTTCTTTGATCTCTTATATGCATGATTTCTTATAGCCTCATATTTCTTCTCCGATATTTGGTTTTTTTGGCCAACTTGATCTATTTATCTTGCAATGGGAAGAGGTACTTTGTAGTGGGTTCGATCCTACGGTGCTTGATCCCAGTGACAGAAAGGGAAACGACGCGTATATATCGTTGCAACTAAGGATAAAATGATGGGGTCTATCTCTACATAGATAGATCTTGTCTACATCATGTCATCGTTCTTATTGCATTACTCCGTTTATCCATGAACTTAGTACACTAGATGCATGTTGGACAGCGGTCGATGTGTGGACTAATAGTAGTAGATGCAGGCAGGAGTCGGCCTACTAATCTTGGACGTGATGCATATATAATGATCATTGCCTGGATATCGTCATGATTATTCGATTCTATCAATTGCCCAACAGTAATTTGTTTACCCACCTTTTGCTATTTTTCTTGAGAGAAGCCACTAGTGAAACCTACTGCCCCTGGGTCTTCTTTCTCATATATTTGCCTTTGCGATCTACTTTTTTCCTTGCATTTATTTTCAGATCTATTAAACCAAAAATACAAAAATACCTTCCTATAATTTTTCTTTATTTATTTTATTTAGCGTTCGATCTATCAATTTACTACAAATTTGTCTCACATCCGTTTGCCACTTGAGGCGCCATACCCCGGAAGGGATTGACAACCCCTTTAACACGTCGGGTTGTAAGGATTTGTTATCCGTGTGCAGGGGATGTTTACGTTGTGTTGCTTGGTTCTCCTACTGGTTCGATAACCTTGGTTTCATATCTGAGGGAAATACCTACCGCCGCTGTGCTGCATCATCCCTTCCTCTTTGGGGAAATACCGACGTAGCTGCAAGCGACATCAAAAGGAATTTCTGGCACCGTTGCCGGGGAGGATCTTCAACATATACCAGGTTCCTAATCACAAATCTCATCTCCTCACAATTTACATTATTTTCCATTTGCATCTCATTTTCCTCTCCCCCACTTCACGAAAATTTGCCGTTTTATTTGCCTCTCTTTTCTGTTCGCCGTTTTCTTGCCGGATCTATTTTTGAGTGCAATCTTATTGTGTAGTCATCATGACTCAAGAGAACACCAATTTATGTGATTTCTCAAATACCAACAACAATGATTTTATTGGCACTCTGATTGCTCCTCCCGCCGCTAGTGCGAAGTCTTGTGATATTAATACTGCTTTGTTGAATCTTGTTATGAATGATCAATTTTTCGGTACTCCTAATGAGGATGCCGCGTCCCATCTTAATACCTTCGTGGAATTATGTGATATGCAAAAGAAAAAGATGTGGACAATGATGTGGTGAAGATGAAATTATTTCCGTTTTCTTTGTGTGATTCTGCAAAAATTTGGTTCTCTTCTTTGCCTCGCAATAGTATCGATTCTTGGAATAAGTGCAAAGATGCTTTTATCACTAAGTATTTTCCTCCCGCAAAAATTATTTCCCTTATAACCCAGATCACAAATTTGAAGAAACTTGAACATGAGCACGTTGCACAATCTTGGGTAAGGATGAAAATGATGCTAAGGAATTGCCCAACTCATGGGTTAAATCTTTGAATGATCATACAAATTTTTTATGCGGGGTTGAATTTTGTTTCTCGTAATCTTTTAGATTCTGCCGCGAGTGGTACTTTTATGAAAATTACTTTGGGTGAAGCCACCAAATTGCTTGATAATATTATGGCAAATTATTCATAATGGCATACCGGAAGGGCTCCTACTAGTAAAAAAAGTTAATTCGGTTGAAGAAATTTCTTCTTTGAGTGAAAAAGTTGATGCTCTTATGAAATTGGTTGCTAGTAAAAGTACTCCTATTGATTTTAATGATATGCCTTTGTCTACTTTGATTGAGCAAAATAGTGATGCCATAGATGTGAATTTTTATCTCTCAAAATAATTTCAATAACAATGCTTATACAGGTAATTTTAATCCTAGGCCTTTTCCTAGTAATTTCTCTAATAATTATGGTAATTCCTATGGAAATCAATCTTATAATAATAATAATAATAATAATAATAATAATAATAATAATAATAATAATAATAATAATAATAATAGGAACACCTCTGATCTTGAGAATAATATTAAAGAATTTATCAACACACAAAAAGTTTTCAACACTTCCATAGAAGAAAAGTTGAGTAAGATTGATGATTTGTCTAGAAGTGTTGAGAGAACTGCTCATGATGTGGAAAATCTCAAGACAAAAATTTTTGTGCCTAAAGTAGATGAATCAATTAAAGCTCTTTATGTTTCTATGATGAAAGTAAGAAAAGAACCGCTATGCTTAGAGCTAAAAGAGAATTTTTAGAAAAAGCGTTTTCTAGTGATTTCTTTCGCAAAAGTGATGAACATCTTAAAATGATTGGTGTTTCTTCTATTGCTTCCTTGTTTAGTAAAGTTAAGATTGATGAAAAAGGGACTGGAGAAGAGTCAACTTTAGGTAGAAGGCGTCCCAATATTTCGGAGGGTGAAAATCTTGTTGAGAAAATTGATGAAAGTGGGTTTGGAGAGGTCAAAACTTTAACTAGTGATGTGCCCACTCTTTTGGATTACAAAGACTTTAATTATGATAGTTGCTCTTTGGTTGATTTTATTTATTTGTTGCAATCCATGATAAATTCACCCCATGCTTATGAACAAAATAAGGCTTTTACTAAACATATTGTTGATGTTATGATGAAAGCTCTTGAAGAAAAATTGGAATTAGAAGTTTCAATTCCTAGAAAAATTGCATGATGAATGGGAACCTACTATCAAAGTCAAGATTAAAAAATATGAGTGTTTTGCTTTGTGTGACTTGGGTGCTAGTGTTTCTACAATTCCAAAATCTTTATGTGATGTGCTTGGTCTTACTAACCTTCAAGAATGTTCTTTGAATTTGCACTTGGCGGATTCTACTATTAAAAAGCCCATGGGAAAAAATAATGATGTTCTTATTCTTGCAAATAGGAATTATGTGCCCACAGATTTTATTATTCATGATATTGATTGCAATCCGTCTTATCCAATTATTCTTGGTAGACCGTTTTTATGCACTATCGATGCCGTGATTGATATGAAAGAAGGCAATATTAAGTTCCAGTTTCCTTTGAGGAAGGGTATGGAACACTTTCCTAGAACTAGAATTAAGCCACCTTATGAATCAATCATGAGGGCATCTTATGGATCTCGAACCAAAGATGACAAAACTTAGATCCTTGCTTTATGCTTAGCTAAGGGCGTAAAACTATAGCGCTTGTTGGGAGGCAACCCAATGAATAAAATTTATTTTTTGCTTTTTGCTTTCTATTCTTGAGTGTTAGCACAATTATGCTACTACTATGATTGTGTTTATTGTGTTTTAATTAGTGTTTGTGCCAAGTAGAATCGATAGGATCTTCTTGGTTGATAGTTGTTTGACCTTGCTGAAAAAGACATAAACTTTGCGCTCACGAAAATAATTCTCATTTTTTATCAGAAAGTACTTTTGCCCTGATTCTTTTTGCAGAAGATTAATATACAAATTGCTCAGGTCCTCCTATTATTTCAGAATTTTTCGAGTTCCAGAAGTTTTCGTCTAAGTCACATTGCTATAGACTATTCTGTTTTGACAGGTTCTGTTTTCTTTGTTTTGTGTGCTTATTTTGATGGCTCTATGGTTTTCTTTGATGAGTTTTTGACATAGAAAAGTTGGAATACAATAGATATAATACAAAAACAAAATATGAATTGGTTTGATACAGTACTTATAGTAGTAGTTTGCTTTCTTACACTAACGGATCTCACGGAGGTTTTGTTGAGTTTTGTGTGATTGAAGTTTTCAAGTTTTGGGTTATCTTACGATGGATGAAGGAAGGATAGAAGAGCCTAAGCTTGGGGATGCCCCGACATCCCAAGCTATTATCCAAAAATGAGCAACCAACTAAGCATGGGGATGCCCCCGAGTGGCATCCCCTCTTTCTTCTAACAACCATCGGTATTTTACTCGAAACTATATTTTTATTCGTCACATGATATGTGTTTTTCTTGGAGCGTCTTGTATGATATGAGTCTTTGCTTGTTTTATTTTGTGCTTTAAGTCATCAAAATCCGTGTTGGACACACCTACTTGAGAGAGCCAAAATTGACTTGTTAGAATTGCTCTCTATGCTTCACTTAAATTTTTATGAGCAGTGGACTTGCTCTAGTGCTTCACTTATATCTTTTTTAGCACAGTGTGCTTTAGTATTTTTGAAGAAATGCTATCTTGTTCACTTAGATTTATTTGAGAGTTAGTAAAATTTTCAATAAATTCTCTCTTGCTTCACTTAAATTAATTTGAGAAAGAAAAAAATATGCTCATGATCTTCACTTATATTTGTTTGAGCTAGTCAAAAGCAACACATGAAAATTAGTCCCAAAGTGATAGATATCCTAGAAGGATATAATAAAAACTTACATGAAGATCATTGGACAAAATAAACTTGATTCTTAGTAATAGTTTTGAGATATGATGATGTGATATGTGAGTTATGTTGGTGAGTAATTATGCTTTAGTAAGAATATTGGTGTTAAGGTTTGTGATTCCCTATGCAAGTACGAAAGTCAATAGTCATGTAATGAAATTATATCCTACTTGTGGTGCATTATTCGGTGTTATTTATGCTTAATGCTTGCTTATGAGATTATCTGTTTCTTGGTTGGTTGCTTCTCAATCTTTTGCTAGCCTTCATTTTGCACTAAGTATGATCTCTACTTGTGCATCCAAATACCCTTAAACCAGTTTTGCCACATGATTCCACTATATCTACCTATATGCGGTATTCTTTTGCCGTTCTGAGCAAATTTGTATGTGCCATCTCTAATTTTCAAAAAAAACTTATCTTTTGTGTGTTTGTTTCGCTCGCGGAGTAGTGAGGGGTGGCTAATATTTTCCATGCTAGATGTGTTATTCTCACAATGAGTGTTTATTCGCTTGTCATTGCACGAGAGTAAGGCAAAGGTATTAGGGATGCCCAGTCCCAAAATGAAAAATGAATTTACTTTATGTTATCAAATAATAAATTCCTTGAAAAGTGTTGGTATGGAGAGCAACCATGGATACGGCTAGCCATGGAAGTGAAAGTATGGTGGAAAAAGGAATACACTTTATTTTGTGTTTGGAACCGCCTATGATATATCTAGCATGCAAAGTGTTGGGAACTCTAGGTCGTTTTCGTTGGTGGGATGGATACACCTCCCAAAATGTTTTTATCTCTAAGTTCTTCGCTTTGAGCTCTGACACCTCTACAAATCCCTACTTCCCTCTGCGAAGGGCCTTTCTTTTACTTTATGCAATTTTTATTTTGAGTCTCCATCTTCTCTTATAAAAGCACCGACTAGGAGTAATATGATCGTACTTAAGTATTGGGTGTAGCTAATATTCGAATGTGTTTCATGAATGGAACAATTTTTGAGCATGATGGGCTAGGGATAATTTATTTTAGCGTTGATATTTTGGAAGACATGGTTGCTTGTTGATATGCTTGAGTATCTAAATTATCATGTCAAAACTAGACTATTGCTTTGAACAACTAAAAGTCCAAATGCCCATGCTATAAAGAAAAGAAATATGATATGACATGTTAGGCAACATTCCACCAAATTTTTTGTTTTTATCACTTACCTAATCGAGGACGAGTAGGGGTTAAGCTTGGGGATGCTAGTACGTCTCCAACGTATCTATAATTTTTTATTGTTCCATGTTGTTATATTATCAATCTTGGATGTTCTACAATCATTTATAGTCATTTTATATCATTTTTTGGTACTAACCTATTGACATAGTGCCAAGTGCTAGTTGTTCTTTTTTCCATGTTTTTTACAACGCAGAAAATCAATATCATACGGAGTCCAAATGCCCCGAAACTTTACGGAGAATTTTTATGGGCCAGAAGGAACACAACGGGCCCTAGCTGCGGCTAGGGGTGCCCCGAGGGGGGCACAACCCACCAGGGCGCGCCAGGAGGCCCAAGCGCGCCCTGGTGGGTTGTGCCCACCTCAGGTGCCCCCCCCCCCTAGACCGCCTCTTTGCTCTATAAATACCCCAATATTCCAAAAACCCTAAAGGCATCGACGAAATATTCATCCAGCCGCCGCAGAGTCCAGAACCACCAGATCCAATCTAGACACCATCTCGGATGGGGTTCACCACCTCCATTGGTTCCCCTCCGATGATGCGTGAGTAGTTCTTTGTAGACCTTCGGGTTCATAGTTAGTAGCTAGATGGCTTTCTCTCTCTCGCTGGATTCTCAATACAATGGTGTCTTAGAGATCCATATGATGTAACTATTTTTGTGGTGTGTTTGTTGGGATCTGATGAACTTTGAGTTTATGATCAGTTATATCTTTTTATATCCATGAAAGTTATTTGAGTTTCTTTGATCTCTTATACGCATGATTGCTTATAGCCTCGTATTTCTTCTCTGATATTTGGGTTTTGTTTGGCCAACTTGATCTATTTATCTTGCAATGGGAAGAGGTGCTTTGTAGTGGGTTCGATCTTACGGTGCTTGATCCCGGTGACAGAAAGGGAAACAACACGTATGTATCGTTGCTACTAAGGATAAAACGATGGGGTCTATCTCTACATAAATAGATCTTGTCTACATCATGTCATCGTTCTTATTACATTACTCCGTTTCTCCATGAACTTAATACACTAGATGCATGCTGGATAGCAGTTGATGTGTGGAGTAATAGTAGTAGATGCAGGTAGGAGTCGGTCTACTAATCTTGGACGTGATGCCTATATAATGATAATTGTCTAGATATTGTCACGATTGTTTGAAGTTCTATCAATTGCACAACAGTAATTTCTTTACCCGCCGTTTGCTATTTTTCTCGAGAGAAGCCACTAGTGAAACCTACGGCCCCCGGGTCTTCTTTCTCATATATTTGCCTTTGCGATCTACTATTTTCCTTGCATTTATTTTCAGATCTATTAAACCAAAAATATGAAATTCCTTGTTGCAATTTTACTTGGCGTTCAATCTATCAATTTACTACAAATTTATCTCACGCCCGTTTGCCACTTGAGGCGCTGTACCCCGGAAGGGATTGACAACCCCTTTAACAAGTCGGGTTGCGAGGATTTGTTATCTGTGTGCAGGGGTTGTTTATGTTGTGTTGCTTGGTTCTCCTACTGGTTCGATAACCTTGGTTTCATATCTGATGGAAATACCTACCGCCGCTGTGCTGCATCATCCCTTCCTCTTTGGGGAAATACTGACGTATCTTCAAGCGACATCACACATCATGTCTTGACCATATCACATCACAACATACCTTGCAAAAACAAGTTAGACATCCTCTACTTCGTTGTTGCAAGTTTTACGTGGCTGCTACAGGCTTCTAGTAAGAACCGTTCTTACCTATGCATCAAAACCACAACGATGTTTCGTCAAGTTCGTTGTTTCGACCTTCAATAAGGACCAACCGTAGTCAAATTCGATTCAACTAAAGTTAGAGAAACAGACACCCGCCAACCACCTTTATGCAAATCAACTTGCATGTCTGTCGGTGGAACCGGTCTCATGAACGTGGTCATGTAAGATTGGTCCGGGCCGCTTCATCCAACAATACCGTCGAATCAAAATAAGACGTTGGTGGTAAGTAGTATGACTATGATTGCCCATAGCTCTTTGTGTTCTACTCGTGCATATCATCTACGCATAGACCTGGCTCGGATGCCACTGTTGGGGAACGTAGCATGCAATTTCAAAAAAATTCCTACGATCACGCAAGATCTATCTACGAGATGCATAACAACGAGAGGGGGAGAGTGTGTCCACGTACCCTCGTAGACCGAAAGCAGAAGCGTTAGCTTAACGCGGTTGATGTAGTCGAACGTCTTCTCGACTCAACCGATCAAGCACCGAACCTACGGCACCTCCGAGTTCTGCACACATTCAGCTCGATGACGTCCCTCAAACTCTTGATCTAGCAAAGTGTCGAGGGAGAGTTTTGTCAGCACGACGGCGTGATGACGGTGATGGTGAAGTGATCCACGCAGGGCTTCGCCTAAGCACTACGACAATATGACCGGAGGAGTAAACGATGGAAGGGGGCACCGCACACGGCTAAGAACAATTGATGTGCCTTAGAAGTGCCCCTCCCGCCCCCGTATATAAAGGAGGAAGAGGGGAGGAGGCCGGCCTAGGGGCGCGCCAAGTGGGAGGAGTCCCACTTGGACTCCTAGTCCACCCCCCCCTTCCTTTTACTGGAAGGGGAAAGGGGGAAGGAAAGGGAGGAGGAGAAGGAAAGGGGGCCGTGCACCCTCCCCTAGTCCAATTCGGACTCCTTCCCAGGTGGGGGGGGGGGGCGCCACCCCTTGTGGGCTGCCTTGCCTCCCTCCTATGGCCCATATCTTCCCCTGTGGGGTTCCAGTAACCCCCCGGCACTGATATGTACCCGATACATTCTGAAACACTTCCGGTGTCTGAATACTATCGTCCAATATATCAATCTTTACCTCTCGGCCATTTCGAGACTCCTCGTCATGTCCATGATCTCATCCCGGACTCCAAACAATGTTTGTTCACCAAAACACATAACTCATAATACAAATCGTCATCCAACATTAAGCGTGCGGACCCTACGGGTTCGAGAACTATGTAGACATGACCGAGAGACATCTCCGGTCAATAACCAACAGTGGAACCAACATACGCCATTCCCTTTGTCATCGGTATGTTACTTGCCCGAGATTCGATCATGGTATCTTCATACCTAGTTCAATCTCGTTACCGACAAGTCTCTTTACTCGTTCCGTAATACATCATCCCGCAACTAACACATTAGTCACATTGCTTGCAAGGCTTATCATGATGTGCATTACCGAGAGGGCTGAGAGATATCTCTCCGATACTCGGAGATACATGTAGAGCTTTTTATGATCACCCAGTTACATTGTGACGTTTGATAGCACACAAGCTATTCCTCCGGTATTCGAGAGTTGCATAATCTCATAGTCAAAGGAATATGTATAAGTCATGAAGAAAGCAATAGCAATAAAACTTAACGATCATTATGCTAAGCTAACGGATGGGTAGAATGATGTGATCCCGTTCATCAAATGACAACACATATCTATGGTTAGAAAACTTAACTATCTTTGATTAACGAGCTAGTCTAGTAGAGGCATAGTAGGGACACTATATATTGTCTATGTATTCACACATGTATCAAGTTTCCGGTTAATACAATTCTAGCATGAATAATAAACATTTATCATGATATAAGAAAATATACTCCCTCCGTCCCAAAATATAAGAATGTTTTTGACACTATGCTAGTGTTAAATACAACTTTATTATTAACTTTAGGGCATACTAGCACACATGCCTGTGCGTTGCAACAGGAAAAAAAATCCAAATGCCTCCAATAAACATCAAAACATGTTCAAGACCCCACAGATCCACGTCCGTTCTTTGAAAGTGGGAACATGAGTGAAACGGGGTGGATAGGGGATAGAAGATCAACAAGTAGAAAAACATTCCTCGTTTTACTATCATTCCTAACAAAATGATCTATAGATAAAATTGTACAGTATTCTAAATAAGTGTATAGCTACAAAGAAAATGATCATATATAGTAGAATGTGTACATTATCTAGCCAACCATTTTGTAATGATATGTTCACAAACTTTAGTTGTATTATTACTGGCTCGTGTATCATTCTCTTCCATAGAAATCATACAACAAAAAGCTTGAGAACGCAAATGACCAACATACTCTGAATCAGTTCTCATACACACACTCCATAATATAAAATCAGACCATATACTTTCAGCTTCTACGACAAAGAAATTGAAGCAAGGAATGTTGCGTTGGTCAGTTCGTCCATGAGAAAATGCAGTTGAAGGCCTCCATCCTAAATGCCAAGACCACAACCGTCATCTTGTCGTGGTCGCTGTGTAACCGGAAGGAGCGCACGCTGAGCACCCACAAGTTGGTGGCTGCCACGTTATCTTCGGCAGATTGTTGACTGAGGTCGAGAGCCTTGACGGTGTCTGAGCAGAGGGCGCGCGCACACAGCATATGTATGCAGACACCTCAGCAAAATTGGAAAAAAAAAACTCAACTTTGTCAGCCCGGCGAAAGGGCCAGGTTAGTTCAAAATGTGTCACTTGCTGGTGTAAAAACATGGAGCAATAACGCATGTATGCTCAAGAAGCTATCTATAACATTATAATGGGATTAAAATTAGCTAGCTAGTATCGTATGTCTGCAAACTTGTCATCTTAATTATGCAAAAACAAAAAAATCTGAAGCTAGCTGAGCATAAATGGTTTGGTGCCCCTTGGGGTTGTTTTCTTGTCCTAACATAACATGGAGGAGGTACCTAAGGGTTCAGCATTGAGCTTTGATTTACCTCCATTATCCCCGTGATACTGGTGTTTGTGATGAACTAAATAGACAATTTGTTGTGCTGGGATGATTCATGATGGATAGATAAGATGATCTTCGCAACAACTACCATCATGCATGAGCATGGGTAACATCCAAAATTTCCCAAAGCAGCCATGTTTTTATGTCTATTCTGTTGCTTATTTCCCTCTGAAAATTGACAAACATCCACACTTCTAGTCTTATATACCTATGAAAGTCTATTTAACATACACAAATCTGCTTTTGGAGTAAGAAATTATAACCCATAAATAAGAAAAAACTAACTTAATTAGTTTTACCAATCTACATAACAAAATTTGATTTATCCATTACCGATTAACTGTAACAACATAGAAAATCAAGTCGCACACTCACACCTCAAATCTTGAGGCATACGCAGTCTGTTGAAGCCTCAAACATAGAACCATGTCATGTGAATTTCCAATAGAAAATTAGGACTCCATTTGCCTGTTCGATCCTTACCAGTTTATTAGTTCCGTATCTGTCAATTCCATGATCTTCCACAATGCTTCCAACCGCTTCATAACTCCTGTCGGTCCCTCAAGGTGGAAATTTTCACGCTGAGATGCAACAGAATTTATATCATGCATTAAGTCATGCAAAAATACCAACCTAACATATGCCAGTATGGTTTGACATAGATACAAATTACCATCCTTCTCAGTAGCATCTAAAAAACACCAAAAGGCATCTGGATCATCCTCGTATAGAACAACAAAAGGGGAAACCAGATCGCTCATACCTACACTCAACTTGTACCATTTAGGCAGTTTAAATAATTAAAGCAAAATGATGCAATGCTCCATTGAAATGCAAACCTTGACAGTATCCAGGGGAGGGATCAACCCATGCATAAAATGGAAGTATATCTGACAAACCTTCATGGCAGCCGCCACTTGAACCCCGCAGGTCGCCGCCCATGGAGCCGCTCGTCGCCAGCCCCTCCAGAATCGCCAGATCCAGCCGCCTCCGCTCCATTACCGGTGCCGGGCCTCGCGAGCTCCTCCCCTCGTCCTCCTACATCGACCCGAGCCGCCATGGGCGGCCGCTGTGTCGCGTTGACTGCGGGCGAACGCAGCGTCCAACGCATATGGCCCGCCTCCGCGCCTCCCCTCCTGCTCCTCTCGTCCGCCATGTGCTCGCCGCCGTCGTCCTGCTCCCGATCGGATCGGGAGCGTCGCCGCTCGATCTGCAGCACAAAAAGATCGAACAGTTTTTTCTTAACTCAAATATAGTTCACACGGGTTAATTTATTGTTTCATGTGCACATATTGATCAAATAAATTCTTCCAATCTAGTTAATTGTACTGCTGGATTTTGGTGGTCATTCTGAATGTACAGATTTGTTGTGAGAATCTGTGAACTAATATGGATCTGTTGACGAACTATAACTTAGCACTATATCTGGTTCTTGCTATCAGTTTTATTTTGATCATCCAAGTGGATATATACACCAGTCATGCAGCCACAGTCTGCACTATTTGGTTAATGAGAACGGGAGGAGCACAACACTGACCCCATCGCTTATCTAAGCCAGCTTCAGGTCCACCATGGCCACCTACACCGAGCACCATATCACGTCCCCGAGCTTAGTTGTCGATTCATCTACACCAACCCAATCACCACAAACAGGGATACAATCAGATTTAATAAGAGATAGCTCCATGACCATGAGGAAAGCACGAACCGTGGGAGCAGCCCATAGGCGGCCGCGCTGGAGCGCATCCGGTCGTCCGCGTATCCAAGAGCTAATCGGGGCAAGGTGGTCGATGTTGGGCGACCGCAGCGACGGCCATGTAACCGGGACGCGAGGAAGAAGGAATCTGTAGGCGGTGTGATGCCCTCGTCCTCCGGCGTGTAGTCCGATCTGTCCCCGTCATCCCCGTCCCCTCCTCCGCCGCCTCCACCTCCCTCTCCTACTCCTACTGGCTCCTCTGCCGCCTCCACCTTCCTCTCCTCCTCCTCCTACCAGCTCCTCCGCTGTCTCCACCATCCTCTCCTCGTCCTATCACCTGTTGCCCGTGGCGGCGCGGAGTGTGCCGAGCAGCCCGTCGCAGTCGGCGGCACTCGCTCGAGACGGCCGGCGCGATCCCGGAGCGCGGCGGCCTGGGCCTCGGCGTCGGCAAGCTGCACGCGGAGGACTCGGACGACACGGGGAGGAGGGCGCGACGGACGATGCGGGCCGGCGGTGGGGAGGCGGCGGATCCAGATGGGGGTGCGAGGCGTGGTCGATTGACTCGGGGATGGGTTTTTTTTTGTCAAGCGTGTCCACGCGTGGGACAGAAATCCGAAACGTTATTTCCACGGGTGGACTGCGGGATCAATTATTAAAAATCAAAGGGAGGTTTTCGCAAAAACAGCGTGACGGTGAACCCGAAGACCCAATCCGTGCTTCTCTGCTCCTACTAATGGAGCAGTTGGTAGTCTCCGCCGGTTAATTTTCGTCCCACTCCCTTGGTTTTTTTGGTATCTCCTCCCACCTTTGACTTATCCACCAGAAACCGGAAAAACCTCCTCCTAAGGCCCCAACCCGCACCATTCACGTACCAAAAAAATAGACCTACGAAGGTTAACCCACGAAAAAGACCTACGAAGGTTAACCAGGGACAAAAAAACACTAAACCTATCGCCCGCTCCCTCGCGCCCCTCTTGCTCCCTCCTCGATCCCGATCTGGATCGAGGGGACGAGGAGCTCCTGCCTCCCCGACGGCCGGCCTCCTCCTCGCCCCCAGCATGGCTGCGTCCGGCCGCCACGGCCTCTGGAGCGTGGAAGCCATGGCTCGAGCTCGGCCTCGAGGTCCCATTGTCGTCTCCTGCAGCTTCTGCCCCGCCGCCTCACCGTCCGAGCTCGCCGTCGCACCAACCTCGGCGCCGCGCCGCCGCCGGCTCTGGCGCGGATCTGGGCATGGCAGCACAAAGTGGCCGTTTCTCTGGCTTCATCTGCTGCTACGGTGTCCAGGCGGTCGGAAGGAGATGGTCGGTGGTTGGAGGGTTGTAGGCGCGCTGGTCTTACAGTGAGGGTTGGCAAGGTGGGCTACTCGGGTCCACCGTTGGATGGTTAAGGTTCTTATGAAGTGAACTCCGACGATGGTCGGAGTTGTCGATGGCGTGACTGGCAGCCGCTTCCTTCTTGAAGGTATCAATGTTGCGATCCTCATCTTCCACCGCCCATGCCTCCCCCGTGATTCACTGAAAACCTGATTCTTTTTCTTAACCTGAAGGTACCAATGCTTGGACATGAACTCTGTTGTCATCCTATTTTAATAATATTAGGCCCAAATTTGATGTATTTTCATAACGCTGAGCTCTGTTCATCCTATTTTCTACAATCTTATGCTATTCTTTTTCTTCCATTCGTTTGCTTAACATTGTATTCTATATAGATATGTCAAATTTGATGTGTTTGAAAGATGACTAAGAGTAGCAGTACTATCGTATGGCCGGCTTAATTAATATTCCAACCACCAATCGTGGCTACTAACTACCAAGAAAAACAGTCATATGTGTACCTTTACTAAGAGTAGCAGTTCCTGAAGTTTATATATTTGCAGACTGCGGTGTGGTGGTTAATAAATCTTGTCAAATGTTGTAGGGTGCTCGAAGTAATGAGTTTGCTGCTGCTTCAAGGTTGGAAGAAACATTCAACTTCTACCATACTACCGATCTGATGTAGCTAAGCTTTTCCACATTGACCTGCAGCCAAGTGCACCTCTGTAGTCTTCTTGTGAAGAAAGAGGAGGAGAAGTTGAGCATATAAGGTATTTTTATCACTAACTTGGTTCAGCTTCCAAGAGCTGCATTTTTTCTATGCATATTAGATTATTTGACCTATGAATTCAATATAAATGTACCGTGCTTTGTGCTAACAATGAGTTGAGCATCTAGCATTGCGAAGTCATATCGGTTAACACACTAACACCGATCACCGCCTCACACGGAAAATGCCTCTGCGATATTTGATAGTCCGGTCAAGAAACCAATATGTTTCATCCTCCTCTATTTTGCAATAACTCGCTCGGTTTCCCGATCCTTCGTGTCCTTTTCCTATCAAGGCTGGTAGTTATTCCTCTTCTTGATTGTTTTGTGTGTCGTCACAGTGTCGTGGCGGAGGCCACATGGACCCCACCTCCGCCGCAGGGTGACGTGTATTTCCTCTTGCTTCACCGCCTTATGGCCAAGCAGACAGAGTGACCTCCTCTCGATTACACCAGTGGCCTTCACTGCTCTCGAGACATGGTGGCCATTGACGCCTGGACGCCGATGAGTAATCAGTTCCATCATTGACATATAACCGACAAGGTAGTGGCACATGCTCTCCTCATCGTGATATGATCTAATTGTTGTTCGCTTGATCTTGATGTGTCGTTTTTCTGCTGTTTATCTTTACTTTAACTGCTCACTACAGAGTACGGTTGTCGGTATATACTCTCATTCCATGATTTATCTTTACTTTAACTGCTCACTTCATCTCACAGTTGTTGGGCAGGATGGGTTCCATTGGCGTTGTGGTCCAGACACAATAATTCTTTGAAGCAGCGCCGTAGTGGAATGATGTAAAAAAAGTGTGATGTGCCACAATTTGGATGAAATGATTTCTAGCTGCTATGAGGAACGAAGCTTAATCGGTGACTGCACTCTTTTTAAATAAGCTTCAGTCTAAGGTAAATGATACCACATATTATGACTCCTCTTTTTAATCTTCTATTTCTCATGCTGAAGTGTTGCTATTAATACTTGTATGTTAATTTAGCTATTGGAATCCTTCGTCATCTTCCTGTTTGGTTAGTAATTATTTGGGAGATAATCACTTTGGGGTTTCAGGCACCTTGGTATGCACATGGCAATGCAGAGCCCAAGAATATGATTCTGGACAGTAACCTGTAGTTTCATCAACCATACTTCTGGTCATACTACTGTACCTACAATCACTCTCATTCAATTTTTTTTAAAGGAACTGCATTTCACCGATCTGGACATTCAGTTAAGGAATTTGAAAGGTTCAGGTCATACATGATTGATATGTGCATTTAATTGCAAGGTCAATTTTTTTACTGAGATGCTTCTTTGCCACATTACAAGTCATGAATGACACACTTATTTTCAAGTTTGACGTCTAATTGCTCCCTTCTTCTTGATGCATAATTTTCAGCAATCAAGGTTGGTCGCTACCTTACCCTGTCCTCGCATAGTTAATAGAAATCCAATTTAAGGTTTTATAATTAAATACAACGCCAAGAAGTACTACCGCGGGCATCATGTGTGCTTGAAACAAATCTTCTCTTTTTCTAAAAGAGTGGTATCAATTTGTTCGGAATTAGAATATTCCTCTTTTTGAAACACTCACATGTCTTTTGATTATTCTAACCTGGGACTAAGTACAGTTGGATGCAAGCTTGATATGTAAGTATGTCTTAGTTTAATTATTAATCCTTGACCATGAGCAAGAATCTAGCTAGATGGGCTTTCATGTTACACATATATGCTTGTTACTGTTTTGCGAGCTAGTATCTATTAATTAATTAGTTAGATGCTTGAATTAACCTGTACTAACTATTATTGGTTATCACCGTCCACCGTCTTCGTTTGGTTGTAAGTTGTTGACCATTAGCAAGAAGCTAGCTAATTGTGTGTGCATGCCACACACGTGCACATATATCAGTTGTTGTGAGTTAAGATCATCTGCCAACTACCTTTATATGTAATTGTGTGCTGCATTCTCACTGCTTCCAGTAGATACTATCATTTCAGAGTTCACCTAAAATTTGCAATGTTCAAATTTTTGGGATCAAAATACAACTTTTTTAAATTTAAGCCAATATAAAGTGTGTGCAGGTTGACTTTTAAACCATTTTTTCTTACAAGAAGCTTATCAGTTGGAATGTTTAGCACCTACATAACCTGATGGTCCTGTAGTAACTTGGGATTGTCGATTAAAGAAACATGGGTATCGAGCATATTAATGTGAGAAGTAGATATACAATATGTTATAAAGGAGAAGACAAGTAAATATTGAGTGTGAAAGATAAGTATGATTTTTTTACTATCATATGAATTATTGAATTTAATCTGGTATTCAACCCCTCAAAATTAGATTTAATACATGCTACTACACCATTACTTATCTCTACTATTAAAGGAGAATTTGACAAGTAATCAAGCAAGTCAGCACTATCGTCGATGGAAGTTGTCGAGCGGAGATGGAAGTTGACAAGTAAGTTTCTCCATGAAGCTGATCTGATGTGAAGCTTGTGCCAGATAAAAGGTTAATTGAGTTCTCATCTTCAATATGTGTGCATTCTAACTATCCTTGTTGATTCAGTGGTTCCATGATGCTACATTTCACTTGTCTTTCACCTCTTGATGCTACTATGGACAGAAGGCGTTTGCTAATTTGCACCTTTTTTTTTGATAAACTGTACCAATATCACCTGCATTATGATTTTTAAATTATTGATCCCTGCTATAATGTAACGTGCCCACATAACAAGTATTCCGCAATATTCGCAAGCATGTATTTGTATGTCTAACTGTAGGTGGAAGAACAAGATCCACTGTGTGTGCAACGGCAACAATAAATATCATGCCATTAGGAAGACTTCTGATAATTCTACTCTGCATTTTTTTTTGCTTTAGTAGAAGTGTTCTGCCGCATTATTCAACTATGTGTGACCAATCGACACTTTATAACGCCCGGATTCGATCGCGCCTGTGTCATCGATGCTTATTCGCCGTCGTTGCCATTTCATTTGCTTGCGTGTTGCATTTTGCCATGTCATCATCTGCATTCCATATCATGTCATCATGTGCATCGCATTTGCATACGTGTTCGTCTCATGCATCCGAGCATTTTCCCCGTTGTCCGTTTTGCAATCCGGCACTCCTATGTCTCCCGGCGCCCCCTTTTACCTCTTTTCGTTCGATCACGATCGCGTGGCCGAAAACCGCACCTCATTTGGACTCTCCTAGCTCCCTCTATCTATAAATACACCTCCCCCTCCGAATTCGCGGATCAATCCCCCCCGAAACCCTAGCAAATTCCCTCTCCGCGCGGACGTGTCCGTCCGGACAGACGGAATCGCGCCGCCGCCCGCGCCCAATCCGGGCTGCCACGTGGTGCGCCGCCTGCCCCCGCAGCACGCCTCCCGTCGCCGCCGGCGCGCCATGGGTCGAGCGCCCGCCGCGCCGCTGGTCCCCGCACCCTCCGCCGCGCTGCTGGCCGCGCCTTCGCCAGCGCCGGCCGGTTGCTCTGCTCGCCGGCGCCCGCGCCGCTCCGTCGCGTCGCCGCCCGGCCGGCCTCCCGCCGCCATTCGCGGAGCCGGCCGTCGCCGCTCTCCCTCCGTCGCCCGGCCTCCTCCGCCTTGCCCGGGCTGCCATTGCCGTCGTCGGCCACGCTGGCGGCGCTTCGGCCGCGGAGCCAGACCGGCCGCTCCGGCCAGATCCGGACGGGTGGGATGAGGTCCACCCGTCCCGCGATCCAAACGCGCCCGGCCTCCGTCCCGGATCTCACCATCCCGCACAACTCCGTCCCGTTGACTTTTCGAGAGAGTAAAAAACTGCTAAGTCTCGAATCTGTGATTTTTTTCATGCATTTTCGTCATGCCATAACTCTGTCATCGTTGCTCCGTTTTGCGCGTGTAATATGTCAAAATGTTCGTCTCGATGAGTAGATCATTTCATCTCATTCCATCATTTTCATTTGAGCTCATATTGATGCCCGAAATGCTGTTGGAAGAGTGCTATGTGATGTTAGTTTCTGTTTCTTAACACAACATGCACTTTTGTCATTTTTGCCATGATTGATGTGTGCATCCTATGAACTTGAGTCCTACATGTGTTTTGTAATATGCCATGCCATCTTTATAGGGGTGTATGCCATGTATTTTTGTGATCTCTGTGGTGACTAGCACAAGCATGCAAACTAGGCTTCATGATGTTGTTGATTTCACTGCTCACTGATATTTTTATGCCATGTTAACTTGTTGCTCAGAGAGATCCATGCATCTTTTGGGATACTTCAGTAAGGATGTTTTGTTATACATGTCTTGCTCTATCCATCCATGCCCTTGTTTGCAATTATGGAGTGCCATAGCTTGAGTCAATCGAGCTCTACTTTTGCTTCAAAATGTTTCCTGGCAGGTTGTTTACATGTTATTCAATTTTGCCAAGGTTGTTGTAGTTGATCCGTGTATGCTATGATGTTGTTCTTGCCATGTATAGCTTCTATGCCATGTCTTCTTACTGTTGGTTGCCTTGCCATGCCATGTATTGCTCTGTGGTGAGTGGTTCAAGCTCACCAACATGCCTACTTATCGTTGTTCCCGCCATGTATGAATCAGATTATAACTTGCCATGTTTGCATGGGTGCCATCATATCTTCTGATCCTTTTTGGCTCATGGTCAGTAAGGTACTTTTGTTCTATGCATTTAGTATCATGTCATGCCTTTGTTTGCCTTGATAAGTTCCTGTAACATGTTGTTTGATAGCTCTAAACATTTCAACCTGATGTTATTTTCGCCAATGCCCAAGCTGTTATTATTTGCAATCTTGCCATGTGTGTTTGAGCATGTTCTAGTGATTTCTGGAGATATCTCAGTGTTCATCTTTTGTAATGCTTTACCTGTACATCATGCCCATGCCTTTTGTTATTATATTGAGGTCCTGTAGCATGTTGTTTTGATGCTTGCAATATGCCTAGTTGCTGTTTTGGATGATTGTTGTTATGCCTTGTATAGGGTGTATGTGTTGAACCGTGGCTCCGTTTTGAGTGTGCTCTATATGAAACTTGCTTGATTTTGCATGTAGCTTCATATTATCATGTTGCATCCTTGTTTTGAGGTGTTTGCTTGATGTTTGTATGCATTTTGCATCAATGCCATGTTTAACTTGTTTTGCTCATATCTTCTAGGCCGTAGCTCCGAATTAAATGAACTTTATATATAACTTGACTAGAATTTCGTGTAGATCATCGTGGTGCATATTAACTTGCTGTTTAACAACTTGAACATAAGGTTTATTCACATCTGGACCAATTTCGAAATTTGCATATGAGGACTTACCGGAATTGTTATATGTTGCTTCCGGCCTCATTTAAACTTGCTTTGATGTGTTGCTCTTGTTTGCATCATCTCTTGCCATGAGTAGCTTCATCTAGATTTGTCATGCATCATGCTTGGTTGTGCATCATGTCTTGTCTATGTGTGGTGTGTTTACTATGTTGTGTGCTTCTTCTTGTTAGTTCTGCTTGCTGCGATCGTGAGGATTCGTTCGTCACGCTTGGTTCGGCTTCATCCGTTCGTCTTCTTCATGGACTTGTTCTTCTTCCTTGCGGGATTTCAGGCAAGATGACCGCTACCTGGATCTCACTACTATCATTGCTATGCTAGTTGCTTCGTTCTATCGCTATGTCGCTACCTATTACCTGCTTATCAAGCCATCCCAAATTGTCATGTCGACCTCTAACCTTTTGCACCCTTCCTAGCAAACCGTTGTTTGGCTATGTTACCGCTTGCTCAGCCCTCTTATAGCGTTGTTAGTTGCGGTGAAGATGAAGTTTGTTCCTTGTTGAACATGGAGATGTTGTTCCTTGTTGGAACATGTTTACTTGTTGGGATATCACAATATATCTTGTATTATTAATGCATCTATACACTTGGTAAAGGGTGGAAGGCTCGGCCTTATGCCTGGTGTTTTGTTCCACTCTTGCCGCCCTAGTTTCCGTCATATCGGTGTTATGTTCCCGGATTTTGCGTCCCTAACGCGGTCGGGTGATTTATGGGACCCCCTTGACAGTTCGCTTTGAATAAGACTTTTCCAGCAAGGCCCAACATTGGTTTTACCATTTGCCTCACCACCACCTACTTTTCCCTTGGGAGTCGCTCTCTCGAGGGTCATCTTTATTTAGCCCCCCCGGGCCAGTGCTTCTCTAAGTGCTGGTTCGAACCGAGCTGCCTGCGGGGCCACCTTGAGGCAACCCGAGGATTGGTTTTACTCGTAGCTAGTCTCATCCGGTGTTGCCCTGAGAACGAGATATGTGCAGCTCCTATCGGGATTGTCGGCGCATCGGGCGGCTTTGCTGGTCTTGTTTTATTGCTGTCGAAATGTCTTGTAGCCGGGATTCCGAGATTGATCGGGTCTTCCGGGAGAAGGAATATCCTTTGTTGATCGCGAGAGCTTATCATGGGCTAAGTTGGGACACCCCGCAGGTATAAACTTTCGAGAGCCGTGCTGCGGTTATGTGGCAGATGGGAATTTGTTAATATCCGGTTGTAGTAAACTTGAAGCAAACTCTTCTAAAATACACCAACCATGTGCGAATCGTGAGTGTCTCTTTTCGGGTTGATCGAGAGGAGAACACGGTTTCGGGTTATGTCGACGTAAGTAGGAGTTCGGATCACTTCTTGATCATTACTAGTTGACGACCGTTCCTTTGTTTCTCTTCTCGCTCTCATTTGCGTATGTTAGCCACCATATATGCTTAGTCGCTGCTGCAACCTCACCACTTTACCCCTTCCTTTCCCATTTAAGCTTTGCTAGTCTTGATACCCATGGTAATGGGATTGCTTTGAGTCCTCGTGGCTCAGAGATTACTACACCACCATTGCAGTGTACAGGTTATCCGATGCTCATGACGCGAGAGCGATGTTTGCTTGTATTGGAGTTCTTCTTCCGCTTCTTCTTCGATCAGGGATAGGTTCGTGTCGGGCACTGGCTAGGTGGTGGATGTCGTTTGAGCTTCGTTTATGTTTCGTCCGTAGTCGGATGTTGATCTTGTATATGATGTTGATGTATTCTTGGGGCATTTGTGCCTTATGTATGTATCCCCATGTATTATGTAATGTTGATGTAATGATATCCACCTTGCAAAAGCGTTTCAATATGCGGGTCTATCCTTGGTGGGACCTTCGAGTTCCTTTTGGATAGGGTCGCATATTAGGCGTGATAAGTTGGTATCGAGCCTCGACAAACCCTAGGAGCCCCTTGATTGATCGTGTAGTTTGGCCGTTGTTGAGTCTAGAAGAAAACTGTTTTCAGAGTCTAGTTATATCGGAGAGTAGGAATTCTTTTTACTCCACTGCCCCTTCGTCGCTCTGGTGAGAAATCTTGACGTAGGTGTTGTGAATTACTTCTCTTCCCTTCAAATTTTTCTTTAGGATCACGCAGTTGGTTTTTCGATCGTTGTTCCTCAGCTCTTTTCATCCGGTGCATCTCTCGTCAAGTTGACTCAAACCTCTTTGTCTTTCGTGAGATCAACCCTCAGTTCTTCTTCCGACGTCGTTGTTTTTCCTTGTCCGAAGTTGTCCTTGTTTTTCCCACCCGCCCACCCTTCTTCTTTTCGGAACCGGAGTCCGTAATCGAGTATCCTTCCTACTCGTGTGAAGCCTCTGCATTCTTCCTCAACTATTTCAACCGGTGTTTTTCTCTTCAAGATATTCGTCGGTTTCCCTTTCCAAGTCGCTTTGTTTTTCCCGCCCTCCCACCCTTTTTCTTCCCGGAGTCTGAGTCTCTTCCGACCATCTATTTCATTCGTGTGGAGCCTCTTCAGTCTTCCCTCAATCATTTCAACCGGTGAATTCTCATCTCGTTCGTCATTCTTCATCTCTTTTTCTTTTTCGGTGGATTCAATTCAAGTTTTTCGGGTTGATCACATTCTTTTCCTTGGATCAAGTGTTTTCCCTGTTCGTTCGCCTCTCGCCAGTTTATCATTCCGGAGTTCCAAAGACATATGAGGAGATTCGGCTGTGTTCGAATTAATTCGAGGTTATCACCTCATTTGAATATTTCAATTGTGCCGGTGCATCATCTATCTGTTCAACAATCCTTTCCAACGGTGTTTTCTTTTAGTGGGCCCTAACCCACAGGTCTTTCCCAGGATCTTACCTGACTCTTCTAATTCCCCCGGAGTTATTCTTAATTCTTTTCAAGTGTGACGTAAGAATGGATTCCATCAGTCACATGCCTTTTCCAAGATCAATTTCAAATCATTTCATTATTGGGTCAACCCTTCCTCTTTTCGTTCTCCCGGAGTATCTCATTAATTTTGGTGTTGTTTCTCGTCGTCCTTGAAGACTGAAGTAGAGTTTCTCTTAAATCTTGTCCGTTCCCCCGGAGATTCGCGGTGCTAGCTCGATGTGATCCTATCTATTTGTTTCCAGTTGTGCAATTCTTTTCATCCATCCGGAGTATTTCAGGAGTTGTTTTTCTGTTCCGATCATCCGGAGGCCATCTTTTCGGAAGATTTCTTCGTTCTAAGTTTTCAAATCCGTTCTCTCAATTATTCTATATCCGTGCCCTTTCGTTCGCCTCAATTTATCCCGGTGCTTCGTTCAAGTGTTCTTTAATCAGCTCATGATCTCTTTGTTCTTTTGCATCTAAATCCCCTCTAGCATATTGGTTCTCCTAATTCTTCCCGGTGATTCATTCTCTTTCATCAGTCATTTCCGTATTCTAACGGTGGTTCCTTCAGATTCTTTTTCCTTGATTATCATTTTTATTCATTCGTTCTTTTCAATCCTACCGGTGATTCATGAAGACTTTCTCAAGTTTTGTGCGATGTTTCCCCTTAATCCTTTTTCGACGAGAATAAGTATTATGCCAAATCCATTTCTTGTCATCAATTTAATTTGATGAAGGATAAGCATACAATAAATCTTATTCTTATTTCATCCAAGTGAGTAATCCCTTCCTTCGGAGTTTGTTCTTGAGGAATAAATTCTAGTTCCAATGGTTTTTCATCTTTTCTTTTCCGGAGTTCAATTTTCTCGGCCATTTCGTCGGAACCCCCATCTAAATCATCGCAAGGCTCATCTTATTCTTTCATCCTTCATTTTATCTCGTCATCCTTTTGCTACCGGAGTTCTTCACGGTGGTTCGTCACGATTTAATTCATTTCTTCAAGAGTCATCAAGATTCTTGTTGGTGGAGTTCAAGTATCTTTTCTTCTCGCATCTCGAAGTGCAATTAATTCTCCGTTTTCTTTTGAAGTGGAGTTTTGCATTTCTTCGTTCTTCTCAGCTATCAAATCATTTCCGTTTGTGGCCGGTTATCACCTTATGATCTTGAGATGTTACCTATAAGTCCACAACAAGCATATTCTTTTCGTTGTTGATTGTCTCAACAACTCCGTTTAAACCTTCCTTCTAAAGATGCTTTCAATTTCATTCGTGGCACAAGTTGTCATATTCTTATCCGTTCTTTTCATTCAACTTTTTCAATTCCTCCGGAGGTTTTGTGTCATGTCTTCATCAAGTATCATTCCATCCTCTCAAGTTCAAGTTCTATTCCTCCATGTTTTAACCAGTGTGCTGCCTAAATCCTTTCAGTATTATTCGTTTCTTTTCTCATTCTAACCACTCCGGTTAGAACGAGTGTTTTCATAGTCTATCTTGATTCCGTGAGCTTTCGATTCTCGTCATTCTCGTCGTTCCTCTCTTCTTCTTGAGTGCTCTCGATTCCTTACTTCTTCTTCGAGTTCTTGTTTCACCTCATCCCTTTTCCCTTCCGTCTCGGTCCTAAGATCTCGGGACGAGATCTCTTGTTAGTGGAGGAGTGTCGTAACGCCCCGGATTCGATGTGCCAGGTGTCTGTCAGTTATTCGCCGTCGTTGCCATGTCATTTGATTGCGTGTTGCATTTTGCCATGTCATCATCTGCATTTCATATCATGTCATCATGTGCATCGCATTTGCATACGTGTTCGTCTCATGCATCCGAGCATTTTCCCCGTTGTCCGTTTTGCAATCCGGCAATCCTATGTCTCCCGGCGCCCCCTTTTACCTCTTTTCGTATGAGGGTGTTAAACGGTCTCGAAATGGTCCGAGGTTTGTCAAGCGGCCTTGGTATAGCACCGGTAGACCGCCTGTCAAGTTTCGGATCATTTGGAGGTCGTTTATACTCAACAGTTAACCGGTAACCGTAAAAGCCTCTTTGTGTGCAGCCCAACACCCTTCCAAAGTGGCCCAAAACCCAGCAAACTCCCTCCATGCTCTCGGTCGTTCGATCACGATCGCGTGGCGAAAACCGCACCTCATTTGGACTCTCCTAGCTCCCTCTATCTATAAATACACCTCCCCCGAATTCATGGATCAATCCCTCAAACCCTAGCAAATTCCCTCTCCTTGGGGACGTGTCCGTCCGGACAGGGCGAATCGCGGCGCCGCCCAGCGCTTAATCGGGGCTGCCGTGGCCGCCGGCCCATGCCCGCCTCCCGTCCGCCGCCGCGCCGCCGCCGCCGCTCGGTCCCCGCGCCCTCCGCCGCCCTCGCCCGCCGCCTGCTCTCGCCAGCGCCGCCCGGCTGCTCGCGGCGCCGCGCCGCCGCGTCGGCGCGTCGCCGCCGCCCCTCCGCCGCCGCCGCCGGGGCGGCCGTCGCCGCCTCTCTCCTCCGTCGCCCGGCCTCCTCGCCCCCGGCCGGCGCCGCCATCGTCGTCGTTGCCGCCGGCCGCCCGCTCGCGGAGCCCTAAGACCGCGCCGCTCCGGCCAGATCCGGACGGGTGGGATGAGGTCCACCCGTCCCGCGATCCAAACGCGCCCGGCCTCCGTCCCGGATCTCGCCATCCCGCACAACTCCGTCCCGTTGACTTTTCGAGAGGGTAAAAAACTGCTAAGTCTCGAATCTGTGATTTTTTTCATGCATTTTCGTCATGCCATAACTCTGTCATCGTTGCTCCGTTTTGCGCGTGTAATATGTCAAAATGTTCGTCTCGATGAGTAGATCATTTCATCTCATTGCATCATTTTCATTTGAGCTCATATTGATGCCCGAAATGCTGTTGGAAGAGTGCTATGTGATGTTAGTTTCTGTTTCTTAACACAACATGCACTTTTGTCATTTTTGCCATGATTGATGTGTGCATCCTATGAACTTGAGTCCTACATGTGTTCTGTAATATGCCATGCCATCTTTACAGGGGTGTATGCCATGTATTTTTGTGATCTCTGTGGTGACTAGCACAAGCATGCAAACTAGGCTTCATGATGTTGCTGATTTCAGCCCTGTTCTGCTGATATTTTTATGCCATGTTAACTTGCTGCTACAGAGAGATCCATGCATCTTTTGGGATACTTCAGTAAGGATGTTTTGTTATACATGTCTTGCTCTATCCATCCATGCCCTTGTTTGCAATTATGGAGTGTCATAGCTTGAGTCAATCGAGCTCTACTTTTGCTTCAAAATGTTTCCTGGCAGGTTGTTTACATGTTATTCAATTTTGCCAAGGTTGTTGTAGTTGATCCGTGTATGCTATGATGTTGTTCTTGCCATGTATAGCTTCTATGCCATGTCTTCTTACTGTTGGTTGCCTTGCCATGCCATGTATTGCTCTGTGGTGAGTGGTTCAAGCTCACCAACATGCCTACTTATCGTTGTTCCTGCCATGTATGAATCTGTATTATAACTTGCCATGTTTACATGGGTGCCATCATATCTTCTGATCCTTTTTGGCTCATGGTCAGTAAGGTACTTTTGTTCTATGCATTTAGTAGTATCATGTCATGCCTTTGTTTGCCTTGATAAGTTCCTGTAACATGTTGTTTGATAGCTCTAAACATTTCAACCTGATGTTATTTCTGCCAATGCCTGAAACTGTTATTATTTGCAATCTTGCCATGTGTGTTTGAGCATGTTCTAGTGATTTCTGGAGATATCTCAGTGTTCATCTTTTGTAATGCTTTACCTGTACATCATGCCCATGCCTTTTGTTATTATATTGAGGTCCTGTAGCATGTTGTTTTGATGCTTGCAATATGCCTAGTTGCTGTTTTGGACAGATTGTTGTTATGCCTTGTATAGGGTGTATGTGTTGAACCGTGGCTCCGTTTTGAGTGTGCTCTATATGAAACTTGCTTGATTTTGCATGTAGCTTCATATTATCATGTTGCATCCTTGTTTTGAGGTGTTTGCTTGATGTTTGTATGCATTTTGCATCAATGCCATGTTTAACTTGTTTTGCTCATATCTTCTAGGCCGTAGCTCCGAATTAAATGAACTTTATATATAACTTGACTAGAATTTCGTGTAGATCATCGTGGTGCATATTAACTTGCTGTTTAACAACTTGAACATAAGGTTTATTCACATCTGGACCAATTTCGAAATTTGCATATGAGGACTTCTAGGAATTGTTATATGTTGCTCCGGCCTCATTTAAACTTGCTTTGATGTGTTGCTCTTGTTTGCATCATCTCTTGCCATGAGTAGCTTCATCTAGATTTGTCATGCATCATGCTTGGTTGTGCATCATGTCTTGTCTATGTGTGGTGTGTTTACTATGTTGTGTGCTTCTTCTTGTTAGTTCTGTTATGTTGCGATCGTGAGGATTCGCTCGTCACGCTTGGTTCGCTTCATCCGTTCGTCTTCTTCATGGACTTGTTCTTCTTCCTTGCGGGATTTCAGGCAAGATGACCGCTACCTGGATCTCACTACTATCATTGCTATGCTAGTTGCTTCGTTCTATCGCTATCTCTGCGCTACCTATTACCTGTTTATCAAGCCATCCCAAATTGTCATGTCAGCCTCTAACCTTTTGCACCCTTCCTAGCAAACCGTTGTTTGGCTATGTTACCGCTTGCTCAGCCCCTCTTATAGCGTTGTTAGTTGCAGGTGAAGATGAAGTTTGTTCCTTGTTGGAACATGGAGATGTTGTTCCTTGTTGGAACATGTTTACTTGTTGGGATATCACAATATATCTTGTATTATTAATGCATCTATACACTTGGTAAAGGGTGGAAGGCTCGGCCTTATGCCTGGTGTTTTGTTCCACTCTTGCCGCCCTAGTTTCCGTCATATCAGTGTTATGTTCCCGGATTTTGCGTCCCTAACGCGGTCGGGTGATTTATGGGACCCCTTGACGATTCGCTTTGAATAAGACTTTTCAAAGAAGGCCCAACATTGGTTTTACCATTTGCCTCACCACCACCTACTTTTCCCTTGGGAGTCGCTCTCTCGAGGGTCATCTTTATTTAGCCCCCCCCCCCCCCGGGGCCAGTGCTTCTCTAAATGCTGGTTCGAACCGAGCTGCCTGCGGGGCCACCTTGAGGCAACCCGAGGATTGGTTTTACTCGTAGCTAGTCTCATCCGGTGTTGCCCTGAGAACGAGATATGTGCAGCTCCTATCGGGATTGTCGGCGCATCGGGCGGCTTTGCTGGTCTTGTTTTATTGTTGTCGAAATGTCTTGTAGCCGGGATTCCGAGACTGATCGGGTCTTCCGGGAGAAGGAATATCCTTTGTTGATCGCGAGAGCTTATCATGGGCTGTTGGGACACCCTGCAGGTATAAACTTTCGAGAGCCGTGCCGCGGTTATGTGGCAGATGGGAATTTGTTAATATCCGGTTGTAGTAAACTTGAAGCAAACTCTTCTAAAATACACCAACCATGTGCGTAATCGTGAGTGTCTCTTTTCGGGTTGATCGAGAGGAGAACACGGTTTCGGGTTATGTCGACGTAAGTAGGAGTTCAGGATCACTTCTTGATCATTACTAGTTGACGACCGTTCCTTTGTTTCTCTTCTCGCTCTCATTTGCGTATGTTAGCCACCATATATGCTTAGTCGCTGCTGCAACCTCACCACTTTACCCCTTCCTTTCCCATTTAAGCTTTGCTAGTCTTGATACCCATGGTAATGGGATTGTTGAGTCCTCGTGGCTCACTGATTACTACACCACCATTCTTGCAGGTACAGGTTATCCGATGCTCATGACGCGAGAGCGATGTTTGCTTGTATTGGAGTTCTTCTTCCGCTTCTTCTTCGATCGGGGATAGGTTCGTGTCGGCACTGGGCTAGCAGTGGTGGATGTCGTTTGAGCTTCTGTTTATGTTTCGTCCGTAGTCGGATGTTGATCTTGTATATGATGTTGATGTATTCTTGGGGCATTTGTGCCTTATGTATGTATCCCCATGTATTATGTAATGTTGATGTAATGATATCCACCTTGCAAAAGCGTTTCAATATGCGGGTCTATCCTTGGTGGGACCTTCAAGTTCCTTTTGGATAGGGTCGCATATTGGGCGTGACACACACCTCAGGAGTATATATATATATATATATATATATATATATATATATATATATATATATATATATATATATATATATATATATATATATATGGACTGAACAATTGATTCAGGTTTTTTTCTCAAGTGGGGATGCAAATTGGGCATCAAGGTGTACGACAGAGGATGACAAACGATTACGTTCTGCACGTTAGTCCGCGTACAACTAAAAAGTTGATTGATACTTTTCATTTTATATTGATGTTCCCTCCAGCGAGAACAATTTTTTGACTGGATGTGTTTAATTAGATATGCTCTTTTATTTGTGCGAAGTTGTTCAGACTTTTCTTTGATTCATTATTTTAGCTGCATAAAAAAGGAGTATGAGTACTGTTTGGTTCCATGCAGGACCGACCAAGGAAGAGAAGCAAATCACAACCCTTTAGTTCATGGTCTAGGAGCAGGAAGGTACACATCCATCTTTGTGATATTCTGATATGAATATGCATAGTACTACGTACAGAATCCCTCAATTGTGTAGATAGGTCATCAAGTAATGGTTAGTAATTCATACTTCTGCTTCACCTTTCAGTTAATTATCCGCTTTCAAGTATTTGTTGCCGAAGTGAGCATCTAATTGCAGGAATTCTGTGAGGTAACCATCTCAATCTTTTTGTCACAAGGCTCTTGCGCGGCAGAGATTTTTGCTTGGTCATAAATGAATTAGTTCCATTCTTTGACAGTAAAAGAATGGAGCCAGATGGAGGAACATCAGCATTGATGCCAATAGTTCCATTCTCTTGTTGTAGTAGTGTCTTAATTAGAAGAATATTTTGATGATGTTGATTGCTTTCTGTTCTCATCTTTTCATCATTTTAGATCACTTTCTGGATAGTTCAATACTATATTTTTGGGATTAACTGTAACATTATGTGAATATATATGTTTATAGTTAAAATCAGTGTTCATCAGCAATCAGCCTTCTAACTAAATAATAGTTTCGCAAGGGCTTCTCTACACTGGTACGGTCTCTCGCTGGTACACGATTTGAGGCATAGGAGTGAGGGGCACGTTGCGATGTCGTATTTGGTCATGGCTATAGCTTATGAGAAGAATGGGATTTATGCTTTGGCAGACTGCCCCGTGGTTAGCAAGTCATTATTGCCGCCTCCGCTTCCTAAGTTGCCTCGGCTTGCTATTGGTGTGTGCTGCTTCTGCAGCTCCTGCCGGCCGCCTCTTAGGTTGGGTTTTGCTGCCACTACTGAAGTTTCCATTGCCAAGGCAAGGCGTCGTCGTCTTACTTGCAAGGCACACATTGCACTGCGGGCAACATTTTGCTATGCATGGCCACTCATGTCAAAGCTGGGTTCCAGTTTGACGACCTCTCTACCAAGTCTCCATGTTCTTCTTCCATGTACTTTCTCCATCTGCTGTTATACTCTCTTGCAAGTACGGCTTATCCAGTTTGATGTCATGTTGCTTCGGAAGTTGTGTATTAACCCCTCAAGGAAGAAGGAGGGGGGGACGGAGATGGAAGTTGTAGGCGCGTGCCCCCGGCCGACCGTCGTTAGACCAGGATGAGCTAGCGGCGGTGGTCGTCGAGGACTCTAAGCATCCGCGGATTGTCGTGGCGTAGTGGTGCCACCGAGGGCACCAACATCAGCAGTAGATGCAACAACGGCGGCAACGGTAAGAGACATAGGCCAAGGATAGGGATAGAGCAACCCAGCCACAATAATTTTTTACTAAATATGAGATGTTTCTTATTTATTCTGGATATGATCTACTCCTTACATTTCATAATGTAGTGCTCTTGAGAGGTGGAGCATTAAAGAGCAAATCAACTGGGCCCAGGCCTTCATGGCTTCGTCCCCTACTTTCTATTGATCCATGCCAACTGTGTAGTTATTTACTTTGGAAAGGCCAAGATATATTTCACATTTAACAGAAAAGTTCACACTACAATTGTCTCTACAAAGTTATGTTTTGTTTTCATTATTTGTTTATGTAGCTCAGTTTTGGACTTGGTACTCATCTTGACAATAGTGTTTTTAGATGGTGCTGGGAATAGATTCAGTTGAGTGGTGGAGTTAGCACTTGCTCATGGTCATGGATGACTCTTCCTCATCGATGGATGTATGTTTAGTACTCCGTCAGTTTCATAATTCTTGTCGTGCTTTTAGTTCAAAGTAAAACCATGACAATAACTATGGAACGGAGGGAGTACTTATTTGTCGAACCGGAGTTAGTACGTGCATGGTGTGTGGTAACTACTCTTGCATTTGAATTTTTTTGTGCTTTTAGTCTTTTAGAGGCTTTGTACTCCACTGATACACATGTGGCGTATCTGCAGGATAGATAATGCTTCATTGGTAGCACACACAGTGCATCTAGAGAAAGCAATTGCTTTCATCAGCATACGGGGATATATTCTTCAGTGGACATTCAGCTAGAATACATATGCATTTTCCATATACTTCAGAGTTTTTTCTCTCAAGGGAGCTACATTTTTTTTGAGGAAGAGAATAACACATATTGGTTTTTTTCATGGTATTAGCCACCTCTATTGTGCGTCTCAATCATTTAAATTTTGGGCATTGTACTATCATGCATCAGTTTTGCAATAAATTTGTAGAAGTTTTTGCCCCCAAGAATATAATGAGAAATATTTGCCGCAACTAAACTTTGTTGAGCATGTCTATTAACACTTTCCTCTTCTCCTATTAGATGTAATGATCTAGACCAAAGCAACCCTCATGTCTATTGATACTATACTAGAAGGCCACCGAAGAATTTTACAGAACAAGAGAAGATGGCGTGCATCGTATCTTTAAGATGATTTCCCTCACCATGTGGCATGCACTTTTTGGTTTTACTTTAGCGCAATTGCCATGTATGTAAGGGATGCAATTAGGTTGAATATTGCAATTGTAGTTTTTTCTGAACTTTTTCAACACCCCAGCATTAGTAAAATACTCCCCCATTCCATAATGTAAGATGTTTTTGCAAGCTATATGTTTGTTATACATTATATTGCTGGAAATCAAGAATTTACTCTTTTTGACTAATATTGTGTTTTAATAGTCCATTTCCTGTGTTTCAAAGGGCTGCGATAGTGCATCTTGCTATGCATGGCCACTCATGTCAAAGCTGGTTCCAGTTTGACGACCTCTCTACGAAGTCTCCATGTTCTTCTTTCCTGTACTTTCTCCATCTGCTGTTATACTCTCTTGCAAGTACGGCTTACCCAGTTTGATGTCATGTTGCTTCGGCAGTTGTGTATTAACCCCTAAAGGAAGAAGGGGGGGGGGGGAGATGGAAGTTGTAGGCGCGTGCCCCCGGGCGACCATCGTTAGACCAGGATGAGCTAGCGGCGGTGGTCGTCGAGGACTGTAAGCATCCACAGATTGTCGTGGCGTAGTGGTGCCACCAAGGGCACCAACATCAGCAGTAGATGTAACGACGGCGGCAGCAGTAAGAGGCATGGGCCAAGGATAGGGATAGAGCAACTCAGCCACAATAATTTTTTACTAATTATGAGATGTTTCTTATTTATTCTGGATATTATCTACTCCCTACATTTCATAATGTAGTTCTCTTGAGAGGTGGAGCATTAAAGAGCAGATCAACTGGGCCAGGCCTTTGTGGCTTCATCCCCTACTTTCTACTAATCCATGCTAACTGTGTAGTTATTTACTTTGGAAAGGCCTAGATATATTTCACATTTAACAGAAAAGTTCACACTGCAATTGTCTGTACGAAGTTATGTTTTTGTTTTCATTATTTGTTGATGTAACTCAGTTTTGGACTTGGTACTCATCTTGACAATAGTGTTTTTAGATGGTACTGGGGAATAGATTCAGTTGAGTGGTGGAGTTAGCACTTGCTCATGGTCATGGACGACTCTTCCTCATCGATGGATGTATGTTTAGTACTCCGTCAGTTTCATAATTCTTGTCGCGCTTTGCGTTCAAAGTAAAACCATGACAAGAAATAGGGAACGGAGGGAGTACTTATTTGCCGAACCGGAGTTAGTACGTGCATGGTGTGTGGTAACCATTGTTTTTAAGGCGGTAAGGCGAACTAAGGCGCTGGGGGGCACCTTATCGCCTAGGCGACGCCTAAGCGCCTAAGGCGGGCATATTCGTAAGGCGTTGGGGGCGCCTTATCGCCTAATCATCCAAGGCGGGACGCCTTAAAAACAATGGTGGTAATTACTCTTGCATTTCAATTTTCTTTGGTGCTTTTAGTCTTTTAGAGGCTTTGTACTCCATTGATATACATGTGGCGTATGTGCCGGATAGATAATGTTTCATTGGTAGTGCACACAGTGCATCTAGAGAAAACAATTGCTTTCATCGGCATACATGAATATATTCTTCAGTGGACATTTAGCTAGAGTACATATGCATTTTTCATATACTTCAGAGTTTTTTCTCTCAAGGGAGCTGCATTATTTTTAGAAAGGGAATAACACATATTGGTTGTTTTCATGGTATTAGCCATCTCTATTGTGCGTCTCAAATCATTTAAATTTTGGTCATTGTACTATCATGCATCAGTTTTGCAATAAATTTGTAGAAGTTTTTGCCCCCAAGAATATAATGAGAAATATTTGCCTATTGGTTCTGTGTTTTGATTGCAAATTCTTGAGAAAAGGAATAACACATTCAGAAACTATACGAAGCTGGTGCACATTGATTCTGGGTTGGTATATTTCCTTATGTAGCCTTTGTTCAGGTAAATCAGACAGAGATGGGGACTATAGGTAGCCTCTCTTTTTACCCATCACTGTTATTGTTAATGAGTCTAACAATGAACTGACTACATCTCCATCTTTTCACCTTTGTTATCAGAGAGATTCTCAAAGGTACAAAATATTACGTCGGCACTTTAAGTCTCCCATTTTGATTGCCGTGATTTGCAATTTGTGTGTGGGGGCAGTAGTAAGCTCTCGCGCAGTTACGTTGTTGCCAGGTGCTACATTCTCCAGGTGCTACATTCTCCTGTGATTGTTCAAGCCAAGGTTCTCGAAAACAGAATAGCCATTTATGTTGCTTCTATTAGGTGTGGCTAACAAAGACGAGGGTGATTTGGACACGCGAAAGTCACTGAAAATCAAGACAAATCCTACGTTTCTACATGTGGAATTTAACATATAACTCTTGCAATCTACTCCCTTCGTTCCAAAATTCTTGTCTTATATTTGTCTAAATAAGAATATATCAAGTCACATTTTAGTATTACATATATCCATATCTAGACAAATTTAAGACAAGAATTTTGGGACGGATATGGAGTATTTCAAAAGCCCGTGGCAACGCAACCCTACTAGTGGGAGAGATTTCTCCACTTGGGTACGCAACAACACAAATATTAGAGGAAAAAAAAAAACAAATATTGGCTGAGGAAACGCAGACCGTCAGATTCAGATGGATGGCCAAATGGGAAGAGGAGGAACCGCAGACCTGGCCCTGGGTGGAGGACAAGAGTCTGTGCAAGTTGGCACCCTTTTTTCTCCCTTTCCCATCCCCATCTTTCGTCCACCCCTCCCCGCCCCCTCCCCCCTCTCGCCGCGGACCCCATCCGCCGCCCGCCGCCGCCGCCGCCGCCGTTGACACTACCCGCGAATCTCCTTCTTCCGGTACATTCCTCACCCTCGCTTTCCCTCTACCCGATCCGATCTCGCTCCTCTCGATTTCGCGGTTCCTGAATTATCCTCGATTCGATCGGAGACCATCGGGCGTGGCGTTCCGTGCTCTGTTGGTCGATCCATCGATTCGCGATGCATGCGCGCTTATTCTGCCTAGTCTTTGGAAATTAATGCATGCCTGCTTGGTCGAATCGACGCGCCTGCGTAGATATCTGGAGTCATCTGGAGTATAGGTTTGATTGTTGTTTTTGCCTTTCAGAGTGGTGGAGAGGAGACATGGCACTCCGGAGGCTGCTTCAGGGGATTGTCCTACCGCGGACGACGGGCCGGCATGTTGGGGCATCGTTTTCCACGGAGGCTGGGGAGACTATCCGCGCAACCCTGTTTCCTGGTGATGGCATCGGGCCTGAGATCGCCGAGTCGGTCAAGCAGGTAGAGGATTTTGTTTCTCTTGGGTGTCGTATTTGTGTGATAGACTCATGTATGATTTCTTACCACAACTTGGTCTGCTTTTCTGTTTCCTTATGATGTAGAAATGTCTTTATACTTGATTTGATCAAGGTTTGAAGCTACGCCAACAAGGGCATATCGTTAATGCTGAGCTCTATAGAATTTTTTAGTGGTTGGCCTCCCTAGATGGCTAGTGACATCTCTTGCAATTTCCCTGGCCCCATGCAATTTTAAGTTTAGCAAGAAAGATAGAAGATTTTCCTTATGTTTGATACGATATTAACAGGTGTGAGTTTTATCCTCACACCCAGCATAATTAATACACTCTCTGTTCCTAAATATAAGACGTTTTGGCAGTTCAATTTTAACTGCCAAAACGTCATACATTTAGAAACAGTAACTAGACCGCGCGTTGCTACGGGACTACAAAATAATTGGAGTTGTGTCGGATTTGTATACAACAATCTATGGACTTGCAACAGGTCAAAGAAAAACTCAAGCAAGCACGCAACACTGCACCTGTAAGTGCGCACGGACCATGGAAACACTGACATGTACTTGTAAATACTTTCTCATTCAGAACATGAGTGAGCTGGTTGCTTGCTGGTTTGATTAAGCTGGGTGTAGACGCAGGTGTGTGGTTTGAGGCTCCCCAACAGCATTATTTTTTTGCTGTTTCATCTGTGCTATTTTTTTTTGGCGGTGCAACAACGATTGGATTGGGCAGGGAGGGACTGCAGGTGCAGGGTGAGGCTAGGGGATGCACATCATGGATGGTAGGGGAAGGGGGGTGGGCAGCGTCAAAGTCATGGTGCAAGGAGTCCATGACGGGTTAAGGTAGAAGTGAGATTGGATGGGGTGGCAGAGGGTATTTTCACGTTCTGAATCATGGGACAGAGGAAACGTACAGAGAGGAAAGGAGCAAGAGAGCATAAACCGCTCTCGAGGACTGGGGGAGGCGGTGGTATGGAGAAATTGGTGGGAGGGGAGCACATACGAGGGGAGGGGAGGTCTAACCATGACGACGACGATGGCAGACTACCCTTCAATAGTAAAGATGATTTATTCTTTTGCAGAAAGCTGGACTTCTGGCTGTTCAGAATTTGGGGTTGAATTTGCTTGTATTTCTGTGAAAACCCTGTTTCACTTTGGAACTTTGTGTCATTTGTGTAACTTGGTTATGCTATTGTTTTGATTTTTGGCTTCTTTTTTTGCAACAGAATGGCTATTGGGATTTCAGTAATATTTCTGAATAATTACCTTGGATGCTCCTGTCATTCTAGAAAGTTCAGAATATGCATCTTTGCCAATTTTGATCTGAAATAACTCGTATACATTGTTCATTCATAAAGTGTGGATATCTACTCCATGTCTACAATGACATTCATTCTGTTGTATCTGTATACTGAACCCAGGATGATCAAAGGTTCAAAGCCAATAGGTGAGAGGTGGTATGTCCTTAAGTTGCCTTAGATGCTTAAAAATCATCGTGGACAAGAACATAACAATTATTTTTTCTGTAATATGCAATTGACAAAGATGTCATGCAGAAAAGGAACAAGTGACTGATATCTTGGGGATTGGATCAACTAGAAACTAAGGAACAGTATCTGTACTGCATTTATATAGTGTTAGATTTTTTACAAAGATCCGCTAGAACCTTATTTTCTATCAAGGCCTTATTTGCTGGTTGATGACATGCCAGCTGCTCACTGGTATCCCCTTTGGTAGATGCATATAAAGCTATTATTAGTAACAAATCAAATCAATAGTATATTTTTGCTATTAAAACATCACTACATCAATATATTTTTGTACAAACTAGATTAATTTGCCAGCATCGAAAGTCTAGCTACCAGGTTGGACAATACATCTGCACATCTACTGCAAAACATTCTGAGGTCAGATGCGGCTGGGATTTTCATCTCGCGTTAAAATCATGACGAGCAGCCGGAAACACAGATTCCAAAGAGCTCAAAGGTAAGGATGCAGGCGATCTTGAGCTTGCTGGTGGATCTTAACAAGGGGTTCGGCTGGCGTCCTTGACTCGTATCGTTCAGAGGGGAGGGGCTGAAGCTTGCAACCATTTCCAGTTATGGATTTGAGAGGGAGGGGGACCCCTAACATTGTGGAGGTGAGGGAGACGGGAGTGGAGATGAGTTGGGGATGGGCAATTTTAGATGGTGGCTGCCTGCTGGATTAGTTGCTATCAGAGTTGTCGGGCCAGGCCAGGCTTGTTGGACTGGTGAAGTCAAAGCCTGAGCTGCCCCGCCTGTCTTTTGCGCCAGGCTGCCCATCTGTTTTTAAATTGCAGTGACATGATTGTCTCTCTCATCTTGAACTTCGATACATGGTTCCAGCTATCTGAAGCTAATTGCTTTACCTGTAAACTGTACTTTTGCAACTGAGTTTCGCAAGAACACTGCTACTAAGATGAGTGATTAAATTCACGGACAAAACTCATTCATGCATGATTTCTTTGAAGGTAGCTTGTTCTACTTCTGTACTTCTAATATTTTCTTTTGCTGTTTCAGGTATTCAATGTTGCAGGTGTACCGATAGAATGGGAAGAACATTATGTTGGTACGGAAGTTGATCCCAGAACAGAGAGCTTTTTGACATGGGAGAGCCTGGAGTCGGTGCGTAGAAACAAAGTTGGCTTGAAAGGTCCTATGGCTACACCTATTGGAAAAGGCCACCGTTCTTTGAATCTTACATTAAGGAAAGAACTTGGACTCTACGCCAATGTCAGACCTTGCAACAGCCTCCCAGGCTACAAGACTAGATATGATGATGTGAACCTTGTGACAATCCGTGAAAATACTGAAGGAGAGTATAGTGGCCTTGAGCATCAGGTATGGTGTATTCATTCCTAAAGATAGTTTTCTTTCCATCGTTCTTGTTAGTCATGAGCTGAGCTGGTTTTGAGATCTTATGGGTTTCAGCTCTAGCCTACCCCAACTTGTTTGGGAGACTAAAGGCTTGGTGGTTGTTGTTCTTGTTCTTGTTAGTCATGGCACAGTTCTTTTTCTTCAGGTTGTGAGGGGTGTTGTGGAAAGTTTGAAAATTATTACCCGCCAAGCAAGTTTGAGAGTGGCAGAGTATGCTTTCCATTATGCCAAAGCCAATGGCAGGGAGAGGGTCTCTGCGATACATAAAGCTAATATCATGAGGAAAACAGATGGACTTTTCCTCAAGGTTTGATGGCTACACCCTGTTCCTTCTTGTTGATGCTATCTGTTCCCCATTTTGATTTGTCTTGAGAGCTAACTCATGGTTATTTTATATGTACAATTTTAGTGTTGCCGTGAAGTAGCTGAGAAGTACCCTGAAATCACATATGAGGAAGTCATTATTGACAATTGCTGCATGACAGTATGTTGATCTGTCAACACTGAAACTTCATCCTTGTTAATTTTACCGTTTGCACACTTGATAATCATGTACTGGAAGTAGGCCATTTACTTCTATAACATCACTGAGTATGAACTGCATCCTCTTGCAGCTCGTGAAGAATCCTGGTACATTTGATGTATTAGTGATGCCAAATCTGTATGGTGACATTATTAGTGATCTATGTGCTGGTTTGATCGGAGGCTTGGGCTTAACTCCCAGGTAGAGATTTTTATCTTCACGAGTCGATTTACTGTGTTTTTTAGACGATATCAACTAACTATTGTTTATTCCCCAGCTGCAACATTGGTGAAGGTGGCATTTGTCTGGCAGAGGCTGTTCATGGTTCTGCACCTGATATCTCTGGCAAGGTAAAGTGATCTTAAATATCTACCATATGAGATTTCTCAGTATGTACATGTTCATGATGTTTTAATTGATGGGTTTCTGGCTTTGTTCGTTATGTGTATATGAAACCAAAGTTCTCTCATGATGTCTAGACAGTCTTTATGATGTCCCTTTGTCGACTGAATGATATTCGATTGCCTGCAGAACCTTGCAAACCCAACTGCTCTTATGTTGAGTGCTGTTATGATGTTGCGCCACTTGCAATTCAATGACCAAGCAGACCGGATCCACAATGCCATCCTCCAGACAATTGCCGAGGGGAAGTACAGAACCGCTGATCTTGGTGGGAAGTCATCAACGTCAGACTACACAAAAGCAGTTTGCGATCATATCTGAGCACCAGCTGCTCTTTCTCTCGATTATTTGTCTCCCACCTAATTTTGTTGCATACCGGGAGCTTTAGCCTGAGTAGGTAAGTGGCAGGCACCTCGATTTCCTTGGGTGTTAAGACACCGTTTAAGGCTCCTGAATAATCCTCGCATTCTTGTCCTTGGAAAAGTTTTACCAGCATTGCAGTCAAGCTGAAGAATCGTCTGTAATAATCAGTGGCAGCATCAGCGCATATAATTTGTTTGTTCTAGTTCTTAGAGAACTGGATTTTGATCTTTCTTTTGCTTTTTGTCATGGTATTACCGTCCTCGTTGTGCTCAACAAGGTCAGTTAACATAACTTAGCGATCATACTTCACTTTAGATTCAAAAACTAACTAAAACTTGTCACAACATTTGGTACTCGTAGGATCCATGCTTGCCATGTACTGGTACTTACCACCTTGTCATCCTTGTTGACAAGCTTTAATTGGGCTACATCGTTAACACATACTCCCTCCGTTCCTAAATAATTGTCTTTCTAAAGATTTCAACAAGTGACTACATACAGAACAAAATGAGTGAATCTACACTCTAAAACATGTCTACATATATTCTTATGTTGTAGTTCATTTGAGATGGCTAGAAAGACAAATATTTGGGAACGGAGGGAGTAAAACATTATTGGGGCTTGGAGATTTGAGCTAAGAGCCTTTTCTTGAACTTGACATTTATGGGATTGGGCAACTTCTTGGGGAATCTTGGATGGTCTTCCCTCTTCTCATACAGTACATGCAATCTTTGGAGAAGTGCCCACTTCAATCATGGAGGGGGTGCCTTATAATCGGAGGGGGTGCTTCTAGGGCATTCTAAGGCTAACTGATAGAGGCAAAGGTGTCTTGATGTTTTGATGAGATGGTGGCTATTGTTTTTTGTGGGAGTTGACCTTGACGATCCGACTACGAACATGGAGACGTCGCGCTTTAGCAATCGCTAAACCAACTTCCGAGTGTTATTGACCACGTTGGAGCACGATCAACCTGATCACGAGGGCTTATTTCCTGCGAGCAAACGAAGAACAAGCAAGAAACTAAGATTGCAATGTGGATATTGCGAATATAATAGAAAAGCTTTATTAATGAAGGTGGGTTCTGTGACGCATTGGTCTGGTCGTTGAACATAAACGAAGTACGCAAAGTTACAGCTATGACGCACTTTTAATCTAAACAAAACCCAAAGTCTAAACGACGCCCTAAGGGCTGTATATATGGAGGAAGATGGGGAAATTTCGTGGCCCTTGGAGGAGGGGTCCAAAACCAACCCTAACTCTTGTTTCCCCACACATACGGACTCTAAAAACAGACTATACTTAAGTATTTCAAAAATACATGGACCCGGCTCAATAATAAGGTGACGCGGCACCTAGAATAGCCTCCGGACGAAATTTATGAAGTGCATCTTGTATATTTCGTCCAAGGCTTCATGCACTCCTTGTGGTGGCTTCAAAGTCCTGAAATCATCACTTGTAACTCCGTTCTTGATCCCCTTGCGCATGCCATCATCTCCCTGCTTGGTCTTGCTCCAGTGTTCATCCCTCTTATCCATGCCAGACCCTTCATTTGTAAGCAAAACAAATGTATCCAATTTAGGCAGCATCATATTCTCATGAACATTAGAATCATTACCAAGAAACGAAAGTACCTGGTAATTCAATTGGCGTGCGCGAGCTCTAGTAATTGTCTAATATGTACAGCAGCAGGGGCTGTGGGTGTAACAATGGTATTGATGTCCTCATCATCTTCCCCTTCTTGAAATGAAGTCGTCCTCGACGGAAGCTCATCTTCCTCACCCAAATAAGGCTTCAAATCTGCAATGTTAAAAGTGGGACTAACCCCAAAATCTGTAGGCAGCTCAAGTTTATATGCATTATCATTTATTTTCTCTAACACCTTAAAAGGACCATCAACATGTGGCATTAGCTTTGATTTGCGCAAATTAGGAAACCTATCCTTACGCAAATGTAACCAAACAAGATCTCTAGGTGCAAAGACAACATGTTTTCTACCCTTATTTCCAGCAAGTTTATATTTAGCATTCTACGCTCAATGTTTTTCTTAGTTAACTCATGCATTTTTAAGATCAATTCAGCACGTTGTTTAGCATCAAAATTAACCTTCTCCGAAGATGGAAGAGGCAACAAATCAATGGTGCACGAGGTAGGAAACCATACACAATTTCAAAAGGGCACATCTTAGTAGTAGAATGCAACGAACGATTATAAGCAAATTCAATATGAGGCAAGCATTTTCCCCACATTTTCTTATTATTCTTCAAAACAACCCTAAGCATACATACAATGTTCTATTGACTACTTCAGTTTGACCATGAGTTTGGGGTTGACAAGTAGTACTAAAAAGCAGTTTAGTCCCCAACTTAGCCCATAAACATCTCCAAAAGTGGCTAAGAAATTTAGTATCACGTCTGAAACAATAGTATTTGGCACACCATGCAAGCGAATAATTTCACGAAAGAACAAACCAGCAACATTAACAACATCATCGCTTTTATGACATGGTATAAAGTGTGCCATTTTCGACAATCTATCCACGACAACAAATATGCTATCGCTCCCCTTCTTTGTTCGAGGTAAACGTAAAACAAAGTCCATAGATATATCCTCCCAAGGAATACTAGGTACAGGCAAAGGCATATATAAACCATGAGGATTGAGTCGTGACATAGCTTTTTGACATGTAGTGCAGCGAGCAACAAAACGCTCAACATCCCGTCTCATCTTTGGCCAAAAGAAATGTGTAGCAAGTATATCCTCCGTCTTCTTCATGCCAAAGTGTCCCATTAGTCCTCCTCCATGCACCTCCTGCAACAACAAAAGACGAACGGAGCTAGCTGGAATGCATAGCTTGTTAGCACGAAACACAAATCCATCGTTAACGACGAACTTGTTCCATGTTGTACCTTCTTTACAATTCTGCAATACATCTTTAAATTCAACATCATGCACATATTGATCTTTGATGGTCTCCAAACCAAATATTTTAAAGTCAAGTTGTGAAAGCATAGTATAACGACGAGACAATGCATCAACAATAACATTTTCTTTACCCTTCTTGTGTTTAATGACATAAGGGAAAGTCTCAATGAATTCAACCCATTTAGCATGTCTACGGTTCAGTTTTGCTTGACTTTTAATGTGTTTTAAAGATTCATGATCAAAATGTATAACAAATTCTTTGGGCCATAAATAATGTTGCCATGTTTCAAAGGTCCGAACAAGAGCATATAATTCTTTATCATAAGTAGAATAGTTCAGACTAGGCCCACTCAATTTTTCAGAAAAGTATGCAACAGGTTTGCCATCTTGTAATAACACACCACTAGCATCACATTCAAGCTCAAAAGTCTTATTAAAAGCAGGAAGTTGGAGTAAAGGAGCATGTGGCAACTTATCTTTCAATACCGTGAGGCTTCTTCCTGTGCGGTACCCCAAACAAAAGGCACATCCTTCTTTGTAAGCTTGTTGAGAGGTGCAGCAATGGTGCTGAAATCTCTCACAAAACGCCTATAGAAACCAGCGAGGCCAAGGAAACTCCTCACTTGTGTGACCGTTTTGGGTTGCGGCCAACTATCAATAGCTTCAATCTTGGCTTTATCAACTTCAATCCCCTATGGAGTAACAACATAGCCAAGAAAAGATACTCGGTCGGTGCAAAAGGTGCACTTCCCAAGGTTACCAAACAAACGTGCATCACGTAGAGCAATAAAAACATCACGTAAATGTTCCTCCAAAGATTTGCTATAAATCAATATGTCATCAAAGTAAACTACCACAAATCGTCCAATGAAAGCACGTAAAACTTCGCAAGGACTAAGGGATTCGCGTATATAACCTTTGTCGAGCAGCTCTTGTACTTGGCGCATAATCTCCTTCGTCTCCTCTGGATTGGTACGGTATGGTGCACGATTGGGTAATGATGCACCGAGATTAAGTCAATTTGATGCTCAATCCCTCGAATAGGTGGTACTCCCGGTGGCACGTCTTGTGGAAAGACGTCAGCGAACTCCTGCAAAATGTTAGTGACAGCAGGAGGCAAAGAGGAAGGCACGTCCTCGAATGAAAATAATGCCTCTTTGCACACAAAAGCATAGCAAACAGATTTGCTAAAATCTAGATCATCAATATCAGATTTGGTGGCAAGTAAACATGCACTTTTCAATTTAATTTCAGAAGCAACACTAGATGGTTTATTATTAAGCTTCATTTGTTGCTCAAATTATTATGACACGATCTGATTTTCACTCTTATTTTGCTCCTGTTTTGCTTTATTAGCTCTATTAATATCATCTTTAAAAATGGAATCAGGAGTCATAGGAAGCAAAGTAATATTTTTGTCCTTATGAACAAGAGTATACTGATTGTTTCTACCATGGTGTGCATAATTTTTTTCAAATTGCCATGGTCTACCAAGTAATAAGGAACATGATTGCATAGGTACCACATCACAATCAACATAATCAGCATATGTAGAGATACTAAAATGCACACAAATAGTACGTGTTACCTTAACTTTGCCGCTGTTGTTGAACCATTGGATGTAGTAAGGATGTGGATGTGGTCTTGTGGTGAGAGATAGCTTCTCCACCATCTCCATGCTAGTCAAGTTGTTGCAGCTCCCTCCATCTATGATGACGCGGACAGAACGTTCCTTCACAACTCCCTTTGTATGGAACAAATTATGCCTCTGATTTTGCTCAGCTTGTGTAACCTGCACACTCAAAACACGCTGAGCAACTAAACATTCATACCTATCAGCATCTTCAGCAGCCATGTATTGCGTCTCATGATCAGAATCATCTCCACCGTGTTCTTCATGTGTAATAAGAGCCAAAGTCTCCTCATCATAGTCGAGAGCGGACTCATACCCACCATCCTCGGAGCAATCATCACACGCTGAGATTTGCATTCTCTCATAAAATGTCCTCTTCCCTTACAACGACGACAAATAATATCACTTGTATGCCCTGTTGATGCCATGGAAGAAGAAGAGCTTTGCTTGCGAGCCCGGCAGTGTGCTCTTGGCGAGATAGTGGTGGTTGTGCTGCTTTCTTGTATCACGGTGGAGGTGATACCTGATGGAGGTGCTGGTGCAGTGGAAGTAGAGGATGCACGTGGTGTCCATGATGAAGATCGACCTGCAGAAAAGTTAGTTCGCGCCAATGCTTGTCGATCCTACACTTCACGTTCAGCTTTACAAGCAAGATGGAATAAACGAGTGATATTATTATACTCCTTATACTGTAGAATGGTCTGAATCTCTCCATTTAATCCACCCATAAAACGCGAAAGTATAGCTTCATTCTCCTCAACAATACCACATCTAATCATGCCAGTTTGTAATTCCTGATAATATTCTTCTACAGAATTTTTTCCTTGTCTCAAACGCTGCAATTTTTGAATTAATTCATGTTGATAATATGGTTGAACCCAACGAGTACACATAGCAGTTTTCAAAGCAGCCTGATACATCTCCAACGTATCTATAATTTTTGATTGCTCCATGCTATATTATCTACCGTTTTAGGCAATATTGGGCTTTATTATCCACTTTTATATTATTTTGGGACTAACCTATTAGCTGGAGGCCCAGCCAGATTTCTTTGTTTTATGCCTATTTCGGTGTTTGAGGAAAAGGAATATCAAACGAGTCAAAACGAACGAAATCAACTAGAGAAGTTATTTTTGGAAGGAAAGCCACCCGATGGACTTGGAGTGCGTCGGGAAAGAAGGAGGTGCTCACGAGGGGGGGCGCCCCACCCCCGGGCGCCCCGCCTCGTGGCCCCCTTCGTCCACCGACGCACCCCTGCACCCATATATACCTACGATAGTAAAACTTCCAGAACAGAGATTAGATCGGGAGTTCCGCCGCCGCAAGCCTCTGTAGCTACCAAAAACCTCTCGGGAGCCCATTCCGGCACCCTACCGGCGGGGGAACCCATCACCGATGGCCATCTTCATCATCCCGGCGCTATCCATGGCGAGGAGGGAGTAGTTCACCCTCGGGGCTGAGGGTATGTACCAGTAGCTATGTGTTTGATCTCTCTCTCTCTCTCTCGTGTTCTCTCTCGTGTTCCCTCTATGGCACGATCTTGATGTATCCCGAGCTTTGCTATTGTAGTTGGATCTTATGTTTCTTCTCCCCCTCTACTCTCTTGCAATGGATTGAGTTTCCCCTTTGAAGTTATCTTATCGAATTGAGTCTTTTATGAGAACACTTGATGTATGTCTTGCCGTGTTTATCTGTGGTGACAATGGGATATCATGTGCCACTTGATGTATGTTTTGATGACCAACTTGCGGGTTCCGCCCATGAACCTATGCATAGGGGTTGGCACACGTTCTTGACTCTCCGGTAGAAACTTTGGGGCACTCTTTGAAATACTTTTATGTTGGTTGGATGAATCTGAGATTGTGTGATGCATATCATATAATCATGCCCACGGATACTTGAGGTGACAATGGAGTATCTAGGTGACATTAGGGTTTTGGTTGATTTGTGTCTTAAGGTGTTATTCTAGTACGAACTCTAGGGCTGTTTGTGACACTTATAGGAATAGCCCAACGGATTGATTGTGATGAGGACATCAATACCATTGTTACACCCACAGCCCCTATTGTTACATATAATGGACCAATTACTAGAGCTCGCGCACGCCAATTAAATTACTAGGTACTTTCGTTTCTTGGTAATGATTCTAATGTTCATGAGAATATGATGCTGCCTAAATTGGATACATTTGTTTTGCTTACAAATGAAGGGCCTAGCTTGGAGAAGGATGAACATTGGAGCAAGAACAAGCATGGAGTTGATGGCATGCGCAAGGGGAACAAGAACGGAGTTACAAGTGATGATTTCAGGACTTTGAAGCCACCATAAGGAGTGAATGAAGCCTTGGACGAAATATACAAGATGCCACTTCATAAATTTCGTCCAGAGGCTATTCTAGGTGCCGCGTCACCTTATTATTGGGCCAGGCCCATGTAATTTCGAAATACATAAGTATAGGCTGTTTTTAGAGTCCGTATGTGTGGGGAAACAAGAGATAGGGTTGGTTTCGGACCCCTTCCCCAAGGGCCACGAAATTCGCCCCCTCTTCCTCCATATATACAACCCTTTGGGCACCGTTTAGACTTTGGGTTTTGTTTAGATCAAAAGTTCGTCATAGCTGCAACTTCACGTACTTCGTTTGTGTTCAACGACCAGACCAAGGCGTCACGGAAGCCCACCTTCATTAATAAAGCTTTCCTCTTTTATTCGCAATATCCAGATTGCAATCTCAGTTTCTTGCTCGTTATTCGTTTGCTCGCAGGAAATAGACCCTCGTGGTCAGGTTGATCATGCTCCGGCGTGGTCAATAACCCCTCGGAAGTAGGTTTAGCGATTGCTAAGGCGCGACGTCTTCGCACGTTCGTAGTCGGATCGTCAAGGTCGACTCTCACAGAAAACGATTGCTATATCATTGAAACATCGGGACACCTTTGCCTCTATCAAGTGGTATCAGATTTTCAGGTTGCTCGGTGAGATTTTACAGTTTTTCATAGTTTAGATCAAGTCTATTTTTCACACCTACAGTCCACGAAAAAGCCAAAAAAAATTAGGGTTAGTTCATCCTATCCGAACCAATCTGAGCCTTTGCATAATCTTTTCTGTACTTGCTTTGTTGAATTTGCGGTTGCATCGTCGTGTCAAGTTGCTGGTCTTAGCGTCTAGTCCTTTAGAGTTTCGAGTTCTATTCACAGGTTGTCACGTCGCCGCTGCCGTATATCACCACCGCATCATCATCATCACCGCTGCCATATACCACCATCGTCATCACCGCTGCCATATACCACCATCGTCATCGCCGCTACCATATACCACATATCCACCGCCATCACGCTAATCCGAGTCCACCTCCATCATAGATTCGCCACCAGTCCGTGTTCCATCGCCCTGCAAATATCCGCCACCAGTCCAAGTTTCCACCAGATTCATCTCCGCCACGAGTCCTAGTCCGAGTCCAGTAATTGTTGCTTTGTTCTCGATGATTTCCAGATCACGCGATATTCCGAGTCGTGACAGAGTAGGACTCCCCAACATCCGAGCCATCCGTAGAAGAAAAATAGTTCCAGTCTGGAAAACTTTGGCTAGGCAGTTTTTAGACCATTTGTAGACTTTTTAAAAAAAAATTGTTGCGGAGCAAAAAAAAAAGAGGAAAAAAAGTGCAAAAAAAAAGAAAAAAAGAAAAAAAAGAGAAAAAAAATTCAGAGTGTGCTCCTCCCTTGTTTACGTGCAGCGCCGTGATTTTGTTAGTGTTCTAGGCTCGCGTCTCTAGCATGGTCTAGCCTAGGACCCAAAGACAAGACCGTCGTTGAGCGTTTATTCAACTTTGCATATCTGAGTTGATTATTGCTGACCCTTTTGCTACCATATTAAAAGCCTTCCCAGCTCCACATACATCTACATCGTGCGCTTGACTCTCCCCGTAATCGCTCTATCCAAGCTTTGAGAGTTTTGACTACAATGGTTGCCGATCACCTTTCTTCTTTGGGTAAGAACTGGTAAGAATTTGAGATTTGCTTGACGGATTTGTGACACCAGCCACCACCACCACTTGTTAGTAGTCTGTAGGATCATATTCTTGTGTGTTTCTATTGCTACTAACCATGCCAGGATCACAAGCCGATGAGACTGACTGGGAGAACTTGACGAACAAGTAGCTTCATGATAAGTTTCAGCAAATGATGAGTGGACAGGTGCAAGATGTGCTAAACAGATTTGACGAGGCCATGGAGAAGATATATGGCATGGAGAAGACGTTTGAAACAAAGCTCGATAACAAGTTTGCTGAATTGCTTTCGCGTTTTCCACCACCACCACCGGCTGCACCTGCCGCACCTATGCAACAACAACAGCAACACCGACTACCTCCACGTCAGGAAACAGCCCTCCGCCGAGCGAGCCGTGTCCCTCTTCAGCCTGGCCAAACTGCTGGTGCTGCTGTTGATACTTCTGTGGCTCCTGCTGCTGATGTGGAGGAGGATGATTATGTGGGAGATTACGAGGATGAGGTTGATGACAATCGAACTACGTGCAACCACCAAAGCACCACAACCACCGTGTCGTCCACATGCAAATAATGGCAATGTTGGGCTCCCCTCAGTGCGAGATCATGACCATCTCCCTAAACTGAAATTGAATATTCCACCATTTGAGGGTAGATATGTTCCTGATATATATCTTACTTGGGAGTTAGAAAATGAACAACGATTTACATGTTTACAATATCCTGAGGAGAGACGTGTTCCTGCTGCTGTTTGTGCTTTCACTAGCTTTGCATGTGTTTGGTGGTCTTGTCGATTATATCATGTTCCAGCTACTTGGGTTGCTTTGAAAACTACTATGCATACTCGTTGGGTTCCACCATATTATCAACGTGAATTACTTCAAAAATTGCAGCACTTAAGACAAGGAAAAAATTCGGTAGAAGAATATTATCAGGAATTACAAACTGGCTTGATTAGATGTGGTATTGTTGAGGAGAATGAAGCTATGCTTGCACATTTTCTGGGTGGATTAAATAGAGAGATTCAGACCATTCTAGACTACAAGGATTATAATAATATCACTCGATTATTCCATCTTGCTTGTAAAGCGAGCGTGAAGTGCAGGATCGATGTGCATTGGCGGCGACTAACTTTTCTCAGGTCGACCTTCATCATGGACACCACGTGCATCATCTACTTCCACACGTTCGCTACACGGCACCTCCGCCGGCTGCCACCTCCAACCGTGATACAATAAAGCAGGCACAATCACCACTATCTGCCAAGAGCACACCTTCTGGGCCTGCAAAGAGCTCTTCTTCATTCATGGCATCAATAGGGCAAACACATGATATTATTTGTCGACGTTGCAAGGGTGGAGGTCATTATGCGATAGAATGCCCATCTAAGCGTGTGATGATTGTTACTGAGGATGGTGGGAATGAGTCCGCTAGTGACTATGATGAGGAGACTTTGGCTCTTATTACACATGAAGAACACGATGGAGATGATTCTGATCATGAGACGCAATACATGGCTGCTGAAGATGCTGACATGTATGAATGTTTAGTTTGTCAACGTGTTTTGAGTGTGCAGGTTACACAAGCTGAGAAAAATCAGAGGCATAATTTGTTTCATACAAAGGGAGTTGTGAAGGAACGTTCTATTCGCGTCATCATAGATGGAGGGAGCTGCAACAACTTGGCTAGCATGGAGATGGTGGAGAAGCTATCTCTCACCACAAGACCACATCCACATCCTTATTACATTCAATGGTTCAACAACAACGGCAAGGTTAAGGTAACACGTACTGTTCGTGTGCATTTTAGTATCTCTACATATGCTGATTATGTTGATTGTGATGTGGTACCTATGCAAGCATGTTCCTTATTACTTGGTAGACCATGGCAATTTGATAAAAATTCTGTACACCATGGTAGAAACAATCAGTATACTCTTGTCATAAGGATAAAAATATTACTTTGCTTCCTATGACTCCGGATTCCATTTTGAAAGATGATATTAATAGAGCTAATAAAGCAAAACAGGAGAAAAATAAGAGTGAAAATCAGATTGTGGCAAAAGAATTTGAGCAACAAATGAAGCCTAATAATAAACCATCTAGTGTTGCTTCCGAAATTAAATTGAAAAGTGCATGTTTACTTGCCACCAAATCTGATATTGATGAGCTAGATTCTAGCAAATCTGTTTGCTATGCTTTTGTGTGCAAAGAGGCATTATTTTCATTCGAGGACGTGCCTTCCTCTTTGCCCCCTGCTGTCACTAACATTTTGCAGGAGTTCACTGACGTCTTCCCACAAGACGTGCCACCGGGATTACCACCTATTCGAGGGATTGAGCATCAAATTGACTTAATTCCTGGTGCATCGCTACCCAACCGTGCACCATACCGTACCAATCCAGAGGAGACGAAGGAGATTATGCGTCAAGTACAGGAGCTGCTCGACAAAGGTTATATACGCGAATCTCTTAGTCCTTGTGCTGTTCCTATTATACTAGTGCCTAAAAAGGATGGTACGTCGCGTATGTGTGTTGATTGTAGAGGCATTAATAATATTACTATTCGTTATCGTCATCCTATTCCTAGGCTAGATGATATGGTTGATGAATTGAGTGGCTCTACAATATTCTCCAAAGTTGATTTGCGTAGTGGATACCATCAAATTCGTGTGAAATTGGGAGATGAATGGAAAACAACATTTAAAACTAAGTTTGGTTTATATGAGTGGTTCGTCATGCCTTTTGGGTTAACTAATGCACCTAGTACTTTCATGAGACTAATGAACGAAGTTTTACGTGTTTTCATTGGACGATTTGTGGTCGTCTATTTTGATGATATACTGATTTATAGCAAATCTTTGGAAGAACATTTGGAACATTTACGTGCTGTTTTTAATGCTCTACGTGATACACGTTTGTTTGGTAACCTTGGGAAGTGCACCTTTTGCAGCGACCGAGTATCTTTTCTTGGCTATGTTGTTACTCCACAGGGAATTGAAGTTGATAAAGCCAAGATTGAAGCTATTGAGAGTTGGCTGCAGCCCAAAACGGTCACACAAGTGAGGAGTTTTCTTGGACTTGCTTGTTTCTATAGGCGTTTTGTGAGAGATTTTAGCACCATTGCTGCACCTCTCAATGAGCTTACAAAGAAGGATGTGCCTTTTGTTTGGGGTGCCGCACAGGAAGAAGCCTTCACGGTATTGAAAGATAAGTTGACACATGCTCCTTTACTCCAACTTCCTGACTTTAATAAGACTTTTGAGCTTGAATGTGATGCTAGTGGAATTGGATTAGGAGGTGTGTTATTACAAGATGGCAAACCTGTTGCATACTTTTTTGAAAAATTGAGTGGGCCTAGTCTGAACTATTCTACTTATGATAAAGAATTATATGCTCTTGTTCGGACATTAGAGACATGACAACATTATTTATGGCCCAAATAATTTGTTATACATTCTGATCATGAATCTTTGAAACATATTAAAAGTCAAGCTAAACTAAATCGTAGACATGCTAAATGGGTTGAATTCATTGAGACTTTCCCTTATGTCATTAAACACAAGAAGGGTAAAGAACATGTTATTGCTGATGCTTTGTCTCGTTGCTATACCATGCTTTCACAACTTGACTGCAAAATATTTGGTTCGGAGACCATAAAAGATCAATATGTGCATGATGCTGATTTTAAAGATGTAATGCAGAATTGTAAAGAAGGAAGAACATGGAACAAGTTCATTATTAATGATGGTTTTGTGTTCCGTGCTAACAAGCTATGCATTCCTGCTAGCTCTGTTCGTCTTTTGTTGTTGCAAGAGGCGCATGGAGGAGGATTAATGGGACACTTTGGCTTGAAGAAGACGGAGGACGTACTTGCTACACATTTATTTTGGCCAAAGATGAGACGGGATGTTGAGCGTTTTGTTGCTCGCTGCACTACATGTCAAAAAGCTAAGTCACGACTCAATCCTCATGGTTTATATATGCCTTTGCCTGTACCTAGTGTTCCTTGGGAAGATATATCTATGGACTTTGTTTTAGGTTTACCTCGAACAAAGAAGGGGAGGGATAGCATATTTGTTGTCGTGGACAGATTCTCGAAAATGGCACACTTTATACCATGTCATAAAAGCGATGATGCTGCTAATGTTGCTGATTTGTTCTTTCGTGAAATTATTCGCTTGCATGGTGTGCCAAATACTATTGTTTCATATCGTGATACTAAATTTCTTAGCCACTTCTGGAGATGTTTATGGGCTAAGTTGGGGACTAAACTGCTTTTTAGTACTATATGTCACCCCCAAACGGATGGACAAACTGAAGTAGTCAATAGAACATTGTCTACTATGCTTAGGGCTGTTTCGAAGAATAATAAGAAAATGTGGGAAGAATGCTTGCCTCATATTGAATTTGCTTATAATCGTTCATTGCATTCTACTACTAAGCTGTGCCCTTTTGAAATTGTGTATGGTTTCCTACCTCGTGCACCCTTTGATTTGTTGCCTCTTCCATCTTCGGAGAAGGTTAATTTTGATGCTAAACAACTGTTGGGGAACGTAGTAATTTCAAAAATTTTCCTACGATCACGCAAGACCATGGTGATGGCATAGCAACGAGAGGGAGAGTGTCCGCCCACGCCCTCGTGAGACCGAAAGCGAAGCGTTATAACAACGCTGTTGATGTAGTCATACGTCTTCACGATTCGACCGATCCAAGCACCGAACGACGGCACCTCCGAGTTCGCACACGCTCAGCTCGATGACGATCCCGGACTCGATCCAGCAAAGTGTCGGGATGAGTTCCACAAGACGACGGCGTGGTGGCGATGATGATGCTCCACCGACGCAGGCTTCGCCTAAGCTCCACGACGATATGACTTCTCCGGCGTGAGGGCTTCGCTTAAGCTCATGACGATATGACGAAGTGGAATATGGTGGAAGGGGCACCGCACGGCTAAGGAACAATCCGTAGATCAACTTGTGTGTCATGGGGTGCCCCTGCCCCGTATATAAAGGAACCAAGGGGGTGCGGCCAGCCCTAGGGGGAGGCGCCGAGGAGTCCTACTCCCACCGGAGTAGGACTCCCCTCTCCTAGTTGGATTAGGATTGGAGGAGGAAGAGGAAGGCGCGCCCCTCTCCTTGTCCTATTCGGACTAGAGGGGAGGGGGGCGCGCCTGCCTCTGGCGGCCCTTCCTCTCTCTCTTATGGCCCATTAAGGCCCATAGACCTCCGGGGGTTCCGGTAACCTCCTGCACTCCGATAAATTTCGATTTCACTCGGAACCTTCCGATGTCCAAATGTAGGCTTCCAATATATCAATCTTTATGTCTCGACCATTTCAAGACTCCTCGTCATGTCCGTGATCACATCCGGGACTCGAACTACCTTCGTACATCAATACTTATAAACTCATAATGAACTCGTCATCGAACGTTAAGCGTGCGGACCCTACGGGTTCGAGAACTATGTAGACATGACCTAGAACCATTCTCGGTCAATAACCAATAGCGGAACCTGGATGCCCATATTGGTTCCTACATATTCTACTGAAGATCTTTATCGGTCAAACCGCATAACGATATCGTTGTTCCCTTTGTCATCGGTATGTTACTTACCCGAGATTCGATCGTCGGTATCCAATACCTAGTTCAATCTCGTTACCGTAAGTCTCTTTACTCGTTCCGTAATACATCATCTCACAACTAACTCATTAGTTGCAATGCTTGCAAGGCTTATGTGATGTGTATTACCGAGAAGGCCAGAGATACCTCTCCGACAATTGGAGTGACAAAACCTAATCTCGATTCATGCCAACTCAACATATACTTTTGGAGACACCTGAGAGTACCTTTATAATCACCCGATTCACGTTGACGCGTTTGGTAGCACACAAAGTGTTCCTCCGTAAACGGAGTTGCATAATCTTATAGTTGCAGGAACTTTGTATAAGTCATGAAGAAAGCATAAGCAACATACTAAAACGATCAAGTGCTAAGCTAACGAAATGGGTCATGTCAATCACATCATTCTCCTAATGATGTGATCCCATTAATCAAATGACAACACATGTCTATGGTTAGGAAACATAACCATCTTCGATTAATGAGCTAGTCTAGTAGAGGCATACTAGTGACTATCTGTTTGTCTATGTATTCACACATGTATTATGTTTCCGGTTAATACAATTCTAGCATGAATAATAAACATTTATCATGATATAAGGAAATAAATAATAACTTTATTATTGCCTCTAGGGCATATTTCCTTCAGTCTCCCACTTGCACTAGAGTCAATAATCTAGATTACACAGTAATGATTCTAACACCCATGGAGTCTTGGTGTTGATCATGTTTTGCTCGTGGAAGAGGCTTAGTCAACGGTCTCGCAACATTCAGATCCGTATGTATTTTGCAAATCTCTATGTCTCCCACTTGGACTTGGTCCCGAATGGAATTGAAGCGTCTCTTGATGTGCTTGGTCCTCTTGTGAAATCTGGATTCCTTTGCCAAGGCAATTGCACCAAGATTGTCACAGAAGATCTTCATTGGTCCCGATGCACTAGGTATAACACCTAGATCGGAAATGAACTCTTTCATCCAGACTCCTTCATTTGCTGCTTCAAGCAGCTATGTACTCCGCTTCACATGTAGATCCCGCCACGACGCTTTGTTTAGAACTGCACCAACCGACAGCTCCACCGCTTAACAAAAATACGATCCGGTTTGCGATTTAGAATCGTCCGGATCAGTGTCAAAGCTTGCATCGATGTAACCATTTACGACTAGCTCTTTGTCACCTCCATATCGAGAAACATATCCTTAGTCCTTTTCGTATTTCAGATGTTCTTGACCGCTGTCCAAATGATCCACTCTGGATTACTTTGGTACCTTCCTGCCAAGCTTACAGCTAAGCATACGTCAGTCTGGTACACAACATTGCATACATGATAGAGCCTATGGCTGAAGCATAGGAACATTTTCATTTTCTCTATCTTCTGCTGTGGTCGGGCATTGAGTCCGACTCAATCTTACACCTTGTAATACAGGTAAAAACCTTTCTTTGCTCGATCCATTTTGAACTTCTTCAAAACTTTATCAAGGTATGTGCTTTGTGAAAGTCCAATTAAGCGCCTTGATCTATCTCTATAGATCTTGATGCCCAATATGTAAGCAGCTTCACCGAGGTCTTTCATTGAAAAACTTTTATTCAAGTATCCTTTATGCTATCCAGAAATTCTATATCATTTCCAATCAACAATATGTCGTCCACATATAATATTAGAAATGCTATAGAGCTCCCACTCACTTTCTTGTAAATACAGCTTCTCCAAAAGTCTCAGATAAAACCATATGCTTTGATCACACTATCAAAGCGCTTATTCCAACTCCGAGAGGCTTGCACTGCACCATAAATTGATCGTTGAGCTTGCACACTTTGTTAGCACCCTTTGGATCAACAAAACCTTCTGGTTGCATCATATACAACTCTTCTTCTAGAAATCCATTCAAGAATGCAGTTTTACATCCATTTGCCAAATTTCATAATCATAAAATGCGGCAATTGCTAACATGATTCGGACAGACTTAAGCATCGCTACGGGTGAGAAAGTCTCATCGTAGTCAACCCCTTGAACTTGTCGAAAACCTTTTGCAACAAGTCGAGCTTTGTAGACAGTTACATTACCATGGGCGCGGTCTTCTTCTTAAAGATCCATTTATTCTCAATGGCTTGCCGATCATCGGGCAAGTCAACCAAGTCCATACTTTGTTCTCATACATGGATCCCATCTCAGATTTCATGGCTTCAAGCCATTTTGTGGAATCTGGGCTCACCATCGCTTCTTCATAGTTCGTAGGTTCACCATGATCTAGTAGCATGACTTCCAGAATAGGATTACCGTACCACTCAGTGCGGATTTTATTCTGGTTGATCTACGGTTCGGTGACAACTTGATCTGAAGTTTCATGATCATTATCATTATCTTCCTCGCTAATTGGTGCAGGTGTCACGTAATCCGATTTCGTGATGAACTACTTTCCAATAAGGGAGCTGGTACTATTACCTCATCAAGTTCCACTTTCCTCCCACTCACTTCTTTCGAGAGAAACTCCTTCTCTAGAAAGGATCCATTCTTAGCAACGAATGTCTTGCCTTCGGATCTGTGATAGAAGGTATACCCAATTGTCTCCTTTGGATATCCTATGAAGACACATTTTTCCGATTTGGGTTCAAGCTTATCAGGTTGAAGTTTTTTCACATAAGCATCGCAACCCCAAACTTTCAGAAACGACAACTTTGGTTTCTTGCTAAACCATAGTTCATAAGGAGTCGTCTCAACGGATTTTGACGGTGTCCTATTTAACGTGAATGCGGCCGTCTCTAAAGCATAACCCCAAAACGATAGCGGTAAATCGGAAATGGACATCATAGATCGCACCATATCTAGTAAAGTACGACATGACGTTCGACACACCATTACGCTGTGGTGTTCCGGTGGCGTGAGTTGCGAAACTATTCCGCATTGCTTCAAATGTAGACCAAACTCAGAACTCAAATATTCTCCTCCACGATCAGATCGTAGAAACTTTATTTTCTTGTTACGATGATTTTCAACTTCACTCTGAAATTCTTTGAACTTTTCAAATGTTTCAGATTTATGCTTCATCGGTAGATATACCCGTATCCGCTTAAATCATCGTGAAGGTGAGAAAATAACGATATCCGCCACGAGCTTCAACATTCATCCGACCACATACATCTCGTATGTATGATTTCCAATAAGTCTGTTGCTCTCTCCATACAACCGGAGAATGGTGTTTTAGTCATCTTGCCCATGAGGCACGGTTCGCAAGTACCAAGTGATTCATAATCAAGTGATTCCAAAAGTCCATCGTATGGAGTTTCTTCATGCGTTTTACACCGATATGACCTAAACGGCAAGTGCCACAAATAAGTTGCACTATCATTATCAACTCTGCATCTTTTGGCTTCGACATTATGAATATGTGTATCACTACTGCCGAGATTCAACAAGAATAGACCATTCTTCAAGGGTGCATGACCATAAAAGATATTACTCATATAAATAGAACAACCATTATTCTCTCGATTTAAATGAATAACCGCCTCGCATCAAACAAGATCCAGATATAATGTTCATGCTCAACGCTGGCACCAAATAACAATTATTTAGGTCTAAAACTAATCCCGAAGGTAGATGTAGAGGTAGCGTCGATCGCGATCACATTGACTTTGGAACCATTTCCCACGCGATCGTCACCTCGCCCTTTGCGGTGCTCGTCTATTCCGTAGTCCCCTGCTTTGAGTTGCAAATATTAGCAATGTAACCAAAGATCAAATACCAGTGCTACTACGAGCTCTAGTAAGGTACACATCAATAACATGTATATCACATATACCTTTGTTCACCTTGCCATCCTTCTTATCCGCCAAATACTTGGGGCAGTTCCGCTTCCGGTGTCCATCGCTTGCAAGAAAACACTCGATTTCAGGCTTAGGTCCAGACTTGGGTTTCTTCTCTTGAGCAGCAACTTTCTTGCTGTTCTTGAAGTTTCCTTCTTCTTCCCTTTGCCCTTTTCTTGAAACTAGTGGTCTTGTTGACCATCAACACTTGATGCTCTTTCTTGATTTCTACCTCCATGCTTTTAGCATTGTAAGAGCTCAGAATTGTTTTAGTCATCCCTTGCATATTATAGTTCATCACGAAGCTCTTGTAGCTTGGTGGCGTGATTGGAGAATTTCATCAATGACACTATCATCCGGAAGATTAACTCCCAGCTGAATTAAGTGATTATTATACCCGCACATTTTGAGTATGTGCTCACCGACGTAACTATTCTCCTCCATCTTGCAGCTATAGAACTTATTGGAGACTTCATATCTCTCAATCCGGGCATTTGCTTGAAATATTAACTTCAACTCTGGAACATCTCATATGCTCCATGACGCTCAAAACGTCGTTGAAGACCCGTTCTAAGCCGTAAAGCATGGCACATCGAACTATAGAGTAGTCATCAGCTTTGCTCGCCAGACGCTCACAACTTCGGCGTTGTTCTCAGCAGCAGGTTCGGCACCCAGCGGTGCTTCCGGGGCGTAATTCTTCATGCAGCAATGAGGATAATCCTCAAGTTACGGACCCAATCCGTGTAATTGCTACCATCATCTTTCAACTTTGCTTTCTCAAGGAACACATTAAAATTCAACGGAACAACAAAGACGAGCCATCTATCTACAAAGAAACATAGACAAGCAAAATACTATCGGTACTAAGTTCATGATAAATTTAAGTTCAATTAATCATATTAAAAACTCCCACTTAGACAGACATCTCTCTAGTCATCTAAGTGTTTACGTGATCCAAATCAACTAAACCATGTCCGATCATCACGTGAGATGGAGTAGTTTCAATGGTGAACATCACTATGTTGATCATATCTACTATATGATTCACGTTCGACCTTTCGGTCTCCGTGTTCCGAGGCCATATCTGCATATGCTAGGCTCGTCAAGTTTAACCCGAGTATTCTGCGTGTGCAAAACTGGCTTGCACCCGTTGTAGATGGACATAGAACTTATCACACCCGATCATCACGTGGTGTCCGGGTACTACTGAACTTTTAGCAACGGTGCATACTCGGGAGAACACTTCTTGATAATTTTAGTGAGAGATCATCTTATAATGCTACCGTCAATCAAAGCAAGATAAGATGCATAAAGGATAAACATCACATGCAATCAATATAAGTGATATGATATGGTCATCATCATCTTGTGCTTGTGATTCCATCTCCAAGCACCGTCATGATCACCATCGCCACCGGCGCGACACCTTGATCTCCATCGTAGCATCGTTGTCGCCTCGCCAACTATTGCTTCTACGACTATCGCATCGCTTAGTGATAAAGTAAAGCAATTACATGGCGTTGCATTTCATACAATAAAGCGACAACCATATGGCTCTCGCCATTGCCGATAACTCGTTACAAAACATGATCATCTCATACAATAAAATATAGCATCACGCCTTGACCACATCACATCACAACATGCCCCTGCAAAAACAAGTTAGACGTCCTCTACTTTGTTGTTGCAAGTTTTACGTGGCTGCTACGGGCTGAGCAAGAACCGTTCTTACCTACTCATCAAAACCACAACGATAGTTTGTCAAGTTGGTGCTGTTTTAACCTTCGCAAGGACCGGGCGTAGCCACACTCGGTTCAACTAAAGTGAGAGAGACAGACACCGCCGGTCACCTTTAAGCAACTAGTGCTCGGAGCGGTGAAACCAGTCTCGCGTAAGCGTCACGCGTAATGTCGGTCCGGCCGCTTCATCTCACAATACCGCTGAACCAAAGTATGACATGCTGGTAAGCAGATGACTTATATCGCCCACAACTCACTTGTGTTCTACTCGTGCATATGACATCAACGCATAAAACCAGGCTCGATACCACTGTTGGGGAACGAGTAATTTCAAAATTTTCCTACGATCACGCAAGACCATGGTGATGGCATAGCAACGAGAGGAGATGTCCATCCACGCACTCGTGAGACCGAAAGCGAAGCGTTATAACAACGCGGTTGATGTAGTCGATGTCTTCACGATCCGACCGATCCAAGCACCGAACGACGGCACCTCCGAAGTTCTGCACACGCTCAGCTCGATGACGATCCCGGACTCCGATCCAGCAAAGTGTCGGGACGAGTTCCACAAGACGACGGCGTGCAGGACGATGATGATGCTCCACCGACGCAGGGCTTCGCTTAAGCTCCACGACGATATGACTTCTCCGGCGCAGGCTTCGCTTAAGCTCCGCGACGATATGACGAAGTGGAATATGGTGGAAGGGGCACCGACACGGCTAAGGAACGATCCGTAGATCAACTTGTGTGTCATGGGTGCCCCTGCCCCAGTATATAAAGGAGCCAAGGGGGTGCGGCCAGCCCTAGGGGAGGCGCGCCTGGAGGAGTCCTACTCCCACCGGGAGTAGGACTCCCCCTCCTAGTTGGATTAGGATTGGAGGAGGGGGAAGAGGGAAGGGGGCGCCGCCCCCCCTCTCCTTGTCCTATTCGGACTAGAGGGGAGAGGGGGGCGCGCGGCCTGCCTGGCCGGCCCTTCCTCTTCTCTCTTATGGCCCATTAAGGCCCATAGACCTCCCGGGGGGTTCCGGTAACCTCCCGGTACTCCGCATAAATTCGATTTCACTCGGAACCTTCCGATGTCCAAATGTAGGCTTCCAATATATCAATCTTTATGTCTCGACCATTTCGAGACTCCTCGTCATGTCCGTGATCACATCCGGACTCGAACTACCTTGGTACATCAATACTTATAAACTCATAATGAACTGTCATCGAACGTTAAGCGTGCGGACCCTACGGGTTCGAGAACTATGTAGACATGACCTAGAACCATTCTCGGTCAATAACCAATAGCGGAACCTAGATGCCCATATTGGTTCCTACATATTCTACGAAGATCTTTATCGGTCAAACCGCATAACGATATCGTTGTTCCCTTTGTCATCGGTATGTTACTTACCCGAGATTCGATCGTCGGTATCCAATACCTAGTTCAATCTCGTTACCGGTAAGTCTCTTTACTCGTTCCGTAATACATCATCTCACAACTAACTCATTAGTTGCAATGCTTGCAAGGCTTATGTGATGTGTATTACCGAGAAGGCCCAGAGATACCTCTCCGACAATTGGAGTGACAAAACCTAATCTCGATTCATGCCAACTCAACATATACTTTTGGAGACACCTGTAGAGTACCTTTATAATCACCCAGTTATGTTGTGACGTTTGGTAGCACACAAAGTGTTCCTCCGGTAAACGGGAGTTGCATAATCTTATAGTTGCAGGAACTTTGTATAAGTCATGAAGAAAGCATAAGCAACATACTAAAACGATCAAGTGCTAAGCTAACGAAATGGGTCATGTCAATCACATCATTCTCCTAATGATGTGATCCCATTAATCAAATGACAACACATGTCTATGGTTAGGAAACATAACCATCTTCGATTAATGAGCTAGTCTAGTAGAGGCATACTAGTGACTATCTGTTTGTCTATGTATTCACACATGTATTATGTTTCCGGTTAATACAATTCTAGCATGAATAATAAACATTTATCATGATATAAGGAAATAAGGGCATATTTCCTTCAACAACGTGCTGAATTGATCTTAAAAATGCATGAGTTAACTAAGGACAACATTGAGCGTATGAATGCTAAATATAAACTTGCTGGAGATAAGGGTAGAAAACATGTTGTCTTTGCACCTGGAGATCTTGTTTGGTTACATTTGCGTAAGGATAAGTTTCCTAATTTGCGCAAATCAAAGCTAATTCCACGTGCTGATGGTCCATTTAAGGTGTTAGAGAAAATAAATGATAATGCATATAAACTTGAGCTGCCTGCAGATTTTGGGGTTAGTCTCACTTTTAACATTGCATATTTGAAGCCTTATTTGGGCGAGGAAGATGAGCTTCCGTCGAGGACGACTTCATTTCAAGAAGGGGAGGATGATGAGGACATCAATACCATTATTACACCCACAGCCCCTACTGTTACATATAATGGACCAATTACTAGAGCTCGCGCACGCTAATTAAATTACCAGGTACTTTCGTTTCTTGGTAATGATTCTAATGTTCATGAGAATATGATGCTGCCTAAGTTGGATACATTTGTTTTGATTACAAATGAAGGGCCTAGCTTGGAGAAGGATGAACATTGGAGCAAGAACAAGCATGGAGTTGATGGCATGCGCAAGGGGAACAAGAACGGAGTTACAAGTGATGATTTCAGGACTTTGAAGCCACCATAAGGAGTGAATGAAGCCTTGGATGAAATATACAAGATGCCACTTCATAAATTTCGTCCAGAGGCTATTCTAGGTGCCGCGTCACCTTATTATTGGGCCAGGCCCATGTAATTTCAATATACATAAGTATAGGCTGTTTTTAGAGTCCGTATGTGTGGGGAAACAAGAGATAGGGTTGGTTTCGGACCCCTTCCCCAAGGGCCACGAAATTCCCCCCCTCTTCCTCCATATATACAACCCTTAGGGCACCGTTTAGACTTTGGATTTTGTTTAGATCAAAAGTTTGCCATAGCTGCAACTTCACGTACTTCGTTTGTGTTCAACGACCAGACCAAGGCGTCATAGAACCCCACCTTCATTAATAAAGCTTTCCTCTTTTATTCGCAATATCTAGATTGCAATCTCAGTTTCTTGCTTGTTCTTCATTTGCTTGCAGGAAATAGACCCTCGTGGTCAGGTTGATCATGCTCCGGCGTGGTCAATAACCCCTCGGAAGTTGGTTTAGCGATTGCTAAGGCGCGATGTCTTCGCACGTTCGTAGTCGGATCATCAAGGTCGACTCTCACAGAAAACGATTGCTATCTCATCGAAACATCGGGACACCTTTGCCTCTATCAGATTGGAAAGAATAACTTTGAGGTGGTTTCGTACCCTACCATAATCTCTATGTTTGTTCTCCGCTATTAGTGGCTTTGGAGTGACTCTTTGTTGCATGTTGAGGGATTGTTATATGATCTATCTATGTTATTATTGTTGAGAGAACTTGCACTAGTGAAAGTATGAACCCTAGGCCTTGTTTCCTATCATGGCAATACCGTATACGCTCACTTTTATCATTAGTTACCTTGCTGTTTTTATATTTTCAGATTACAAATACTTTTATCTACTATCCATATTGCACTTGTATCACCATCTCTTCGCCGAACTAGTGCACCTATACAATTTACCATTGTATTGGGTGTGTTGGGGACACAAGAGACTCTTTGTTATTTGGTTGCAGGGTTGTTTGAGAGAGACCATCTTCATCCTATGCCTCCCACGGATTGATAAACCTTAGGTCATCCACTTGAGGGAAATTTGCTACTGTCCTACAAACCTGTGCACTTGCAGGCCCAACAACGTCTACAAGAAGAAGGTTGTGTAGTAGACATCACAACCCAAGTAGCTGGAATAGGATATAATCTATAATGTTCAGACTGAAGGAAATATGCCCTAGAGGCAATAATAAAGTTATTATTTATTTCCTTATATCATGATAAATGTTTATTATTCATGCTAGAATTGTATTAACCGGAAACATAATACATGTGTGAATACATAGACAAACATAGTGTCACTAGTGTGCCTCTACTTGACTAGCTTGTTAATCAAAGATGGTTATGTTTCCTAACCATGAACAAGGAGTTGTTATTTGATTAACAAGGTCACATCATTAGTTGAATGATCTGATTGACATGACCCATTCCGTTAGCTTAACACTTGATCGTTTAGTATGTTAATGCTTTCTTCATGACCCATACATGTTCCTATAACTATGAGATTATGCAACTCCCGTTTACCGGAGGAACACTTTGGGTGCTACCAAACGTCACAACGTAACTGGGTGATTATAAAGGAGTACTACAGGTGTCTCCAAAGGTACATGTTGGGTTGGCGTTTTGAGATTAGGTTTTGTCACTCCGATTGTCGGAGAGGTATCTCTGGGCCCTCTCGGTAATGCACATCATATAAGCCTTGCAAGCATTGCAACTAATAAGTTAGTTGCGACATGATGTATTACAGAGCGAGTAAAGAGACTTGCCAAGAATCTAGATTGAACTAGGTATTGGATACCGACGATCGAATCTCGCAAGTAACATACCGATGACAAAGGGAACAAAGTATGTTGTTATGCGGTTTGACCGATAAAGATCTTCAGTAGAATATGTAGGAGCCAATATGGGCATCCAGGTTCCGCTATTGGTTATTGACCAAGAATAGTTCTAGGTCATGTCTACATAGTTCTCGAACCCGTAGGGTCCGCACGCTAAGGTTTCGGCGATGTTATATTATGAGTTTATGAGTTTTGATGTACCAAGGAGTTCGAGTCCCGGATGAGATCGGGACATGACGAGGAGTCTCGAAATGGTCGAGACGTAAAGATCGATATATTGGACGACTATATTCGAGTTCGGAAAGGTTCGAATGATTCGGTATTTTTCGGAGTACGGAGAGTTACGGGAATTCGCCGGGAGAAGTATCGGGCCTTATTGGGCCCTGCGGGAAAGAGAGAGGGCTGCCTAGGGCAGGCGCGCGCCCAAGGCCTAGTCCGAATTGGACTAGGGAGGGGCCGCACCCTTCTTCTCTTCCCTTCCTTCTCTCCTACTCCTACTAGGAAAGGAGGAGTCCTACTCCCGGTGGGAGTAGGACTCCCCCCTAATCGCGCCTCCTCCTTTGGCCGCCACCTCCTCCTTGCTCCTTTATATACGGGGCAAGGGGCACCCCATGACACACAAGTTGATCTACGGATCTTTCCTTAGCCGTGTGCGGTGCCCCTTCCACCATATTCCACTTCGGTCATATCGTCATGAGCTTAGGCGAAGCCCCGCGCGGAGAAGTCATATCGTCATGAGCTTAGGCGAAGCTCGTGTCGGTGGAGCATCAACATCGTACCACGCCGTCGTCTTGACGGAACTCATCCCCGACACTTTGCTGGATCGAGTCCGGGATCGCCATCGAGCTGAACGTGTGCGTAACTCGGAGGTGCCGTGACGCTCGGTGCTTGGATCGGTCGGATTGTGAAGACGCACGACTACATCAACCGCGTTGTTATAACGCTTCGCTTTCGGTCTCACGAGGGTACGTGGACGGACACTCTCCCCTCTCGTTGCTATGCCATCACCATGGTCTTGCGTGATCGTAGGAATTTTTTTGAAATTACTACGTTCCCCAACACAGACCACCAAACACATGCAAAGCTAGTGAAAGCACAAACAACAACATGAACACGTCTCTCCTCAGGATATTGTAAACATGTAAATCGTTGTTCAGTTTCTAACTCCCAAGTAAGATATATATCAGGAACATATCTACCCTCAAATGGTGGAATATTCAATTTTAGTTTAGGAAGATGGTCATGATCTCGTACCTGAGGGAGAGCCCTACCATTGTGATTATTTGCATGTGTACGACCTGGTGGTTGTGGTGCTGGTGGTTGCACGTAGTTCTGATTTTGATCAACCTCATCCTCGTAATCTCCCGCATAATCATCCTCCGCATCAGCAGCAGGAGCCACAAAAGTATCAACAGCAGCACCAACAGTTTGGCCAGGCTGAAGAAGGACACGGCTCGCTCGACGGAGGGCTGTTTCGCGACGTGGAGGTAGTAGTAGTCGTAGTAGTAGTAGTAGTAGTAGTAGTAGTAGTAGTAGTAGTAGTAGTAGTAGTAGTAGTAGTAGTAGTAGTAGTAGTAGTAGTAGTTGTAGTTGTTGTTGTTGTTGTTGCAGAGGCGCGGCAGGTGCAGCCGGTGGTGGAAGACGCGCAAGCAGTTCATTAAATCTGTTATTGAGCTTTGTTTCGAATGTCTTATCAAGGCCAGTGATCTTCTCCATGGCCTCTTCAAAATTGTTCAGCACATCTTGCACCTGTTCAGTCATCATTTGCCGAAACTTACCATGAAGCTCCTTGTTCATTAAGTTCTCCCAGTCAATCTCGTCGACTTGTGATCCTGGCATGGTTAGCAGCAATAGAAACACACAAGAATAGGATCCTACAGACTACTAACAAGTGGTGGTGGTGGTTGGTGTCACAAATCCGTCAAGCAAATCTCAAATTCTTACCAGTTCTTACCCAGCAGCAGGCGGTGATCGACAACCGATGTAGTCAAAACTCTCAAAGCTTGGATAGAGAGATTACCAGGAGAGTCAAACACATGATGTAGATGTATGTGGAGCTGGGAAGGCTTATAATATGGTAGCAAAAGGGCCAGCAATAATCAATTCAGATATGCAAAGTTGAATAAACACTCAACGACGGTACTGTGCTGGTCCTAGGCTAGACCGTACTAGAGACGCGAGCCTAGAACACTAACAAAATCACGGCGCTGCACGTAAACAAGGGAGGAGCATACTCTGATTTTTTTCTTATTTTTCTCACTTTTTTTGCACTTTTTTCCTCTTTTTCTTTTTTGCTCCGCAACAATTTTTTTCCGGAAAAGTCTACGAATGTCCTAAAAACTGCCTAGCCAGAATTTTCCAGACTTAGTTTTTTTGAAACTGGAACTATTTTTCTTTTGCTGATGGCTCGGAAGTTGGGGAGTCCGACTCTGTCACGACTCGAAGTATCGCGTGATCTAGAAATCCAAAACAAAGCAACAATTACTGGACTCGGACTAGGACTGGTGGCGGAGATGAATCTGGTGGAATCTCGGACTGGTGGCAGAGATGAATCTGGTGGAACTCAGACTGGTGGCGGATATATGTTGCAGGTAGACTCGGATTGGCGTTATGGCGACTGATATTTGGTGGTATATATGGACTCAAATTGGCGGTGAATATGTGGTGGTGGTATATGGCAGCGGCGATGATGATGATGATGCAGTGGTGATATATGGCAGCGGCGATGATGATGATGCGGTGGTGATATATGGCAGCGGCGACGTGACAACCTGTGAACAGAACTCGAAACTCTAAGGACTAGACGCTAAGACCAGGAACTTGACACGGCGATGCAACCGCAAATTCAACAAAGCAAATATAGAAAAGATTATGCAAAGGCTCAAATTGGTTCGGATAGGATGAACTAACCCTAAATTTTTGGCTTTTTTCGTGGACTATAGGTATGAAGAACAGACTCGATCTAAACTACGAAAAACTATAAACTCTCACCAAGCAACCTGGAAATCTGATACCACTTGATAGAGGCAAAGGTGTCCCGATGTTTCGATGAGATGGTGGCTATCGTTTTCTGTGGGAGTCGACCTTGACGATCTGACTATGAACGTGCGAGACGTCGCGCCTTAGCAATCGCTAAACCAACTTCTGAGGGTTATTGACCACGCCGGAGCACGATCAACCTGACCACGAGGGCCTATTTCCTGCGAGCAAACGAAGAACAATTAAGAAACTAAGATTGCAATCTGGATATTGCGAATATAAGAGGAAAGTTTTATTAATGAAGGTGGGGTTCTGTGATGCCTTGGTTTGGTCGTTGAACACAAACGAAGTACGCGAAGTTGCAACTATGGCGAACTTTCAATCTAAACAAAACCCTAAGTCTAAACGATGCCCTAGGGGCTCTATATATGGAGGAAGAGGGGGGAATTTCGTGGCCCTTGGAGGAGGGGTCCGAAACCAACCCTAACTCTTGTTTCCCCACACATATGGACTCTAAAAACAGCCTATACTTAAGTATTTCGAAAATACATGGGCCTGGCCCAATAATAAGGTGACGCAGCACCTAGAATAGCCTCTGGACAAAATTTATGAAGTGGCATCTTGTATATTTCGTCCAAGGCTTCATGCACTCCTTATGGTGGCTTCAAAGTCCTGAAATCATCACTTGTAACTCCGTTCTTGATCCCTTATGCATGCCATCATCTCCCTGCTTGGTCTTGCTCCAGTGTTCATCCCTCTTATCCATGCCAGGCCCTTCATTTGTAAGCAAAACAAATGTATCCAATTTAGGCAGCATCATATTCTCATGAACATTAGAATCATTACCAAGAAATGAAAGTACCTGGTAATTCAATTAGCGTGCGCGAGCTCTAGTAATTGGTCCAATATGTATAGCAGCAGGGGTTGTGGGTGTAACAATAATATTGTTGTCCTCATCACTAACATGCAAGTTTGTTTCGGCGTCCGCTTGTGGATAGGGTCCATGGACACTGATGTCGGAGGACGACATCAAATGCTATCTTGTATATGTCCGAATGTATAGGGTAATTTGAAATTTAAATAAAAGTTCAATACATAGCACGCGCTTGATCACACCAGCGTCAGAGCACATGCCCGATCACATAAAAAAAGAGGCAAGTATGCTTAGGTTTTAACATGCCTGATGACAAAAGAATATCTACCCGGTAGTTCATGCAAAAAAAGGGGAGATGTTTTTTGCCCTGTCGGACCGGCAATCGGACCCTCCTCGACGCTCAAGGTGTCGTTGCCGTTGCGTATGCAGCCTCCATCTTCGCCGTCTCTTCCTTCTCCTTGTCCAGTGCTTCCAACTCCTCATGTTGCCGCTGCAACATCTTGCACCGGACGGCTTGTAGATCATTTTTGCATTGGCATCCAAAGACTCCACCTTAAAGGACAACATCTTGGCGCTCTCTGCATCGGCAGCGATCTTCACCTTCTTTTCTTCGAGCTTTGCCTTCTTCCCCTCGACCATGGTTGATATGGAGCATCATTCGGTCATCCCCATGGACACGCCATCATCACCCAAGGCACCAAGTAGACCGACGACTAGGGCTCGTGCTAGAGCTATCGAAACCGAGGTGAATTCCCTCCTCCCTCAACTTCCTTTTGAATCACACGAGACATGGCTACTACCTCAAAAGGAGACACTTTGCATACTCAGATACCAAGGAACCAGCCATGGAGAAGCTAAGGAGCAAGGCCAAATGATGAGGAACAAGAACGTGAAGACAGGGAACAGATGGAGCAAGTCAGCGCTCATCTGGATGATCCGGACATATCATCCGGGACCCCACCTAGATCATCCGGACCAAGCCGGACGTCTGGACCAGGTCCTAGACATCCGGGCCAACCACGGTTAAACGGACCCAGCCGGATCATCCGTACGATGCCCCGGATCATCCGAGCCATCACCCGGATCATCCGTCCTTTGCGTGCGTGCACGACTCGGGCCGAGGCTCTTGTACCCCTTCCCCCACTTAGACTATATATATCCATCTCCTACCACCATTTTAGGGTAAGCAAAGTATATGAGATTATCTAGAGAGAGCTTTGCTCATCTACCCCTCCTCTTGGAGATCAAGACCTCTTAGGAGAAGATCCCCAAGTGAATATCAAGACCTCCTCTTGGAGAAGACTATCATCAAGACCTCATCTCCTTTGGATTTGAGAAGAACCTTATCTTTGTGCTATTTTTCCTTGATTGTTCATGTCATACTTGTGGATCTCATGTATGCTATTCTAGTGGATGTGTGATTTGGGTTTTGTTTGAGTGATTCCTCTTGTTGTTCTCCCCCCTTTCCCCCTCCAAGTGTGAAAAGATCATCAATTAGGGTTCCCCTACATCATCTTGGATCCGAGCAAGGTTGATTCACATCTCGGAGTCCCTACCCCCACTTTCTAGCCTAATTTTTTTGTGTTTTTGCCTAATTAAAAAAATCCCCACAAAAAGAGCCATACCAAAATTTTGTGATTTGTTGGTTTTGATGATGTTTTGTTGATTTTGATCCATTTTCGAAGTTTTACAGGTGAATCTAGCTCCCACACGATATCCCACCACCCCCACCGTGAAATCTCCCCCAAAATCACCAAAAAGTTTCTTTCTCCCCAAATTTTTGTGTTCATCCCGAGCCAATTTTGCCACGGTTTAACCTGCCCGGACAATCAGGATGAGTTCCCGAATGTTGCACGGACGATCCGAAACCCCTCCCGAATCATCTGGCTTCGGGTGTCAAAACTGAAAAATAGCCAACTCCACCACTCTCTTCCGCATACAAAGCCGTCTTTCCCCACTATTATCCTTGCACAAACACCCCAATGCACCCATAGCAACCACATTTTTCGATACAACCGATTTTCGCAAATTTTTCTTGAAATTTTGAGTTGCGGTTTCTATTTCCTAGGGTGTTTCGGCTAACTAGGTACAGTTCGATGTCAACACCACCGTCACTCATCATCGCCACGGGCTCGACATCGACAATGACCGCGTCACCATTCGAGACCCCCACTGTAAGCAATGACGTTAACTTAGCATACTCCCTTACCATTGCATTGTTAACCTCAAGCCATTTTGTGTCACTTGCCTACCGAGACTAGTCGTTGAGTATTACCGGGCCACGCTACTTGTGCACTTTAGTGATACACATTCTGTATAGCTTTCACTGCATGCATATATCATCATATCATCTCTTGTGTCATCAAATTGTTCCTGCATATACATAATTGCTATCTTGTTTGAGCATTGCGCATAGTGGACATATCAAGAGAGAGAGAGAGAGAGAGAGAGAGAGAGAGAGAGAGAGAGAGAGAGAGAGAGAAGCTTTTAAACCAAGAGACAAACAAATATCTTGCAAGCAATAACCATAGCCTCACGCCACATTGCATAACATATTGACATCATTGATCATCTTCGATCATTATGTGCGAGTTCACCGGGAACCATACATACATAGCATACTTGGAATAGGAAGTCTTTTGTCTCTCGTAGGTTGCGCACAAGTTTCATATCTCGCCCTTGTTGAGCAACCGTGGTAGCGTCTCTCTAGAGTTGTGCAACACGAGCGTTTTCCGTGGATTTCACATTTTGTGCTCATTCCTTGGTTGCACAACCCCAGTTATCTATCTGTGTGTGTGTTTATGTGTGCCACTCATTGCTATTGGTCTACTTGTTTTACTTGTGAATCTCTTTCCAAATTATTGATATCTTGCTAACAATTGCATCAATTTTGTGCCACTTATCCCCACCAAGCTACTCCACAAGCTTTACTGTTGTAGGTGTGAGAAACAAACCCGGTACCATTTCTCCTATTATAGCATTACATTGAGTGATACTTGAGACATCCACAATCTCTGGAAAAGGTAACTTTGTGTTCTTCGATGAGTAAGAAGCATTGAACGACTACGTATCCAAGGTCCAACTATTTGGCGTTCAATGAGCCTTGCATCAATAAAATGAAGATTTGGGCGACCGAACTCACAACCGACTTGCGACCGCGAAACTACCTTGACGCCAAGCTTACTACCCACATGGAAGAATTTCGTGCCAGGATGGTCAACATGCTTCTTCCACATCTTCTTCGTCAAGAGAACGCCCCTCAAGGTGACATTCTTCAAATGCCTCATCATATGCAAGTCTTCCATGAGCTCGTTCTCATCTTTGAGACGACCATCAAGACAAACAAGCTTCACAAAATCCATTCCATGGCAATGGTTTGCTAGACCGCCTTCGTGAGCGCAAATGACATCGTCGCCAAGAACAAGATGCCATGGGCAAAGATCAAGCTCGACAATGTCAACACTAAGAAAAGCAAGACGACGACACACTATGGCAAGAACAACAACGTTGTGAGGAACAAGCGCATGAAGCACAACATGCTCTCCGAGAAACAACTCGCGCCGTCAACGAGCGCAACCGTCGTGTACGCGAAGAAGAAGACACACTCCGACAAGAGAAACAAAATTAAGCCGCGCATCTTGAGGAGTGCCAAGAAAGAAGCAACCGGGCACGAATCCCTTGCTCTCAACGACAAGCTAATCAAGCGGAGCAAGAGGTTGAAGATCCACGTCCAAGACAAGAGCAGCGACACCATCCATATGGTGACAAGCAACGCTATGACAAGCTCAAGTTTAACATGCCTAAGTTCTCTGGAAGCACTGATCCCAAAGACTACATCTCATGGGCCTTAAAAGTGGACAAGATATCCCATCTTCATAATTGCAACGAGGAAGAGAAGGTAGCCATGGCATCACTTGAGTTCCAAGATTATGTTCTCATTTGGTGGGAGCAAGTCAGCTAGCAGCGCCAAGAGAAAGGTGAGACACCCATCACAACTTGGACCCAAATGAAGGATGTCATGAGAGCTCGTTTTGTGCCTACACACTATAGCGGTGATCTACTCAAGAAGCTACAACTCCTCAAGAAAGGTACAAAGTTGGTTGAAGATTACTATAAAGAAATGGAGATTGCTAAGATTCGAGCCAATGTCAAGGAAGACGACGAGCAAACTATGGTGTGTTTCTTGAATGGCTCAACCACCCAATAAAGAAAATTGCGAATTTCCAACCATACTCCAACCTCCTTGAGCTAGTGCACCAAGCGACAAAGGCAGAGCGACAAGTGCAAGATGACCTCAAGTACTCTTCCAAGGCATATGGTTCATATACTCAAGCTTCCTCAACTATGACACCTCAAACTACTACTCAAGCTACACCCACCAACGGCAACAAGTTAAGTTCTGAGCAACCTATGACTTCTTCGAGCCGTCCTACTACAAACAACTACAAGCCGAGATCTTCATCATCAACTACTCCAATGGATGCTACCGCTAAGACAAGTTCCATCCAATGTTTCACTTGCCAAGGCTGTGGCCACAAGACATACCAATGCCCCACACGATGCACCATGCTCGTTGATGACCCACAAGTATAGGGGATCAATCATAGTCCATTCGATAAGTAAGAGTGTCGAACCGAACGAGAAGCAGAAGGAAATGACAAGTGGTTTTCAGCAAGGTATTCTCTGCAAGTAATAAAAGTAGTGGTAACATATAGTTTTGTAGCAAGGAAAATTTTCGGTACTAAAACTGGCAGACCTCAGGTAGGGGGCCCCGAGCTGTGGATCTCAGATCCATGGGTAACATGAGACGAAGGGGGCTTCATTGTCCTCTCGATTGGGTCTGTTCTGCTTTGATTGTATTAATGATAATGTATCGAGTACAAGCTTGATCTACCTTGAGATCATAAGTTGTGTTCTAACCCTAAGGCTAGGTGGTTGTAATTGCGACCGTGGTCTCTATGGACTAAACCTCTTAGCTTATATAGGCACTGGGGGTACATAGGCTTACACATGGTTGGTTGCCAATCTAGGGATGGACATGCCGCGGCCGATGCAGTCCTAGGAGTACACGTGAAGTCTTCGGCAGAGTCCACCTTGATGACGCCGAAGTACGAGGGTTCCAGAGTCCTTCCTTCTAAGAATGGTGGGCCGTAAGCTTGGCCCATGGACTGCAGGCCAACTAGGTTGGTACCCCTAGTCTAGGACACTGAAGTATCCATGAACTGGTCTTCGATGCCGAGGACGACGATCTTCTTCAGACATATGACTTCGGCTTTGGAGTCTTCGATTTGACAGGCGAGTTCTCCCCTTCAGATGATTCTTTCTATGATCCGGGATCCTTCCCAATTAAGAGTCTCCATTGGGTCTGTTCTTAAAGGAATATGCCCCCTAGCCATGGATAACCAGGATTCGGGACATCTGAAGACGTGAGGTAACTTAGCCTCGAAGGCCAACCGCGTATGTGTGAATAGTGCCGATGGCCTAGCAACTTTTATGAAGCATCACCACCCATAACAAGGCTGGTCAGTTACTGCTACTCGAATCGCGGCCCGTATTTTAAGGGATATCATTAAGATTTCGTTTTACCCCAGGCGCATAATGGCATCCTTTGTTGGGTAGTGGAGATTTTTATGATGTAGCAAGGGGGACTCTTGGCCTTTCACAGGCCTATAAGAGCAAAAAGGTAGTAGTAGCACTTTCCTCACACTCCCATTCCATCACCTTTACAAACAGCCTCCTGAGCTCCAGCGCCCAGATCCCCTCTCAACTTCGTCCAATTATTTTTGTGCCCACGACTTCTCCGTCTGCCATGGCTAACACCAACTTGAAGGGCCACTAGGCACCCTCCACCATCATGGAGGGTGTCATCTAGGAGCTTCAGGCCATAGGGTATATCCCGACGGACGCCTCCTGCCGGCTGCCAGAGCCCAACCAGCGAATCCCCAGTCCCAAGCCAAGGGAGAGAGTCATCTTTCTTCCCCACCTCATCCGAGGTCTGGGGTTCCCCCTGCATCCCTTCGTGCATGGGGTGCTCTTCTACTATGGGCTAGACTTCCACCACCTGACCCCAAATTCAATTCTTCACCTTGCAGCGTTTATCATCGTTTGCGAGGCCTTCCTTCGCGTCGAACCACACTTTGGCCTGTGGCTGGAGACATTCGGTATCAAACCAAAAAGCAGTGGTGATGATCTAGGGGAATGCGGAGGGCGATGATTAGCAAGATCTAGAAGGTTGCCTGGTTTGACGGCACCTTCGTGGAGATGATCAAGCAGTGGCAGCTGGAGTGGTTGTATATCACAAAACCACTCACCAATGGCCCGGCCGAAGTCCCAACTTTCTCGGCGCCCCCTCCAAGGAGGCTCATCTCGTGGATGAGGAAGAGCCTAGATTGGGGTAACCCCAAGGAGGTGCCCACTCTATAGAAGAGGATCAAGTCCCTGTCAGACAAGAAGAAGATGAAGCTAGTGGACATGGTCAACGTCATGCTCAATCGCCGCATCCTCCCTCTTCAGCTTTGGGCAAGCCCGAGGACGCGCCAACAGTATGCCATTTCTTCCGTACTAACCTGACTGGGATGTGGACGGTGGTCTTTAAGCTGTCCAAGAACAAATCCCCCCAGGAAGGCTGAGACAGTGGCCTCGAGCCGAGGACGATGCCCATGAGGTAATTGCAGTTTACAATTTGATTTCTGTCTTCCTTCTTCTTTGTGGACCTCTCCATGAGACTAATCAAGTTGATATGTCCATTTTCATAAATGGACCCCCAAGGCACAACAAATGCTGTGCCCGGTGTCGCTGCGCAAGGATGCAAGATCTCCTCAACTCGCGGCTCTTCTGGCCGAGGAACCATATGTGGTCCCGCCTAAGGAGCCACGGTGGCCGAAGGGAAAGGGTGGAGATCGCATCCGAGAACCTTTGGAGGCTAGGTCTAAGGACACTCACGTTTCCTCCACCCACAAGGAGGAAGAGGAGGCAGAGGAAAAGGTGGGGGAAGGAGTGCCTTCCCCAAAAGAAAAAAAAGGCGGCGCCCGATGACGCCGAGGAGGTGGAGCACCCCCGGGCCTGCAAAAAGCTACGTAAGGCCTCGGCCGATCAAGTTGGCCAGCAAGCCGCACCGACCCAGGACACACTCTCCGACTCGTTGGATGGCGACCTCCTGCCGCGACAACCGAAGCGGACAAAACCGGCACCCCGGAGGTAACTCTAGTAATCCGAACATACTTGACGTTTTATCCATGAGTACAGTTCATGACCTATGGCTCAGTCTCATTTTCATAGCCGCAGTGCGCCCTCGTCGATGACAAGTTCTCGGATGAGGGCTCCACCCGCCTCTCATGGTGGAAAGCGGAACCGCCGAGAACGTCATAATTTCCCCCACTCGTGACGAACTAGAGGAAGCGACATCACGCCCGACCTCCTTTGTCAACAACACGGGGGCTGGTATCAAAGCTCCTTCAGCCAAGGTCAAGACCTCGGCCGTCCAGGGCCAATGGGAAAGAGTCCCTTTTGTCTAAGAAGGCGGGTTGGTTCGAACAGAGTCCGGGGCCCAAGCGACTCCGACGCCGCCACCGTAGCCGAAGTGGCTCCGCCCACCCCTCCTGCCTTAGGGAAGGTCTAAAAGGGGTGGCCAGAGGATATGGGGTGGCCTTAACGGGCTCCTCCATCGCAGAAGAGCATCGTGCCCTCATCGGCATGACGCTGAGCGACTTCCAGTCCATAGAAGCTGGAATGCATGAGGTCTTCAAGGGCCTCTTCAAAGGCTTCGAGGTATGTTTTAACGCATCCTTGCTTACCTCCTTTCTTTACCATTCACATCTTAGCTTGATCTTGCTTAATCTAGTAGCCCTCTTCGGATATGACTGAAGATGAATTGTCCGAATACTATGAACTGCAAATAATACTCATAAGAGCATAACAGGTAGTAGCCCATGATCCCTAAGTTGGTTTAAAAAACTGACTTGGGGGTCAATTCGCACATATATGAAACCGAATATGTATTTGCCCCCAAGACTCTGTTTGGATTTGAAAGAAACGAATAGAGGATCGAAATCGATATCAGGACACTAATGCCCAATTATTTGTGCGGTCCTCGACTTCGGCTTTGAGCTCTAACTCCGAGGAGTTAGCAGAGATGAATCGCAAACTGAAGCGGTCCAAGGAGGACCTTGATCTGATGCAAAAATAGATGGGGCTCAAGGTAAGCAAAAAAGCTGATGCCTAGATGATTTTGTTTTGCATTTATTTTAGCATTATTTTTAATGTCGAGCTGTTTGATGTGAGGTGCGACTACAGAGCTTGAGGACCTAAAGCCGAGCTTGAAAAAGCTCGGCAAGAAGCCGACCAGCAAAAGGCTACAACGACGAAGGCCAACAAGGAGCTGGCCGGGGAGAAGGTGGCCCGCGGCAAGGACAAGGCTTGGGTCCTCGAGGTTGAGGAAATCCTGAAGGGATTGTACATGGAGCATCACACCTTTCAGGAGGATCAGAAGAAAAAAGGCCATTGAGCTTGAAAAGTTGTGCTCGGCATTTGCTGAGGCCCAGACCCAGGTCCGATCTGATCGCGAGGAGCTTCAACAAGTGAAGTAAATCGCCGCCGGGAAGCTTATCTGCTTCAATGCACTTTTGGACGTAACAGGTTCGTCCAGCTTACTCAGCTCTATCGATCTTGCCGAGAAGTGTGCCCGGCGCTGGCCGCTACTTTAGTGCCCTGGAGGGTCACACCGCGAAGAAGGCATTTTGGCAGCATTTCCAAGCGCCATCACATCCACTGCTGCTCAAGAATCGGATGCAGCAGCTGATGGATCTCAATCGCATGGCGAGGCAGACCATGGAGGACCTTTGCGTCAACCTTTTGCTAGCGGAGCCACTGCCGACTGGCTTCTTCGGCTTGGTGGCTCGTCTCTAAGATGCCAACCCCTAGGTTCAGTGCTGGAAGCGGTCTGCCTGCTTGGAAGGCCTCCCGCGGGCGTATTCCTACATGAAGATGCACTATCTTTGCATTGACACGGCGACAGTGGCTTCGGGACCATCTGCCGAGTAGAACATGACACTAGAGCAGTATCTGGCCGAAGTGATGGAGGGTGTCGGATCACCTGGCTCCAATGTAGTAAGGACACCATGTACTTTTATCTTGTGCTGCGGAATGCCGAAGTATGAATGAGGTAAAAAAGGATAATATTTTTGTTTAAGTTGAATGAATTTGTCCTTATTTTCTGATGTGTTTAATTTTGACTCCCGTGCGACTATTTAACACTGAAAGTTACCAATCGTCGGCTTCCACCGCCTTGTACAGGATACAAGGGGTGTTTCTATAGAAATTTTAACCCTTAGCCGACGTCTCGGTGCCCGAAGGTGGTTCATGCTTGTAGAAACTAGGCAATCAAACTATAATGGTTTTATGACTTTTACTTGGTCATAGGAGCTTCATGATGGTGGCAAGTAACTAGCCCCTGATCTGTAAAGTGTCCGACCTTTGCCGAGGTTTAAACCATTAACCACTTCAGCTTGTTCTACCAAAAGCCCCTCGTTTAACACGAATGGACTTCGACGATCCTTAGTTTGACACAGTCATCGGGCGTCAACTAGTTTACACTCACCAAGACAGCCCGTTTTCTGCTTTCTCCACTGAGGCGCTTTACCATTCGAGCTGGAAGTGCTATCGTAGTGATTATCCCTTTATACTCTTAGCCAAACAAAGCAAGAACATAAGAGGTAAGCACAGGAGCCGGGCAACCCAACTATTGACCAAAATCATGGTCCGAAACTGATTCATATAGTGTAACATCCAAGACGCGAAATAAAATATTTAGACTTTAACTTAGGTGCGAGATTATATCTGAGCCCCTGTCCAATAGCCGAGCACATTGTGAAAAGGTGTGTATCACAATATGTAGGATAGAAAGTAGGTCTAGAGGGGGGGGGGTGATTAGACTACTTGACCAAATAAAAATCCAACATTTTCCCAATTTTAGTTGTGGGCAGATTTTAGCAATTTTCACAAGTCAAGCAATCAACCTACACATGCAATTCTAAGAGTGTAGCAGCAGAAAATAAACATTGCATATGGAGTTAAAGGGAAGGGTTTGGAGAGTGCAAACGCAAAGATGACACGGAGATTTTTGGCATGGTTCCAATAGGTGGTGCTATCGTACATCCACGTTGATGGAGACTTCAACCCACGAAGGGTAACAGTTATGCGAGTCCACAGAGGGCTCCACCCATGAAGGGTCCACGAAGAAGCAACCTTTTCTATCCCACCATGGCCATCGCCCACGAAGGACTTGCCTCACTCGGGTAGATCTTCACGAAGTAGGCGATCTCCTTGCCCTTACAGGCTTCTTGGTTCAAATCCACAGTCTTGTCGGAGGCTCACAAGCGACACCTAACCACCACTCTCTAAAAGGTAATAGATGTTGTGTTGATGATGTACTCCTTGCTATTGTGCTTCAAATGATAGTCTCCCCAACACTCAACTCTCTCTCACAGTTTTGGATACGGTGGGAAGCTGATTTGAGTGGAAAGCAACTTGGGGAAGGCTAGAAATCAAGAATCTTGGGGTTGGATTGGAATATATTGATCTCAACACATGAGTAGGTGGTTCTCTCTCAGAAAATGTAAGTTCAAAGTGTAGGCACGTTCCGATGGCTCTCTCTCTGATGGAGAAGGGGGTGGAGGGGTATATATAGCATCCACACAAAATCGAACCGTTACAAACATTTGACCCAACTCAGCCAGACCGAATATGAGACCGATTCATTTTAAAATGTGAATGTTAGGAATCTCGGTGGGACTGACTGGAAAAACTTGGTGGGACCGATGTGCTAGGGCTAGGGCAAAACCTCATCTTGGTGGAGCCGATTGCGTGAATTCGGTGAGATCAATTTCAGCAACGAGCAAACAGAGAGTTGGTCAAGCAAACTCGGTGTGACCGATCGCTCATTTCGGTGAGACTTGAATGTTACAAAAGGGAAATAGAGAGTTTGCAGGGCCATCTCAGTGAGATCGAGATTCGTATCAGTGTGACCGAGGTGCTAGGGTTTCTAGCAGTGGCCATGTCAAATGAACTCGGTGGCGCCGGATAGAAGATTTCGGTGGGTTCGAGTTTGACTTTGGGTGTTGGACATATTTGGAATGAGGAAGTGGTTGAGGTCTTTGGAGCAATATCACTAAGCAGTTTGAGCAAGTAGACCATCAAGCCATAGCTCATCCCCTTTTAATAGCATTGGCTTTCCTATGGACTCAATGTGATCTTGGATCAATAAAATATAAATGAAGAGTCTTGAGCTTCTGCCAACATGTGTCCTTAGCATTTTGAGGGGTCCACATCTCCAGTCCATGCCATGCCATTCATTGAAATTTCTGAAATATTAGACTTGAATGGATATTAGTACAATGAGCTATATGTCCTTTTGAATTACCAAAACCATCCGCGGATTAGTTGCACTTTCAATCTCCCCCTTTTTGGTAATTGATGACAATATATAGATCAAAGCTTCGACAAATGATAACATGAATGAAAATACATTGTTGCTTTGAGAAGTATATGATAAGCAAGAGCTTCCCCCAAATTTGTGCATTATTTAAAATTTGCTTTTGAATGCAAATGCACAATTGATTAGGATCATGGGTCACACTTCCATGTCAAATACATCTTGGTGGAGCGCTAAACAATGATAAGAGTTAAATAACATGCACTCATCACCAAGGATACAAGTAATTGATCATACACAAACATTCATGGATATAAGCATGCAAGCACACATTAAGCATAATATGATCAAACACATGATCACATAAGTATCTCACGAGCATAACTCAAATTGTAGCATAGGAAGACAACCAAAATAACCAAAGCAGCAAGAGTAGCAAGGCAAATGAAACCAACAAAAGTAAGAGGCACTCTCTCTCTCTCTCTCAGCCTATGATCTATACACTTTCTCCCCCTTTGGCAACAAGTTGCCAAAAAGTTCAAAAGCGCATAGTGCTATACGACACTCTAAGCATGATCTCGGGGAGCTCCTTAAGGGGTCTTCTGGCTTGTTGCTCCGGTGTGCGTAGATGGCGTGGAGAGGAGGGCATCTGCAAATGCCTCTGACGAAGTTTGTGGAGCTGGAGGAGTTGACACTGGAGGGGCAACTGTGGCAGTGGTTGCAGGTACTGAAATAGTAGTCTTGGAGTATCTGGCAACTGGCACAACTGATGATCTTTGTTCCCTTGGCACTCTCTAAAATGTGTCTGTTGTGGGTCGATCATCATGATCCTTAGCATCATCCCTAAGCTTCTCCACAACTGTCTGAATCTCAGTGACCTTCACATCTAGGTCATGGAACTTTGTCTCAATAATCCTCTCAAGACTTTCCTAATTTTGAGACAAGGTGGCCAAGTTCTTCTCAATTCTCATGGTAGCCTCAAGCAGATAACTGAGTTGATCTTGCTTGGTCTTGAGATTCGCAACTGAAGCATCTGGGGCACTTGCTGCCTTTGCTACTTTTGCAGCCTTAGCTCTCTCAATCTTCTCCTGGGCATCTGCACAAGTAGTATGTGAAGCATCCATGAAAACCTCATTCTCCTCAAAGTCGGGCCTCAGGGGTAGATGCTCTATGTCTAGTAGATATGTCCCAGTTCCCATCTTGGAGTTGATCAATGTCTGGATGTGTGGGGCATATCAACAAGACCTCTTCTGGTCACCTGCTGTGTTGTTCACTGTTTCAACAATCAAGCTCATGACCTTGAATCTCTATGGGGCATCAAACAAATGAAGAAAATTGATGGAGTGACCACGTATCATCCTGTGATCTCCAGACTTGGGCAAAAGAGTGTGCCTCAAGATGGTGTTCATGGTGGTCAGACCAGCAAGCAGATAATAAACAGAGCCAAGTTTGTGTGTCTCCAAAGCTTTGTCAGGGATTGGCTTGTACATATTAGCCACAGTGTTGGGGATATAACTACTGGGTATGAACCGCCCAGGAGGGGCCGGGTCATACCACTGGCGATTTATCAATGAAGATGGCGGCTTATACAAGCCCATTGACGACCCAAGATCCTGGGGCGACTTGAGGCCCAAGAGGGTGAACCGCCATATATGTATAACTTGTATTGTAAGGCAATATTAGTTAGTCACCGAGCCGGACACGTTGTGTATGAGCCGGCCGGGACTCTGTAAGCCACTGAGCATCAACCTATGTATATAAAGGGACGACCCGGCGGCGGGTTAACTCAAGAAACAACAGATCGAGAGCTAGGTCAAGCGTATTCACTCCCTGGTAACCGAAACCCAAGCAATACAACCCAAACTGGAGTATGCCTTTACCTCCACCGCGAGGGGCTGAACCAGTATAAACTCTCTGTGTCATTTGTCCCGATTAACCCCCTTAATCTAACCTAGTTGTGATGACTCCATGACTAAGTCCTTCCGCTAGGACATCTGCCGTGCTAAGTCCACGACAGTTGGCGCCCACCGTGGGGCCAACACACGGTGGTTTCAAGTTCTTGAAGAGCAGCTTCGCAGGGATCAAGGGATACACTGTGGGCCGGATGACCAAGAGTCGTCGCGGCGAGCTCTACATCGACGATGCTGGCTGTGGCCCCGGGGCCGGCTCTATTGAGTACAGGTACCAGGTCCCCTTCGGCGGAATCCACGTCTTCATCGGCAAGATTGGCGAGCCCGGCCCTGAGCCGGACACCTGCACCGACATCATCGAGACGGCTCAGCATGCACGACCCGCCCAGGTTCAACCCTCCGTGAAGCATGCCTTTGTTGGTTTCATCCATGGGGCAGAAGGTGAGGAATGATCTGTGTCTGGTGGTGAGACGACCATCTACTCTGATGGTGAATCATCCACAGGCGAGACCAATTCAATGTATCAAGTGCAAGACGGTCGGCTTGGGGGTTGTTCCGATGGTGACAGTATTCCGGACCCCTATGAGCCGCCGAACATGGTTGCGATCTTCATGGCCGGCACATAGCCGACGCTCGGATCAACGACCGTTGCGGCTATGACCTCCAGCTCAACGGCTACGACTGGTGCTAGCGGCACTGCACGCCCGCTGACTCAAGTTCTGACAGAGTTATTGGAGGCTTTGGCAACTTTGATGGGGTGGAGGTGACCCCGGACAACCAGGAATCATAAGGTGGATGTGGCAAAGCTACGAGATGAGATAGCCCAGGCCAAGGAAGAGCTGGAAGCCGAGAACGCCAGGATGGCCACAGAGCGAGCTGTTTTGGACACTCAGGCACAACGGATTCAGGGAGAGTCGTTCCGGCTCACCTTAGATCAAAACACTTCAAATGCAATCATGAGAAGGAGGCACCAGAGTTGTTTACCTCCGGCTTATGATGCGAGAAACCTCTTCAACGCGCCTGGGGCGGGGACCAGTGACCCGCCTGTGGTGAACCAGGCGGTTGAGGCGCCCATGACCGGAGCACCGTTCAGCCGCGTACTATGGATCCGCCTCGTTTGGATGTGACTCCGCCTCAGCATGTTCTGACACCGCCAGGTCATTATTCTAACCCTTTGGATAACATGATCGCTGCAGTGACACGATTGGCGGCTCTCCCAGTTAAAGGCGAATCTCCAGCTGTGATAGAAACGCGGAGGGCCAGAGAACCTTTTTAGACAGCCATGGCTCAACAGGCAGCTTATTCGTATAGCCGTGAATGGATTCACTCAACCCCCCGTTCAAGCCGGAGTTACAGCAGGCACATTGAGTCGCCAACAGTTTCAAGCAGGGAGCAGCACCATAACCAGTCTCGTAGGCATGACCTGACGCGCGGTGGTGTTGATGCTCAGACTTTGGTGGATTAGGGCAGGGCGCGTCGGGAGGCTGAGCTAGCGGTGGAGGGAGGAGTGACCTCTAGAACCTTGGGTGTGCCATGTGCCCATGTTTAGTACCGGCTCTGCGTAACGAGCGTTTGACTAAGGATTTCAAGGGTCCTCGTAAGGTGCCTAATTACACGACAGATCAGCCCCCTGAAGCTTGGATTGAGAGCTATGAGATGGCCATGGAGATGCTGGATGTTAGTGATGGTGCATGTGCTAAGTATTTCACCATGATGTTGGATGGACCGGCTCGTACTTGGTTGAAAGGGCTGCCCGCTAACTCCATTAGATCATGGGCAAAGTTGAAAGCTCGTTTTATCCAAAACTTTAAAGACACGTGCAAGCAGCCTATGTCAATCCTGGATTTAGATTCTTGTGTCCAAGGTGAGGGCGAGTCAATGACCAATTGGGTGCGCCGAATCTCAGCTGTTATACACTCATCAGACAGTATCAACGCCGGTTCATCAGTCCTGATGTTGGAGAAGAACTGCTGTTTTCTCCCCCTTAATCAAAAACTGGGGCAGCTTAAACGCCACTGCAATGACATGGGGGAGCTCATGGCGGCTCTCGTTAAGTATGCTGACTCTGATAGTACCAATGACCCCGACTCTGATGATGAGAAGGTGGGTAAAGGGAAGAAGAGCAGCAATACAAAGGGGCAGCAGCATAACACGACAGGTCAAGGTGGCAATGGTAAACGCAAGGCTGAGGGCGGTTTAGACTTTGTGGCCGACAGCAATGCGCAGAACAATAATCAGCGTCGGAAGGGAAAGCTGCCCTGGCTTGGAGGGCCACAATTTAACCTTGAAGCAATGATGAATCAGCCTTGCCCAAAGCATGTCACGCAAGAGAAGCCGACCAATCATCTGTGGAAGGATTGCTTCATCATGAGGGAGTATAGGAACTCCAATTTTTTCCATAATAATCACGACCCGAATGGCGGTTTAGGGTCCGGCTCTCACGGGCATAGCTTTGGTGGTGGCGGGGTTCAAACTCTGGTTTCCAGGGCCAAGGCAATCAAGGTGGTTTTAACTAGCAGTCCAGTCAAGGGAATCAGCAGCAGCAATCTGGTTATCAGAGTAATCCGAAGCAGTTGAATAGTGGACAGTATCATGTGTTCACTACGAGTTTGTGTAAACGGGACCAGAAGATTCATAAAAGGGCGGTAAACGCAGTTGAACCGACGATTCCCCGCTAGTTGCGATGGCCTGAACATCCTATCCTTTGGATCCGTGATGATCACCCACCCCAGGTTGATAATCCGGGTCACTTGGCTTTAGTGGTTGCGCCTCAGGTTGGAGGTTACAAGTTTACTAAGGTGCTCATGGATGGAGGCAGCAGCATCAATATCCTTTACTACAAAACTTTTCGTCGTATGAGTTTGACTGAAGAGGATCTTAAGCCGTCGAACACTGCTTTTCATGGTGTAGTACCTGGTAAATCGGCATACCCAGTGGGCAAGATAGGTTTGGAAGTGGCTTTTGGCGATGATCATGATTCCAGAGTTGAGACGCTGACCTTTGAGGTAGTCAAGATTAAGAGACCTTATCACGCTTTGTTTGGGCGACCGGCTTATGCTAAGTTAATGGCAAGGCCTTGTTATGTTTATCTGCAACTTAAGATGCCGGGTCATAAGGGTACCATCACAGCACATGGGAACAGGAATATGGCCTTGGAGTGTGAAGAAGGCGATGCTGCTTATGCGAGTCTGTTTGTGCGACAAAAGAGTTGAAGTTTTACAAAGATAATGTTGACCCAACGGATATGACACCTTTGGAGAAGCCAACCACGGAGAATGACCCTCTGTTGAAGTTTAAGTCAATAGATGATACTAAGTTGGTTGATTTTGTTCTCGGTGACTCATCGAAGCAGTTCAGCATCAATGCTAATCTGGATCCGAAATAGGAAAGCACGCTCATCGAGTTCATCCATGAGAACCGGGACATCTTTGCGTGGAATACTTCAAACATGCCAGGTGTACCGAGGGAACTCGCTGCACACACTCTCAATATTGATCCAAAGTTTAAGCTGGTCAAGCAATTCCTTCGTCGCTTTAATGAAGAAAGACATAAAGCCATTGGTGAAGAAGTGGCTCGGCTCTTGGCAGCTGGGTTTATTGTTGAAGTTTTTCATCCTAAATGGTTGGATAACCCAGTGCTGGCACTTAAGAAGAATGGCACTTGGCGCATGTGCGTGGATTACACAAACCTTAATAAGGCCTGCCTGGCTGATCCCTTTGCTCTCCCTCGTATTGATCAGATTATTGACGCTACAGTGGTTTGTGAGCGTTTGAGTTTTTTGGATGCTTATTCTGGGTATCATCAGATCAAGATGGTAGTTAAGGACCAGAAGAAGACAACCTTCATCACTCCCTTTGGAGCCTTCTGTTATGTGTCTATGCCTTTTGGGCTCAAAATTGCCCAGGCGACTTACCAGCGGTGTGTTCAAAATTGCCTTCACAACCAGATTGGACGCAATGTTCATGCTTATGTGCATGATATTGCTGTGAAATCCAGGAAGAATGAAACCTTCACATATGATTTGAAGGAAACCTTTGACAACCTCCGGGTCTACAAGATGATGCTTAACCCGGCCAAGTGCGTTTTTGGTGTACCGGCCGGCAAGCTGTTGGGTTTCTTGGTTTCTAAAAGAGGCATTGAGGCTAACCCCCCCAAAAAATCAAGGCTATTACTTCCTTGGCTGAACTGGCGTGTATCAATGATGTTCAACGTCTGGTGGGTCGTATTGCGGCCTTAAGCCGGTTCATAAACTGGTTGGGAGAAAAAGCTATCCCTCTATACCAGATGATGAAGAAAACAGATCACTTTGTCTGGAGTGATGCTGCTGATCAAGCGTTTGAAGCCTTGAAGAAATAGTTAGCCGAGCCGCCGATCCTTGTTGCTCCCATTGATAAAGAGTCCTTGTTGTTATATGTGGCTGCCAATAGCCGAGCTGTTAGCGTGGCAATTGTTGTGGAAAGGAAGGAATCAGGCAAGGAATATCCGGTTCAGCGGCCGGTTTATTACATCAGTGAGGTGCTCATTGAGTCTAAGCAAAGGTATCCGCATTGGCAGAAGCTGGTATATGGGGTGTTCATGGCTAGTCGAAAGCTCAAGCAATATTTTCTGGGTCATCCCATCACTGTGGTTAGTTCTGCTACTTTAGGGGATATTATTCAAAATAGAGAGGCCACGGGTTGGGTAGCCAAGTGGGCCATTTAGCTTGGACCCCATGGTTTGAAATACATGCCTCGCACAACCATCAAGTCTCAAGCACTTGTGGATTTTATTAATGATTGGACAGAGCTGTAGATGCCTGAGGAGAAGCCGGATAGCACATATTGGACTATTCAGTTCGATGGATCCAGACAGTTGGAAGTCTCGGGGGCTGGAGTTATGTTGACTTCCCCATGAGGTGATAAATTTTGTTATGTTTTAAGGTTGATGTTCCCTTGTACTAACAATGCAGCTGAGTATGAATCCTTACTCCATGGCCTTCAGATGGCTAAGGAGATGAATATAAGCCGGGTGAGGTGTTTTGGTGACTCAGATTTGGTGGCTCAGCAAGTTTCAGGCACTTGGGATTCTAAGGACCCACTCATGGCGGCTTACCGCTGTGAGGTTGATGCTATTGCTGGTCATTTCAAAGGTTATCAAGTGGAACATGTTGATCGCAGGAAAAATGATGCGGCTGATGCTTTGAGCCGGCTAGGGTCCCAGCTTAAGCCGGTGCCACCTAACGTTTTACTTGATATTCTGCATAACCTTCAGTCAAATTGCCTACGGAGAAAGATCTTGCTATTACTGACCCAGAAGCACAATTGGTGGCGGCTCTTCATGCTATTCCTGGTTGGACAGTTCCATATTTGGCCTATATGACCCGGGGCGAGTTACCTGAAGATGAAACTTTGGCCAGGAAGATAACCTGGCGATCTAAGTCAATGACTATTGTCAATGGAGAGTTGCACCGCTGCAGTGTCACTGGGGTGTTTCAACGTTGTGTTTCTCCTGAGGAAGGCTGTGAAATTCTACGAGATATTCATGCAGGAGATTGTGGTCATCATGCCGGTTTTAAGTCTCTTGTAGCCAAAGCTTTTCGTCATGGATTTTATTGGCTAACGGCTCATGCGTGCCGAGGATTTGGTCAGTAAATGTGATGGTTGTCAGAAATTCTCAAGACGAGCTTATGTACCGACTCAAGAATTGAGGATGATTCCAATTACTTGGTCGTTTGTAGTCTGGGGCTGGATATGGTTGGACCTTTTAAAAGATCCAAAGATAAAAAGACTCACCTTTTGGTGGCGGCTGACAAATTCACAAAGTGGGTCGAAGCAGAGCCAGTCAGTAAGTGTGACGCGGCAACATCAGTTCAATTAATCAAAAAGGTGATTTTCCGGTTTGGCTATCCTCACAACATTATAACTGATAATGGCACTAATCTGTCAAAGGGTGCTATGAAAGAATTCTGTCAACCGGAGCATATTCGTCTTGATGTATCATCAGTGGCTCACTCCCAGCCCAATGGTGAAGCTGAAAGAGCCAATCAAGAGATCTTGAAAGGCATCAGGCCCCGGCTTATGGTTCCTTTGCAGAGGACGCCAGGTTGTTGGGTGGAGGAATTTCCCTCAGTGTTATGGAGCATTAATACTACCCCCAATAGACCTACGGGTTACACGCCCTTCTTCATGGTTTACGGAGCAAAGGCGGTTCTCCCTAGTGACATCCGTCACGACTCGCCCCGTGTGGTGGCTTATGTTGAAGCTGATAATGAAAAAGCACATCAGGATGCTCTTGACCTGTTGGATGAGGAGAGTGACCGTGCGGCGGCTCGTTCAACAATTTACCAGCCGGGTTAAAACCAGGACCTTTCAAGAAGGAGATTTGGTGCTCCGGCTCATCCAGGATCAAGCTGACATGCACAAGCTATCCCCACCTTGGGAGGGAGCCTTTGTGGTCAGCAAAAATCTGAACAATGGGACATACTACCTTATCAATGTTTGAGACCACAAGGAATCACGCACGTCAGAGGAGGAGACCCGCTGGGCGTGGAATATTGCTCATCTTCGGCCTTATTACACCTGAGCCACCGGCTCTTGTGATGTACATACTTCTATCAATGTATATATTATGATGAATATAATAAAGCCAACACCCCTCATAATTCAGGGCCTCTATCCTTTCATTTATGAGAATATGAGTCTTTATTGTCACTTCATATAATCACTTGGGGCCTTCCTGCTTATTGAGCATAGCTATGACTACCCTCTTGATCCGGCTTGTAGGCCATGATTGCAAAATACTTGGGGGCTTCCTGCTTATTGAGCATAGCTATGACTACACTACTATTCCATCTTTTACGCCTGGAATAAAATATTACTTGGGGGCTCGTTGTTAATGAACAACAACTTTGTCGTCCCTTGTAATAGGCTTGGACGCCAGGTGTATTCACCAAAAATCCGGGTTATCCTGCCTTTGTTTGCCTGCCACTCCGACCAGGTAATCCTGGAATGACTCACTATACTCTTGACAATCAATCTTATACAGACGCTGAATTTGTCAAAGTTAAAATGGTGATTGGTCATGTGAGGTCCAGCTTACGGGTTTGAATTAAGGTTTAACTCAGCGGCTGTGCGACCCTTCAATAACACTTGATATTGAGGCTTGTTAGTCTATGAACGCCTTGTTTTTTCTTATTTATGTTTTCTTTGAACATTGTTTGAGGTTCATATTTTGTTGCCATATTGCCATATGGTTGGAAATTGATTAGGGCCATGTTGCCTTACGGTTCATATATGAATCTATCCGGAGTTTTGTTAACCAGGACTGGCTTTGGACTTTAAGTTGCCAGTATATGATGATTTTGTGCTTGGAGTTCTGGCTCTAAGCTTTGGGTGTTACCCCTTGCTGCATATGGCGTGATAAGTCGGCGGTATGAATAAACTGAAGAGGGCATTGTGCTCTCATCTTTGGGCTATGACCCTTACTGCATGATGCGTGATAAGCCGGCAGTATGAACAAATATCACAGGTACTCCCTCCGATCCCCTTTACTCTGCGCATAATTTTTCCCCAAAAAATCTGGAATGCTCTACACGGTTAGATCTTTTGTCAATTCTTTCCGAGAGTGCCCCTCCACTTCTGCTTTACCTCCCCCCGCATTGATTACACTGGCTCGCATGCAAAGCCCGAAAATGAGGAGACGTGGGCAGAGAGCCAATGGGATGCATGCAACACTTACAACGCTAGATCATCCCATCCATGCGTATGAGGGCAATTTTGGCCACAAAACATGTAGTGGAGCTTCTCTTGGTATGCGTGTTTGCTCTTATGTGCATACTAAAAAAGAATCGGAGGGAGTATGATATTTATTCTGTTATGATTATATGAGGTTTTGATAAACCGGCCCTGGTTATGGACTATTTAGTCATGTGTGGTTTATATATTGGGTATTGTGACCCGCCCTGGGGTAAACCGTCAGGGTACCTGTTATTTGTTTATGTGCAGGAAAAATGATAAGCATGGTCTGCATAATTGATGATATATAAGCATAAGTGGCAGATCTTCGGATAACGGATCGACAGTGTTATGAAAATAAACGTGCACGAGGCACGACAGATCATTGTTGTTGACTACCCTATTACAAGGCATCTGATGGTCCAAAGGGATAAGTGTTTTTGAAGACATAACATCCGTATGTTATGGCTGGTAAACTGACTCATGAGTTAAGACTTCTATGCTTGGCGGGTTGAAGCCTCCGGATCATCCTGCGCTTCTTCTTCTCCAGCTCCTTGATTATCCATTGGCTGGAAGTCAGGCGTAGCCCAATTGATACCAGTCAATGCTCTAAACACAGCTTCATCATCAATAAGGTTGGATGGATCAATGTCAGGAGCGAAGGTGCGCTTACACGTCGGTGGGATGAGATCCACCTCTTGATGAAGCGGCGCCTTCATCTTCTTGTTCTCAGCATCATAAGCCGTCTGGTATTGGGATAGATTGGTCTCCTCAGCCAGCTTGCTTGCTAACGGACGCATTGCTCTTGCTATTTCTACAAAGTCATCAGCACTGAAGGGAGACCCTTCTTCTTTTACACTCAGGCAACCATTGGCCAAGTCTTCTGGATCAAGATCTGCTTGCCACGCCTTAGCATGGCTTAAGGCAGTCAAGGCGCCGGCTCTGGCAGATGCTCGCTTTAAATTGTCGATCCGTTGGGGCAGCACCGGTAACTTCTCCAATGTTTCCTTGATGAGGGTGGGTGGATGTTTCTTATGAATAGCAGCAACAATGGTCCGTTGACCGCCAGTGTATAGCTGTTCTACAAGAGTATAGACAACCTTAAGTTTGATGCGCATGTCTGAGCCCTACTTGACGCTCCGGGAGCCTATGTCGGTAAAGTTATTGATAAACCGGCAGATGATTATGATAAGTCTGCTGGTGTAAAGGAGTCATTTTTCCTACTTACCGAAGATGGCTGATGTCATGCTATTGATCTAATGCTTTAAACCAGACAATTCGTCAGTCACCGGTTTAAGGGCTGCCTCGGCATCCTCTGCTCTCTTTAATAGAGCCGCCTTCTCGGTCTCCCAGCCGGTTTTATCAGCGCTGAAGCTTTGTTTCAACTGCTCAATGTTTTCCAATGCAGTCTTCAGTTCTGACTTGGCCTTGGACGTCTCAGATTGCTGAGTTTTAATATTGGCCCTCAGATCGTTGGTTTGTGAACCCTTCTTAGTTAGTTCAGCCTCCGACATGAACAAACATGGAAGGTATTATGATCATGATTATTTTTGAAGTCCCAAGCACAATACAAGTATTTTCCTTGGCACTTGGGGGCTAATGCCTATTGCTCTTTTCAAGACAAGTTTATCTGCTGACCCGGGCAAAATGATATGATCCGGTTTATAAAGGCTACATATTGGGATATTGGTTTCAGCCATGGTGATAAGTCCCGGTTTATTCATACTGATTAAGCCGGCCCTTGGGGGCTACAGATGCAAAGTTGATCACTGCTAATTGAAGGCCCGACTTAACTTGATAGTTTAAAGCCGGACCTTGGGGGCTACTAGTGATGATGTTCATCTATTTGTGGCTATTTGAAAGTCTACAGTATATTCGATTCTATCATATTCTATAGACTTAGCGGCTGATAGTGATATATTTATGAAGAGGATTGTGTTGGATTACCTCGAAGCGCTCTTTCATCAAGTTGACCAAGCAGGCTTCAAAATCACGACTGGTGTGAAGGCGGTTCAGATAACCAGAGTGAATCTCTTGAGCGCTAAATTGAGAATAGCCTTCCAAATCAATCTTCCATTTGCCTTTGTCAACAACAGAGAACTCCTTGGCGCTGTGTTTGGACATGGCGATGGGATTGCCTGGGGCTTGATAAGCCGTCCCAGTAATCATTATATCATCAGATTCATGAGCCGGCTGAGCAGGACTGGGCGGCTTATCATTTTTTGGATCAGTGTCCATGGTGTCTTGAGTGACGGGGTTATCCTCTAGAGGGGGATCATCCATAACAGCTTCTGATTCTTGATGCAAGGTCTCAGTGGTGGCATATTGTTCCGATTCAACAGTCTTGGGCTCTTCAGCTGGTTAGTCGATTTTCTATTTCTTGTTGGGCTTGGCCATAATGTTGAAAAGGAAGCATGTGACAGAGTTAATATGACAATTAAGTGCATAATTCGAAAGTGGGTAAGATTTAATGTTCTCACCCAGGCACAGTTTTGAAGGCCAGGATTTGAGTCTCCGTTGAGTCACCAGAGGAGGAATGAGACGTTCCCTGATAGTTTGAATCAGACAGGTTAAGAGGTTGTCGAAAAAGACCCGCCGTTGGATAAGATAAGTCAGAAATAGTTGAAACCTCCGGTCGACGTTTGCGAGGTGCTGGGGTGTTCGGTAAGCCGGAGGATAAAACTCACCGCCATTGTTCCGGGTTGTGCGGCGAGCTTCATGTTGCTGCTTCTTCAAAAGAAAGCTGGGATCCAAGTAAGCTAAAGGGTGAGAAAATCTTACTTTCCGGCTTGCTTGTCGGGTTTTCTGTGTTGGCAGAAGGTCTGAGCCGGAGGAAAGAGTAATTATCTCTTCATCATCTGCACGGCTGGCCTCCGCATCATCTTGATAATGGTCATTGTCAATAAGATGTACAAAGAATGAGCCAAGGGAATCAAGTTCTACCTCCGACTCATCATCTTCATGATCGTCCAGGCTAAATAACTCGGTGGGGTTGGTTTTCTTCTTGGCAGGGTTTTTGATAGCCTTGCTCTTTGTCCGGGTTTTCTTGACCGGTTTATCCTGTAGTTTCTTGGCCCAAAAAGGTGAATCAGCCTGTAAAAATTGAATGAGTATGAACATGTAGTACAAATAAAACATGATTCAAGTGTGAACTTGATTCAAAGCTTATAGTTGGTGGCTTATTCAGAACGCACAAAGGATAATCTGACTTGACTGCAATCTTCCAAGCTCTCATTTAACAGAGATTTGGTCATGTTATTGATGTCTTCTTCAGTTATTTCAATTTGAGAATGGCGTTGAGGATCTTTCAATTTGCCAGTGTAGTCATACATCAAGCCGGGACGGCGGCTTAAGGGCAAGATTTTCCAGGCGACCCAGCAGTGAACCAGATCAATTCCAGGTAAGCCGTTGGCCATCAAGGCCCGGATCTTTGAAAAGACTGGCATGTACTTCTTTAGTTCGGCTGCACTGATACGGTCCGGTAGAGGATGTTTGTTGCTAAGCCAGCTGGAACGATAACCAAGCAGAGGATTTTTTCCTTCTAGAGAAGTGTCTTTGCAATAAAACCATGTTTGATTCCAGTCTTTGGGATGACTGGGCGGAGAGGCGGCTGGGAAAGTGGCTTCTTTCCATCGCTGTATAGAAATACCACCTAATTCTAGGCTAGGTCCATCTGTGAATTCATTCTGCCAGTTTAAATAATAAAACTTCCTGAATAATTCTACGGTGGGCTCCTGTTGAAGGTACACCTTGCAGAACACTTGAAAGTTGCAGATGTTTGAAATGGAATTTGGTTTGATGTCTTGCGGATGGAGCTTGAAAAAGTGCAGCACATCACGAAAGAATTTTGAGCCGGGAGGGATGAAGCCACAGATCATATGGTCAATAAAAACAACAACTTCACCATCCTTGGGCTCAGGAGGACATTCAAGGCTCAGGACCCTCCAAATGAATGACGTCTTTTTGGCTAGGGACTTGACTGAACATATTCGTTCAGGTCTTCCTTGGTGACCCGGAAAACGACCCAGTTGCAAGCTGTGAAAGATTTGCCCATTTTGAGGGAAAAAGCCTGAAAAGAAAGAAAATTTTCCGGTTTAAGATTCAACTAACAAGCCGGGGCAATGGTTCAAAAGTAAAGTGCTATGAACGGATAATGTGTTAAGGCGGAAGATGAATACTGAACTAAGTGCATATTCATATTTGCAGCTTAACGGGTACTAATGATACCGACCGGGTTAAGATTATGTTGTTAAGCCGACCAGAGTTTAAAAGTCAAGGTACATTGTGCAGAACTAAATTGTGAAGATGAAAAAGCAAGCATGGTTAAGCCGGAGAACATTGCTGGGTTATATAAGTAATAAAGCATATGATGGCGGCTTAAACAGGGTCTAATGTCATATGGCGGGTCACGGTTTATGATATAAGCCGCCATGGCAGTTGTGGTGTTTCAAATTTAGCAGTGAAATTTTTGCTAAGTAAGGGACAAACAGATTTCAAAAACTGGAGCTATAATTTTGGATCTACAGCAGTTCAGAAAAGGCAATAAATTCTGAAACCTAAGGTGGCGGCAACAGAAAAGTTTGGGTGCTCTGATGAGATCTTTTATGGAGAGATGTTATTCTGATGATAAAAATGAATGCTAAACTACTACAACACAAGGTTCATGACCTATTCAGATTAAAAGCTACTTGAGTTGAAGGAAACAACGAAGAACGACGAAGAACACTTATGAATAGAGGAAACCCTAATGCAGATCTGAGGTAAAAAGAGGGAGCACTTACAGGTGATGAGGAACAACGGTGGCGCGCCAGAGTTCCCTGGTCTGGTTAGGTCGATGCAGCGGCCTGAGTTGGTGTAGCGGTCAAAGGTCGCGGCGGTGAAGCTCGGGCGGCAGAGGAGACACAAGAGGAAGACGAAGGCGATGAGGCAAGGAAAATAAAATAAAAAAGACCCCCGTCCCTATTTATAAGAGGATGGATACAAGGCATGCGCAGGGATTGAGGAGGCCGAAATCATCATGTGGCTATATGGATGCCTTGATTTTTGGGATGGTCATTAAGATAAGGATCAGTTAAAGATATTCTAGGCCTCATGCGAAATTAATGCATAATGATGTCATGGCGGTTTAAGAAGATTCTGTGAGCTGACGTCATGGCGGGTTACAGCAAGGTTTATCAAACAAGCGATGCAAATTTTTGACAAGTCAGCTATTGAAGATTGATATGAAGAAGTTCAAATCAACCTAGGGCCTAATGTTGGGGATATAACTACTGGGTATGAACCGCCCAGGAGGTGCCGGGTCATACCACTGGTGATTTATCAATGAAGATGGCAGCTTATACAAGCCCATTGACGGCCCAAGATCCAGGGGCGACTTGAGGCCCAAGAGGGTGAACCGCCATATATGTATAACTTGTATTGTAAGGCAAGATTAGTTAGTCATCGAGTCGGACGCGTTGCGTATGAGCCGACCGGACTCTGTAAGCCGCCGGGTGTCAACCTGTGTATATAAAGGGATGACCCGACGGCGGGTTAACTCAAGAAACAACAGATCGAGAGCTAGGTCAAGCGTATTCGCTCCCTGGTAATTGAAACACAAGCAATTCAACCCCAAACTGGAGTAGGCCTTTACCTCCACCGCGAGGGGCCGAACCAGTATAAACTCTCTGTGTCCTTTGTCCCGATTAACCCCTTTAAGCTAACCTAGTTGCGATGACTCCACGACTAAGTCCTTTCACTAGGACATCTGCTATGCTAAGTCCACGACACACGGAGTTGTGATCCTTCCTAGGCTTGCCATACACATCAATATCATTCTCTTCTTCTTTGGGGGCATTGATCAGCTTGGCCCATTTAGAGAGACTGATATCTGGTGCCTTCTGTCATCCACACTGTCTTACCATCAGGATAGAAGTGGGCAGTTGATACGGGGCTAACCCGGTGTAGGCCGATCTTTCATGATTGGAGTGGATTCCCTCGAAGAACACGAGGAAAAACGGGGAGAAATCACAAGGGTAAACACTCAAGAACAAGTCCAATCACACATCCACTAGACAATCAAACACACAAGATCCACAAGGTACATGAACAACAAAGGGAAAGATACAAGGTAAAGTCCATCTCCATGAGGAGGTCTTGATGATATCCTAGACAGATCTTCCCGTTAGGGGTCTTGAATCCAAGATGGATCTTCTCCGTAGAGGCCGCGGTCTCTCTCGATGGAGTAGATCCGGATGTATGAGCAAAGCTCTATCTCTCAAATGAGCTATCACATTGCTAACCCTAGAAAGGAGGTGGAGGTGGTCTATTTATAGTCTAAGCCACGAAGGGGTAAGTGGGAGAGAGATACAAGGCCAAAGGCCCGCGGCTGTGCAGGCAGGTACCGGACGTCCGTTCAGTGTCAGATGTCCGACGGCTCAAGGAGACCGGTTGTCCGACGCGCTCCGGAAGTCCGATGTTTCTTCTCTGGACAGGTGGCACCGGCCGTCCGGTCGGCGTCGGTCGTCCGGTCATTGGGACTTGTCGGAAATCTAGTGGTCGTCAGTCGTCTGGCGGATGTAGCGTCTTCGTCTGGCTGGGTGGAAGGTGTGTCGAACGTCCTGGCGCTGCAGAGTGTCGGACGTCCGGGGCACATCGGTCGTCTGGCTGCTGTAGACTCCGCAACTCCGTCTTCTTCCATCTTTGCTTCCACGCTTCCCTCGCGGATTGTGTAGTTGTACACATGCGCTCGCACTCCACCTCGTCATCCATAGCGTTCCACAATACCTATGCATGCACACGAGAGGGGTGTCAAGTAGTATACCATCCTCAAAGGGGTCAAGTGAGCACGTGTAAAGGAGACGATTCACCTTTATGTATGTGAAGTAGATGTCGCACGTGTCACTTGCCAAATGGACTCTTGACATGGTGATGTCCATAGGATGCTCCACATCAGTAGTGGAGTAGAACTGCATAATCATCTCATCATTCCACTTTGTCAGTTCTTGTCCAACAAACTTGTCAACAACATTCATCCTGAAGCTCTCATGCACATGAGGAAAGTAATCTTCGTTCTCATCAATATATTCCCCATCTACCCATTTCATGTCACAAACAATGGGTTTCTTGTCCAATAGGACAGTCTCATAGAAGTCCTGTTGTTCTATGGTATGGAAACAATAGTCCACAACAGTCCTTCTCCTTGTGGCATAAGGACCATTCTGCCTCCACAGTCTCAGACCATGATCCTTTCTCAACTTCATGATCTCTGCCGTAGGATGATCATCATTATGATCTGGGATCTTGGGCTTGAATTTCCTGAGCACTAGTGGCTCATCATTGTCCCGAGCTTCAGGCACTGGGGCCTTGTTCTTCTCTGCAGCTGATATATTTCTGGTTGATCTCTTGGGAGCTGTTGTCTTGGGTGCTTGAGCTGGAGCTAAGGGCTTGGGGGCAGACTTGGGCTTTGAAGGAGCAGCCCCAGTCCTGATGGTATCCCCCATCAGCCTCTGTGTCTTGGCAGGAGGTGCAACATGATCTTCCTTCTCCTCTTCTTCTTGAGATGGGTGTCTTTCAAATTCAGCCATTGGATCAACTAGCTTGCACCATTTGCCTCTTTTCCTTTCCTTATTCTTCTCACCTGCACCACTTGGTGCAACAGCAGTTTCTTGCTCTTGAGCAACTCTAGATTGTCTGACTTTGGACATTGGAGTCCTCTTTGCAGGACCCTTATTGGAAAGGCCTGGCTTTGTGGCAGCAACAACATACTCTTTCTTGAGCACCTTCTTCTTGGAGGTCACTTCCTCCTCAATCACAAAATCTTCATCTTCACTTTCAGAAGTTCTTTTCTTTCTTTGCCTAGTAGCTGCCTTAGGCAAGTTGGTGGGAGTGCTTCTGCTCCCCTCATCACAGATGCTATTGGGACTAGTGCCCTCACTGAGATTGAGCTGCTCTTCAGACTTATTCTGACTGTCACTGGCTTCTGACATAGCTGCAACCGACCCTGTGAATAGATGGGTGTGGATAGAGTAGATGAGCATCACAAAGTACAACTGGTTTTTGCAAAAATTCAAACAAAAACTTAACTTCAGTTTTCTGCAGAGAGCATTTTAGATCTACCGGTTTGACAAACTCGGTGACACCGAAGCACCAACATAGTCTAGACATGCAGTTTCGGTCAGACCAGTATGCAGTTCGATCACTCAGATACTAGGGTTCCATAGAGAAAGTGATTTTGGTCTCACCGATTAGTACACTTCGGTTAGACCGAGTTGTACTTAGTACAATGGCCAGGGCCAATCGATGTGACCGAAATCCTCAGATCGGTGGGTCCGAGATGGGTTCGGTGGAAACCTAACCCTAAGTTTTTGCATCAAATTATTCTAAAGGATTTCTTTGCTGGATAGATTGATCTCATACGTGGCAAGAATAAAGGCATTATACTTTGTGCAAGAATCCGAGTAAATGATAGCACAAAGGGTTGAATCTGTACCCTAACCCGACGACGGATCACTACGGCGGCAACAGCAGTGAAGATACCCGTTGAAGGCGGCAGAGACCAGCGGCGGAGGCTCACTCGCGGAGGCGTGGATGATCCGGAGACTTAGAGGTGGCAGTGCTGGGGAGGCGCAGGCGAGTGTGTTTGAAGAAATTTCCAAACTTTGAGCCGCGGTATATATACCCAGACGATGCCGGTGGCGCAGAGTGGAACATCTCGGTGTCACCGAGATGCAAAACTGCTAGCAGTTGCGGCAACTCAGAGTGACCGAATCATTCTAATCGGTGGCACCAAGATGAAAACCTAGATCAACTTACTAATTTCGGTGAGACCGAGTTGGATAAGTTGGTCTAACCAAAAATCATTAAGAGGTTTTGGAAGTTAGCCCTTGACGGATCGGTGGCTCCGAGTGCTCCTCACCCGGAGGGTCCAAAAGTGACTTGTTCAAACTTTGTGATGTGGCATGAACAGAGTTTGAGACGAAAAAAGCATAGATACCTAGAGAGAGTACTTAGGCATTCTTGTCCATCCATTTGGCAAAAGAAAACCAAACAACAAATGGATGTCCTCGAATGGAGAAAATCATGCAAAACCAACATGCTCACACAACAAGATAGCAAATAAAACATGTGGCAAAGCATGCACATACACTCTAGCATCTATCAAGCAATTGGCGATGACTAGGTCATCTATATATGAGTATATTGACTTAGGAGTCAAATGAGAACATTTGATCATAGGTCATACTCATCGTTTAAGCACAAGTGGGGTTACCACATTTACATAAAGCATTGTTGTGTTCACATCATTAGAGTTGCTTTAGCTCAGTTTTTAGAGCAAAGGTCCCCCTAGATGTGATATCCCCCCTAAAAGGGATGAACTAACCTTGGGTTTTGTCGATGATGACTTCATGTAGATGTTGAATATGTGGATGCTCAATGTTGATGTAGATCATTTGGAGCAATCCATTGGAGTGTCGCACTTTCAATACCTACATGGGTTAGTCCCACAATGAACATACAAGGATATCCATAGACATAGAGACTGTCTGGTGAATTGTCTTACCCCTGGCTACAGCTCTGCTCAAGACTTTTCCGAGCCGGATTATCCTGTGATTGTTCCATGCCAGAGCTTTACGAACTTCTTCATCCGAAAACTTGCGTACTTTCTCGAACCCTAAAAAAGATCCCTCCAAGAGCTCAACACCACTGGGCGCGAAGCCCCACGGTGGGCGCCAACTGTCGTGGAATTAACATGTCAGATGTCCTTAGTGTTAGGACTTAGTCGCGAGGCCAACGCATCTATGTGGTAGCTTGAGAGGGGTTGAGCGGAATCAAGAGATGCAACACAAGACAAGGATTTAGACAGCTTCGGGCCCCGGGAAACATCATCCGGTAACAACCCTACATGCTGTTTGAGGCTAGGTCTTGTTATCATCACGAGGGAGTCGCCGTAAACCGGCTCTCCTCTAGTTGTGTCTAGCCCTAGAGATTATTGCTTGCTTGTCCCTCTTTGGGGAGCCCTGCCCCTCCTTATATAAGTTGAAGGGGCAAGTTACATGTAGAGTCCATCTCGGACTAAGACTTAAACTATTTTGACTTCCTTTCATGGGCTTCATAACCCCTGGCAACCCAGTTATTACGGTCTGCCGGTTTAACATGGTCTGCCGGTTTAACATGGCCTGCCGGTTCAACATGGCCTGCCGGTTTAACATGGTCTGCCGGATTATGATTGACTTAACACCTGCCGGTGTTACCATCTGTCTTAACACCTGCCGGTTTACCACTTGCCGGTTTACCGTCTGTCTTAGCCATCTGTCTTAACTGTCTGCCGGTTTACCAAGTCCCGGCCGGGTTACGACTCCGGTCGGGTCATACCGCAGGGTATATCCCCAACAGAGGTAGTACTTGCTCTTAGGGTAACCATAGAGTTACTAGTCTAAGTTACTTTCCACTATGACTAGCCTAGGCTACTATAGTAGTACAACAAAAAACAATGCAGGTGATCATGTGAGAAAAAAATACTAAAAACATTTCTTTCAGTGCAGTGCGTAGATGCAGTTTTGAACACTACACTTGTCATCGTAATTTGGGAAAATTACAAAAAAATTGAGCTACGTTGTGATTACCGTTTACTAATAGGAAAGAAGTTTCACCTCGATGAGTAGCTTCTCCGTGCACGGAAAGCATGTAAGGAATCCAACAACTTGATCCAGATTGGGGCCGATAGATTTTATTGCCAAGATCTTCACTGTGCGCATAGACTGGGTCAAGCTTGTGGGAATCATTTTCTGGAAGACGGTCGTAAATACATCAAGAAGAAATTTAAAAATGTGAATTTCAAGAAGACGGTGAAGAAGATGAGTGTTGTACCTGAACGATTATGGATCCAATAAAGAGTTTAGAGAATTTGGCAGACGAGTACACCAACACTGTCAATTTCGGCGCGTCAATGACCCTGATTTTTGTTGGACCTTGTAGATCAGATACAAGAAATCTCTCAAGGAAAGGCGCATTCTCAATGACCATAACGTGGAACAGCTGGAGTGATCCCTTCCCAATTGATGTCTTGTTGCGGGGCCAACAAGACACATAAATCCATCAGAGATTCATCGAGGCGATGTGGGGGCTAATGAACCCGTGAATCTGCTCAAGACGAAGGTACTCGAGCGTAGTACAGCTACAGAGCAGGTGCTCCATATCCTTCTTCGATATGACACCATCGAAGAGGTCGAGCTGCTTGAGTTGAGGGAGAAGAAGGGCGGGCACGACATTAATTTGGGGAAGATAGCAGGAGCTGAAGCTGGCGCGGCGCAGTTGGTGTGAGGCGGAGCACAGACGGCGGCAGATAGCGACATCGTCCAGCTTCAAAGCTGAGCTCCTCGAGCTGATCTAGGGCGGGGGATAAGAACCACTCGTCGAACTTGGCTTGGACCTTGCAGTTGGTACTGAACATGCAGATGTCAAGGCGTTTGGCTGGCCCAAGGTGCGATGAAAGGATCTTGGAGACTGTGGCCATGCGTTTGCAATACCCGTCGCAGAGGCAGCTGTCGACGATGTGGTTGAGGGGGACGCGACGCCAGAGGGGGCGCCACCGCAGGGAGAGCAGGGCGGTCCGCACGACAGATTTGGTGGGGAGGAGGCCGATGATGACGAGCAACATGTCGTCGGGGAGGCTGCTGAGGAAGTCCAGGCTCGCCGGATGCGGTTTTGGCTCGAGCCGCCTCCGCTTGTTGGCTGCCTCGCCGTCCATCTCAACCGGCAGCGATGCCGGTGTACACGTGTGCTGGTGTGTGTTGTGTGCTGGCCTGCTGGGTGTGCGCGAGTGCGTCCTTCTGTGCATGCCGCCACTTAGTGGTGAATTGTGCGCGAGTGCGTCCTTCATGCGGAAGAAGTGTGCCCTCAATTTACTAGCGTGCGGGGTGCTACCCCGAGTGGTTTCAACTTGTTTACTTCACCGCGTGTCAGATGGGCCTCTAGTTTACTTATTTTCACCCACTGCCACATGGGCCAGCACACGAAGATAGAGAACACGAGCTGACAAGGCAGCATATGGACTGGTTGACCGGTCAACTAAACAATATATGAAGCTATACGCTGACACAGTGAGCATATAATCCGTCGGTATAGAGAGTTCGAGTGAGAGGGGAGGCCCGTGAGAGATAGCAGAGAGAGAGAGAGAAAGAGCTACTCCCTCCGTTCGATAAAGTAGTGCCAACATTTTTTTAAAGTCAAACTTTTGAAACTTTGACCAAGTTTATAAAGAAAATTAATTATATCTATAATACCAAAGATAAATGATAGTATGAAGTAAGTACATGTTGTGATGAATCTAATGATCGTTCCAGATGTAAATGTTTTTCTCCACATATACCTGGTCTAATTCTCCTGAGTTTGACTTTTCAAAACATCCATATGCTTATGGATGTGAGAGAGTACCTAACTGGAGAGAGTGTGTGTGAAATAGAAAGAGTGACTGAAAAAAGTGTGTATGCGTGTGTGAAAGAGACATGGACAACACACGATAAAAGTAGAGAAAAAGCGTGTGTGTCTTATGTAAACATATCACACATGCATCTTCGACAGCGGAAGCAAGGAGAGGAGATAGTGTGTGGTTGTTTTCAACCGAGAGAGAAAAACCCCTAGAACGTGGCCAAGAGGGGTCTGACAAACAAGGGAGAGAGGTCGAGAGAGATGTACGGAGAAAATGCAGACATGGGGAGGAGAGAGTGTATGTTTGTCATAGAGAGATCCCCTGGAGATCGTGATGGGACTACATGGGTGGGATATCGAGTGACAAGGTGTGTGCGCAATAGAAGATATCCCGAGAGATATCGAGATAGATGTATGGATGGAAGGAGATAATACATGTGTTCCTGATGGCTAGTGAGAGATAATCATACTTAGGGGGGAGTGCGTGCGCCTATGATGGAATGAGGGATTATGGTACTTAGGGGGGTGCGTCTCACATAGAGAGAGAACAAGGGCGGAGAGTCTTAGATGGGTCTATGTAGCGCGAGCAAGACATGTGTATGTGTGAACCAGGGAGATATAAAGTTTGAGAGAGATAGAGGAGCCCCGATAAGGCTGAGTGGTGCGTCAGATAGCTGAGAGGGGAAATGAGATATTCCATCCTCTCGTTAATGCAGTGCATGTAAATTTTTTAGAAGTCAAACTTTGGAAACTTTGACTAGGTTTACACAAATGTTATTTATATCTACAATACCAAAGATACATCATACGAAACTACATCTCATGATGAATCTAATGGTATATGTTCGCTGTTCTAGATGTGATAGAGGCGAAGGTGTCCCGATGTTTTGATGAGATAACTTTTTTTTCTATGGGAATCGACTTTGACGATCTGACTACGAACGTGCGAAGACGTCGCGCCTTAGCAATTGCTAAACCAACTTCCAAGGGTTATTGACCACGCTGGAGCACAATCAACCTGACCACGAGGGTCTATTTCCTGCGAGCAAACGAAGAACAAGGAAGAAACTGAGATTGCAATCTAGATATTGCGAATATAAGAGGAAAGCTTTATTAATGAAGGTGGGGTTCTGTCACGCCTTGGTCTGGTTGTTGAACACAAATGAAGTACGCGAAGTTGCGGCTATGGCGAACTTTTGATCTAAACAAAACCCCAAGTCTAAACGATGCCCTAAGGGCTATACATATGGAGGAAGAGGGGGGAATTTCGTGGCCCTTGGGGAAGGGGTCCGAAACCAACCCTATCGCTTATTTCCCCACACATACAGACTCTAAAAACAGCCTATACTTAAGTATTTCGAAATTACATGGGCCTGGCCCAGAAATAAGGTGACGCAACACCTATAATAGCCTTTATGAAGTGGCATCTTGTATATTTCGTCCAAGGCTTCATGCACTCATTATGGTGGCTTCCAAGTCCTGAAATCATCACTTGTAACTCCATTCTTGTTCCCCTTGCGCATGCCATCGTCTCCATGCTTGATCTTGCTCCAATGTTCATCCATCTTGTCCAAGCTAGGTCCTTCATTTGCAAGCAAGACAAATGTATCCAATTTAGGCAGCATCATATTCTCATGAGCATTAGAATCATTACCAAGAAACGAAAGTACCTGATAATTTAATTGGCGTGCGCGAGCTCTAGTAATTGGTCCAGTATGTATAATAGCAGGGGTTGTGGGTGTAACAATGGTATTGATGTCCTCATCAAGATGTAAATGTTTTTCTCCACGTACATGGTCAAACTTTGTGATGTTTGACTTTTCAATAAATCTATATGCTATGGACCGAAGAGAGTGCCTAAGTCGAGAGAGATCAAGTGCGTGTGGAGGAGAATGAGTGAGTGTGCAAAAAGAGTACGTGTGTGAAAGAGAAAGGGACAACAAGCGATAAATTAGAGAGAGAGAGAGAGTGTGTGTGTTTTTGTTTCTTATGCAAACATATCACGCGTGCATCTCCGAGATAGAAAAGCAAGGTGAGGAGATACACAAAGATAGCTAGTGCGTGATTGTTTGCAATGGAGAGAGACACCCCTATAGCACATGTCCAATAGAGGTCTGGCCAACAAGGAACAAAGGTCGAGGGGGACGCATGGAGAACATGGAAGCATGGGGAGGGAGAGAGGGTGTGTTTGTGATAGAGAGATCCCCTCGAGATCATGAGGGGACTATATGGGTGGGAGATCGAGGGAGGTGCGTGCGCGATAGAAAGATGCCACGAGAGAAATCGAGATAGACCATAAACATGTTTGTGATGGAGACTAAGATTAGCTAGTCATTTACATATAGGGGGGACTGCATGTGCCTACAATTGAGTAAGAGACCATCATACTTGCCTAGGCATGAGATTGTGTGTGTGTGTGAGAGAGAGAGAGAGATGGAGAGAGAACGTGGGAGATGGATAGAGTTTTAGATGGGTCTATCGAGTGCGAGTGAGATATGCATGTGTATGTGTGACCCAGGGAGATGGAGAGTTTGAGAGAGAGGGAAGAGCTCCAAGACGACAGAGTGGTGCGTGAGAGAGTTACGGGTGACGAGCCAAGGAATTTGTGTGCGTACGATGAGTGCACCCAAGATATTTAGCTTGGACTAGAGAATCATACATAGTTTGCGAGAGAGACCTATAGATGGAGTATATATGCATGCGAACTAGAAAGACCCCCCCACACACACACAAAGAGAGAGAGAGAGAGATGGAGAGAGAGGGAGAGGGATCAACAAGGTTTGTGTATTGGATGGTGCGGCGAATTCAAGAGAGAGAGAGAGAGAGAGAGAGAGAGAGAGAGAGAGAGAGAGAGAGAGAGAGAGAGAGAGAGAGAGAGAGAGAGAGAGAGAGAGAGAGAGAGAGAGAGAGAGAGAGAGAGAGAGAAGAGAGAGAGAGAGAGAGAGAGAGAGAGAGAGAGAGAGAGAGAGAGAGAGAGAGAGAGAGAGCAGGAGTCCGGGAGAGGGGGAGGTCCCGCTTGATGCAAGAAAGACTGATATAAACCATGTTTCGATATAAACTTGCATTCAAATATTTAAATTGGAGAACATGTTGTCTCCAATCCACACATGAACATAGATATGCGTATATCAAACAACTTCATTAATTTGACTTTCAACATGTTCAGGGAGTACTATAATACTGTACAACATGCTACTCGATTGAGGTGTTCAATTTTTTATTTAGTTCACTATTTTGACCTGGTGAATGAGCTATTTCATTGAATCGAGATATTTCATTTTGGGTTTGATTCCTGTTTTTTAGTGGGTCAACTATTCGTCATATAGTAAATCATTAGCAACTAGCATGTAAAAACACATTACTCCCGAGCATCATCTCTCCATCTAAAAAAGAAGTGGCAAGCTTATTTTTCAAAATTTGATTCGAATTGACTTGGTAAGGTAGACCTGGATGCTCGTTCTCCTAAAATTTGAACGAACCATTAAACACCCTCTGCTCGGTGGAATTCGCCCGAGCAAATAAATGGGAGACGCGAAATTACCAGCCTATGTGGGACATGCATCAATTGGCCCATTGTACATCGAGGGTAGGTTCGTAACTTCATCCAAGCGCGCCTTCTCCTCGGCCGAAATGACATGTGCCGAATAATTCATAAACCATGGTTGGCAAAACACCCTCTCCTCGCCCGAAATAGCTCACGCCCACTATTTCAAAACACGCTCTCCTCGCCCGAAAATGCTCACGCCCACTATATTTCAAAACACGCCCTCCTCGCCCGAAAGCGCTCGAGCCAACTATATTTCAAAACACACCCTCCTCGCCGGAAATCGCACACGCCCAATATATTTCAAAACACGCCCTCCTCGCCCAAAATCGCTCGCGCCCACTATTTGGGAGAAGCAAAGTTACTCTACTATCCCCGACCCTCAGTACACAGACCCAAGCCGAGAAGCCTAAAGGCAGGGGTAGAACTGTAACTCCCCCCACATTTCAGACAAATGCGTCCGTAAGACATGGTTCCCCCTCCCAATTCCCCATTAATACCTCGTGCGCGCCAAATCACCTTCTCCCCGGAAGGTCCCTTCTCCCGAGCCGCGAAACCTGAGCCCCTCCTCCATGGCGCCCCCACCGCACCAAATTCATAGCCGCCCTCCTCTCTAATCCCGGAGACGCTGTGCATTTGCCGTCGTGCACTAGGCCATGTGCCCCTTACTCCGTGCTGCCAGAGCTGCCTCGATGACGGCTGCGTGAACCGTATCGGAGCCGATTCACCCCCACCGCTGTTCACGGCGCCGGAGCGGCACCAACTTTGGATCTGTCAAGAGCCCCGACGCTGCTTCCCCGTAGCCATCAACCATCGCGACATCTCTGCTCCCCTGCCACCGGTAGCCACCGCAACCACGCCGACCTCACCGACTCGGCAGCTGGTGATAGAGGCAAAGGTGTCCCGTCTTTCGATGAGATGGTGGCTATCGTTTAGGACGAAGTCGACTTTGACGATCCGACTACGAACGTGCGAGGACGTCGCGCCTTAGCTATCGCTAAACCAACTCCGAGAGGTTATTGACCACGCCGGAGCATGATCAACCTGACCAAGAAGGTCTGTTTCCTGCAGGCAAACGAAGAACAAGCAAGAAACTAAAATTGCAATCTGGATATTGCGAATATAAGAGGAAATCTTTATTGATCAAGGTGGGGTTCTGTGACGCCTTTGTCTGGTCGTTGAACACAAACGAAATATGCGAAGTTGCAGCTATGGCGAACTTTTAATGTAAACAAAACCCAAAGTCTAAACGACGCCCTAAGGGCTGTATATATGGAGGAAGAGGAGGGAATTTCGTGGCCCTTGAGGGAGGGGTCCGAAACCAACCCTAACTCTTGTTTCCCCACACATACGGACACTAAAAATAGCCTATACTTACGAAATTACATGGGCCTCGCCCAATAATAAGGTGACGCAGCACCTAGAATAGCCTATGGACGAATATTATGATGTGGCATCTTGTATATTTCGTCCAAGGCTTCATGCATTCAATATGGGGGCCTCAAAGTCCTGAAATCATCACTTGTAACTCTGTTCTTGTTCCCCTGCATGCCATCATCTCCATGCTTGGTCTTGCTCCAGTGTTCATCCCTCTTATCCATGACAGGCCCTTCATTTGTAAGCAAAACAAATGTATCCAATTTAGGCAGCATCATATTCTCATGAACATTAGAATCATTACCAAGAAACGAAAGTACCTGATAATTTAATTGGCGTCTGTGAGCTCTAGTAATTGGTCCAAGTATGTATAGCAGCAGGGCTGTGGGTGTAACAATGGTATTGATGTCCTCATCATCCTCCCCTTCTTGAAATGAAGTCGTCCTCGACGGAAGCTCATCTTCCTCATCCAAATAAGGCTTCAAATCTGCAATGTTAAAACTGGGACTAACCCCAAAATCTGCAGGCAGCTCAAGTTTATATGCATTATCATTTATTTTCTCTAACACCTTAAAAGGACCATCAGCACGTGGCATTAGCTTTGATTTGCGCAAATTAGGAAATCTATCCTTACGCAAATGTAACCAAACAAGATCTCCAGGAGCAAACACAACATGTTTGCTACCCTTATCTCCAACAAGTTTATATTTAGCATTCATACGCTCAATGTTTTCCTTAGTTAACTCATGTATTTTTAAAATCAATTCAGCATGTTCTTTAGCATCAAAATTAAACTTCTCCGAAGATGGAAGAGGCAACAAATCAATAGGTGCACGAGGTAGGAAACCATACACAATTTCAAAAGGGCACATCTTAGTAGTAGAATGCAATGAACGATTATAAGAAAATTCAATATGAGGCAAGCATTCTTCCCACATTTTCTTATTATTCTTCAAAACAACCCTAAGCATAGTAGACAATGTTCTATTGACTACTTCAGTTTGTCTATCAGTTTGGGGGTGACAAGTAGTACTAAAAAGCAGTTTAGTCCCCAACTTAGCTGTCGGTGTACTAGAGTAGGGGTACCCTAGTATCCCGAACTCGTGCACGGGCAGTGGCAACACCCCGCGGCAAGGCTTTCCTAGTGACCGCCAAGGTCCTCCGCGGTTCCTTTGGAGCCATTCAAGAACAAAGTATCTAAGCCAAGAAGACAATGCCCCGGCAAGAGAAGCTTGCCGGGAAGGCCACTCAAGGCACGCAGAGGACAAGACCCGGCAAGAGGAGCTTGCGGGAAGGCTCGATGACGACAAGCTCCCGGCGCGACAAGGATTCAGCCGCGGCAAGGTGCTTGCCGCGGCGCAACAACTCTCTTCATCTCGCTCTAGCTCATCCACCAACGTGTCGCCATGGAGCCATTCCAGGCGTGCGTGTCAAGAGGCTGTGCAGCCAGCGGGGAGCAGCGATAAGCGGCGCTGACGAGCTTACCATCGTGGCAAATGGTGGCTCACCTGACGGTCCCTGTTGCACTGTTTAGGTGATAGGGACGGGCATTTAATGTTTTTGTCCCTTGCCGTCAGAGTTAGGTATAGTACACTGTACACTGTACAAGTCGGTGTACCAACTACTGTTTTTCCATTTGTACCCTTATCTACGTTGCCACCTGTCGGTGACCCCTTGAGCCTATAAAAGGAGGCCCATGTGCAACGTAGAAAGGGTTCGGCTCAGTTAGGATTCGACTCATTCGAGACTACACACTCAAGCTAGGTTTTTGTAGCTCTTGGTGCTCCCTAGCAAGAACACAATATAATCGGATAAGCAACAAGTAGGAGTATTATCTCTCGGAGAGCTCGAAGCTGGGTAAACCGCTCGTGTGCATCGCCTCGATCTGCTCTTCGTGCAATCTCCGCCCCCCACCGAACCAAAAGGGACTCGGTCCGCCAAGTCCCATAGGTGTTCGTGGGTCACGATCAGCTTCCCCGACATCTTTTAAACGGCAAACAATTGACGAGTCGCACCTTCATGCAGTACGTCCAAGATCTTGGCGCCAAGGTCTGCTTCGCTTCTGTTGCTCACCCGAGAAGCAACGGTCAAGCGGAGAGGGCAAATGCTGAAGTGCTGCGAGGACTCAAGACCAGAACTTTCGACAGGCTGCGCAAGTGCGGAAGGAACTGGATCGAAGAGCTGCCGGTGGTTCTTTGGTCGATCAGAACGACACCAAATCGAGCCACTGGCCAGACACCTTTCGCTCTAGTCTATGGAGCAGAGGCAGTTCTCCCCACGGAACTCGTATACGGGTCACCTCGAGTGCTCGCTTATGATGAGCTTGAGCAAGAGAGGCTGCGACAAGATGACGCGCTGCTCCTTGAGGAGGATCGTCTTCAGGCTGCTGTACGAGCTGCTCGTTACCAGCAAGCTTTGCACCGCTACCATAGCCGCAAAGTTAGTGCCAGAAGTTTCGAGGAAGGCGACCTTGTTCTTAGGCGCGTTCAGTCCGCCAAGAATTCCAACAAGTTGACGCCTTGAAGTGGGAAGGCCCTTATCGGGTGAAAGCGAGTCACTAGGCTCGCATTGTCCGCCTTGAGACCGAAGATGGCGTTCGGTGAGCAACTCTGGAACATAGAGCATCTTCGTAAGTTTACCCATAGAGCGCGGTTGCGGAACCGTTCGGCAACCACCCTTTTGTACAAGTCTTGCCGATGTTGCATGTAATCCTTTGTACAAAGCCGGGCGCAGACCCCGTGCATCAGTAAAGCTCATGTGTTGCGCACAACTTGTCAATTTCATGCTTTCATAATCAATTTGCATGTGTTATCTGACATCTTGTGCAGCATCCACACCCGGTAAGCAGTAACGAGCCACGAGGCTCCATAACCTTATTTTCTCTTCTTTCTTCTCAAAAGAAAGGAAGGTTCCTTCGCCCACAAGTTAGCCGGGGGGGAAGGAGAAGATAATGGTGTGGACCGCCAAGCGTCGCTCGAGGAAGATTCGCCTTACCGGGAAGCAAACGACAGAAAAGCTAAGTTACCTAAGCTTGAGCAATCAACTTTTAAATTTTTAAGTTATCTTCCTCGAACGATAGTACTTTATATGGAAAACCTGTGCGCGGAGGAACCAACTCGTAGCTAGTCACGCCCTTACTTTGTTTCGAGTCCGCTCAACAACTTAAGTGAGCTGCAACTAGTTGCGACAAGGTTGCTTGTCGGAGGCGGCATCGCCAGCAGGCTGCTGATGTTCCGCACTTGGCGCTCGCGGCAAAGGTGCCCGCGCCGACAAGTTCCCTAAAAGCGTAGGGCACAAACATACAAAGGAAGGAATCAAGTAAAGGAAATAACATTGCAATCGTTGCCTAAGATAGAGTATATTACAAAATTAACTTGTCGCAGATCTAATAAATTGTTCTCCTAAACATGATCAGCAGCGACAAAGGAAAGATAAATTTGGCGGCCTAGTCTACACGGTCGCCATCGACCCTCTTGACCCCGCTCACCCTGTCCACAATGGGTGCGACAAGGGCCTTGAGCGCTTCAACGTCGGCAGTCGGTGGCAAGGACTTGAGGACGTTGGCGAAGCTGACGCCTGGATTGCGGAAGGCCACCTTCATCAACACCTTCTGAAGAGCCCCCGCACAGATTTGACGCGACTCGTCGGCCAGCTGCTTTGTGATCTCCTCCCGGAGCCGCTGGAGGGCCGTCACCACGCCCTTGAGGAACAGGCTAAGCTTGGCGCTGGGTTGAATGCGCTCGTCGGTGGAGTACCCAAGATCCACCATCCTCAGCTCCATCAGCTCCTTATCGATGGCGGCAGCAGTATCTACAAGACTCTCCGTCCAATGCATCACGTTCTCTCTGAAGGTATCCTGGGCGGTCGCGGCATTCGCCAGCAGCTCCTCGTTGGCCTTGATCTTCTCCAACAAACCCTCTTCCCGCTCCTTGGCGCCGTCCAGCGTCTCCGTCAAGGTGGCCAGCTTCAGCTCAAGATCTTCCTTGGAGTCCTTGGCGGCGTCGAGCTCTTTGATCCTCTCGGGAGCGGCCTGCAACTTCGCCAAGAGTGTAGGCGTCCTTCTCGGCCTTCGTGCTTCAGTGGCGACCTCCTCGCCGCTCTTCTGGAGGGTGGCCTCCAGCTGTGTCACCCTCGTCTCCAACTCCTTCTTGGCGGCCTCGGCAGCTGCGGCAGCGTCCTTTGCCTCCTTGAGAGCTCCGCCAAGTGTTTGCTCACGCACGGCAAGCTCTTCTTCATAGCTGTCGAGGTTGATCTTCCGCTGCGCCAGCTCACCTTCTTGCGCAGATAGCTTCTTGCCGACAAGCCTTTGCTGCTCCTCGACCTCAGCCTTCTCAAGAATGAAGGCTGTGCGCTCTTCGGAGAGTTGCTCCCGCTTCGCAACGCGTCGGAGGGCTTCTCGGTTTCTTGGCCGGAGCTCTTCAGCGCTTCTCCATGTCAGCTCCGCCCTCGCGACAAGTGCTTCCGGGACTCCAGCTTAGCTTGTCGGCGCGGTAGAGCGACAAAGAGCTTCTTCAAAGGCTGCTCCTCCTCGACTTCGCCATTGCTGCTGCTTGGCGCGTCAACCAGCGACAGCCCAGCGGAGGCGAGCAGCTCTTCGTCAAGTCTCTCCCTCGACCCGGCGCCACAGAGCTCGGCGCCCATGGGAGCTTGATGAAGACGCCGTCGCCGGCCTTGAGATAGGCGCCGGGCTGGGGCTCTTCGGAGCCTGGTGCTGCATCGGTGGCGGAGGGATCGGCGGTCGGTGTAGCGCCTGGCGCTCTTGCGGCCTCATGGTCGTCAGTACGATCGCCAGAACCCTCGCCAGCCTTTGAGGCGGCAGCCTTGGCGGCCTCCTCGCCGGCGGACCCATCGGCGCCAGCCTCTTCCTCCATGTTGGCGGCGTCGTCATTGTTGCCGCGCGCGCCCTCCTCGCCGGCAACCTCAGTCTCCATCGGCTCTCCGGCAGATGGATCTGATGATCAGAAAAAGAAAGAATAGTCAAGCGAATGTTCGAAAAGAAGAAAAAGAACCCAAGGGAAATTTTCAAGCAAGAAGATTACCTGCGATGGGATCTGTGGCCGCGGTCTCCACCACCGGAGGATCGACGGCGCTGCCCCTTGTCGGAGAAACTTCCCTTATCGGAGAAGCCTCCCTTGCCAGAGAACACTCCCTTGCCGGAGAATTCTCCCTTGGCGGCGTAGTTGAAGCAGACAGAATTTCGGGAGCGACTTCCGGGCCCTCCTGATGAAGCTGCTCTGCTCCTACACAAATCAACAAGTCAGATATCAGTAAAGAAGGAGCACCCATGCACACCAAACCATAAGAAATAAACCAAATACTTACGCTGGGGGCTGTGCTGGGGGCTGCTCTGAGGAAGGGTTGCCGGGTCCGGCAAGGGGGTCTCGGACGCACCTCCTGTCGCCACGGGGGGATCGTCTTCGATGACAACCACCGGGGTTTTGGCTCTCTTCGACGCTCTCTGAGCCAGTGTCCTGAAAAAGGAAAGAGTTCAGAATGAAGCAAATCAGATACGAGACAAAGCAGCAAATTGAAGGATTACAAGTACAGCGACAAGATCTTACTCTTCTTCTTCTTCCTCGGAGCTGAGAGCGGAGAAGTCGAATTCCGCTCCGCCTCCGGTGCGACGAGCTGGGAGAGTAGGCTCCCTCGGGCGCTTGGCGGGGCGGGGCCATGGTCCCGAAGGCCCGCTCCGATTCTTGTGGCGGCGTGTGGCGCTCCGCTGCAACATGAGCTTGTCATGGTGGAGCGCGTCGCCGGCGCGACGGCTGTTGGCCCGTCTGCCGCCCGCCACTTCCCGGTCTTGGAGGCGCCTTCTTGGTGGAGCTGCGGGCTCCTCCGTGATAAGCTACCTAAAAGGTGGGGAGGCGCCCGGCAGGCTCGCTCGGCTCAAGATCGGCTCGGCCTGCTCCTCCGCGCCCGGCAAGCTCCTCTCGGTCGGCAAGGCTTGCCGCCTCGGCTGCCTCCGCCTCCTCCACGGTGAACCCGAATTCACTAGCGGCAGCAGCTTCGCCGCCTCCTCCCGGCTGAGTGGCGTCGCGCTGCAGCTCGGCGTCGGTGGTGTCGCGGGTGAGCCACTTCTGCTCGTCGGCGCGGATCGGCACTTCTTCCAAGCTGTCGAAGAACTGCTGCACGACGTCGTCGGCGGGCTCTTGCCAAGTTGGAGCGATCCCATGGGAATCGCACAACGGCATCATCGCGCGGATGCGGTCAAGCGAAGAGTTGTTGCACAAAGGAACGACCCCCCTCGGCAACATGAACCACTCGGGGTGATCTGGGTCATGCTTGAACAGCTCCAGCAGCATCGCATCTAGCTCCAAGACGGTGAAATTCCAGTTGAGGCCCGGGCGCAGCCTCATGATGTCCGCCGCATTTTGGAACTCCCAAGCAGGTCTCCTCCTCTCCTGCAAGGGAGCGATGCGGCGGCAAAGAAAATCCGCGCCAACAGCACCTACAGTGAGTCCGGCATGCCTGAGGCGCAGGATCCGGGTCACGGCAATCTTCAACCTAGCATCCTCCGGCGCCAAGTTACTCCAATCGTTGCCACGCACTATGGGATTTTGGTATTTGGCGCAGTGAAGGGCTGCGGGTTCTCCTCGATGATCCAACACCAATCGGCTCTCCACTCCTCCCACTTGCTGCGGAGCTCTCCTTCCAGATATGCTTCTTTCTTGCCGATCCTAGAAATCCAAGCAATCCCCCCGGCAAGCGGCTCTCCTCTCTCAACGCGGGGCATGAAGAAGTGGCGGAAGAGGGCTACGTTTGGGTGGACTCCGACAAAGTTTTCGCAAAGGTGTGCGAAAACCGCCGTGGTCAGGACAGCGTTGGGGGTGAAATCAAGGAGGCAAAGACCGTAGGTGTTCATGATGTCGCAAAAGAATTCGGAAAAGGGCGGGCAGAGCCTGCAGTAGAAGAAGAGCGCGAAGAAGGGATACCCGACATAAACCTTCTCAGATGCGGCGGCGGAGATCACCCTCGTGCACGGGTGCGCCCGCGTCTCCATCGACCAGAAGAGGTAGTACCCCTCCCGCAGCTCCTTTGCGTCGAGCAGGGGTTGAAGGTGGCCTGCTCCTTCCGCAGCGCCGCGAGCCGCTGCGCCTCGGCCGACTTCACGCCTTTCCCCTTGTCGGCTTTTGTCGTGGAATTGTCACGGCAGATGTCCTCGTGAAAGGACTTAGTCGCAGGGCCATCGTATGGGTTAACTTAGAGGGGTTAAAGCGGACACAAAGACACGAGAGTTATACTAGTTCGGCCCCTTCGATGAAGGTAAAAGCCTACGTCTAGTTTGTGATGGGATTGATGTGATCTCGGCGACTAGGGAGCAATAGCTTCGCCTAAGCCTCGAATTATCTGTCCCTAAACCGCCGCCGGGTCGTCCCCTTATATACATGGGTTGGACGCCGGTCGGTCTCTGAGTCCCGAGGCGGCTCATACAAGTGTCCGCTCGGTCTCTTCTTTCTCTTATCTTACAACACAAGTTACATGGTTAAGGCGGTTTACTTTTATGGGCCCTAATCCGCCTGGGCTCCGTGCCTCATGCCTTCGTGGGCCTTAATTATGGATTTAGGTAAACCGCCCCTTCAGGCGGTTTATATTCAATAGTTATATCCCAACATTAGGCCCAGCATTGACTTGAACGGTTCATGTTAATCTTCAACATCTGAGGAAACTCTGAATCTCCCTTCATTATTCCGTAAACCGCCATCTGCTTGAACCGCCGTGGACGTCATCCTCCGACCACAAAGAACGGGCGCCTTTGCGTCATCCTTAATAAAGAAATCCAAACAGAAGATTCCCTTCATTTAATACTATCCCGAAATCGAGGCGACCGCTGCGCCATCCGCCGCTTTTAACTCCTCGATTCTCACGCTTGTCAATTACTCCGTTTCTTTATAAATAGACCGCGGGCCTTTCTCTTCTTTCTTCTTCGCGCTTCTTCTTCCCGCGACGCCCAGCTCAAGCTCCGCGTCGCCTCCGACCTTCGAACGCAGCGTCGCTGCTGTGCCGCTGCATCAACCTGATTGTACCAGAGGCTCTCGGCGCTCCTCCGCTATTCTGCGATCGGTAAGGCCCTCTTCAAGCCCTAGATCCGCATCCGAAGGTTCCTGTTCATCTCGTAGTTCATAGGTGTTCATCCTAGTTTCCTCATACCTGCTCGCCATGGCCGTATGATTCAACCGTAGTATACATCTCATGCGGCGCGATCGCCCCCGCCGCTTTAATTCTTTGTGCATCTTTCTTTTCGTTCAGATCCTCTTGTTTAGAACGCACGAACCTTCCTGCCCTTTATAAGGCTTGCATAGGTCGCAGAATTTTTTCTTCATCAATCTTGGTAGATCCAAATTACCTCCATTCGCATGTGAAACCTGTTTCATCCACACTTAGTAGATTTTCCATTCTGTCTCTTTGGGCGGTTTGACTTTTGATAGCTTAATCCGTCATACTCCATTAGTCCTTAGTTAAACCGAATTGGAAACTGGCTGCAATTGCGGTTTAACATTGTATAATGTGTCGAACGTTGACGGTGAATCGCTTTTTCACCTTTCCTTTCGCAGTTTAGTCTTCGGAATGGCCAAACAATTCTCAGCTTGCAATTGGGTCCGGTCCAAGATCACCGAGACGCAACTCAGCGGATCGCCACCACCGGGCGCTTTAGCTTCCAAAATGTCCTCCATGGCGGGTTCGGATGCGAATGCCCTCCCGATCCGCAAGAAGGAGAAGTAATTGTGTTTACGCAGCACTTAGACCGGGGATTCTGCCCGCCCGGATCAAAATTCTTTCGGGATGTCCTTGCAAGTTTTCAACTCCATCCACAGGATATTGGTCCGAACTCTGTGTCAAACATATGCAATTTCCAAGTTTTCTATGAAGTCTACCTTCAAGAAGAACCATCGTGGAGCTGTTTCGGGATTTCTTTCACTTGAACCGCCGTCAGAATTTTCGGATGGTCCTAACACGAGCTGGGCGGCGTTTCAATCCGTAAAAGGAAGGAAGTAGACTTTCCTCACGCCAAACACCATAGCCATCCGAAGGATTGGAACCAAACCTGGTTCTCTTGCCAAAATACTGCTCCTAACAACGAGAATCCTTTGCGGGTTACCGCCCTCACCGCTTAGCAACCATCACCCGTTGCCTTCACGCTTGACCACCATGAGCGGAAGAATTTTGCGCCTCAAATTATCAAGCTCCGGCTCTAATGGCCAATGGCTTAAGCGGTGTGGACCTTGTGCGATGTTGGGTTTCTTGGGGCATCTTGCCATTAAGCCGCCGGCCGGATTGATGCACGAATACTCGGCAGCCTCCAAGACCCTCAAAGGCGTCACGAGCTACCAATAAGCGAGCTTGAAGTCATAGAGGCGGTGAAGAGGATGCTTGATGAACCGATCTCTGCTCGCAGCCAAACGGGTTGGCCCCTTACGTGTTGCCAACAAACCGCCTGCGGTAAGGCTCTGCTCACCGCTTTTCTGACATTAATGCCTTATTGATATATATTAATCCTTGTTACCTCTCAGGCTAACAGCTCCTTCTGGAAGCGGACCAAACCGGCCCGGGCTCCGCGTGTAAAGTCCAAGACCACCAAGAAGGCTGGCAAGAGGAAAACCGCCGAGTCTTCTGATCCGCCGGAAGATGAAGATTCAGAAGCTGAGGTAAAGCTTGATATCATCACGAGGGAGTCGCCGTAAACCGACTCTCCTCTTTGTGTCTAGCCCTAAGATTGTTTCTTCTTGCTTGTAGCTTGTCCCTTTTTATTCTTCCTTTTACTGACAATTTTAACTCCCAGGAAGATGCTGAAGCCAGTCATGCCGACCCTGTTGAGGTAATCTTTCTTTCTTCCAAATCCGATCTCGTGCCGGTTAAAAGAATTCGCCGCACAGTCCGGAAAGTGAAAAAATCTCATTCCTGTGCTCATTTGAATCCAAACCTTTCCTTGAAGACACAGCAGGCTGAAGAGCGCCGTACGACCCGGCACAGTGGTCAACAAATTACATCGTCCGGTTTACCCGATACACCAACCCGGAAGCGTCGTCCAGAGGTGATTTGTTCTCCTGAAAAGCGTTATCCTTTGAAAGGTTTCTTCCGATATCCTCTCAATCCGTCTGACCCGAATTATCAGGCCTCTTCCAACTCATCTGGCGGTTCATCAACCACTCAACTGCCTCCGCTTAAAGTTGCTGCAGGGTAAGCACCATACTTCTGCCAAGCCAATTCGGTTTATATTTGCGCGGATGTTGATCCGGAGAAGATCCCAGAGCAGCATGGCGAAAATCCTGAAGTCGCTAAAAATAGCTCTGCCGGGTTGAACCAAGACGACAACGCTGATCCGCCAGAGCTTGAGCCGGATGCCCAAGTGGAAACCTCACATCCTGCTCCACCGAGTCCGGCCACAGAGCGGGTCGTAATTGTTGAACCGCCGAGCCCAAAGAAGACCGCCAATCTGACCAGCCCGGCCAAAAATGATGACGTTATAGTGACGGGCACTGGCTACACCACCCCTAGCCAACCGGTCGCTTTAGCAAAACATAGCACCAAGGAAGAGTCTACTACCATGAGCAAAGAGAAGGGGAAAACCGATCTGTCAGCTTATGACAACCTCTCTGCCCAAGAACTTCACTCCGGTTTTCTGAACCGACTCTACACAAGTCGTGACTTTGAAGCCGGTCTGGTAAATCGTATGAAGGAACGCTATGAGGTAAGGAGTTATGCCTCTCTTGTACTTTTGCTGTGCAGTAGCCCCCAAGGGTCGGTTCAACTTAGCATAATTAAACCGGCACGTAGCTTTGTATAGAACCCATACGCTTTAAACTTCAGTGCTGTAGCCCGCAAGGGCCGGTTCAACTTAGCATAGTTAAACCGGAACTTAATTTCTGTATCCCCATAGCAAACTGAGATCAACTAGCCATTAGCCCCCAAGTGCCAAGTTGAATACTTGTATTGAGCTTGGGACTTTATAATGAAACAACTAACGTGCTCCATTTGTTATCAGAATGAGATATACCAGCAAACCGTACAACTCAAGGACCTTCGTGCCAATCTGGAGACTCAACAAGCAGAAACCACCAAGGCCAAGGATGAATTGAAAACCGCTTTGGCCACTATGGAACAACTCAAGGAGTGGTATAAATCCGAGCAGGCCAACTGGGACATCGAGAAGACCGGTTTGAAAAAACGGGCGGAAGATGCTGAAACGACTCTTAAACCGGTGATAGAAGAGCTTACCAGACTAAAGCGCCAGATTCACGCCATGACCTCTGCCATCTTTGGTAAGAAAATTTGCACTGATTACCCCTGTTTTGATATTTCCTCCGGTTTAACCTGAACTGTCTGAAACGGTACAGGGAAGCGTATTGCTCATCTGGGCTCTGATGTTCGGAAGAAGCTCAAGGCCGCTTATACGCTGATTGAGCAGCTGTATACCGGCGCCCAGCGAGTCATATGTGCCACATCGTACGACAACACAGCTCCGTCCTTGATCAAAGATACCTTTGGACCGGCTATCCATGATTCGGCACAGCTTGAAGAGTTGAAACGATCCATGCCCGGGCTGGCACCTTCATTGGCTCTAACTCGCGCCAAAGGCGTGGATAGCGGACCTTGACCCGCCGACATAGCCAAGGGTTTCCCAGCGCTCAAGAGAACGGGAAGCCTTTGATAATGACTCCTCGAAGCGAATAACAAAGGAGATCGTCCTGGCGAGTCAAGCGGCAGCAGGTTAAGCCAACTGGCGGTTCACCGCTCTTTCTACGACGCGAACAACAAGCGGGTGGAGTTTGTCATTCCGAAGTGCGAGCCTTGTTCCTCCAATCCATAAGCACACTTATGCCCTCAGCGTTGATCCGGCTGAGCTTATAAGTGAAGAGGCTGTCTTTCGGGCCTTAAACGGATTGACCTGGTCTACCAACGACTTCCGGCCTTTGGGTGATGAAGAGGAAGAAGTTGAACCGGCGCGAGACCCCTCTTCCTCACGCCAACCCGGCGAGGAAGCTTAATCCGTCAGCGGGTGATGCATCGAAGCTGCTAGTCATAACGCCATGTGAAATACCGGGCCTTGGAAGGCTTTGTAATAGAATAGCTTGACACTTTGTTTTTGAACATGCCTTTATGCCCTCGACCAGAACCTTCGAGCGGAGGTGCTGATACTTTGGATTGAAACCTTCAATTTATTTTGCCTGCAATCACAACTTTTTAAACTGCCACGGCGGCTTGTGTCGCCAGCCGGCTTGTGATGCTTATATACTTATATAAGAAAACATTGATGTATATGATCAAAACTTTGTGATACAAAAATACCGCCAGCTGTCGGGCATGCAGTTATTGAGCCAACCCTTGAAGCGGAGGTTGCATAAACCATTACCGTCCAAGGAGACAACAGCTCCTAGCTTTAGAATGCCGGTTTACCAGGTAAACCATGCGGGGTCATATTAAGCCCCCTGTTACTCCATGATGGGATGTTTAACAGGAAAAAAACAAACTGGAAAAGTTATCATCGGATTTAAACAATAAACCAAATTCCGTCAATCGACTGGTTGAACCGATTTAAAGGACAATTATAAGAGCAATAAAGGAGCATAGGCAATGATAAAAATGTTTGCCAAAAGAGGCTTTACTGAGCCGATCAGATGGTGTTACCATGGTCGGACACGACCAAGCTCCCAATAAGGTGTAGCTATGGTTCAAGTCAGCCAGGTCCCCAACCGAAACCGTGGCATTATGCCGATCAAGTGGCGTGGCAATGGTTGGGTTCACCAAGCCCCAAGTGACTCTATGACCTTAGGCCGACCAAGAGGCGGACTGGTTCAGATGTGACCATGTCCCCAAGTGATCTGGTGGCTTTCGCCCATCAAAAGGTGTTGCATTGGTTCGGACACGACCAAGCCCCCAGATGACATAAAAAACTTCTGAAAAGCAAGATCAAGGGATAAACCGGAGGCTGCTTTGAGACAACAACTCCATGTACCCAAACCGGATTTTTACAGAACGGATACCCTGCTTTAGCCGAGGCTCCGGTTTATTGCTTTTATTCATAAATATACATTGTCATAATATGTACATAAGTAGAGCCGATGGCTCAGGTATAATAAGGCCGAAGATGAGCTATGTTCCATGGCCTGTTGGTCTCCTCTTCTGACGTGCGTGAGTCTTTACGCTCTCGAACATCAATCAGATAGTATGACCCGTTGTGCGGATTCTTGCTGACCACAAAAGGCCCTTCCCAAGGTGGGGATAGCTTGTGCATATCTGTCTGGTCTTGAATGAGCCGAAGCACCAAGTCTCCTTCCTGAAAGGTTCTGGTTCTAACCCGCCGACTGTGATGCCGACGAAGATCCTGCTGGTAAATCGCCGAACGAGCAGCCGCCAAATCTCGCTCTTCATCCAGTCGATCCAAAGCGTCCTGCCGTGCAGCCTCGTTATCTGCCTCAACATAGGCTGCCACGCGAGGTGAGTCATGATGGATATCGCTGGGAAGGACCGCCTCCGCTCCATAGACCATAAAGAACGGTGTGTATCCAGTGGATCTGTTAGGGGTAGTATTTATACTCCATATCACAGATGGTAGCTCTTCTACCCAACAGCCCGGCGCCCTCTCGTAAAGGGACCATAAGCGGGGTTTGATACCTCTCAAGATCTCTGATTAGCTCGTTCGCTTGACCATTGGACTGCGGGTGGGCCATCAAGAAACGTCAAGCGGATGTGCTCACGTTCACAAAACTCTCATGGCACCCTTGGAAAAATTGGTGCCATTATCCGTGATGATCTTGTGTGGAAATCCAAACCGGAAGATCACCCTTTTATGGCCCGAACCACCGTGGCGCATCACACTTGCTAATGTGCTCGCCTCGACCCACTTTGTGAATTTATCAACTGCTACCAAAGCAAGTGTGTTTTCTTGTCCTTGGACCTTTTAAAGGCCCCACCATGTCCAGCCCCAAGTCGCAAACGGCCAAGTAATTGGAATCATCCTCAATTCACAGGCGGTATGTGAGCACGTCTAGAAAACTTCGGCAACCATCACATCGCTGACCAGATCCTCCGCATCGGCATGGGCAATCAACCAATAAAACCATGGCGGAACGCTTTGGCCACCAAGGACTTTGAACGGCATGGTGGCCACGGTCCCCTTCATGGATCTCGCGCAATATCTCACAGCCTTCCTCGGGGACACACAACGCTGAAGCATACGACACACTCGCAATGATGCAACTCGCCATTAACAATGGTCATAGACTTAGACCGCCGAACTACTGCCGGGCCAACGTCTCATCTTCAGTACTCGCCCGGTCATGTATGCCAAATAAGGGGCGCCCAATCCGAATGACATGCAAGGCTGCCACCAACTGAGCCTCCGGATCAGGAATAGCCAAATCTACTTCATCAGGAAGCTTGACTGACGGATTGTGCAGTACATCAAGGAAGACATTGGGCGGGACCGGTTTGCGTTGAGAGCCCAGCCGGCTTAAAGCATCCGCCGCTTCGTTCTTCCGACGATCCACATGGTCCACCTGATATCCTTTAAAGTGACCTGCAACAATATCCACCTCCCGACGATATGCAGCCATGAGTGGATCTTTGGAATCCCAAGTACCCGATACTTGCTGAGCCACCAAGTCCGAGTCACCAAAGCACTTAACCCGGCTTAGATTCATCTCCTTAGCCATCCGGAGACCATGGAGCAAAGCTTCATACTCAGCTGCATTGTTAGTACAAGGGAACATTAAGCGGAGGACGTAACAAAACTTTTCAGCTCGTGGGGAAGTCAACACAACTCCAGCCCCCGAGCCCTCCAATTGCCTGGACCCGTCAAAGTGGATGGTCCAATAGGTATGATCCGGCTTCTCTTCGGGTGCTTGCAACTCCGTCCAATCATTAATGAAATCCACAAGTGCTTGGGATTTTACTGCTGTCCGAGGTACATACCGTAAACCGTGCGGCCCAAGTTCTATGGCCCACTTAGCAATCCGCCCAGTTGCTTCTCGGTTCTGTATGATATCGCCCAAGGAGCTGAATCGACCACCGTGATGGGATGCCCTTGAAAATATTGCTTCAGCTTCCGCTTGCCATAAAAACTCCATATACCAGCTTCGCCAATGCGGATATCTCGCTTAGACTCAATGAGCACCTCGCTGATGTAATAAATCGCCGTTGAACCGGATATTCCTTCCTGCCTCCTTCCGCTCTACCACAATGGCTACGCTTAACTGCCTGGCATTAGCAACAACATATAGCGAAGCGGCTCTTTGTCAATGGGAGCGGCGAGAACAGGCGGGTTGGCCAACCGCCGCTTTAAATCCTCAATGCTTCATCGGGCGGTGAACTCGGACAAACTGATCCGTCTTCTTGACATCGATACAAAGGAATGGCCTTCTCCGAGGCGGTGATAAACCGGCTTAAGCGGCAATCCGACCCCCAAACGCTGGACATCATTGATGCACTTTGGCTTAGCCAAGGAGGTGATAGCCGTAATTTTCTCGGATTAGCTTCAATCCCCTGTTGGACACAAGAAAACCCAACAACTTGCTCGCGGAACACCGAAGACACATTTGCGGGTTAAGCATCATCTTGTACACCCATAAGTTGTCAAAAGTTTCTTTTAGATCCTCAATCAATGTCTCCTTCTTCCTTGACTTAACCACAATATCATCCACATAAGCATGCACGTTACGGCCGATCTGTTCGTGCAAGCAATTTGTCTTATAGCGATAAGTTACTTGGGCGCTCTTGAGCCCAAAAGGCATAGATACATAGCGAAGGCTCCAAAAGGAGTGATAAATGCCGTCTTCTCCTGGTCCTTAACCGCCATCTTAATCGATGATATCGAATACGCATCCAAAAAGCTCAAGCGCTCACAACCCGCCGTAGCATCAATAATCTGATCAATGCGGGAGGGCGAAAGGATCTCTTTGGACAAGCCTTGTTAAGATCTGTAATCCACACACATCGCCAAGTGCCATTCTTCTTAAGGACCAACACCGGATTAGCAAGCCACTCGGATGGAAAACTTCAGCGATAAACCCTGCTGCTAAGAGCACAGCAACCTCCTCTCCAATGGCCTTGCGCCTTTCCTCGTTAAACCGGCGAAGAAACCGCTTTACCGGTCTGTACTTGGGATCAACATTAAGAGTGTGCTCAGCGAGTTCCTCGGTACACGGCATGTCAAGGCTTCCATGCAAAATGTCCGATTCTCACGGATGAACTCGATGGCGCGCTTTCCTATTTAGGATCCAGTTTAGCGATGGTGAACTGCTTGGACGAATCGCCGGGCACAAAATCAACAAGTTTAGTCTCAGCCGCCGATTTAAACTTCAAATCCGGATCGTGCTCTGTAGTTGGCTTCTTCAACGGGGTCATATCCGCCGGATCAACATTGTCTTTATAATACTTTAGCTCTTCAGTGGCACAAACCGACTCTGCGTAAGCCGCATCACCTTCCTCGCACTCCAAAGCGATCCTGCGGCTCCCATGAACCGTTATCGTCCCTTTGTGACCCGGCATTTTTAGCTGCAAATAGACATAACAAGGCCGTGCCATAAACTTAGCATAAGCCGGCCGCCCAAATAGGGCGTGGTAAGGGCTTTGAATTTTCACCACTTCAAACGTCAATGTTTCTGATCCGGAGTCATGTTCATCCCCAAAGGCCACCTCCAGAGCTATCTTACCGACCGGGTATGCTGACTTGCCAGGCACCACACCGTGAAACACCGTGCTGGACGGCCTGAGATGCTTATCCGTTAACCCCATACGTCGGAAGGTCTCGTAGTACAGGATGTTGATGCTGCTCCCTCCATCCATAAGCACCTTGGTAAACTTGTATCCTCCCACCTGAGGTGCCACCACTAGGGCTAGCTGACCCGGATTGTAAACCCGGGGAGGATGATCCTCTGCTCCATACAATAGGCTGCTCGACCAGGGTAGGTAATGCGGTGCGGCCGGTTCAACAACATTGACTGCCCGCTTCAAAGTTTCGGTCTCGCTTGTCCAAGCTGGTGGTAAAGACATGGTACTCGTCCACCGTTCAACCGCCGGATTACTTTGATAACCCGGCTGCTGCTGTTGTTGATTGTAACCACCTTGGTTACGATTGTTACGATTGTCCGATTGTTCGCCCGGCCGGATTACCACGAACCCCGGGCGAATTTCCTCCACCGTAACCGGGCGGACCACGAACCGCCGCCGGGCCCTTGATCATACCGGAAAGCATTAGAACTTTTGAACTCCTGCATAATGTAACAATCCTTCCAGAGGTGGTTTGTTTGGCGCCTCCTTCGTCCCATGCTTCGCATAGGTTGATTCAATAGATAATTCAAGCGATCCGGATTGTGACTTGGCGCACCGCCCCGGTTTGATTGCTTACCCTTGCGCCGTTGACCCTTGTCCTGTGCGTTGGTGTTGGCTACGAAGCCCATGTTTCTGTTTGCCTTACGCTTGTTTCCTCCATTTCCTGCCGACTGATGCTGCTGGCCTCTTGAGTTGTTGTTCTGTTTTCCCTTCCCTATTTCATCATCCTCCTCAGACTCGGGATCCTTGGTACTATCAGAATCAGCATACTTTACTAAAACGCCCATGAGAGTGCCCATGTCATTGCAAAAACGCTTCATGCGACCCAGCTTCAACTTTAATGGTTTGAACCGGCAGTTGCCTTCTAGGGTTAAGATCGCGGAATCAGGGTTGATCCGGTCTGAAGAATGTAAAACTTCCGAAACGCGGCGCACCCAATGGGTTGTGGATTCTCCCTCTGCCTGGACACAAGCCGCCAAATCCACCACAGACATGGGCTGTTTACAGGTGTCTTTGAAATTTTGAATGAACCGGGTCCGCAACTGGGTCCATGAACTGATGGAGTTGGGCGGCAAGTTCTTCAACCAAGTACGGGCCGTACCTTCTAACATCATGGTGAAATACTTCGCACACGCAGCTTCATCCATATCCAGCATCTCCATGGCCATCTCATAGCTCTCTATCCATGCTTCTGGAGCCAAATCGGCGGTATAATTGGGCACCTTGCGTGGCCCTTTGAAGTCCTTGGGAAAACGTACATTGCCTAAAGCGGGGATGAGGCAAGGCACCCCCAAAGAGCCAGATGTAACCCCAGGTTCGAAGATGGTCGGTCGAACCGACGCAAGCTGATGATCCTCATGTTGTGCTGCTAACTCGGCCTCCCTACGTGCCCTGGCCCGGTCCACCACCACTTGAGCGTTTTCGAAGCCACCCGCCGGGTTGTTGCCGCGAGGCGGACCGCGCTGCGCATTGCTTGACACGGCCGGTTCGTCTGCGTGCCAGCTATAGCTCCGGCTTGGCGGGGGTGGAGTGGATCCGATCCCGATCTGTATGAATCGCTTCTGTTGAGCTGTGGCCGCCGTCTGAGGAGCTCTTTTGCGGCGTGTTTCTACCGCTGCGGTGAATCGCCTCCAACCGCGCGCAGCCGCAACAAGGTTATCCATCGGGTTGGAGTAGTGACCGGAGGTGTGCACAGCACTGGGCGCTCCGACATGATGGCGAGGCAGATCTATCACACGGGACTGAATCGGTAGCGCCCGTCCAGTGCTTCGGCGGTTCACCACCGCGGCGGATTCTGGTCCCTGCCTACAGGGTATTGAAGAGGTCTCTTCCTCGAAAACCGAAGGCGCGACGGATCTGTACTTTCTTTTCATGACTTCATGTGACGCGTTACGATCCAAAGATGAGCCTATAAGCTGCGCATCCAGCGGCCCGTTCGCCGCCATCCTCACGCCCGCGGCTGCCGATCCGCTTTACCCTTAGTGATTTGTTCCTTCACCTTTGCAATCTCCGCGTTGTGTAGGTCTTGATCCGCGGATTAGCCTCGCCATGAGCACAGCCAATCGTCGAATAGCTCGATAAAACTTGAGCGGTGGGGCTTACGAGGCCTCCTTCGGGCTGCCATCACGCTGCTGAACCGGCGACCATGGGCGCCATGATCGAAGAGTGAAGCGCCGCTTGTGTACCGCCATGAAGATTCCAACCCGGTTGGGCAGATCAAAGGGTCGGAATACTCTCACCGTTGGAACAGCCCCGATCGGCCATCTTGCGGCTGATACAGAGACTCGGTTTCTCCGGTCGACGACTCGTCATCGAGTAGACAATAGTTTCGCCGTCGGATGCTGATCCGCCCTCACGGTCTCCTCCGTGGATGACTCCCACGAAGCACGCTTGACGGCCGGTTTAGCTGGGGCAGGATTCTTCTTTGCCCGCTGAGCCGTCTCGGCGAGGTCGGTGCAGATGTCCGCCCAGCCCGGCTCACCGATCTTGCCGATGAACACGTGTATGCCACCAAAGGGGACCCGGTACCGTACTCAATCGAGCCGCCTCGGGCCCGATCTGCAGATTGCCGATGTAGAGCTTGCCATGACGACTCTTAGTCATCCGGCCCACAAAGATAGCCTTCGAGTCCTTCGAACTTGCCCTCTAAGATCATCAAACCATCGTGCGATAGCCCCACGGTGGGCGCCAACCGTCGTGGAATTGTCACGGTGATGTCCTCGTGAAAGGACTTAGTCACAGGGCCATTGTACGGGTTAACTTAGAGGGGTTAAAGCGGACACAAAGACACGAGAGTTATACTAGTTCGGCCCCTTCGATGAAGGTAAAAGCCTACGTCTAGTTTGTGATGGGATTGATGTGATCTCGGCGACTAGGGAGCAATAGCTTCGCCTAAGCCTCGAATTGTCTGTCCCTAAACCGCCGCCGGGTCGTCCCCTTATATACATGGGTTGACGCCCGGCCGGTCTACAGAGTCCCGAGGCCGGCTCATACAAGTGTCCGGCTCGGTCTCTTCTTTCTTTTATCTTACATCACAAGTTACATGGTTAAGGCGGTTTACTTTTATGGGCCCTAATCCGCCTCTGGGCTCCGGGCCTCATGCCTTCGTGGGCCCTAATTATGGACGAGGGTAAACCGGCCCCTTCAGGGCGGTTTATATTCAGCAGTTATATCCCCAACAGCTTTCGGAGCCATGGCGGAGGTGGTGGAGGAGTCCGACGGCGTTGATGGCGCCGGTGGCAATGGGGGGCGGGGCGTCGCTCTCTTCGGACTTGAGAAGAAGGGGGGAGCGGCGGTGGTTTTTGAGATGTGATAGCAATGGTAAGGTGGGCGTCTTGCCCCTGTTTCCCCTGCTTATAAGGAGGGAGAGGGGGCGGACGTTCCGCTTTTCCAATTAATGAAACCCCCACGATCTCTCCCCACGACGCCGCAGTCGACGCGTGCTGTTCGTGGGAGACGTGGTGGGTCCGGAGCGAGTAACGGCGTGATCTAGGCCGCGCGTGCCTGCGCACTGTTTTGGGCCTGGCCCAACAGAGCTCGGCGCCGTGTGTGGCCCAGGCCCGGGGGCTCCTGTCGGTGTACTAGAATAGGGGTACCCTAGTATCCCGAACTCGTGCACGGGCAGTGGCAGCACCCCGCGGCAAGGCTTGCCTAGTGACCGCCAAGGTCCTCCGCGGTTCCTTTGGAGCCATTCAAGAACAAAGTATCTAAGCCAAGAAGACAATGCCCCGGCAAGAGGAGCTTGCCGGGAAGGCCACTCAAGGCACGCAGAGGACAAGACCCCGGCAAGAGGAGCTTGCCGGGAAGGCTCGGTGAGCGACAAGCTCCCGAGCGCGACAAGGATTCAGCCGCGGCAAGGTGCTTGCCGCGGCAGGCAACCTCTCTTCATCTCCGCTCCAGCTCATCCACCAACGTGTCGCCATGGAGCCATTCCAGGCGTGCGTGTCAAGAGGCTGTGCAGCCAGCGGGGAGCAGCGATAAGCGGCACCGACGAGCTTACCATCGTGGCAAGCGGTGGCGCACTTTTGACGGTCCCTCCTGTTGCCTTTGTTTAGGTGACGAGGACGGGCATTTAATGTTTTTGTCCCTTGCCGTCGAGTTAGGTATAGTACTTTGTACCTTTGTACAAGTCGGTGTACCAACTACTGTTTTTCCATTTGTACCCTTATCACGTTGCCACTGCCGGTGACCCCTTGAGCCTATAAAAGGAGGCCCATGTGCAACGTAGAAAGGGTTCGGCTCAGTTAGGATTCGACTCATTCGAGACTACACACTCAAGCTAGGTTTTTGTAGCTCTTGGTGCTCCCTAGCAAGAACACAATATAATCAGACAAGCAGCAGTAGGAGTATTATCTCTCCGGAGAGCTCCGAAGCTGGGTAAAATGCTCGTGTGCATCGCCTCGATCTGCTCTTCGTGCAATCTCCGCCCCCCACCGAACCAAAAGGGACTCGGTCCGCCAAGTCCCATAGGTGTTCGTGGGTCACGATCAGCTTCCCCGACATTAGCACATAAACATCTCCAAAAGTGGCTAAGGAATTTAGTATCACGATCTGAAACAATAGTATTTGGCACACCATGCAAGCGAATAATTTCCCGAAAGAACAAATCAGCAACATTAACAGCATCATCGCTTTTATGACATGGTATAAAGTGTGCCATTTTCGAAAATCTATCCACGACAACAAATATGCTATCCCTCCCCTTCCTTGTTCGAGGTAAACCTAAAACAAAGTCCATAGATATATCCTCCCAAGGAACACTAGGTACAGGCAAAGGCATATATAAACCATGAGGATTGAGTCGTGACTTAGCTTTTTGACATGTAGTGCAGCGAGCAACAAAACGCTCAACATCCCGTCTCATCTTTGGCCAAAAGAACTGTGTAGCAAGTACCTCCTCCGTCTTCTTCACGCCAAAGTGTCCCATTAATCCTCTTCCATGCGCCTCCTGCAACAACAAAAGACGAACAGAGCTAGCAGGAATGCATAGCTTGTTAGCACGAAACACAAAGCCATCATTAATAACGAACTTGTTAAATGTTCTTCCTTCTTTACAATTGTGCATTACATCTTTAAAATCAGCATCATGCACATATTTATCTTTGATGGTCTCCAAACCAAATATTTTGAAGTCAAGTTGTGAAAGCATAGTATAGCGATGATACAAAGCATCAGCAATAACATTTTCTTTACCCTTCTTGTGTTTAATGACATAAGGGAAAGTCTCAATGAAATTCCACCCAATTAGCGTGTCTACGATTCAGTTTAGCTTGACTTATAATATGTTTCAAAGATTCATGATCAGAATGTATAACAAATTCTTTGGGCATAAATAATGTTGCCATGTCTCTAAAGTTTGAACAAGAGCATATAATTCTTTATCATAAGTAGAATAGTTCAGACTAAGCCCACTCAATTTTTCAGAAAAGTATGCAACAGGTTTGCCATCTTGTAATAACACACCTCCTAATCCAATTCCACTAGCATCACATTCAAGCTCAAAAGTCTTATTAAAATCAGGAAGTTGGAGTAAAGGAGCATGTGTCAACTTACCTTTCAATACCGTGAAGGCTTCTTCCTGTACGGTACCCCAAACAAAAGGCACATCCTTCTTTGTAAGCTCGTTGAGAGGTGTAGCAATGGTGCTAAAATCTCTCACAAAACGCCTACAGAAACCAGCGAGTCCCAGAAAACTCCTCACTTGTGTGACCGTTTTGGGCTGCGGCCAACTCTCAATAGCTTCAATCTTGGCTTTATCAACTTCAATTCCCTGTGGAGTAACAACATAGCCAAGAAAAGATACTCAGTCGGTGAAAAAGGTGCACTTCCCAAGGTTACCAAGCAAACGTGCATCACGAAGAGCAATAAAAACAACACGTAAATGTTCCAAATGTTCTTCCAAAGATTTGCTATAAATCAGTATATCATCAAAATAGACTACCACAAATCGTCCAATGAAAGCACGTAAAACTTCGTTCATTAGTCTCATGAAAGTACTAGGTGCATTAGTTAACCCAAAAGGCATGACTAACCACTCATCTAAACCAAACTTAGTTTTAAATGCTGTTTTCCATTCATCTCCCAATTTCATACGAATTTGATGGTATCCACTACGCAAATAAACTTTGGAGAATATTGTAGAGCCGCTCAATTCATCAAGCATATCATCTAGCCTAGGAATAGGATGATGATAACGAATAGTAATAATACTAATGCCTCTACAATCAACACACATACGCGACGTACCATCCTTTTTAGGCACTAGTATAATAGGAGCAACACAAGGACTAAGAGATTCGCGTATATAACCTTTGTCGAGCAGCTCCTGTACTTGACGCATAATCTCCTTCGTCTCCTCTAGATTGGTACGGTATGGTGCACGGTTGGGTAGCGATGCACCGAATTAAGTCAATTTGATGCTCAATCCCTCGAATAGGTGGTAATCCGGTGGCACATCTTGTGGGAAGGCGTCGTGAACTCTGCAAAATGTTAGTGACAGCGAGGGGCAAAGAGGAAGGAATGTCCTCGAATGAAAATAATGCCTCTTTGCACACAAAAGCATAGCAAACAGATTTGCTAAAATCTAGCTCATCAATATCAGATTTGGTGGCAAGTAAACATGCACTTTTCAATTTAATTTCAGAAGCCACACTAGATGGTTTATTATTAGGCTTCATTTGTTGCTCAAATTCTTTTGCCACAATCTGATTTTCACTCTTATTTTTCTCCTGTTTTGCTTTATTAGCTCTATTAATATCATCTTTCAAAATGGAATTAGGAGTCACCGGAAGCAAAGTAATATTTTTATCCTTATGAACAAGAGTATACTGATTGTTTCTACCATGCTGTACAGGATTTTTATCAAATTGCCATGGTCTACCAAGTAATAAGGAACATGCTTGCATAGGTACCACATCACAACATAATTAGCATATGTAGAGATACTAAAATGCACCCGAACAGTACGTATTACCTTAACCTTGCCGCTGTTGTTGAACCATTGGATGTAGTAAGGATGTGGATGGGGTCTTGTGGTGAGAGATAGCTTCTTCACCATCTCCATGCTAGCCAAGTTGTTGCAGCTCCCTCCATCTACGATGACGCGAATAGAACGTTCCTTCACAACTCCCTTTGTATGGAACAAATTATGCCTCTGATTTTGCTCAGCTTGTGTAACCTGCACACTCAAAACACGTTGAGCAACTAAACATTCATACTGTCAAGCATCTTCAGCAGCCATGTATTGCGTCTCATGATCAGAATCATCTCCACCGTGTTCTTCATGTGTAATAAGAGCCAAAGTCTCCTCATCATAGTCACTAGCGGACTCATACCCACCATCCTCAGTAGAAATCATCACATGCTGAGATTTGCATTCTCTCGCAAAATGTCCTCTTCCCTTACAACGACGACAAATAATATCACTTGTATGCCCTATTGACGCCATGGAAGAAGAAGAGCTTTGTGCAGGCCCGGCAGGTGTGCTCTTGGCAGATAGTGGTGGTTGTGCATGCTTTCTTGTATCACGGTTGGAGGTGGCACCTGAAGGAGGTGATGGTGCAGTGGAAGTAGATGATGCATGTGGTGTCCATGATGAAGGTCGACCTGCAGAAAATTTAGTTTGCGCCAATGCCTGTCGATCCTGCACTTCACGGTCTGCTTTACAAGCAAGATGGAATAATCGAGTGATATTATTATAATCCTTGTAGTCTAGAATGGTCTGAATCTCTCTATTTAATCCACCCATAAAACGTGCAAGCATAGCTTCATTCTCCTCAACAATGCCACATCGAATCAAGCCAGTTTGTAATTCACGATAATATTCTTCTCACGAAATTTTCCTTGTCTTAAGCGCTGCAATTTTTGAAGTAATTCACGTTGATAATATGGTGGAACCCAACGAGTACGCATAGCAGTTTTCAAAGCAGCCCAAGTAGCTGGAACAAGATATAATCTACAATATTCAGACCACCAAACACATGCAAAGCTAGTGAAAGCACAAACAATGGCAGAACACGTCTCTCCTCAGGATATTGTAAACATGTAAATCGTTGTTTAGTTTCTAACTCCCAAGTAAGATATATATCAGGAACATATCTACCCTCAAATGGTGGAATATTCAATTTCAGTTTAGGGAGATGGTCATGATCTCGTACCTGAGGGGGAGCCCTAACATTGCCATTATTTGCATGTGGACGACCTGGTGGTTGTGGTGCTGGTGGTTGCACGTAGTTCTGATTTTGATCAACTTCATCCTCGTAATCTCCCACATAATCATACTCCTCCGCATCAGCAGCAGGAGCCACAGAAGTATCAACAACAACACCCACAGTTTGGCCAAGCGCAAGAGGGACACGGCTCGCTCGGCGGAGGGCTGTTTCGCGACGTGGAGGCAGTCGTTGTTGTTGTCGTAGAGGTGCGTTAGGTGCAGCCGGTGGTGGTGGTGGAAGAAGCGTGAGCAATTCATTAAACTTGTTATCGAGCTTTGTTTCGAACGTCTTCTCCATGCCATCTATCTTCTCCATGGCCTCTTCAAATCTGTTTAACACATCTTGCACCTGTCCACTCATCATTTGCTGAAATTTATCATGCAACTCCTTATTCGTCATGTTCTCCCAGTCAGTCACGTCGGCTTGTGATCTTGGCATGGTTAGCAGCAATAGAAACACACAAGAATATGATCCTACAGACTAACAAGAGGTGGTGGTGGGTGTCACAAATCCGTCAAGCAAATATCAAATTCTTACCAGTTCTTACCAAAGAAGAAGCGGTGATCGGCAACCATTGTAGTCAAAACTCTCAAAGCTTGGATAGAGCGATTACGGGGAGAGTCAAGCATACGGCGTAGATGTATGTGGAGCTGGGAAGGCTTATAATATGGTAGCAAAAGGGTCAGCAATAATCAATTCAGAGATGCAAAGTTGAATAAGCGCTCAACGACGTCTTGTCTGGTCCTAGGCTAGACCATGCTAGAGACGCGAGCCTAGAACACTAACAAAATCACGGCACTGCACGTAAACAAGGGAAAAGCACACTCTGAAATTTTTTTTCGCTCTGCTTTTTTGCGAAAAATCACTATAATGGCGAGTGTCTCAAAACTCTTCCCAGGTCAAACTGAGAGGATGGGCACGATTTTTTTTTTACTTTTTCGGAAATTAGGGCAGCGACGACGAAAAAGTGTGACAAAAAATCACTATGATGGCACGTGGCTCAAAAGACTCAGAAAAGACTAAAAACATGATAGGGGATTTTTTTTTCGGCTGCCAATTTTTTTTTCCGAGACCTACTCAGGCAAGGAAACACGAATCGGAAATTAAACGGACCTAAAAAACAAGCCTAATATGAAATTAACTCGGATTGGTGGTGGATATATGGTGGTAGGATATGGCAGCGGTGCTGGTATATGGATACGGATTGGTGGTGGTATATGGATACTGATTGGTGGTGGTATATGGATATGGATCAGCGGCAAATAAGCGACGGTTGTAGATGGCAGGGGCGATGATGATGGTGCGGCGGCGGCGTGACAACTTATGACCAGAACTCGAAACTCTAAAAGACTAGACTCTAAGACCAGCAACTAGACACGACGATGCAACCGCAAATTCAACAAAGCAAAATACTGAAAAGACTATGCAAAGGCTCAGACTGGTTCGGATATGATGAACTAACCCTAATTTTTTTGTGGCTTTTTCGTGGACTGTAGGTATGAAGGACAGACTCGATCTAAACTTTGAAAAGCTAGAAAATCTCACCGAGCAACCTGGAAATCTGATACCACTTGATAGAGGCAAAGGTGTCCTATCTTTCGATGAGATGGTGGCTATCGTTTAGGATGAAGTCGACTTTGACGATCTGACTACGAACGTGCGAGGACGTCGCGCCTTAGCAATCGCTAAACCAACTCCGAGAGGTTATTGACCACGCCGGAGCACGATCAACCTGACCACGAAGGTCTTTTTCCTGCAGGCAAACAAAGAACAAGCAAGAAACTAAGATTGCAATCTGGATATTGCGAATATAAGAGGAAATCTTTATTGATCAAGGTGGGGTTCTGTGACGCCTTTGTCTGGTCGTTGAACACAAACGAAGTACGCGAAGTTGCAGCTATGGCGAACTTTTAATCTAAACAAAACCAAAGTCTAAACGACGCCCTAAGGGCTGTATATATGGAGGAAGAGGAGGGAATTTCGTGGCCCTTGAGGGAGGGGTCCAAAACCAACCCTAACTCTTGTTTCCCCACACATACGGACTCTAAAAATAGCCTATACTTAAGTATTTTGAAATTACATGGGCCTGGCCCAATAATAAGGTGACGCAGCACCTAGAATAGCCTATCGACGAATATTATGAAGTGGCATCTTGTATATTTCGTCCAAGGCTTCATGCATTCAATATGGGGGCCTCAATGTCCTGAAATCATCACTTGTAACTCTGTTCTTGTTCCCCTCGCGCATGCCATCATCTCCATTCTTGGTCTTGCTCCAGTGTTCATCCCTCTTATCCATGACATGCCCTTCATTTGTAAGGAAAACAAATGTATCCAATTTAGGCAGCATCATATTCTCATGAACATTAGAATCATTACCAAGAAACGAAAGTACCTGATAATTTAATTGGCGTGCGCGAGCTCTAGTAATTGGTCCAGTATGTATAGCAGCAGGGGCTGTGGGTGTAACAATGGTATTGATGTCCTCATCAGATGGAGCTGCCTACTTCACTGGGCCGCTAGATAGGTCGCACCCTCATCTCAAATCACTTTATTTAGGCGTCAGTTGTCTGATTTTCTATTCTGGGCCAATCGATTCCCAATAGGAAGCAGCACCCCTCGAGCCGACGGAGCACCTAGGCTGCCGATTGGCTGGTGTCTAACGTAAGGGTGCGGGGGTGCAAGTTCGCCGCGGAAGTAGTGCTTAGATGGCTATCTTAGAGTTGCGTGGGTTGAAGGTACTGCTGCCACCAGATCTGGATGTTGGCGAGTCTTTCTGCCCGGGGGCGGCGCAACCACGGTAGTGCGGTGGCGCGGGGAGCGGGGTTTTGGTCGGGGCCACGGGCGGCGGAGGCAAAGGCTGCTCTACCGGTGGTCGCTGGCTCTTCAGGGAAGATTCTGAACAGTGTCAGCCGGGAGGCACAAGACGACCATCAAGCCATCCGGTGTAGATCAGACAGTACCAAAAAAATCATGTGACCCCAATTTAGTCTTCTGTCAACAGACGCGTGACCACTCTTGTACCTTGCTGATGATCTCTTAGGGTATTTCTTCAGATCAGAGAGATGTGCCATTTTTAACATTATACGTTTTCTGGATCTTCAGCCACACCGTCTTCCGACACACCGCAACTGCTCCAACAAGGGAAGCATACACCAGAAGGGAGCTATAGTCCCCACTCAACAGTTCCCTGCATCGAATGCGCGTGCCCGACATGGATAGCCACAACAACTGCAGGGCCATCGACAAGTCAGCACATGATGCTCACTCCTATGGATGGCGGCCAGATAGGTTGTACCCTCATCTTACTTGTGTGCAACATTTATGGCTTTGTTATTCCTCTAAGCATGGAAAATAGATTATCACATTTCACTATATATTCATGCTGATCTCTTACGGGTTTTGTTCAGGAGTTAACCCTATTCCATAGTTCAACTAAGAGACTTGTTCTTTAGGTAATGTTGTTCCATAGTTATCATCCATCAGCCAATGCTATCCCACAGGCTGGTGATTATAGTATTATACCACTTCTAGTATAACCTATGTTGTTCTTTAATACTTTTGTGTGCCATCTAGTTAATCTCGAGTACAAATGATACATATTCTACAGCTTTCATCTGTGTTCTCCCTTTAGTTTTTGAGACCTGTTGCTCCTAGTTAACCCTACTCCTACTATTTATGTCGTCTCCTACAGGCACTCATTGCATAAATCTAACTACTAGTTGTCTTCCATGCACGTCAGATATAATTGCATGCACTCATTTATCCACAAGAACCTCACGGAGCAATGTAACAGCCAACAAACTTGACGTCAATGATACCCAATATGATGGAACATGTAAAGGTAGTTCTTCGTAAGACTTGCAGAAAGATGATGAATCCTATTCACCCCACAAGGTCCTTGCTCTAACTTGGCCCTTGATATGGGTACAACATGCATATAATGTCCGGTAGTGCATCTACTCTGTTGCAATGCCTTGTGCTTAGCCTTCTGATCATGCATGTAAATATGGCATGCCTTCCTGTTTTTCAATTACCTATTCCATTCATGATATCATGTTTTCAAATTCAAAATCTTGTCATTCTACTCTATCGCAATGCCATCTGCTTAGTTTGGACATCATGCTTCTCAATATTTTATGCATTGTTATTCATCAGTATGTACTTCATCTGTCTACCATACCATGTTCTTTTTTTACATTGAAGTGTTGTTCTAGTGGTCTCTCGCAATGCCATCTTAGTTTCCCAATCATACACGCATATGTTGCCTTAGTTTTTTTCTGTATGTATTCCGCTAGCATACAGTTTTACATTCAAGTAGTGTTTTTTACACTGTTGTCCTGTCGTATCCCTAGCTCTTACATCATACTCCCTCCGTTCGGATTACATGTCGCAGAAATGGATAAACCTAGATGTATTTAGAAATGAAATACGCCTAGACCCATCCATTTATTTTCGGATGGAGGGAATCCATGTCAATATGTCATGCCTTTCTATTCTTCAGTACCTATTCCATCTCTGCTGTAGCATGTTTTATAATTGAAGCACCATTCTTCTATATAAGGCATGCAAGGGAAAGACGACTATGTTAGAATCTGAAGGGTTACAAACCAGGTCTTTGAAAAAGATCCAAACTCCAGGAGATAATAAACCAACTCCAGTTTTCATAGATACTGCTCCAGCACAGATAAACCCAACTCCCACTGATAATAAGCAGATTCCAGTGGCCAAAGAACTAGTCCGCTCCATTCCAGCAGAAATATGTCAAGTCCATTCTAAGAAGCGTGTGCGTATTCTCGCATCATGATAATTTATAGCATTCTGATCATATTTTCTACATGTTTCTTACCCATCTCTCTTTTAGAGGTTAAATGATAGATGACTTCCTCCGCTGGGATCGTATTCGAGGAAAGTATCTTGCTGGAATTCTCCGTGCTCCAATGCTAATGTAAGTACCTGTTGTATATCACTATATTTTTACATCAGCATGTATTTTGTTAATCAGCGTGAATCCAACCTTTATCTGATCTAAAATTAGTTGTAGCAAAATGTTAAAGGCGGCATGTTGACTTTTGTAAGGAAAACTGCCTGGTAGTTTGCATATTGAGCTGCATGAGTGTACTATCTCATATCATGCACATTACTGAATTGTTATGCTGCTCTGGTTGCCCATCCATTCATTGTGTCAATGTTGCTTTCGTATTACCTTACCTGGCTGATGATAGCTGTGCCATATTGTGTTAATTTAGTGTAGGCTGGTGTGGTCTAGTTGCCCAAACGTTCGTTGTGTCAATGTTGCTTTCCTATTATCTGACCTGACCAATGGTAGCAATGCTAGTGTGTTAATTTGGTGTAGGCTGCTGAAGATAAGAAGACAAACTCAGAAAACAGCAAGGCAACCCCATTGTTTCTTTCTAATAAATCTAGGCCAGGTAATGTGGCAATAACTCTTGATTAATCTGTTCGGTTCCCCTCCTAATTTATGTTATGATGCAGTGGTCGAGACACTCTCCACTATGTATAATACAAGCCTGCCAAAATCGCCATCTGAATCTGTTCAATTTCCTCTGTCTCGAATGCAACAAAAAAAATGTATGTTTGTGAACCAATTAATGGCTGAAGCAATGATGGAAATGGTGGAGGAATCAGAGGTGCACATTCGTGCGCAAAAACAACTGATCAATGTTTTCTGAGACAGTGTAGCAAAGCAGCAAGAACTTGCCCACATGCTTATGGGCGTCATCCGCGCTGTGAGGTTGCAGATTGTGACGTTGTAGATCATTAGGTTCTGTTCATTTATTTGCACTGGCATCAATCTTTGATTGCCCAGTGGATGTAATTTCCTGTAATATATACTGGATGTGCAACGTTTTTCCCTGTGTGACCTTTGCTTGATCGGTTTTGGTCCTGTGCATAATTGCTCGTCCTAATGGGCTCGAATTATCTAATTGGGCCTAAAGACATGTACGAACTTTAGTGGGCCCATTAAGTTAATTGGCCATTACCAGGCCGAAAGTTAATGGTTGGCCCTCTTACCTCCCGGGTCGTTAACAGGCTGACATCGAAGCGGGCAACAGGCGGGCCCATTTGATTTCACGGGCCGTTAACAGGCCGATACTAGGTCAGGCTACATATGGCCCAACTATACTGTGGGCCTTTAGTAGGCCGAAAGAGACAACGGGCTCGTACTGGACCATGAAGAGCATGGGCCGCGAAGAGGCCGAAAGTCAGGTCGTACTATAAATGGCCCAACTGTGTTGTGGGCCTTTAGCATGCCGAAAGAGAACCCGGGCTGGTATTGGACCATGAAGAGCATGAGCCGTTAAAAGGCCAAAACTCAGGTCCGACTACAAATGGCCCAACTCACTTATGGGCCGTCAACAGGCTGAAAGACACACCGAGCCAGAAATTGGCCCAACACTTAAATGGGTCGCTAAAAGGCCGAAAGATCTACATCTTGAAAATTGGCCCATCCCTTGAATGGGCCGTTAACAGGCCGAAACCACATCGGGCCGATATTGTGCCCAAATATATAGCGGGCTGTTAACGGGCTCAAACTAACGATGGGCTGCAATGGTGTCAAATCGTTAACGGGCCGTTGACGGGCTGAATTGGCACATCTTGTATGGGCCGTGGGCTTAAATGGACCTGACACAAGTAGGCCTTATATGGGCCGGCCTGCAAATTCTTACTGGGCCGGCCTTTTTCACCGGAATGGGCCACTGTTGGGCCGTGTCACATGTCTATCTATAATAGGCGCCTCCTGTCCAATGGACGGACGGCATCTGGCCCACCGAGGAGCCGACACGTGTTTCCTCCGGCCAATGAGAATTTTACACATGGAAAATGCACATTGGTCCGGGCTGTTAACGGGTTATCGGATCCAAAACCGGACCCATAGCTTAACGGCGACCAGTTACGGTCGATGCCACGTGTCGGTCACCCTTGATGGAAGCACTTCTATGACGCGTGATTTATCGTCATGGAAGTGGACACTTCCATGGTGACAATTTTGGTAATGTCATGGAACACTTCTACGACAGCACATGTATGACTATCTTGATTCTGTCATAAAATCGTCATGGATGTACATGCATGACAGAAAACATGACCTACCGTGACAACCACGTATCATCACGGAAGTGTATTTTTTGTAGTGTATATGGGATATCATGCTATTATTTATCTATATGATATGATGATATGGTAGTGCACAATACGAAAGGTGGAAGGCTGGGCCTTATGCCTTAGTGTTTTGTTCCATTTGAGTCGCCCTAAGAACCACGTTCTTGTTATTATGTTCCATGATTGAGCGTGTGGTAACCATAGCTGGGCATTTTAAGGCCCACCTCAACACTTCTCTTAGCCGCAAACTATCTAGGAGTTACGAGCTGGTTTTACCATTTGAAAGACATATTTGCATACAAATTTATCAACCGAGGGATTTTCAAAATAACTTGTGCCAATGGGGAGGAATTCCCTATTGGTCCGCACTTGCGGAGTTTTGAGTGGCTACCTGAGATACATTACTAGCCACCTCGGGGCTGACGCGATATGGTAGGGACCGGGTCAGTGATACGTTGGCTCTCGATTCGGGTGTCGACCAACCTGGTGTCTTTTGGAGTAGGATGTAGTAATAGAGTAAGTATTATTCATTGGCAACTGCCTTCCTTAACCTGTAGAGGGTCATAGCGGTTGGTGTCATCGAGCAAGTGTGTCGTGTCGTTCAGAACTTCTGGTGCTAGCTCCTAAAATAGGTGTCTCTCATGGGTATATTTCGGTTGTGAACATCGTGCACATGGAGCCTATAATGGGTATGTTAGTGCACCCCTGCAGGGTTAAATCTTTTCTAAAAGTTGTGTTCACGGTTACGAACGACTTGGAGCTTAATCCTGGTTCATAGACAAACTTTACTAACGTAACTAAAATTTGCCAACGTGTCCCTGCCTTTTGTCTCTTCTTTGAGGGGATCATTTTTCGTAGGAGAGGACAAGGTAGTGTTATGAAATGCATAGGTAGGTGAATAGAAGACCTAGCTTACGATCCCTTCTCGTATGCTTTCTCATACTGAATCTGATAGACGTAAGTGTAGTATATTGCTTAGCCGCTTGCTGTAGGTTCACCACTTAACCTCTAGTACACCTATAAGTATTGTAGTTCTAGTACCTTTGGTAATGAGACTTGCTGAGTACCGAAAGTACTCACCCTTGCCACATAAACAACATGTACATATTACTACTTCAACCGGGATGGTGAGACTGGATGTCACTATGTGGAGTTTCTCGACGACGACAAGTTGATTAGTGATCCCAGTTGACAGCCTGGAACCAAAGGAATGAGACTATAGAGTATTCAACCCAAATTTATTGATTCAACACAAGGGGAGCCAAAGAATATTCATGAGTATTAGCAGTTGAGTTGTCAATTCAACCACACCTGAAAGACTTAATATCTGCATCAAATTATTTAGTAGCAAAGTAATATAGAAGTAACGGTAACGGTGGCAAAAGTAATAGTAGCAGTTTTAGTGATTGTAACATCAGTAGCAACGAAAGTAACTTAGCGAAGATCAAGATGTGAAAAGCTCGTAGGCAATGGATTGGCAATGATAATTGTGTTGGATGATATTGATAATGTAGCACTCATAACCTAGGGTGACACAAAACTAGCTCGAATTCATCAATATAATTTAGGCATGTATTCCGTATATAGTCATACATGCTTATGGAAAAGAACTTGCATGGAATCTTTTGTCCTACCCTCCCATGGCAGCGGGGTCCTAATGGAAACTAAGGGATATTAAGGCCTCCTTTTAATAGAGAACATGACCAAAGCATTAGCACTTAGTGAATACATGAACTCCTCAAACTACGGTAATCACCGGAAAGAATCCCAATTATTGTCACCTTGGGGTATGCGGATCATAACTCGTAATAGGTGTCTACAACTTGCAAGATAGGATCAAGAACTCACATATATTCATGAAAACATAATTGGTTCAGATATGAAATCATGGCACTCGGGCCCTAGTGACAAGCATTAAGCATAGCAAAGTCATAGCAACATCAATCTTAGAACACAATGGATACAAGGGATCAAACCCTAATAAAACTAACTCGATTACATGATAAATCTCATCTAACCCATCACCGTCCAGCAAACATAAGATGGAATTACTGACGCACGACGGCGAGCATCATGAAACTGGTGATGGAGGAAGGTTGGTGATGATGATAGCAACGAATCCCCCTCTCCGGAGCCCCAAACGGACTTCAGATCAGCCCTCTCGATGAAGAACGGGATGTGGCGGCGGCTCTGTATCATAAAACACGATGAATCCTTCTCTTCGATTTTTTTCTCCACGAATAGGTACTTATAGAGTTGGAATTAGGGTTGGAGGAGCTCCAGTTGGCCCACAAGCCTGCAGGGCGCGCCCCCAGGGCTTGTGGACTCTAGGTGGACCCCCTCTGGTTGATTATTGAACCAATAATTTCGATATATTCCTAAAATATTCTCCGATAAAATTTTCAGGTCAATCCTAGAACTTTTATTTCTGCACAAAAATAACACCATGGCAATTCTGCTGAAAACAGCGTCAGTCCGGGTTAGTTCCATTCAAATCATGCAAATTAGAGTCCAAAACAAGGGCAAAAGAGTTTGGAAAAGTAGATACGATGGAGACGTATCAACTTCCCCTAGCTTAACCCATTTCTTGTCCTCAATCAATAGTTGACAAACTGAAAGTGACAAAGAAAAACTTTTACAAACTCTGTTTGATCTTGTTGTTGCAAATATGTCTAGCCAGTATTCAGGTTTTTAGCAAAGATTATGAACTAACCATATTCGCAATAACACTTAGGTCTCACATTTACTCCTATCAACGGCATAATCAACTAGCGAGAAATAATAATGAATCTCGGATGACAAAACTTTTTCAAAACAATCATGATATGATATGACAAAATGGTATCTCGCTAGCCCTTTCTGAGACCGCAAAATATAAATGTAGAGCACCCCTGAAGATCAAGGACTGACTAGACATTATAATTCATGGCAAAAGAGATCCACTCACACTCATACTCAATATCAATTAATAACAACGCATACAAATGATAGTGGTGCTCTCTAACTGGTGCTTTTTATAAGAGAATGATGACTCAATAATAAAATTAAATAGATAGGCCCTTCGCAGAGGGAAGTAGGGATTTGCAGAGGTGCCGGAGCTCAGAGCTTTTAAAACAGAGATGAATATAATTTTGAGCGGTATGCTTTCATTGTCAACATAACAACCAAGAGAGCTCGATATCTTCCATGCTAGATACATTATAGGAGGTTCCCAAACAGAATGATAAAGTTTTTACTCCCCCTCCACCAACAAACACACTCCACGACTAACCGAATCCACGGGTACCGTACATACCAACAACAATCCTGGGGGAGTTTTGTTTGATATTTATATTTTGATTTGATTTCGAGCATGGAATTGGGCATCCCAATTACCAGCCACTTTCTCGTGAATGACATCGTGAGAATAACTCACCTAGCATGGAAGATACTGACATCCCCCAGTCTACATGAGCGATTCAGGCATACAAAATAGATTATTATTTGAAGGTTTAGAGTTTGGCACATACAAATTTACTTGGAACGACAAGTAAATACCGCATATAGGTAGGTATGGTGGAGTCATATGGAACAACTTTGGGTTTATGGAAGTGGATGCACAAGCAGTATCCCCGCTTAGTACAAGTGAAGTCTAGCAAAAGATTGAGGAGCGACCAACTAGAGAGCGACAAAGGTCATAAACATGCATCGATATTAACCAACATTGAGTGCAAGCATGAGTAGGATATAAATCACCATGAACATAAATATCGTGGAGGCTATGTTGATTTTCATTCGACTACATGTGTGAACATGTGCCAAGTCAAGCCACTTAAATCATTAAAAGAAGGATACCGGCTAATCATATTTACAAAAAAATAGGTCAAGTTCGTACCAGCTTTTCTCCATCTCAATCATTTCATCATATATCGTCATTATTGCCTTTCACTTGCAAGACCAAACAGTGTGAATAATAATAAGAGTGCATGTGCATTGGACTAAGCTGGAACATGCAAACACTTATTCAAAGAAGAAGACAAGGTAATATGGGCTCTTTGTTAGATCAACAATAATGCATATGAGAGCCACTCAACATTTTCATCGCGGTCTTCTCCTTATGACTCAAAGAAAGGAAACATAATTTCAAAGAAATGCACTGAAACATTTTTTTGAGTTTTTGTTTTTCTGAAGAAAGTAAAATAAGAACGAGAAAAACTATTTACACAGGAAAGCTCCCAACAAACAAAAGAAGAAATAGAAATATTTTTGGATTTTCTTATAATACTACTACTAAATAAGCTAGAAAGAAAGACTAAAAATAAGCGAGAACTAATTTTTTTTGGATGTTCTCAAAGTTTTTCAAACACACAAAAAGAAAGAAAGAAAAATAAACTAGCATGGATAATACAATGAAAAGGTATGAACACCGACAACTGAAATGAGTGTGTGAACGTGAATGTAATGTCAGTGAGGAATACGTACTCCCCCAAGCATAGGTTTTTGGCCTAAGTTGGTCTATGGCCACGGCTCGAAAAAAATCCTCTCCTCGATACTCTGGAGGGTCCTGAGGGTTCCGCTAGTTGGCGAGCTCCTGTGGCTCCCACTGCCTGAACGAATATCAAACAAAGAAGAAGCAGATAGAGCAATAGTCTCAAAAGTACCCTGGCTAAATACTGGGTTGTAGAGGAGACTCTTTTCCTTATCATTTTTTAATAAAATCGTGCGCTACCATACTGTTGTAGTTCATGTTGGAGATATACCCTAGATGCAATCATGTATGATGATATTTCCTATGTGTTTATGAATAAAGGTAGTCCTTGGACATTATCAATGATGTGTATCAGCAAGTACGTGACTTGTTTGTGGGACTATGCATTGTATGATGACTGTCCTAAGAGGTCCCTAGTCGAAAGGGCTGTGTGGACGCGCAACTGACTAGACTAGCATATGACAAGGTCGATGGCTTGGTTTCACTAGCCATGCTGCCATGGAGCATCGGATGCTAACTGGATAATATGGACTTGGAAGGATCTGGCCGGATTCGACGTAGTCGGATCCGAGTCGGACAGACCCAACTATGAAATGCAGCGGTATGTCATATGTGAGTCTCTAGTACAACATACGTTCTATGACCTAAGACCTGAGCTGGCACATGTACTTGGAATGGTGACAGACCTGCTTTGGGCCGACCAAACGCTACTCCGTGACTGGGTAGTTACAAAGGTATGTTTCAGGCTCGTCCAGACGCATGTCGCGGGACATGGTCGAGCAAGATGGGATTTGCCCCTCCGATCAGGAGAGATATACTCTGGGCCCCTCGTGTGATTTGTCCAGGATAAGCATGGCCATGCGACAAGGATTATGTGATAATCCGGTTTGTGTCGGCATCATTGGAACGAGAAAGAGGTCGGGCTACCACAAGGATGACAGACTCGCCTTGAGCCCGACAACATATACCGTGTGGCAAAAGGAATGGAAGTGTGATGTACAGGTTCGCCAACCGGCTTCATTGTCTACTTGGTGGTCGGCACACCTTGCTAGAGGCCACTACCAACCGTGCAAGTCGGAAGTGATCCGAACTGCGACCAAGCCGACTTGAACCTAAGGGGTCGCACGCTTAAGGGAAGGAACCTGTGAGGCCCTGTCCGACTCCATGAGTCAGAAGTGATCCTACTCGGACTCGGATTCAGGCCGAACAGACTTTGGGCTTTAGGATCCGTGCGAGGCCCAAGTGTTGAGCTTGCGACGGATGCCTATATAGTGGGGTGCGGCACACTCATGCGGTCGATTGCTTCGGGTTGTCACTAGGGTTTGCATGTGTTGCGTATAGACACCTCCACTCGCTGCCGATTGTGTGACCGGACCTAGCAGTCCGCCGCACGACGTTCCTCCTGCACGCGCGGATACCATTAGAGGCGGTGAACTTGTGCCGCCCCGGCGAACCTGTACGAGGGATCCGACGACTGTCTGTTCGAGGGAGATCGGACGAGGAGGAGATGAACCACGCGGACGCGCTGCCCCAAGTCTTCCTCTACTGCACGACACTCCACATCTAGTGATAACGATCTGTTATCCATTCCCGTAGCATGTTCCTGGTTGTTCTGCACGTAGGGAAATTTTAATTTGCAGTCGACGCACTCTACCGTAGAATCCAACAGTGGTATCCAACAATGGTATGCATATTAGATATGTGGAGGCGGCAGATGAGATATGTTGTCGTTGATAAGATCGGTTGTGTGCATTGTTGATGAGATCAACTGCACATTGGGATCGATGTGGCTATGTTTTTTGATGATCGGAATTGATGAGGTCGTGACACAACCTACCCCTATCGGTCGGTATCCACCATCGGGGTTAACAGTGAAACGTAAATCCGAATCAGACTCGTGGTGATCGATGAGATTGGTCAGATCAGACCGCCGTGTGCATAGCACCTTGTATTTCGTACACGATCACTCAAACTGGTAGAATGTGATTCTGTGTATAACTTTATTTTGTAGGGTTTGATGTGAATAGTATGGATCATTTGTATGTAATGCATGTGTGTAAATTATACATGGCCTGCGTGTCATGTTTGTCAGCCGGCAGGAGCCAAAGTGCTGTCATTATATTGTATAACAACCTGCGTGTCGACTTGTGACTCTATGTAAAATTCATTACTAGTTGTAGTGGTTGGATAATAGAGATCAGGTTGGTGACTTGGCATCCCGGCGTGACAAACAAGATGGAGTTCCTAAATGGTCATCAGAGTCGGAGCCGACCTAGAAGGACATCCATGAAGGAGCCATACTATTTCATAATATATGTTTATTTGTGATTGTTATGCTTCTTGTTTTCTATGCTTGTTAGAATGGTAGAAAGATCCCTCGTTAATATCAAGAAATTTGCCATTCTCGATGTTGTACCTTCGCACGTCAAGTACATCTAGTAGTGGGCTCATAAAATTGGGGTGTTGCTCGCTGTCCTAGAACTTAAGGGTTTGTGTCTGACACGGACATGCACTGCATCATGTTAACTTGACAAGGCTATCAAAACGGTTTTGGGACCTATGGCAAAGAAGGTTCGGGGCTAGGGTATGAGATACCTTCCTGATGCGGAGCATCCTACGACCATCCCCATGTACACTACGATGAGACCTCGACCTCGGGCATACGCCATTGGACACAAGGTGAACTCGTTCATTAGTCCTTTTCCTTTCCATTCTTTTGAGACATGGTTGCTACCTAATGCCAAGACACTACATGTTCTTAGGAATCAAGGACTCAAGGACTCAAGGAGAAGGAACAGCCGACATCAAGACTTGTGCAGAGTTTCTGCCAGGCCTGGACCTTCTGGGTGGAAGGACGTCCCAAGGCAGCCTAAAACTAACCCTAGGTCGTACAAGGCTCATGGGCCCAAGTGGAGGTGATGCAACACCTTTGGACTTGTTGTTTAACTAGGATTCTGCTGCAGCGTCAGATTGTTTCGTCGATATATCAACGCTCCGGACGAATTTGAAGGTGAATCCAATTGGGTTAGAAAGTGGACGGAATCTACTTTCCAACAAAAAAAGAATCACCCAATTCGGAGTCCGTATGAAAAAGTTGTTGGCGTTTTGAGTCAGGTATGTCTGTGCAGTCCGAATCTGAATCCAGAACGTAAGAGACTTGGACTCTATCTTCTCTTGGTCCAAAAGTGACGTGAGAGGACTTTTTGAACAGAAAATAAACTTCTCCTTTTCCCTTCATATGTGGATTGTACAAATGTCTCATACACCTGCAATTAGACAAAACACAAAAGTGTGTGAAGTATTTTTGTTCTGGATAACATAAATAAATTATTGAATAGTTTGCACTAGATATCACCTGACAAATATGCATGTATGCAATATTTTTGGTCGTATCCAAGGTAGTCATGTCCTCATCATCCTCCCCTTCTTGAAAACAAAGCCGTCCTCGGCGTTGCTTAATCTAAAATGTGGCTAACAAAAGAGACAAGGTATACATGTTGTATATGTATATGTCATTCATTTTTACTTCCCTTGGTTTTTGCAGATATGACACATGTATACATGAGTAACTTTCATAGATCATAAAATATAAAGCCAAAATATTATCATAAGTAGAAGGCGTGAAAATATTGCAACTCAGTTTGCACATTTAAATGAAGCTCTTATTCATATCAAAAGATTCACAATATTCATCATTAAACCATCCCAACATTGGTGAATAAACCTTACGTGCGTCAAATTTACATGCTACAACATGCTTAAATAAGAAAACATGCAATAAGTCATTTGACACAGGATGATCACCAAGATTAGAGGTCATATCAAAATGATTAAACATTGGCACAAATATTTAAAATATATTTGATCCAAATCTAATTTATTTCCTGATTCACATGGTTCTTTGACATCAACAGTTAATTCAATGGGCGCACTCAAAATTGTTGGTATTTCAGTTGTTTGATCACATGATGCATTCATGATAGTAACATGATTCTCTAAAATAGGTGGCATGCTCAAATCAATAGGTAACTCAACACATGATGTACTTAAGTTAATTAGGCATGCATCATTCTCATGTGAAGTTATATCATCAATACCTTTACTGTTACCTTGTCGCAAAGACGTAGACACTTGAGATGATGTCGCACTCACAATCTGAGGTGTGGCTGCTCTAGTAGGTGCAACAGCGGAGGAATCAACCGATGGTAGTGAGCATGAATGGAATAGTAGTTGTTGTAGTCACCCAATGCATCCTCCTTTAATTGTCTCTCAAAGGTACAAGCACGAACATACATACCAGTAATGCAACAAGGAATATACTGAAATCTTGCCTGAATATCATGGTTCAAACCACCAAAAAATCTATTCATTGTATCATCCTCAGATTCTTCAATGTCACAATGATTCATATAAGATTTGAACTCTTGGTAGTAAGCATGAACGGTGTTGTTGCCTTGCTTAAATTGTTCAAATTCGCGAAGCAATTCACGACGATAGTAAGGAGGAAAAAAATGTTCTCTCATTACATATTTCAAATCTTTCCAAGTTTTGGGTTGGTTATCAATGTTTTTCTTACAATGCACACTCCACCAAACAGAAGCAAAACCAGTAAATGCTCTAGTGACAGCTCGTACTCGCTCAAGTTCAGAAAAGTAATGGTGACTAAAAACTTGTTCTACTTCAAGCTCCCAAGCTAGATAAATAGCAGGATTAAATCTACCCTCGTCTTTCATTGAAAAATTCTTATTCAAGTATCCTTTTATGCTACCCGGAAATTCTATATCATTTCCAATCAACAATATGTCATCCACATATAATGTCAGAAATGCTACAGAGCTCCCACTCACTTTATTGTAAATACATGCTTCACCATAAGTCTGTATAAAACCATATGCTTTGATCACCTCACCGAAGCGTATATTCCAACTCTGAGATGCTTGCACATGTCCATAGATGGATCGCTGGAGCTTGCACACTTTGTTAGCACCTTTAAGATCGATAAAACCTTCCGGTTGCGTCATATACAACTCTTCTTTAAGAAATCCATTAAGGAATGCAGTTTTGACGTCCATTTGCCAGATTTCATAATCATAGAATGTGGCAAATTGCTAATATGATTCAGACAGACTTAAGCATCGCTACGGGTTGGAAACTCACATCATAGTCAATCCCTTGAACTTGTCGAAAACCTTTTGCGACAAGTTGAGCTTTGTAGACAGTGACATTACCATCAGCGTCCATCTTCTTCTTGAAGATCCATTTATTCTCAATGGCTTGCTGATCATCGGGCAAGTCCACCAAAGTCCATACACTACAAAAAAGACACATCCGTGACATTTTGGCCCGAATGAAATTTTTTCTATCATGCTTATGACACTTCTATGACGATAATTTTGACAAAAACACGTATCATCATATATGTGGTGGGCTCCTACTTCTATGAAAAAATCATGATAGAAAATGGGCTTTTCGTCTTGGGCGGGCCGGCGATGCACCTGCATGACATTCTTTGGGCCGTACATAATGGAAAAAATCATTGTAGAATCGAGGGCGTGGAAAATATCAGGGAGTTTCCGGTTACGGTGGGTGGTCGGGACCGAGAGATGCATGGAGGTTTGCACGTTTCTCGTACACGTACGCGTGTGTGTGCGAGGCGTTGGGCTCTAATTGAACCAGAGCGAGGCGTTCTCTTACTGAACCCGAGCGATTGCACTAGCTATGTTACTGAACCCGAGCGATCGATCCCTTGGCTGTTAACTGAACACGAGCAATTCCTACGCTACTGCTGCTAACTGAAGCCGATCAAACCTGCTGTCTCTTGATGAAAAGTGACCGTTGGTGAGGGTTAGATGAACAGTTCCCGGTGGGGGTTGGATGAACATGACCCCGTGGTAGTAGAAGCCGTTGCTGCTGGCTGAACATGACCCGGATCGAGAGGAGGCCGCCACACACACCCGAGACGGTTGGGGGTGGATGAAGAGGACCCCGGTCGTGGAGGGCTTGTTGAACAGTAGCGGATGGAGGTGGGATGAACAGTAGCCCGTGGATGAACAGTAGTTGGTGGCAGCTGGAGGAAGTTGACGGTGGATGAACATCAGCAGGTGGAGGCTGCTGGAGGAAATCAATGACGGATGAACAGCAGCACGGAGGAAATCAATGACGAATGAATAGTAGACGGTGGATGAACACTTGCAGGTGGAGGCTCCTGGCGCGAGGTAGTAGACGGTGGATGAACAGTAGCCGGAGTCCCATTTTGCGGTACACCACACCTCTCCCGATGAATAGGACCCTGTTTCGAGCATAGGTGCTCCAACCTACAAGTCCGTTTCCTCAGTTTTTCGATACGCCACTCCCCTCCCGTTGAATAGGATCTCGTTTCGACCGTAGGCGGTCGAACACAAGTACGTTTCCTCTGTTTTGTGCTACGCCAGACCCCGTTTCAGCTGTTCCATCCAAGCCAGATGGCTCCCAATGAACACGACACATTACATTGCCTACCGATGAACACGGCACAATTTCTTTTTTCCGACTCAACAGGTTGGCTTCCGATGAACAGGATGCCATTGCTGCCGTATGTTGCATCTCCATTTACACAAGCCCTGGCCATACGTATGCGCGACTACGCGTTCGATACCCCTGCCCGTATGTACGTACGTGGCCGTATTTTTTGGCATCTGTCTGTATGTACGTGTACACGGTTTAGACTGGACTGCCTAAACTGCTACGTCGGGGCCTCTACTACTACACGTGCCACTGCTTGCTCGGCCACAGTTCATCATTGAAGAGAGACCGTTCGACCAGTATGTACGTATACGTTCGTGACCAGACAGGCAACACTATGTATTCTTCGACCGAGTGGGTCCTAGCTGTCAGGGAGAATAAGGAGGCACTTCCTTGCGTATGAAGATATGGCTGGTGTGGGTCCTAGCTGTCAGCGTCATCGTGTATAGTCATCTTATGATGGCTGTCATTTGTTGACCACATTGACCGCACCGTGCCAACAGAACCAAGGCGGTGGACGATGGCGAGGCGTAGGAAGGGAACGTTGTGGAGCCGGGGAAGACACGACAGTGGATGCCCACGCGGTGGGGAGTATGAGGGTTGACTGCTTCGGCCGCGGTGTGAGGCTGCCATCGCCGGAGAATAACAGGAGGTGTGGGTGAGTTGAGGGATGGCATCGCCAGCGGTGCCAGCATAGCCGGCCATGAGAGGCGGCGGTTCCGCCGGCGCTGGATTCGGCAGCTGGAGCAAGAATATCAGAGATTGAAGAAGCAGTGCGACTGTTGGATGTTAATCCAATGGTAGCTGCTGCTATAATCATTTGTTGACTAGGTTAACAAAATAACAAAGCCCTGCGTATGTGTCAACTTAGTAGGCCCACAAGTCAACCTCCGAATCAGGTGGGCTTGAGCTAGGAAGAGGGGAATCATTTTTCTTGCGCGTAATAAGGAGGCACTTCCTTCCATGCAAAGATGTAGCTCATGGGTCCCAGCTGTCATGGGGGCGGGGTTTTTCTCGCGTAATAAGAAGGAACATCCTTGTGTGCGAAGATTACAGTTGGTGGGTCCAGCCTGTCAGGGATAGGAATCATTTATTCCGCACAATAAGGAGGCACCAACTTGCATGCGAAGATGTTGCTGGTGGTTCCCCGCTGTCAGACTTTTGACGTACTCCATTTTGGCTCTCGTTGTTGACCACACATCGTCAAGCGGACCACGGCGACGGACAACGGCGAGGCCTAAGATGGGAACGATATGGAGTCATGGAACAAGGGGCACTGGAGTACCTGGCGGAGGGGAGTACGAGGGACTGGTTAGGCTGCGGGGTGAGGCTGTCGTCGCTGGAGAATAACAGAAGGTGCGGGCAAGTACAGGTATGACCCTCCGCCCAACTTTTCCAAGTTGCCCGAAGGCTCGGAGGCTACACCGAGCGGGCGCGCTTGCGCGCCCCCACTCAGAACAAGCCGCGCCTGTTGCACGCCCGCTGCCGGCTGCAACCGGCCCCTTGACGCCATCATCTGCACCAACAACCGCGAAAAGCCTCCGCCCAACTTTTCCAAAGTTGCCTCGAGGCTCGGAGGCTACACCCAGCGGGTGCGCTTGCGCGCCCCCGTCGGAAGCAAGCCGCATTGGCTGCAGCCCCCAGTCGGCCGTCATCGCATATTCTACATCAACACCCGCTAAAAAACCTCCGCCCAACTTTGCCAAGTTGCCCGGAGGCTACTGTTGGGGTAATTGACCACGGGTACCCCGAAGACGGCGAGACAATATTTCAAGACATCGGGGCTAGCAAAGCCCCTCAGTTCGACTGCTCAGGCCGCCCCAGATGGCCCCCTGTCCGACTGCCCGGGCCGGCTTGCCACCCGGCTGCCCGGCCTGCTCTCCGTCCGACTACTCCAATCGGCCTGCTACACGAAGTCAACTACAACGTCCCATCAGACATGACACAAATGAGATGCCTGTATCCGGCGCTGTCGGCGAATAGTGGAGCACTGTACACTCGTCACCCGAAGCCATCATGTATAGTGTCACTTGTCCCTGCGCACTATTTATGAAGTAACCCTGGAGACAAGCATGACACCCACACCATGCCCATGCACATGCCCACCGAGCTTGCATACTAAGCTAGCCCACACTATATAAGCTAGCACCAAGCCATCCATCCTGTTGGAGATATGCCCTTGAGGCAATCATGTATGATGATATTTCCTATGTGTTTATGAATAAAGATAGTCCTTGGACATTATCAATGATGTGTATCAGCAAGTACGTGACTTGTTTGTGGGACTATGCATTGTATGATGACTGTCCTAAAAGGTCCGTAGTCGAAAGGGCTGTGTGGACGCGCAGTCGACTAGACTAGCATATGACACGGTCGATGGCTAGGTCTCACTAGCCATTGAGCATTGGATGCTAACCGATAATATGGGCTTGGAAGGATCTGGTCGGATTCGGCGTAGTCGGATCCGAGTCGAGATAAGGTCCGAGTCGGATAGACCCAACTATGAGACACATTGATATGTCATTTGTTAGTCTCTAGTACAACATACGATCTATGTCCTAAGACCTGAGCTGGCACATGTACTCGGGATGGTGACAGACTTGCTTTGGGCCGACTAAATGCTACTCCGTGACTGGGTAGTTACAAAGGTAGGTTTCAGGCTTGTCTAGACCCATGCTGCGAGACATGGTCGAGAAAGATGGGATTTGCCCCTCCGATCAGGAGAGATATACTCTGGGCCCCTCGTGTGATCCGATTAGGATAAGCATGGCCATGCGACAAGGATTATGAGATAATCCCGTTTGTGATCGGCTTCACTGGAACGAGAAAGAGGTCTGGCTAACACAAGGATGACAGACTCGCCTTGAGCCAGACAACATATATCGTGTGGCAAAAGGAATGGAAGTATGATGTACAGGTTCGCCTAACCAGCTTCATAGTCTGCTTGGTGTTCACCATGCCTTGCTATGGGCCGCTACCAATCGTGCAGTTCGGAGGTGATCTGAACTTCGACCAAGCCGGCTTGAACCTAAGGGGTCGCGCGCTTAAGGGAAGGAACCTACGAGGTCGGATCCGGGGACACTGGTCGGATGTGATCCGAGCTGTATTCGAATTGTGGCCGAGTAGACTTATGGGCTTGAGGGTCCGTGCGAGGCCCAAGTGTTGACCCCGCAACGGACGCCTATATAAAGTGGGGTGCGGCACACTCATGCGGTTGATCGCTTTGGCGCTGTCACTAGGGTTTGCATGTGTTGCGAATAGACACCTCCACTCGCCGCCGGTTGTGTGATCGGACCTAGCAGTTTGCCGCACGACGTTCCTCCTGCACGTGCGGATACTGTTAGAGGCGGTGCACTTGCGCCGCTCCGGCAAACCTGTATGTGGGAACCGACGACCGGCTGTTCGAGGGAGATCAGATGAAGAGGAGACGAAACACGCGGACGCGCTTCCCCAACTCTTCTTCCGCTGCACGACACTGTGCGTCTAGTGGTAACGAACTGTGATCCATCGTCTGTAGCATGTTCCTGGTTGTTCTGCGCGTAGGAAAATTTCAATTTGCAGTCGACGCACCCTACCGTAGAACCCAACAGTGGCACCAGAGCCTCTGCTATAGGATTGGAATTCAGATCATATGCATATTAGATATGTGGACGCGGCAGATGAGATCTGTCGTCGTTGATGAGATTGGCTGTGTGCACGGTTGATGAGATCAATTGCACATGGGGATTGATGTGGCTATGTTTTCTGATGATCGGAGTGGATGAGGTCGTGACACAACCTACCCCTACCGGTCAGTATCCGCCATCGGGGTTAACAATGAAACGTAAATCCGAATCGGACTCGCGATGATCGATGAGATTGGTCAGATCGGAAAATTCGGCGTGATCGAAGTTCAGATATGATCTGTGATCGGGACCGCAGTGTGCGCATTATAAAAGGAACATGTTCCAGAGGATCCACTTCCAGAGGAACCTGCCGATAATGCTAATGCCACAACTAAGAATGCCTACCCGAAACTCGTTGATGAATCAATGGAGATCAGCTGTCTGATGCTGGCTTGTATGGAGCCCGATTTGCAACAGCATTTCGAAAATGTTGAGGCTTACGATATGATCGAGAGTCTCAAGAGCCTGTTTCAAACACAGGCTAGGACCGAAAGTTTCAACGTCTGGCGATCCTTGATGGATTGCAAGCTGAAGGAATGTGATCCACTGAGCCCACCTGTGATCAAGATGATCGGATATTTGCTTGGTTTGGATCGGTTGGGCTTCCCGCTCTTGGATGAGCTGGCTACTGATGCAGTTCTGGGTTCTCTTCCGCCCAGCGATGGGACGTTCATCTCGAACTATCATATGCATGGCATGGATAAGAAGCTCACTGAATTGCATGGGATGCTCAAAGTGGCAGAGCAGGATATTAAGAAAGGCACGCATCAAGTGTTGATGGTGCAGAAATCGGCTAAGTTCAAGAAGAGTTGGTCCAAGAAAAAAGGCTAAGGCAAAGGGCACGAAGACGGTAACCTCTGCCGCTGCGCTGAAGTCTGGACCGGACTTGAAGACCATTTGCTATCATTGCAAGGAGACCGGTTGAGGGAGTCCTGGATTAGGGGGTGTCCGGATAGCCGAACTATCACCGTTGGCCGGACTCCTGGACTATGAAGATACAAGATTGAAGACTTCGTCCCGTGTCCGGATGGGACTTTCCTTGGCGTGGAAGGCAAGCTTGGCGATACGGATATGTAGATCTCCTACCGTTGTAACCGACTCTGTGTAACCCTAACCCTATTCGGTGTCTATATAAACCGGAGGGTTTTAGTCCGTAAGACGAACAACAATCATACCATAGGCTAGCTTCTAGAGTTTAGCCTCTCTGATCTCGTGGTAGATCCACTCTTGTACTACCCATATCATCAATATTAATCAAGTAGGAGTAGGGTTTTACCTCCATCGAGAGGGCCCGAACCTGGGTAAAAACATCGTGTCCCTTGTCTCCTGTTACCATCCGCCTAGACGCTTGATTCGGGACCCCCTACCGAGATCCGCCGGTTTTGACACCGACATTGGTGCTTTCATTGAGAGTTCCTCTGTGTCGTCATCCTTAGGCCCGATGTCTCCTTCGATCATCAACAACGACGCGGTCCAGGGTGAGACTTTTCTCCTCGGACAGATCTTCGTATTCGGCGGCTTTGCATTGCGGGCCAATTCACTTGGCCATCTGGAGCAGATCGAAAGCTATGCCCCTGGCCATCAGGTCAGATTTGGGAGTTTGAACTACACGGCCGACATCCGCGGAGACTTGATCTTCGACGGATTCGAGCCACAGCCAAGCGCGCCACACTGTCTCGATGGGCACGATCTAGCTCTGCCGCCGAACGGTGCCCTGGAGGCCGCACCAGCGTCCACTCCGACCCTTAGCTCGGAGCCGACTCCGCCGATCAAGGACGAGTGGCTGGACACTGCCTTGGGGGCTATGATCTCTACGGCGATTGAGCCGAACTCCATCCCTGTCCTTTGCGAAGACTGTGACTCCAAGGTGCGGGACTCCTCTCCGGACTCCGAACCCTCCGCGCCCCTGCCAATCGAATCCAATTGGGCGCCGGTTATGGAGTTCACTGCCGCGGACATCTTTCGGCACTCGCCCTTTGGCGACATCCTAAATTCACTAAAGTCTCTCTCTTTATCGGAGAGCCTGGCGGACTACGGTCGGGAAGGTTGGGATGCGGACGGACGAAGAAATTCAACGCCCACCCACCACCCACTTTGTAGCCACCGTCGATGATTTAACCGACATGCTCGACTTGACTTCAAGACATCGGCGGTATGGACGGCGATGCTGGAGATGACCAGAACCAGCGCCTCTGTGAAGTCTGGAAGGCCACCTCGTCATACGACATATACATGGTGGACATCCCAAAAGATGGGAGCGGTGATGGAACAGCGGAGGATGACCCCTCAAGAAACAGCCCAAGCGCCCGGCGTCGGTGGCGCCGCTCTAAATCCGCCACAGCAAAAGCGGTGATTCCGCACGGAGATAATAACACCCGCCGGTGCGAAGACAACCTCCTCCAGCAGGATTCAGCACGAGGAGGAGAAGCCATCCTCATGATAGAGCGGCAGCAGGGAGGTGGAGGACGATAATTATATGCCTCCCTCCAAAGATGAGGCAAGCCTCGACAATGACGAATTTGTCGTGCCTGAGGATCCCGCCGAACAGGAGCATTTCAAACGCAGGCTTATGGCCACGACAAGCAGCATCAAGAAAAAGCAGCAGCAGCTTAGAGCTGACCAAGACTTGCTAGCTGACAGATGGACTGAAGTCCTTGCAGCCGAAGGGTACGAACTCGAACGCCCCTCCAAGAGATACCCAAAACGCAGGCTGCTACCCCAATTAGAGGAGGAAGCACCCAAACCTACATCACCAACGCATGATGCGGCCGACCGCCACCCGTGGCATGACGGAGAAGCCTCTAGGCCCTCCATTCAAGCCGCACCCGCGTCGCTCAAAAAGTACCAAGGCACGGGAAACGCGCCGGACTGCGAGACATATTGGAGGACAAGGCAAGGCAAACAAGATCGATCTACGGATCGCGTGGGCACCCCACGACACGCGATGATAACCGTCACGTCGGATACAACAATTCCGGCCGGGCCGAACACAGTAGACAAAGCTCATTTGAGCTGCGTCGTGATATAGCTCAATATAGAGGCGCTGCACACCCACTATGCTTCACAGACGAAGTGATGTATCATCAAATCCCTAAGGGTTTCAAACCCGTAAACATCGAATCATACGATGGCACAACAGATCCTGCGGTTTGGATCGAGGACTACATCCTCCATATCCACATGGCCCGCGGCGATGATCTACACGCCATCAAATACCTCCCACTAAAGCTTAAAGGACCAGCTCGGCATTGGCTTAACAGCTTGCCAGCAGAATCAATTGGTTGTTCGGAGGACCTGGAAGCCGCATTCCTTGATAACTTCCAGGGCACATATGTGCGACCACGCATAATCGATGACCTCAGCCACATAATTCAGCAGCCAGAAGAATCGGCCAGACAATTCTGGACACTGTTCCTAACCAAGAAAAATCAAATCGTTGACTGTCCGGATGTAGAGGCCCTTGTCGCCTTCAAACATAACATCCGTAACGAGTGGCTTGCCCGGCACCTAGGACAGGAAAAGCCGAAATCCATGGCAGCCCTCACAACACTCATGACCCGCTTTTGCGCGGGAGAGGACAACTGGCTAGCTCGTAGTAACAACTTGACCAAAAACCCTGGTAGTTCGGATACCAAGGACAGCAATGGCAGGTCGCGTTGCAACAAGCACAAGCGCCGCATTAACGGCGATAATGCTGAAGATACGGCAGTAAATGCCGGATTCAGAGGCTCTAAACCCGGTCAGCGGAAAAAGCCGTTCAAAATAAATACTCAGGGCCCGTCCAATCTGGACCGAATACTCGATCGCTCGTGCCAAATACATGGCACCCCCAAAAAACCAGCCAAGCACACCAACAGGGATTGTTGGGTCTTCAAACAGCAGGCAAGTTAAATGCCGAACTCAATGACAAGGGGCTACATAGCGATGACGAGGAGGAGCCCCGGCCGCCGAACAATAGAGGATAGAAGGGCTTCCCCGCACAAGTGCGGACGGTGAACATGATATACGCAACCCACATACCCAAAAGGGAGCGGAAGCATGCACTAAGGGACATATATGCGATGGAGCCAGTCGCCCCAAAGTTCAACCCATGGTCCTCCTGCCAGATCACCTTTGATCGAAGGGACCACCCCACTAGCATCCGCCACGGCGGATTCACTGCATTGGTTCTTGACCCAATCATCGACGGATTTCACCTCACTAGAGTCTCGATGGACGGCGGTAGCAACTGAACCTGCTCTATCAGATACGATGTGCAAAATGGGCATAGACCCTCAAGGATTAAACCCACAAAGACGACCTTTAAAGGCGTCATACCAGGTGTAGAGGCCAATTGTATAGGCTCAATTACACTGGAAGTGGTCTTCGGATCCTCGGATAACTTCCGAAGCGAAGAGTTAATGTTCGACATAGTCCCGTTCCGCAGCGGCTATTACGCACTGCTTGGAAGAATCGCATTTGCAAAGTTCAATGCGGTGCCGCACTACGCATACCTCAAGCTCAAGATGCCAGGCCCTCGAGGAGTAATCACGGTCAATGGAAACACCAAACGCTCTCTCCGAGCGGAGGAGCATACGGCGGCCCTAGCGGCGGAGGTACAAAGCAGCCTCTCACAGCAATTCTCGAGTCCGGCTACTAAACGTCCGGACACCGTCAAGCGCGCCCGGAGTAACCTACAACAAGACCGCCTGACACGATCCGAGCACGCGTAGCAATCCGGCCCCAATTCCAGCCCTCGCGAAATTGCGAAGCCCGATTACGCTGCGTACATAACGCGCCTGGAGATACCATGGGCATAAGGGGAGGGGCACGACCACGGCACGCCCAGAATGCGGCTCAAGCGCACCAGGGGCTCCCGATTGTGTCATTCTCTTTCTTTCTTCTTTTCTCTTACTTTCAGGACTCCGTTTTCCAGAAGCCCTGTCCGGCACTAGAATTGTCGAACTCACGATGCAACAACCAGGGAAGCAGAAAGCTACGTCGAGTGTCCAGGTGGTCTCTACTACGAGCATTATACCTGTCAGGACCCCGATCCTAAGTCACACCGATCCAGCATGTAACACATCATATCACTTTGCGGCCTCACGCACGGTATTCCCACGGGTGTCGCCTTACCATGGCCCGGGACCGTTTGCGTCTTTTGGCTCACGATATGATAGTGTCGCTAGCATCCATATGACAAAGAACCCGGGCCGACATGGCTAGTCGTGAACCCAAAGCGGCGCTAACCTATGGGGACAGGCATACATGAATCACATCGAGCATGTCGGTCATCAACATATGTATTCGGGCTGTAGCACTAGGCTAACAGGACTCCGTATCCCGGCTGTAGCAGGCTAGGCAGGACTCGAATACCACCGCGTGACATTTCCCGAAGGGGATGACATAGGAACGAAGTGAAACACATGCCGGCCAGTCAAGTGTCCAAGCAGTAGTGCTGGGCTAGCAGGACTCCGGTGAACCGGGCTGTAGCGGACTACTATCGCTCGGAGGCACGAGACTACATTTCCCCATATGAGAGGCTGCCAAGGATAAACAACTAGTTTGTCGGATCCACACATACCAAGCATTTCAAACATACACACAATATGCTCAATATGTGTAAATACGACGTGGCATCACAACATAACTCTCGACTCAGATATTATTCATTAGGCTCCGAGGAGCGAGATATTACAAACATGGGTCTCATGACCCAACACTCGAAACATACAAGTCAAAGCACAAGCGGAAGCTAATCATGTCCGAGTACGCACAACTATAAATGAAAAAGATGAGAATCTTGACTATCTACGAGATCCTGCCAAGGGCACAAGATCGTAGCTGAGGTAACAAGCTAAGCGTCAAGTCCACGTGGAACTACTAGCGAGACCGACGTCTCTCGCAAAAACATAGAATAGGCAAACGTGAGTACAATTGTACTCAGCAAGACTTACATCGAACTAACTACATATGCATCATTATCAAAAGGGGTGGTGGAGTTTGATTGCAGCAAGCCAGCTTTGACTCGGTGGCTATCCTGAACTACATCGCAAGTAACTCTTTTGAGGTGGCGCACACGAGTCCACATATTCACCATATCAATACACCACTATGGACCCGCTCCGTCTTCCCTACGAGAACGCCATCCATAGCACTCACGCTTATCTTGCGCATTTTAGAGTATCCACTTTCACTTGTCTATGAACTGATATAGGCAACCAGAAGTCCTTCTCCGTGGACACGGCTATTCGAATAGATCATATTAAACCCTGCAGGGTGTACTTCTTCACACACGCTCACCACTTACCGCCGTTTACACGACATGTACTCGGCAACCTTCAAGCGGAAGCCCAACGTGGGTGTCGGCCACGCCTACCTAAACACTCAAGTCCCTAGTCCAGGTTTATCGCCTATTCGGGTTCCATCCAGGAGTCCGCCGAGGTTTCCCATACAGCCCCGAACGATGTGTGCAGGGTTCCCGAGATACCAAGCGGGCACTCGGTACACGGGCCACGGTGCCTACCGCAACACAACCCACCCCTAAGGTCAGCGTTATATGCGGCCCCAAACATGCTACAAACACGAAACTACTTGCAACTCCTGACCGAGGACAAGGGTGGTCAAGAAGCCGAGAGGTCCATTGGTTTCGGGCCCAATGCGTGGTAGTAATCTGTATCATGGATCACAAACACAGAACTCAGTTCTCGAGGACGGCTGCAATGAGACAACCCACCATGTACTCCTACATGGCCTCTCACCGCTACCTTTACCAAATCGTGTTCACACACTTAGCTCACACACAATAGGACATGTTCATAACAATTCCAATTCATTCCCGATGAATCAGACCGACTCAACTCTAAGCAAGCAGGCATGACAAACAAACATAAATGAGTAGGCACAACATGGCTCAAACAATTCCTACTCATGCTAGTGGGTTTCATCTAATTCTTGTGGAATGACAGTCATGCAAAGGATCAAGGGTTCAGCTACCGCAGCAAGTAACACATGAGTCGTTGTTGTCCTAATGCAGTAAAATAGAGCAGGAGCGAGAGAGTGGGATTATATCGGAATGAACAAGGGGTTTTGCTTGCCGGCACTTCGAAGATAATATAGTTCTTCATCGGTGTCATCGAACTCATCGTCGGTACATAAATCTCTACGGAGGGACAATTACCGGCACACAAGAGAGAACACAATCAATGCAATGCACATTCACATGAATGACATGTCATATTAAGGTACTGAATTTACCTAGTGCAATAATAATCCAAGTTAGTTGAAGTGGAATTCAAACAAGGTTGAACTCCAACCCCAAATACTATTTCATAAATTACCCTAATCATGATTCATCCTATTCAGTGAGGTTAACTTGTTCAAACATGCATGAAAGTGCCATAAACAGATTCTTCATATTTTTCTGATCATTTTTCATATATAAATTATTTCCATCCGAGTTACGGTTGAATTTCTATGATTTATTAAAGTTTAGAGCATTTTCTGAAATTTCCTAAATTATATTAAATCTAGAAACTAGTTATTGCGTCAGCCTGACGCCGATATGACGTCAGCGGGTCAACTGGGTCGCTGTCCAGGTCAACTCTGACGCTGGGACCCACTGGTCAGTAGTTAGTGTAACTAACTAGTTTGATTAGTGTTAACCCGGTTAGTTAGTGGCGGGCCCACTCATCGATGACCTGTGGGGTCAATCCTGGTCAACCGGGGCTAATCCACTGGCGCCGAAGTCGCCGGGCGAGGCCAGCGCGGCGGAGCAAGGTGCTTTTTGCGTTCCGCCACCAAATGGGGCGCGGAAAGCATCTAGGAGGAGCTGGGGAGGAGCCGAGGCTCTTGGTGGGTTAGCCGGGGTTGGGGTGGCCGGATTGACGGGCGGCGAGCTCCAAGCGGTGGCCGGAGTTCGGGTTTGGTCGGGTTTGATGCCACGGTGCACGGAGGAGAAACCGATGGGCTAGGCGGCATCCGCGGGCCACCGTAACCACGCTGGTGCCACGGGTTGAGCAGAGGGCTCGGAGCGCCGAGCTTGTCGGCAATGGCGGCCGGGCGGTCTGGTGCTCATGGGCGGCGGCGGCGGCGCGCGAGGGAGAGAGATGAGGGGAAACGACGGCGAGCTCACAGGGAGGTCGAAGGCAAGCTCACCGGCTCGGGGGAGGCCGGATGACGTCGAATTCGTCGATGGAGTCCGGCGGCCGTGCTCGGGGAAGACGACTCGGGGCGGCGATGTAGGGCCTCTCCGGTCGCGTGTGACGGCGGGGAGATTCAGGGTGGCGAGGCGGGGCTCGGGGGCATGTCGGGGAGGCTCGGGGACGGCTGTGGGCGGGGCAGCGAGGGGCGGCGACGGCGGCGCTCGGTCCGGGCGAGAGAGAGGGAGCAGAGGAGGGGAACGAGGAGGAGGGAGAGAGCGAGGGGGTCCAGGGGGTCGGGGCGGCGCCGAGGAGATGACGCGAGGCGTCGCGGTGGCAAGCGACGCAGAGCATCTGGTGGCGTGGCGCCCGCGCGCACGCCGGTGCGCTCCTCTCTGCCTGCCTGGCGAGAGGAAGCAGGTGGCTGGCACGGGCCAGCACAGTGCTGGGCCGGCCAGTGGGCTGCTAGGTGGGCTGGCTGGGCTGCCAGGTGAGTTACTCTCCCTCTCTCCTATTTCTAGTTAACTCTGTTTTCTATTTTCTGTAGTTTGTTTTGATTTAGTTTTAGACACTAAATCATTTTATAAAATCCTGAAGATAATTATGTGGCTGGAACTAAAGTGTACCAGACCACATAAAATGTCCCAGAATTATTGGACATATATTAAGTATATATAAAATATATTTCCAATGCAAATAGTTATTGAATTAATTCAAAGGCCCAAAATAAAATGTTTCAGTCACTCCAAAATTATTGGTTTGAATTTTATTCTTGCCAATAATTTTTAAAGCTGAAAAGGAACATTTCCTTGGAAACATTTGAAGCAATTTTTAATGTTGATCATTTATTTTAAATGATTCCTGAGGCACTCCAATTCCCCAATTCAAATTTAAAGGAAATTTAGACATGATGCATGGATGCAAGAAAATCAAGCTAGGGCTGATCTGGGGCTGTGACAGCTCACCCCCACTAAACAAGAATCTCGCCCCGAGATTCAAGACGTGAGGTAAGAGGGAAAAGGGGAGTCACGAACTATCACAATCTTCATGATCCAATTGCCTTTCTCGAAGAGGTTGACTCACTCCATCATCGTGGTCTTGACGTCTTTGCTTTCGAGACCTTTACCCGACACGACAACAGAAAGAAGGGGGAAACCCTACATGATTCGATCTTCACGAAGATCAAGTAAACATGATCGACTCACGGACTGAGACGGTGACACATCTCACGTTGAGACACAAAATACATCGAGAGGGATGGAGGAACAAACGATGGGTTTTGATTGGTGGCAACAATTCCACGCTTAGAAAGATGGTGGATGGTGTCAAGGTGGTGAGAAAATATTTGCCATGATTCAATAGCGGGGCACCTCAGGGGAGGTGACGCGAGGAACTATTCCCTTAAGTGGCAAAAGAATTACTTTTGATCCATAGATCATTGGAACTCTTTATACCAGCCCGAGGCAATCACAAGTGATTATTTGGTGGAATGCAAAGAATGGTACACCGGACTAGAATGGATGATGTGGACTACCTTGTTGAAGACAACGCAATGGATGATTTTGCTTATCATCGGAGGTGGAGGGGACCCATGGTAAGTCCACTTTTGAAGATGACTGGACAAGAATTGCTAGGAAGACAGTCTATAGCGAGATAGCACAAGGACGGTGCAAGCTGGGAACGAAATGCCACTGTTGGAATGTTCCAACCATCATATCTGCCTGAGATTCAGATCTGGTTGGTGTTAGGATATTTCAGACTCATCATGTCTGAAAGGAAGGGTTGCAACACAATTCGACGAGATGGCGTTGCGAGATTCTCGGGATATGAACTACGATAGCAAGCTCCAAAACATGAGCTGGTTTAGCTACAAACAGGTGAACACATTGTCCCAGACAAGCATGACCACATGGTAGTCTTATAATAAAACACTACCGAGTTCAGGTTGGGAACCATCATCGAGGATAACGAAGTCCTATCATAAGTCATGACTAGTTGTTATGAAGGAACTCCTTCTCCCTGAACAATTCAATCAGTGGCTTGGTGTGCTATGGAATCCATATGGAATGAAGATGATCAGTCTATCAGACCATAGAATACTTCGCACGTGCATGACTGACTTGGGATGATTCCAAAGGAACAAAAACAAACCTTTCTCAAGTTCATGGCGGCAACTTACACCAGATGCACATGAACTAGAGGAAGTCACTACTTTCATCCAAACATATGCTTCATGAACGAAACACGAAGAAATGCTTACACAAGTTTCCAACACTAGGTTGATGTTCAACATGACTCATGGGGGAGACAAAATGCTACTGATGGGCTCAGCAGCAACTCATCGGAATTTCCATATCACTGGACTTCCACCATCATGTGAACACGTGATAGCATTGGTCAGACCAAAAGGTATAATGGTGTATGCTCGAGGGATCAACCACGAGTAAGACAACATTACGAATATCGTTGGTTCTGATTTGACTTGACAATTGCCCACACTCAAGCCAAAGGGTTGATATGACAATAGATCCAGCAACTGATCACAGGGACCAATCGATGAAGATATCATCTTTCTTCAACACACACTACACAAGAATATCCCTTTGGATCGAACTAAGTTGGACAAGCTTTTATCTTCCAACTCTCCAAGTTGTTGTCTAGCTTAACCGACTAGCTCAGGGGTATCCGACACAGATTCTTGGAGAAGGGTGGTTCACAAGAAACCAACTTGATCACGAGCCCAACATAACAGTCAGGAAACAACCCGGTAACACTTCCAAGAAGATATTTGGAAAGTCACGAACCACCGGTATGTTACTAAGCTCGAGAGCAATCTTGCTTTTCAGGGCAAGACGAAATGATCAAATGAGTGAGGACTTGACACAATCCTAACTCATCAATCGAAGTGTGCACCAGAAGTAAGGACTAGGTAGCACGATCAATCTTAGGATGATGGTTTAATAACCAACACGCTAAGATTGAGAATATTGTCCATTCACTACCAAGCAACAAGTTGCTCGAGTATTGATTTCACACATCACAATTCACTTGTCGGCATTCGGTTACGACAACACGGAACCGAGGATTGAATGATGATGGTGAGAAGTATCACCGTATCAAGAATTCCTAGGAAGGTGTGCAATTCCCATGACATTCTTGACATAAGATGGCAATACTTCAGGTAGAACATAATCAAAAGCTGAATTGGCATCTTGATCTGCGGGATACAACTACTTTGACCCAATCCTAGAAATGGATGAGGTATCGAGTTTGTTTCTCCTAGTCATTCCGAATAGAATGGCTTGACGGACCACAAGGATAAAATGCATCGATGAACACAAATGCACACATACCCTTGGCTATCAATTGATAGATGAAGGTCGAAGGCATCTAAGAGAACAACTCAAGGAACATATAATTTTCGAGTTGTGGATGCACAGATTAGTATGTCGAGCAAGCTCAACATTTCTTCCGGATAATCCATGCAGAAAGGTAGAATTGGCAGATTCACAATTATGAATGGAGAACTCCTCAAGAGCACTCTTATTGTGATCTTTTGGCTCAAAAGAACTTACGCCATAAGCGGTTCGTAGTATTTGGAAGAAGGAAATACCACGGACCTTGAGGACTATCATAAGGTTACTAATATCCTAAAGGCACTAGCAAATACTAACAACATGAAGTAGGATGAATCTCGGGTTCAACAACCCGTAAGTAGAATACCTACTACTAAATGGCATCATGGGATGCTTTGAAAATGATGGCGTAATCATCACACTGGGATACAAAAGCATTGCTAAATTGCTAGGTGACTTCCTAAACATCTAGGGTCATAATAATAGTTCCAACATATATGTCAAGGCAATAAATTACCCCAACGCACGGTTAGTGTGCTTATTCGACCAAAAGGACATCGGGAACAGGAAGAAAGGATTTGCAAATGCATCGACTATTTAGAGACACAGGATGACTCGGACAGCATAACGGCTGTAATTGCTCAAAATGATTTGAGACATCATGCAAAAATGGTGGCATAACCACTCAACAACATCATAACAAGATTACGAGATCAACAGTTATCATACAGAATAGTAGGAACTGAGCCGAGGCTTAAATCCAACAATCTTAAAGGTCTATGGATTAGTAACACGTCATCCTAATAGATAGATGAGAAGCCTAGTTCTTAAACCCGTAGAAGAGAAGAGGATGACTCAGATCGAAGGCCATGAGGTATAAGGAGTAAAAAGAGCCTTACGTTCCTTCCACAATCAATTCCCTTACATAACTAAAGCATTTCTAGACACAACCGACCAGTTTGGCTTGGTAACCCACAGCAACAAAGCTCGATACCAACGCTGTCAGACCCGATCCTAAGTCACACCGATCCAGCATGTAACACATCATATCACTTTGCGGCCTCACGCACGGTATTCCACGGTGTCGCCTTACCATGGCCCGGACCGCTTGCGTCTTTTGGCTCACGATATGATAGTGTCGCTAGCATCCATATGACAAAGAACCGGGCCGACATGGCTAGTCGTGAACCCAAAGCGGCGCTAACCTATGGGGACAGGCATACATGAATCACATCGAGCATGTCGGTCATCAACGATGTATTCGGGCTGTAGCACTGGGCTAAGGACTCCGTATCCCGGCTGTAGCAGCTAGGCAGGACTCGAATACCACCGCGTGACATTTCCCGAAGGGATGTATATAGGAACGAAGTGAAACACATGCCGCCGATCAAGTGTCCAAGCAGTAGTCTTTGGGCTAGCAGGACTCGGTGAACCGGGCAGTAGCGGACTACTATCGCCGGAGGCACGAGACTACATTTCCCCATATGAGAGGCTGCCAAGGATAAACAACTAGTTTGTCGGATCCCACACATACCAAGCATTTCAAACATACACACAATATGCTCAATATGTGTAAATACGACGATGGCATCACAACATAACTCTACGACTCAGATATTATTCATTAGGCCCGAGGAGCGAGATATTACAAACATGGGTCTCATGACCCAACACTCGAGCATACAAGTCAAAGCACAAGCGGAAGCTAATCATGTCCGAGTACGCATAACTATAAATGAAAAAGACCGAGAAGCGACTATCTACCAGATCTCGCCAAAGGCACAAGATCGTAGCTGAGGTAACAAGCTAAACGTCAAGTCCACGTGGAACTACTAGCGAGACCGACGTCTCTCGCAAAAAACATAGAATAGGCAAACGTGAGTACAATTGTACTCAGCAAGACTTACATCGTAACTAACTACATATGCATCATTATCAAAAGGGGTGGTGGAGTTTGACCGCAGCAAGCCAGCTTTGACTCGGTGGCTATCCTGAACTACGATCGCAAGTAACTCTTTTGAGGTGGCGCACACGAGTCCACATATTCACCATATCAATACACCACTATGGACCCGCCTCCGCCTTCCCACGAGAACGCCATCCATAGCACTCACGCTTATCTTGCGCATTTTAGAGTATCCACTTTCACTTGTCTATGAACCGATATAGGCAACCCTGAAGTCCTTCTCCGTGGACACGGCTATTCAATAGATCATATTAAACCCTGCAGGGTGTACTTCTTCACACACGCTCACCACTTACCGCCGTTTACGACATGTACTGCAACCTTCAAGCGGAAGCCCAACGTGGGTGTCGGCCACGGCCTACCTAAACACTCAAGTCCCTAGTCCAGGTTTATCGCCTATTCGGGTTCCATCCGCAGGAGTCCGCCGAGGTTTCCCATACAGCCCCGAACGATGTGTGCAGGGTTCCCGAGATACCAAACGGGCACTCGGCACACCGGGCCACGGTGCCTACCGCAACACAACCCACCCCTAAGGTCAGCTATGCGGCGGCCCCAAAGATGCTACAAACACGAAACTACTTGCAACTCCGGACCGAGGACAAGGGTGGTCAAGAAGCCGAGAGGGTCCATTGGTTTCGGGCCCAATGCGTGGTAGTAATCTGATCATGGATCACAAACACGTAACTCAGTTCACGAGGACGGCTGCAATGAGACAACCCACCATGTACTCCTACATGGCCTCTCACCGCTACCTTTACCAAATCGTGTTCACACACTTAGCTCACACACAAGAGGACATGTTCATAACAATTCCAATTCATTCCCGATGAATCAGACCCGACTCAACTCTAAGCGATAGAGTGCATGACAAACAAACATAAATGAGTAGGCACAACATGGCTCAAACAATTCCTACTCATGCTAGTGGGTTTCATCTAATTCTTGTGGAATGACAGTCATGCAAAGGATCAAGGGGTTCAGCTACCGCAGCAAGTAACACATGAGTCGTTGTTGTCCTAATGCAGTAAAATAGAGCAGGAGCGAGAGAGTGGGATTATATCGGAATGAACAAGGGGGTTTTGCTTGCCTGGCACTTCTGAAGATAATATAGTTCTTCATCGGTGTCATCGAACTCATCGTCGGTACATCGTCTACCGGGAGGGGACAATTACCGGCACACAAGAGAGAACACAATCAATGCAATGCACATTCACATGAATGACATGTCATATTAAGGTACTGAATTTACCTAGTGCAATAATAATCCAAGTTAGTTGAAGTGGAATTCAAACAAGGTTGAACTCCAACCCCAAATACTATTTCATAAATTACCCTAATCATGATTCATCCTATTCAGTGAGGTTAACTTGTTCAAACATGCATGAAAGTGCCATAAACAGATTCTTCATATTTTTCTGATCATTTTTCATATATAAATTATTTCCATCCGAGTTACGGTTGAATTTCTATGATTTATTAAAGTTTAGAGCATTTTCTGAAATTTCCTAAATTATATTAAATCTAGAAACTAGTTATTGCGTCCACCGACGCCGATGTGACGTCGGCGGGTCAATCTGGGTCGCTGTCCAGGTCAACTCGACGCTGGGACCCATCGTCAAGAGTTAGTGTAACTAACTAGTTTCGTTAGTGTTAACCCGTTAGTTAGTGGCCGGGCCCACTCATCGATGACCTGTGGGGTCAATCCTCGGTCAACCCGGGCTAATCCACCGCGCCGAAGTCGCCAGCCGAGGCCAGCGCGCGGCGGAGCAAGGTGTTTTACACGCTCCGCCACCAAATGGGCGCGAAAGCATCTAGGAGGAGCTGGGAGGAGCCGAGGCTCTTGGTGGGTTAGCTGGGGTTGGGGTGGCCGGATTGACGGCGGCGAGCTCCAAGGCGGCGGCCGGAGTTCGGTTTGGTCGGGTTTGATGCCACGGTGCACGGAGGAGAAACCGATGGGCTAGGGCGGCATCCGCGGGCCACCGAACCACGCTAGTGCCACGGGTTCGAGCAGAGGGCTCGGAGCGCCGAGCTCGTCGGCAATGGCGGCCGGCGACCTGGTGCTTTCGGGCGGCGGTTGCTGGCGCTGGCGAGGGAGAGAGATGAGGGGAAACGACGGCGAGCTCATAGGGAGGTCGAAGGCAAGCTCACGGCTCGGGGAGGCCGGATGACGCCGAATTCGCCGATGGAGTCCGCGGCCGCAGCTCGGGAAGACGACTCGGGCGGCGATGTAGGGCCTCTCCGGTCGCGTGTGACGGCGGGAGATTCAGGTGGCGGCGGGGCTCGGGGCATGTCGGGAGGCTCGGGACGGCTGTGGCCTGGGGCAGCGAGGGGCGGCGACGGCGGCCGGTCCGGGAGAGAGAGGGAGCAGAGGAGGGAACGAGGAGGAGGAGAGAGCGAGGGGTCCAGGGGTCGGGCGGCGCCGAGGAGATGACGCGAGGCGTCGCGGTGGCTGCAGCGACGCAGTGAGCAGCCCGGGTGGCGTGCCTGCCAAGCACGCTGCGCGCCTCCTCTGCCTGCTCGGGCGAGAGGAAGGTGGTGTCGGCACGGGCCAGCACAGTGCTGGGCCGGCCAGTGGGCTGCTAGGTGGGCTGGCTGGGCTGCCAGGTGAGTTACTCTCCCTCTCTCCTATTTCTAGTTAACTCTGTTTTCTATTTTCTGTAGTTTGTTTTGATTTAGTTTTAGACACTAAATCATTTTATAAAATCCTGAAGATAATTATGTGGCTGGAACTAAAGTGTACCAGACCACATAAAATGTCCCAGAATTATTGGACATATATTAAGTATATATAAAATATATTTCCAATGCAAATAGTTATTGAATTAATTCAAAGGCCCAAAATAAAATGTTTCATACTCCAAAATTATTGGTTTGAATTTTATTCTTGCCAATAATTTTAAAGCTGAAAAGGAACATTTCCTTGGAAACATTTGAAGCAATTTTAATGTTGATCATTTATTTTAAATGATTCCCGAGGCTCTCCAATTCCCCAATTCAAATTTAAAGGAAATTTAGACATGATGCATGGATGCAAGAAAATCAAGCTAGGGCTGATCTGGGGCTGTGACAATACCTGTTTTACATACCATCCCGCAGCTTACCCCTGGAGGGGGACATGTTAAATAGTCCCATCCCTTGCTTATCGACTATTTGTATCGCTCGCTTTCATTGCAGTAGTACCTTTTGAATGAACAATACATAGCTTTTGTCTATTATTGCACTCCTTTCTTTATCTATATATATGTTCATTCATGACACGTTGCACCTGCACACTTTGGTACGACCAATACACCGTGGGGCTTAAGTACCCCAAAAATATGGTGTGATAAGTCCGAACACTTTCACAAGTGCGGCACCTCAACTTATAGCATTATATGCATCGGTTCAATCATGTCTTGGGTCAATAGTTGGGTTTGCCTGCCCCATGTTTCGTACCTTACGCCCGTTATATCGCTAAGGTAGCTGGAGAACCACCGCGATTGTGCCCCGTTGAGCTGGGTTGAGCACCTCGGAGAAAGCTAAAACTGACCGCCATGATAGGGTGAGAGCCGGTTGCTATTCGAGAGGTTTTCGGGTCCCTAAAGACTTATGCCGCTTAGAGCGAGGGGTCGGCATTGTCCAGCCAAGGCGTGATAGCGCCTTAACTCGGTCTTCGAATACTAGGGGCTTCACCAAATTTAAAATTATAGAATTCTATGGCTAAGTGAGAGTGTTCAAGCACTATAGTCCGGTTGCCTTGTTCGCTATGCTGAGCGCCCTCAAAGGACCCAAGAATGGGAACAAGAGCGCCAAGTTTATCCCTAACACCTCAAAGACTCGTGGCATGGGGGCTGAAGCCAATGACTTGCCATCTCTCAAATTTGATAAACGGCCGCAAAGAAGGTAATATTTTAAATTCACAAGCGTTGCTTAGCGATATGAACAAGTTTTCACGTGTGATAACAAATGCGAGTCTATTCAAAATTACATCTTTGGGGCATTCACCGCTATAAGGCGGCACCCTTCAGACGCCTCATAGTACATTTCGGCTTGCGATGCCCCTTGCCGGCGGTGGCCCGTCTGTCACAAGCTTTCAAGATCCATCTTGCCCAAAGGCACTTTAGCACGGGCAAGGGCCCAACAGCACCTTCAATGCAGACGGAGCGCTTGATGATTTCAATCCATGGACAAAGGCCCACCAGCCGCCGCGACTAGCCCGGTAGCTCCTAAGCATGGCTTCCGAGGCCAAAGCCGAACTATGAGGCCCTTCATGGCCTGTTCGGTGACCTTAGGAGCTCGACCAGCTGCTTCAGCTGGTCGCCAGGGCACTGAATGTCCGCCTCAAAGATATCGAGACCGAACACCTTTTCCGCCGAGCCCTCCTCCGGCGCGCAGAGAACGCGCAGCATCGCATACACCACGGGCAGATCTGCGAATGCTCCCGGAGAGCTCCGGATTCGGTAAGTAATAGATAATTCACTTTCACATGCTTGCTTTGCATAAAGAATGCCTTACCCGCCGCTATCTTCTTTAATGATTCAATTTCCTGGAGGGCTTTTTGGGCTTCGGCCTTAGCGGCTTTGGAACTCTCAAGAGCCGAGGCGAGCTCGGACTCTCGAGTCTTCGAGTCACTCTCCAAACTCTCGTGTTTTTCACGAGCCTCGAACTCTTGCCGCACCTCCGCCACCCGCGCCTCCTGCTTCTTCTCGCTCGGTGCGCTCCGCCGCTTTGCTTTGGCCGTGGACACCGCTTCTTGTGGTCGCCACCTCGCTCGTGGCCCCTACAATACCCACGTTAGTCCTGTCATTTTGCAACCAAATCCTTTCTATAAGGTATTACTTTAGTAAGGTATTACTTTAATAAGGTATTACTTACCTTCCTTGTCCTCGAGCTGCTTCTTGGCAAGGCCGAGCTCGTTCTCGGACCGCTCGAGGCTCGCTTCAATGCATTAACCTTCGCAACAAGGCGGCAGAGGTCAAGCGCAGCCTGCATTCCCATATTGACATAGTTATGTTAGACTCTGCAGATATCTTTTTAGATCCTCATCCGCTTTTCTTTCCTAACATCGAACTAAGCATCAGGCTACTGCCTATGCGATAATATTTTTACATATCATAAACTTACCTCAAAGCCTCGTTAGAAGGCTGTTACGAAGCCACCAGCCCGCCTTGGCGGACTGAACTTTCTGGATCACCACACTCATAATAGTGCGGTGCTCCTCGTCGATGGAAGCCCGCTGAGCGCCCATCAAATTATCCGGTGCCTCCGCTGGACGGAGGTCACCGGCGCCGCAGTCTTTCCCTTCTTATGAAGGGGTCGCCCGCCGGACTCCAGAACCGCTGAAGGTTCCGGTATGGAGTCCGGCACAGGGCCGGACTTAAAGCCCTTAGGGGTTTTATCCCCTTTGCTCCCGGAGTCCAGGAGGTCGCCTTGCGGCGCCTCCAGCGCCACCTCCTCCTGGCTGGGCCCCTTTTGGGACTCCACCTCGGCGTCATCCGCGGCAGGAGGAGACGAGGCGGTCGGAAGTAAGGCACTATTCACATCCGACGGGTCCAGGGAGCTGCTCGACGAATCATCGAGCCCATCTTTGGGCGGGCTGCATGGTTATATTTGGCGTTAGAAAATGCGTATGCATTTAATGGAACGCCATGAGTTATTCTGTGTCCGGACACTTACGATTTCGCCAGGGCTTGGTCCTCGGTGCCCACCCCTCTTCGCCGTCGTCGGCGTTGGCGGGTAGTCCGGAGGAGGGTCCTCCTTCTGACCCTCCGCCCCTGCTAGCGGCCTTCCTTTTCTCTCTCTCCCCGGGAGAGAGGCCTCTTTTCCTCCTCCTCGCTCGGGGGGAGTCCGCCGAGTCATCGGACGATGAGTCCGACAACACCTGGCGCCGGAGCTCCTTCGAGTTCCCTGTGGCCTTCTTTCTGGTTTTCTTCTCCGCACCACGTGAGGTGCCGGAGCCAGAGCCCCATCAATCGGGCGTCCGCTGGTCTTCGGTAAGGGGCCGGACAATCAATCTGTCCTAACGTCTTCAGCCAGTCCCGCCAAAGGATAGGGAATTTTAGATCCCCGACAGAGTCAAACTATGAAAAAGAGTCCCATAAAGGGTAAATAACTTACTCGCTGGCTTGACGCTGCGAGCTGAATCTGCGATCTTCGGTAGCGGATGCGGAGCTTCGGGCGCCTTGAACATCACCTTCCGTGCATCTTCGCACGTAGTGTCAAGAGCCGCCTGTTCGTGCTGTGCCGGATCAAACTCCCACAAATTGAAGGCCCGTTGCTGGCATGGGAGAATCCGCGATGAGCATCACCGGATTATGTTGACAAGCTTGAGATTCTTGTCCACCAGGTTTCGGACGCAGGTTTGAGTCCGGACAGCTCTTCCAATCACTCCCACGCCGTGCCCATCTCTTTCCATGATGTGAGCCGTGGGGAAGCCAGATCGAATTCGGGGCCGCCGCCATTGAGAGTCGCATGCTCGGTGATGTAGAACCACCCGATTGCCACCCCTTTATGGTCTCCACAAAGGAGCCTCGAGCCATAGGACGTTGTCCATCCTGCCCAGATGGCACCTCCAAGACTCCGCTTGGCGGCCGCTTATTACCTTCGCTTGACATTGAAGGTCTTCAGCCATGTCGAAGTGGGGCTGGATGCAGGAAGGCCTCGCACACAATGATAAACGCCGAGATGTTGAGGATGAAATTCGGGCCGATCGTGGAAATCTAGGCCGAGTAGAACATGAGCCCCTGGATTAATGGGTGAAGTGGAAACCCTAGTCCGCTGGAGGAAGTGGGGAGGAACACCACCTCTCATGGGGCCTCGGGGTGGGGATGAGCTGCCCTTGTTGCGGAGCCGACACGCGATGTCGCCGGACAAGTATCCGCCTTCCGCAGCTTTTTCGATGTGCCCTCCGTGGACTAAGGAGGCCATCCACTTGCCTCCCGCCTCCCGACATGGTTGGAGAAGGTTGAGGTGGGATGTGCGGACTTGGGCGCTGGAGCTCGAAAGCGTGAAATGGATGAGCAAAGGAGGAAGAAGGCGAGGTTAAAAGGTGGATCCTTATCCCTTATATGGACGGACGGCTATGCGCCCCCGCCACTGGTAAAACTCGCTATCTTCCAAGCGCCGAATCAATGGCGCGTTGGGTTACCCACGCCTCAGATTGATGGGAATCTCGAATAAGGGGCACGATCTCCGCCCGATAAGACGCTCCATGAAACCGCCGCTAAACGCTACCGAGGTGGAACAAGAAAACGATTCAGATAATGGCCTGGCCGTGGTGTGATGTCACGCCTGAATACGCCGCAGATCTGCGCAAAGGTTATTCTCTATGGTGGTATGTGGAACTTGTTTTGCAGAGCCGGACACGATCCTTGTGTTCAAAATCTTCTATGAAGTATTCGAGGAGGAACCCGCTTGCAATGCCGAAGACAATATGCGCCCGGACTCGCCGTCATTGAAGCCTGGTTCGTGGGCTACGAGAGAGTCCTGGATTAGGGGTGTCCGGATAGTCAACTATCACCGTTGGCCGGACTCCTGGACTATGAAGATACAAGATTGAAGACTTCGTCCCGTGTCCGGATGGGACTTTCCTTGGCGTGGAAGGCAAGCTTGGCGTGGAAGGCAAGCTTGGGGATCCCAAGGGCAGCGCAAGCGGAGGTGGGGACGGGTGATGGCGTCGATGTCGAGGCGGCGCACACATACTCATCGGTGGAGTAGCGCGTGCTGGGCCGAAGCACTCCTGCTCGGGCACGGGTAGTCACGCCAAGTGGCGGGGCAGCAGGGCGGGCGGTGCCGCAAGCGGCAAATGGGCGGCGGCGGCAAGAAGGCCACCGAGCCGGGCGGTGGAAGAGGCGACGGGCGAGGGTGACGTCGAGCCCGTCGCAGGGTGGGCGGGCGGGGTGCCGGGCTCAACCTCGTATGAGGGAGATGAGGACCCGGGAGCCCTTTCAGACTCGACCTCGGGGGAGGGAGTCACGAAGCCAGGTGGCGGCGGAAGAGGGCGCCGTGCCGGGGCGCCGGGCTGCCTCCGTGCATCGCTCCATGAATGGGGATCGGGGGGCCGGCGCCGAAGGGGTCGAAGCCGGAGGAACCTAAAAAAAAGGGAACATCGTCTCAACAAAGTACACATGCCTCGAGGTGTACACACGATGAGTGACAGGATCATAGCACCGGCAACCTTTGGTGTTAGGAGGGTAGCCAAGGAAGACGCATGGGACGGATCGTAGTGCGAGGTGGCGTGGTGGACGCGGTCCTAGGATAACAGAGACACCCGAAGATGCGGATACCGTCATTGGACGGTGGTGTGCCCAAAAGAAGGTGGTGAGGGGCGTAGTTCCACCGAGGGCGACACGGACGAATGTTAACTAAGAGAGTGGCGGTAGCGAGGGCATTGGGCCAAAACCGAGAGGGCACGTTAGAGTGAAAGAGTAACATGCGAACGCAGTCATTAAGAGTGCGGAGAATTCGCTCGGCGCGGCCGTTCTGCTGGGAAGTGTAAGGGCAAGTCAGACGGAAGGTGGTGCCGTGAGAGGCGATAAGTGTGCGAAAAGCGACATTGTCAAACTCTTTTCCATTATCAGTTTGGAGTGCGAGTATGGGGCGACCGAACTGGGTGGTGACATAGGAATAAAAGGCAGTGAGTGTGGCTAAAGCATCGGATTTACGACGAAGGGGAAAAGTCCACACATAATGAGAATAATCATCTAAAATCACCAAGTAGTATAGATAGCCCGTTTTACTCGCAACGGGAGATGTCCAAACATCACTATGAAGTAATTGAAACGAAAAAGTGGAAACTGAAGAAGATGCACTAAAGGGAAGACGAACGTGCTTGCCTAAGCGACAAGCCTCACAAGAGTGCTCGTCGAGCTTATCACATGAGAAAGAGAAACTCCTAAGAATTTGACGTAAGAAAGTGTGGTTGGGGTGACCCAAGCGAGTGTGCCAAAGGTCAACGCCGGTGGCAAGGGCGACGGGTGTGGATGTGGACGCCCAAGGCAGCACGGGTAGAGCTCATCGACTGCTACTTCGTGAAGAACCATCTGGGTACGGGCGTCTTTCACAGAAAAGCCAACACCGTCAAATTCAACAGTAAGTGGGTTCTCACGAGTAAGACGATGAACGGAAACTAGGTTCGTGACTAAATCAGGTGAAACAAGAACGTTAGACATAGTGATGGTTGTGGAAGTGGTGGGGAAGCTAGTGCTACCGATATGAGTAATAGGTAAGGAGGAGCCGTTGCCGACGGTGATACGAGTGGGTGTGTGAACGGGAGTGGAGGAGGTTAGGTTACCGGGATGAGCTTCCATGTGCGCAGTAGCACCTGAGTCCATGTATCAGTCGCCTCCACCGACAGAGCTACTCGGCGACGGTGTGGAGTGCTGGGTGGCGAGGAGCGTGGGGTCCCGTGGCACAGGTACCGGCGGCAGCGGAAGGACCCCGTAGGGCGGCGCCGGGACGGGCGGGCCATAACCACGGAGAGGCGGCGGCGCAAGGAGGGCGGCATAACCGGCGCCAGTCGGCTGGAAGGGCGCGCCGATGAACACCTGGTGGCCAGCGGGGAGAGCCTGCTGATAGTGCGGCGCCCTCGGCGCCCCCGGCATGTTGCCGCCGCAGGCGGCGGCGATCGCCGCCACGCCGTACATCAGACGCGCCCTCCCTTGTGGGTGCCGAGGGGAGGCGGTGGCGATAACGGGTAAATACCGCGGGTGCAGGAGGACGCGACTGGATCGGCGTGGCCGATGGAGCGGTTCCACCGCAGATGGTTGAGTAGCCCGGAGAGTCCATGAAAGGCGGCGGCGGGGAGCGGCGGCGCGCGCGAGGAGGCACTGAGCGGCGGCGGCGGCGCCTGCGAGGAGGCGCTGCACGGCGGCGGGGAGAAGGCAGAGCGGGGCGGCTCCTAGTACGAAGAGACGCTCAAGTGCACAACCTGATTGCTAGATCAATTGATACTCCGGCCAAAAGGCACACGTAGTCACGTACGACCAGCAAGCAGCTGGATCGATCCTTCACGTAAGCTAGCTTTGCACTAGTAGCGACCAGCGGCTTGCGATGCGATGCGGACGCACAGTGTAGCAGCGATGCAAGCAGGGATCGGGTAAAGCGAGCGCGCATGCGAGAGTTGGTGGCTAGCAGCGGGCTCGAGAGCGCGGGAGCTGGCGGCTAGCAGGACTCGGCCACGCGGGAGTTTGGCGAGGCGAGCTGGCGGCGGCTAGCAGGGCGATGCGGGGATGCGATCGGGCGGGCTCGGGACGCGGGAGTTGGCGAGGCGAGCTGGTGAGACGATCGATCGAGCGAGGGAGAAGCGGCGGCTGGCGCGGGAGACACGCGGGCAGCGGCGGCTGGGTGGCGGCAGCGACACGGAGGAGACGCGCGGCGGCGACGGCAGTAGCGAGAAACCTAGAAAACTGATACCAGGTAGACGGGAAAGTTTGCAATACAATAGACGTTGTATTAATGGGGTGCTGGTGCACGTATATATAATACAAGGGAAGTCCTCTACCTCAACTATGCAAGACTAGGAGGTGGGCCACACATCCAATACACGTGCAATACACAATACATACTCAACAGTATTCATGTCGTCATCATCCTCCCCTTCTTGAAAACAAAACCGTCCTCGGCGTTGCTTAATCTGAAATGTGCCTAACAAAAGAGATAAGGTGTACATGTTGTATATGTATATGTCATTCATTTTTACTTCCCTTGGTTTTTGCAGATGTGACACATGTATACATGAGTAACTTTGATAGATCATAAAATATAAAGCCAAAATATTATCATAAGTAGAAGGCATGAAAATATTGCAACTCAGTTTGCACATATAAGTGAAGCTCTTATTCATATCAAAAGATTGACAATATTCATCATTGAACCATCCCAACATTGGTGAATAAACCTTACGTGCATCAAATTTACATGCTACAACATGCTTAAATAAGAAAACATTCAATAAGTCATTTGCCAGAATGATCACCAAGATTAGAGGTCATATTAAAATGATTAAACATTGGCACAATAATTTTAAAATGTATTTGATCCAAATCTGATTTATTTCCTGATTCACATGGTTCTTTGACATCAACAGTTAATACAATGGGCGCACTCAGAATTGTTGGTATTTCATTTGTTTGATCACATAATGCATTCATGACAGTAACGTGATTCTCTAAAATAGGTGGCATGCTCAAATCAACAGGCAACTCAACACATGATGTATTTATCAGATTTGGTGGCAAGTAAACATGCACTTTTCAATTTAATTTCAGAAGCAACACTAGATGGTTTATTATTAGGCTTCATTTGTTGCTCAAATTCTTTTGCCACAATCTGATTTTCGCTCTTATTTTTCTCCTGTTTTGGTTTATTAGCTCTATTAATATCATCTTTCAAAATGGAATCATGAGTCATAGGAAGCAAAGTAATATTTTTATCCTTATGAACAAGAGTATACTGATTGTTTCTACCATGGTGCAAAGAGTTTTTATCAAATTGCCATGGTCTACAAAGTAATAAGGAACATGCTTGCATAGGTATCACATCACAATCAACATAATCAACATATGTAGAGATACTAAAATGCACACGAACAGTACGTGTTACCTTAACCTTGCCGCTGTTGTTGAACCATTGGATGTAGTACGGATGTGGATGTGGTCTTGTGGTGAGAGATAGCTTCCCCACCATCTCCATGCTTCCCAAGTTGTTACAGCTCCCTCCATCTATGATGACACGAATAGAATGTTCCTTCACAACTCCCTTTGTATGGAACAAATTATGCCTCTAATTTTGCTCAGCTTGTGTAACCTGCACACTCAAAACACGTTGAGCAACTAAACATTCATACCTGCCAAGATCTTCAGAGCCATGTATTGCATCTCATGATCGTAATCATCTCCACCGTGTTCTTCACATGTAATAAGAGCCAAAGTCTCCTCATCATAGTCACTACGGACTCATACCCACCATCCTCAGTAGCAATCTTCACACACTGAGATTTGCATTCTCTCGCATAATGACCTCTTCCCTTACAACAACGACAAATAATATCACTTGTGTGCCCTGTTGATGCCATGGAAGAAGAGCTCTGTGCAAGCCCGACAGGTGTGCTCTTGATAGATAGTGGTGGTTGTGCCTGCTTTCTGGTATCACGATTGGAGGTGGCACCTGATGGAGGTGATGGTGAAGTGGAAGTAGAGGATGCACGTGGTGTCCATGATAAAGGTTGACCTGCAGAAAAGTTAGTTCGCGCCAATGCCTATCAATCCTGCACTTCACGTTCAGCTTTACAAGCAAGATGGAATAAACGAGTGATATTATTATACCCCTTATACTCTAGAATGGTCTGAATCTCCCTATTTAATCCACCCATAAAACATGCAAGCATAGATTCATTATCCTCAACAATACCACATCTAATCATGCCAGTTTGTAATTCCTGATAATATTCCTCTACAGAATTTTTTCCTTGTATTAAACGCTGCAATTTTTGAAGTAATTCATGTTGATAATATGGTGGAACCCAACGAGTACGCATAGCAGTTTTCAAAGCAGCCCAAGTAGTTGGAATATTATTTGGATATAATCTACGATGTTCAGACCACCACACACAAGCAAAACTAGTGAAAGCACAAAGTGCAGAAGCAACACGTCTCTCCTCGGGATATTCTAGACATGTAAAACGTTGTTCGGTTTCTAACTCCCAAGTAAGATATATATCAGGAACATATCTACCCTCAAATGGTGGAATATACAATTTCAGTTTAGGAAGATGGTCACGATTTCGTACCTGAGCTGGCAATGCAGCCCTACCATTGCGATTATTTGCATGTGGACGACCGGGTGCTGGTGGTTGCACGTAGTTCTGATTTTGATCAACTTCATCCTCGTAATCTCCCGCATAATCATCCTCCTCCTCATCAGCAGCAGGAGCCACAGAAGTATCAACCGCAACACCAATAGTTTGGCCAGGCTCAAGAGGGACACGACTTGCTCAGCGGAGGGATGTTTCGCGACGTGGAGGTAGTCGTTGTTGTTGTTGTTGTGGCAGAGGTGCGGCAGGTGCAGCCGGTGGTGGTTGTGGAAGACCCGCAAGAACTTCATTAAATTTGTTAGCAAGATTTGTTTCGAACGTCTTCTCAAAGCCAGTTATCTTATCCATGGCCTCTTCAAAATTGTTTAGCACATCTTGCACCTGTTCAGTCATCATTTGTTGAAATTTATCATGCAACTCCTTATGCGTCATGTTATCCCAGTCAATTTCATCGACTTGTGATCCTGGCATGGTTAGCACCAATAGAAACGCACAAGAATATGATCCTACAGACTACTAGAAAATGGTGGTGGTGGGGCGTCACAAATCCGTCAAGCAAATCTCAAATTCTTACCAGTTCTTACCAAGCAGTAGGTGGTGATCGGCAACCGTTGTAGTCAAAACTCTCAAAGCTTGGATAGAGCGATTGCCAGGGAGAGTCAAACGCACGACGTAGATGTATGTGGAGCTGGGAAGGCTTGCAATAATCAATTCCGAGATAGGAAGTTGAATAAACGCTCAACGACGGTACTGTGCTGGTCCTAGGCTAGACCGTGCTAGAGACGCGAGCCTAGAACACTAACAGACTCATGGTGCTGCACGTAAACAAGGGAAAAGCACACTCTGGAATTTTTTTCGCCTATTTTTTTGGCGCTTTTTTATGCGCTCTTTTTTTTTTACACAAATCACTATAATGGCGAGTGTCTCAAAACTCTTCCCAAGTCAAAATGACAGGATGGGCATGAAATTTTTTTGACTCTTTTTTCGGAAATCAGGGCAGCGACGACGAAAAAGTGCGACAAAAAGGCACTATGATGGCACGTGGCTCAAAAGACTCAAAAAGGCCTAAAAATAGGATAGGGAAACAATATTTCCGGTCGTCGAAATTTTGGCCTAAAAACTGCCCGGGGGTCTCCAGACTTTTTTTCCCGAGACCTACTCAGGCAAGGAAACACAAAACGAAAACTAGATGGATCTCGAAAACAAACCTAATATGAAAAGAACTCGGATTTGTGATGGACAGGCGGTGGTATATGTGGACTCGGATTGGTGATGGACAGGCGGTGGTATATGTGGTATATGTGGACTCGGATTGGTGATGGACAAGCGGTGGTATATGTGGACAAGGATTGGTGGCATGGTATATATGGACTCGGATTTGTGGCGGATATATGGTGGTATTTGGCGGCGCTGATTGTCGGTGTACAAAAAGAGGGGCACGCCTTTGTACCCCTTTACCTATGCACGGGCAGTCGGAGCCGCGCCCACGGTCACACCAAGCAGAACAGGGGAGGTGAGCCAAGGTAAGACCGAAGCCCAAGATAATCAGAGCAACGCCAAGGCCAAGACCACAAGGAGCAGAAGGATGAAGCAGGCTCCCCCGGCAAGACCCTTGCCAGGGCAGCTCGCCCCACACCAATAGAGCGAGCCACCCTTGAGCCCACGGTCCCCAACGCCATCATCCACGTGGGGACAGGGCTCGGGAAGGCACCTCTGTGGTGGCATGCAGATCTTTGTGAAGACATATTCAAGATCAGATGAGGATTAGAAGACGACGATCCTCGGCAAGATCCTTGCCAAGGAAGGCCACCAGACCCCCGGCAAGGCCCTTGCCGGGGACAACAGCGCACCACGGCAAGATCCTTGCCGGGCCACATGGCAAGACCCTTGCCTGGCCACCCGGCAAGGCCCTCACCAAGGATGCCAGCAGGGCCACCGCCAGGCCCACGCCAACCAAGCTTCCACCGCTGTTCACATGCAGCTGCCAGCCCAACCAGCTAGGCGGGCACCTGCATGGTAACATGCAGCTCCTAGGCCAACTCATCGAAGCGCTGCGCGGCGGCATGCAGATCTTCGTGAAGGCTCCACCATCGCTGCCACCTCACTGCTCGCTGTTTACATGGCAGCGCAAGACGATCGCTGGCCAAGGCACGGTCGGGCGAGGAGGAGCGGCGACGGACGGACGGGCTCTCGCTTCGCCCCCGATAAAGCAGGGGACACTTGCCACGATTAAATGCGCCTTGTCCCGTAATACGAGTGATAAGCTCAAGGCACTGCGGCGCTTTTCCACCTCCCGTGCATCGCGGGCAGCCCTTTCGACTATAAAAGGAGGCCCATGGCATACCGGAGAAGGATTCAGCTCTTCAACAACGACTCATCGCAGCTAGTTCGAGAGCTCAAGAACTCTCTCAAATACACCCACCAAAGCAGGACTAGGGTTTTACGATCTCGCGTCGAACTCGGGTAAACGCCTCCTTCGCAAGCATCGATCCTCGCTCTTCTTGCAACCCCTCGCCCGGCAACCGTAGTAGGGATTCTTGTGATCCCATAGGTGTCGTTTTCCCCCGACATCTTTAGCACGCCAGGTAGAGGGCGCAATTGTGAGAATCTGGTCTAGTAGTTAGCCTAGCAGTTCTTCGTCACCATGGCTCCTAAGAAGAAAACGGACACGGCGATCGGCTCGTTGGGAGCCGAACGGCCCGTGCCGGTGCGGACGAGCAGTGGACCGGTCGCGGAAAGGACCCAGGCTGCGGTCCGTGAGCACCATCATCGCCCAGGCGAGCCTGGCGAGTGGTGTTGTTCGCGCGCCAGATGACCGGCCGCACGTCGCCAGATCCAAAGACGGAGCTGGGCCCCCTGCAGGCGGCGCGGGGCCCTCCAGGGGTGTCGTTGTGCCACTTCCGGGCGGCGCAGCGACCTCCAAGACACCCACACTGGTGACCACCGCGCGCTCTTCCCATGGTGTGCGCGTCGAGCAGCATCACCACGTTGGTGACCCTGGGCACCGCCGTGGGAAGAGCCCTGTGCATCATCCGCAAGATGAAGGGGTTCAGCACACTCACCGAAGCGCTGGCGAAAATGGCACACAGCCGCTGGGTCGTAACAGAGCTCCTTGTAATGTAGTCAGAAGCCGAAGCGCGCCGCCATCCACGCAGCTGTCGTCGCCGCCCACGCCAGCGGAAGCTTTGGCGCGCAGCTGCTCCTCGACTTCCCTCCTGCTGCGGAGAAGCTCGATGAGTGGAGAGCCACCATCCGGAGCCTCGTCGTCGCCGCCAACAAAGACGATCCGCGACCGGCAGGGCCCTCGGGTCAGCGCTCCAC